>VDFB02271358.1:913199686-913346363 GCA_007258455.2 Sequoia sempervirens
CCTAGAAGTCTTCATAAAATTTCAAAGCCCATGGCACCACTCCATCCCTATCACTGCATCCAAACCTAGTCGTCTGCTCAAGAACTTGTGTCCAATTGATGCCCATTGATTGTGGCACTATAACTCCTCTCCTTGTAGGTCCAGAATGAAAGGGTTCCAATCTACTTCGACCCCTTGATTGAACATCTGCTCCACATCGTCCGCCCATGGAAAACCCACTCCAGGAATTGCTACTGCAATGGTATCAATATCTCCCACCAGAATTGAGCCCTTAAAAACCAAGCGAAGTAGAAGCAAACACCTTTCCTTTGGAAAGTTTAAATCCATCAGCGATGCCAAGAACTAGGATGAGATGTCAGAATTGGCCCTCATGCGATTCTTGGAGAAATAGTATGTTTTTCCAAGCACCATTCTCACTGCTTCCATACACAGAATTTCCTTATTATGGCATATATGTTTTAGCCTCTTGTCCAAGATGAAGCCAAGAAAGGGAGACTCCTTCTTCGTCCTCTTCATCTTAAATGGTGTATCCATTTTGGTAGCCGTTGCATCATTGAAATGCATGATAAATAGGGGAAAAATTGAACTCTGCATTAATTGTCGACAGCCAGTTCTACTCATTTTCCTTTCAATTGAAAATTGAGTGTTTCACTTAAGGTACTCAATTAATACGTATGAAATTTTGTCATCACTATTGCTAAATTCTCGAGGAGGTTTAAATGGAGGTACTTATGGTGTCCTCTCAATGCGTCCTGCAAGCATTCCTTCTCCCAACGTAGCATAGAGAATCTCACTATCCTTCCTTCTTGTACACTGTCACATCCAACTGAATGTCCTTCACCTATCCCATGGGAGTATTTAAGATAGTTTGCTTTCTCACTTGCCATGTGTTGAGGCCCATGAGCTAGATCTAGCCATCTTGGCATAGACAATAGTCCCTCATCAACACATGGGCCATAGAATCACCCTTCCCTAACTCCTTCATTAGCCAAGGCATTTGCTTCTTTGTTTCCTTCCTTGTATATGTGATTAATCATGAATCCTTTGAAGGATTTCATTAGCTCCACTGCCTTCTATAGGAGTTCCCTAAGCTTCTAGTTAGGGGTATTCTCGCATCTAAGAGCATTGATAACCAAAGCCGAATCACCTTCAATTTCAATCTTTGCAAATCCTAACTCCTTGCAAAGTTTTAGACCATGGATTACTGCTAAGAATTATGCTTCATTGTTTGTACCTTTAGGTAATCACTTTGAGGATGATGCCACTATATTTCCTTTCTCATCTCTAATGATGCATCTAGCCCCCAATGGACCTAGATTACCCTTTGATGTCCTGTCGAAGTTCTGCTTATGCCACCCCTATGAAGGTGGCTTCCAGACTATCGAGGCCCAATCCTTCTCTTCCTCCTTACCACCTTTACCAACCCAGGGTGGTATCGTAAGAGAGGGCCATACTGCTTGAAGCCTCACGTCCCACTCCAAGAATTTTTTTTTTGCCTCTTTTTGGGCTAATTTAGCATTCAAGGTCTCTATTAAGCTTGCCTCAATTTTTCTAATTAGAGAAGCTAGGCCCAATTTCTTATGCTGGAAGATTCGTCTATTCCTTTCTTTCCACAATTCCCACACCAGAATTGAGGGACCGAGAATCCAAATGTCCCTGAACACCGATTTCTTCTTTAGTGATAGCCAAGAATAGAACCAACTAAGCAAGTCTATGTGCAAAGTGCTTTCCCAACCCAATCTTGCACATAGCCATCTCCAAAATTCTTGGGAAAATTGACAACCCAACAAGAGATGATTCAAAGTATCTTCTGCCTTTTCACATAACACACATCTAGAAGGCCCCTGAAAGCCTAAACGATGAAATCTTTCAACTGTAAGGATTTTATTTTGGATTGAGGCCCATGAAAAGGTCCCTGCTTTGGGAAGACACACACTACTCCAACAAAGATGCAAGGGAAAGAAACAATTAACCCTCCTGTTCCCCACATATAACTTTTTGTACCCATCTTTCGCATTATAGCTGCTAGTCTTGGATCCTGCCCATCTTAGGGTGTCACTGCCCCTTCTCAGAGAGAGAACTCTGTTCTTTAGAGAATTTAAAAGTGTCTGCACCTTCCAAGGTGAAATATTAAGGTTTGTGAAGTCTTTCCACTTCCAATCAAGGACTGAACCACTAGAGTCCAAATAAATATAATCCTTAACTTTGCCCCACAAGTTCTTTAAAACCTATTTTAGTCGTCCCACCTCAATTATGTTGTCCAAGCTTGAGAAGCCTACCTAGGAATCCTCCCAAAATAATGCCTTACTACCATCCAAAATATCCCAAGTGAGATAATCACAAATGAGAGGTATGCATTTTTTCATAAAGTTCCAAATCTGGGATCCAAAAGGACGATTCGAGGTTGTAAGAATGTCCCCATCATTACCATCCTTTATGTACTTATTATGCAAAATTCTTGCCCATTTTCTCTGATGTTCATTGTGCATGCACCATACCAATTTGGCTCCCAGGGCCAAGTTCTGCATCTCCAAATTCTTGAAACCCAGCCTGCCATCTTCCTTGGTTCTATATAATTTCTCACATGAAATTAGAGCCACTTTCTTCTTATCCTCATTTCCTTGCCAGAAAAAATGTCTTAAAATTCTTGTTAGTTTGTCTGCGCTTCCACTTGGAATACAGAGGACCGACATTAGATATATTGGGAGGGCAGAAAGAACTAATTTAATTAATGTTATCCGACTTGTCCAAGTAAGTCATCTAGCCTTCTAAGAATGCACCTTGGAGCTTTTTTTTAGGCTAAGAGGATCCCACAAACCAATTGATCTTAGCCACTTTGCAAGAGGGATTCCCAAGTATGTAAATGGTAGTTCTCCTTTTTTTAAACCCAACACCGTCAATATCTCTTTTCCTTCTGGGGGGCTATGTTCAAAAAGAAAACTTCAGATTGTCTTTCATTAACCTCCTAACCTAAAGACAAATAGCCTCCTTCCTTTTCACAGCCCCCAATAGGGATGTGTCATCAACAAACTGTTGATGAGAAACTACCTGGATGCCACTTGTCACCTGAATACCTTCTAGCTGGGATGAGGAGATTCCTTGTGAAATTGCTCTTCCCAAAGCCTCTACCATCAAGATATATAAAAAGGGGGAGATGGGATCCCATTTCCTTAATCCCCTGGATACCTCAAAGAAACCTTCAGGCGGGCCATTGACCAGGACCGAGAATCTGGGGGAAGAAATACAATTCTATATCTAGTTTATCCATCTCTTAGAGAATCCAAAGGCTTCCAGGACTTTCATTAAGAATCTCTAATCCACCATGTCATAAGCCTTCCTGATGTCAAGCTTGATGATCATCCCTGCCTATTATTTTGTTGTAACGAATGTATTGCTTCTTGGACAATGATTATTCCGTCCATTATGGCCCTGCCAAGGACAAAGCCTGGTTGCTCTTCAGCTTTTACTAATGGTAGAATTAATTTTAGTTTGTTAGCCATTGCCTTTGTCATAACCTTATAGATAGTGTTGCATAAGGAAATCGGCCTATAGTCCTCTAAAGAGTGATGAGCCCAGTTTATGGTTCAATTTTGATAGAGTTTATTATCCATTTAATATAGTTGTCATAGACCTTGATACTTGGATGCTGATATTTTTATGTTATTTCCTCGAAACCATGGACATTGGGCATAAGCTTATTTTTGTAACCTTTAAATGATATTGACATGCTATATGAACTATCTATTTAATTTTACATGTGGATTAATGAATGTTACTTTAAGATAGTTATAGATATGCAATTGTTGTGCGTACTAATATTGTTATGCAGATATAATTAGAGCCTACAAAATTGATGAAGATTTTTCCAGCTGGCCATTCGCCATAAAGGTCAACAAGGTGATCATTCAAAGGTTAATGGAGGCAAGACTCTCAGTGAAGGGAGATTCCTAGTTCAAATCAAATATTGTGACTGCCTTTTAAATTATCTTAATAGTTTGTTGAGTGAATATAGGAGCTATTGTTATGTTAGATCTGCGTTAAGGAAAATTGGCTTGACTAGATTCCACACATGCATAACCTCCTCTCCATTTTTTATGCTTTCCCTAAAGTGGCGTTCTAATCTGTTGGAGTTGATTGCCTTGCTAGGTAGTTAGTTAGTAGTTTTTCTTCCTATAAATAAGACTCAGATGCTCCTTCCCTGAAGGTTGATCAATCTGATGTTGTATTCACATTGTTAGTTTTTTCAGTAATACAGTTATGTTGCTTGATTGTACTCATGTTTTCCGATGAATAAAATGAAGTTATAATTTTGTGCATCTAATTTTACATTTTTCTTAAGGGATACTCATCCAAGGGGCCCACTTGGTGAGCATTCCATCCTTTAGTTTAGTTATTACTTTATGTCCAGAAATTAGTTAAGAATCTGGCAACTGTTTGTTCCTACAGCCACTAGAATTCCATTATGTGAGTGTTCCTGCAGCCAAAGCAAATAGAGTAGTTTCATGTTTGTTTGCTCATATTTTCATTTCTGCCATGCACTTCACCTTCATATAGTTATTGGTTGATGCTCAACACTTATGTTATTTCTTTCCAAGCAATTTACTTTCAGCATTATGTATTTCTTAGCTATAGAATAAAGATGGCTACTATGGATTCCTAGTGCACATAATATGCTAACCCATTTCAAGTATATGTCCCTGGGTTGACAAGTTAAATGCACCTTCATAATGATTGAGATAGTTATTCAGATTAGATTTCTAATCTGTGAGTCTCAACTTTAAGGGCTTAGTTGTTAAATCATTGTAGGAGGCCAACATTTTTGGCGCTATTGTGGGGGATGGTGTCAAACTAGAGAGTTCTTTTGAGTCATTGATAGTTTCTTTCTTGTTGAAGTATTTTTGAAAAGTTTGTTCTTAGTATACCCCTCATTTAGGAAGTAATGACCCCCCTATTCTTTCACCAATTCTTTGTGTGAGTTGGCTGATGTTGAGTTGATATTGTATGCATAGAGGAAGGAGAAGAGATGCTTATGGGAGATTCCTTCATAATGATCCTGATCCATTTCAGCTAGAAGAGCTTCCAAATCTGCTAAGAGAAGAAGAAGAAGATCCACACCCTTTTTTTGATGCATTTCTTGATTTGAACAGTTCTAAGATCTCCTCTGAAGATTAAAATCTAATTGAGAACCCATTTGCTTTGGAACTCCATCAGGCAGGAATGGGTGATGCAAATAGAAACAAACCTAACCAACTAGCCTTTCCTTTCCCCATTGCTCATCAGAATGAAGTTGACAACCTCAAAAATATCCCAACTTCATTCCTTCCTAAGTTCTATGGACTTGTCACAAAAGACCCTAATACCTTCTTGTTTGAGTTTGATATCCTCTGCATGAGTTATGACTATACCACTGATGCCCATAGGCTTAAGTTATTTCCTACCACCTTGGAAGAGGCTACATTAAGATGGTTTATGAGCCTAGGCAGAAATAATATGGATACATGGGATGACATGAAGACAAAGTTCCTTGAGAAGTACAAGGAATATTGTAGGGGTAGTAACATGAGGGGAGATGACATCTTTAGGATACAACAAAAGGAAGATGAGAGTTTGGAGGATTATATTTCAAGGTTTATGTTTTACTTGTAGAAATCTCCACATCATACACTCAATGAGGAGTCCCAAAAGTTTCTCTTCTTGAGAGAGATTAATGAGAGTTGCATTAAGGCCTTAGACCTGATGGGAGGAGGAGATATCACCCAAGCTCCTTGGGAACATATTAAGAAGCTATGTCAAAACTATTTTAGGACAACTTCAAAGAAAGGGATAGCTTACCAATCCTCTATGGGTAAGTCATCTACCAGTGGATTCTCAAGGATGAATATTACTCACTTGTTGTTAGACTTCAAACAAGACATCATAAACAATTTGGCTACCCAATTGGATACACTCCAAGCTAAGAAGAAACAAGAGGAGGTAGAGGCAATGTTGGCAAAATATTGCCCTCATTGTAGACAAAAGAAGGACCGCAGATGCAAGATAGTATCTAATATTGACAGTAAGCATATTCCACCTGAGTTCAAGACAATCTAGGTTGAAGATGATCAAGTCTACTATGTTGCACAAAGGAGGTCATGGGCTCCAAGAAAAGGTATGCCACCAGATCCACTATCTTTTGTTGGGCCATATTTCAATTCTTATTCATTTGGTAACCAATGGCAACCCCCATATCCATCAAATTATGGAGGATATCCACCACATCCTCGAAGTAACCCTCCAAATACTTGGCCTAATCACCAAAAATCTCCACCCCACTGGCAGCAACCTCAGGGGAATTGGAAGTAGTTTCAGGGCAATTGGTAGTCACCTCTAAGAAACTGGAAACAAACATCTCAATGGAGGGGAGGATAGCAATGGCGAAACCAAATGTTGGTTACATGCAACCACCTTCTTAGCCCCAACAACCTGCTATAATGCCTCCTCCTGCTAGTTCAAGTTCAAATACACCTAAACCTACTCAACTACCAGCTCAACCCACACCTAACCCAAATAACAAACCACAGTAGCAACTAGTTTATTCTGTTGATTCAAATCATTTCTTACATATACTATGAGTGTACGTGACATCCACTTACATTCAGGAACTACTTTGCTAGCTCCTTCCACACCCATTATTACTCATCTTCCTGTGGAAGAGGAGGAGGAGCATCTAAATGTCCCCATTCAACCAAGTGCACCTAAAAACCCTAAACTAGACCTAGTCTAGCAGACTGAACAAGAACCACCATTTCCTCATAGATTGGAACTTGCTAAGAAAAAGGAAGAGGAGGAAACAACCTTTGACATTTTAGATCAGTTGAGACATATATGTGTCAAGATACCTTTATTTCAAACCATAACAGATGTTCCCATATATGGCAAAGCAATTAAGGAAGCATGCCTCAAGAAGCTAGGTAGGAAAAAGAAAGACCCCACTATGGTTCATGTCATGGGACAACTGGTTGACATCATGCTTGGGAAAGTTATTGTCCTCAAGTACAATGACCTAGGTAGTCTTATGGTAGGAGTTGTTATAAACGAGATCCAAATAAAGAATGCTCTGATTGATTTGGAAGCAACAATAAATGTGATGAAAAAGGATATCCTACAACAACTAAACATTGCAAGCATGAGACCTACTCCTACTATCCTACAACTTGTTGATAGTTCCACTGTTAAACTTGATGGTATAGTAGAGGATCTTGTGGTAACTCTAGACTCTTGGGAATGCCTAGCAGATTTCATGATTCTTTCTCTCAAAGCTACACTAGGAAGGTATCTTATCATCCTAGGGAGGCCATGGTTGGTAACAACAGATGTCTATATTGGATGTTGGTCAGGAGACATGACCATTTCTAATGGAAAGAGCACCAAAAATTTTGTTCTCTACCCTCCTGCTCAACCATCCCAGGATATGGATAACCCCATATGGCCACATGCTGGTGAAGAGGCTGAGGAAGTTAATTTTGTGCATAGCTTATGATGTTAGGAAGAATTTATTTCATGCAGCTTCAAGAGGAAGATGAAATATTGTCTAACATAATCCAGAACCATTGTGAAGTAGAGGAAGCACCATCCTCTCATGCATCTAATTTTGTTGGTCCAATGAAGACCCTTCTGCCCACTCTTCCTACAGCCGAACTTCCTGCAGCAACAGGTATGTCTAATACATTTTTTCCACATGAACTCAAGGTACCAAGAATTAGTGAAACAACTATGATAGATTTAACCACACAAGTGCAAGTGTCAAAAGGAAAATACCAATATATTAATAGCAAATTGAGTCAAGAGCAACAGCAGGCTTTGACAAACCTGTTGAGGACCCACAAGTATGTGTTTGCATGGGACTACCATGATATGAAGGGGTTGGACCCCTAGCTCTACACTCATAGGATATACATCAAAGATTATTGTACACTAGTGAGGCAACTACAAAGAAGAATTAACCCTGCATTAAGAGAAATTGTAAAAGGGGAACTACATAAATTGCTAGATGCAGGATTTATCTACCCCATTTCAGATAGCCAATGGGTGTCTCCATTGGTGATTGTTCCCAAAAAGGGAGGGAAGTGATGATTTTGTGTTGATTACAGGGAACTCAATGCTGCCACCAAAAAAGATCACTTTCCCCTTCCTTTCATAGACTAAGTTTTAGATTCACTTGCAGGAAAATAATACTTTTCTGGATGGATGGATTCAATGGGTATAACTAGATCCAAATTGCATCTAAGGACAAGGAGAATACCACCTTTACCTATCCATGGGGGACCTATGCCTACTTAGTACTTCCATTTGGCTTATACAATGCACCTGCAACCTTTCAGAGGGCGGTCATTAGCATATTTTTAGATCTCTCATGATTGCATGGAAATTTATATGGATGATTTTACTAGCTATGGTGTTGATTTTAATGAAGCATTAGAAAATATCAGGAGATTCTTAAAGAGATGTGAAGAACATAATATGTCTTTAAATAGTGAGAAATGCTTCATGATGATGCAGGAAGGTGTAGTGTTTGTCCACTACATCTCTCACCAAGGAATTTAAGTAGATCCTACCAAGATTGAGGTGATCACCAATCTGCCTATACCTACAAAACAAAAAGATGTTAGGAGTTTCTCGGGACATGTAGGTTACTATAGGTGTTTCATCAAAGATTTCAACAAAATGGCAGCACCATTGTACACTCTCCTAACTAAAGAAGTTGAATTCCAATGGACAGAAGATTATGACAAGGCATTCTCTGACTTGAAAATAGCTTTAACTCATGCTCCTATACTCAAAGGTCCTAATTGGGAGCTTCCTTTTCACATTCATATAGATGCATTAGACTATGTTATAGGAACAGTCCCCAGACAGAAATAAGAAGCAATTGAAAATGCTATTTATTTTGTCAGCAAAAACCTGCAAGGAGTTGAATTCAATTATACAGTGACAAAAAAGGAAATGTTGGTAGTAATTTATGCCCTTAACAAATTCAGGCACTACATAACATGCTATCAGATCTTTGTGCACACTGATCATGTAGCCATTAGGTACCTCATAAATAATCCCCTGATCTCATAAAGGCTAGCAAGATGATTATTGTTGATGCAAGAGTTTGACATAACCATTGTGGATAAACCAGGGAAGGCCAATGTTGTTGTGGAATTTATTTCAAGGTTGACTACATCAGAGGACAATCAAGTCATTGATGACTCTTTCCCTAATGAACACTTATTTTCCATCAGTGTGCATACACCCTAGTATGCTGACATAGCTAATTATCTAGTCATAGGGAGAGTTCCTCCTAATTTCTCTCCAAAAGAGAGAAGGGTGCTCATTGAGAAAACCTTTCCTTTCTCATGGATTGCAGGATACTTGTTTTACACTGGACTAGACCATGTCATGAGGATATGTTTTATGGAAAATGAGACATATGATATATTGCATGCATGTCACAATGAACCCTATGGAGGGAATTTTGCAGCCAAGAGGACAACAATGAAAATTTTGAACAAAACATATTATTGGCCCACACTCCACAAGGATGTAGGGAGATATACAAGGAAGTGTGACAGATGTCAAAGGATGGGCTAGCCAACCAAATTTGATGAAATGTCACTTTACCCCTAGGTAGCAATCACTCCATTTGATAAGTGGGGATTGGATTTTGTAGGACCCATTGATCCTCCATCAAATGGTAAATCCTATATCTTGGTATGCACTGATTATGTAACCAAGTGGGTATAAGTTAAAGCCATGAAGCATGCAAGAGATAATAAGGTTGCAAAATTTCTTTATGAGGAATTTTTCACATGGTATAGAGTTCGAAGAGAGATAGTGACTGATCAAGGGGCTCAATTCACCTCAACCCTTGTTACAACACTCGTCAATGAGTAAACATAAGGCATAGGAAGTCTACTCCTTATCACCCTCAATCCAATGGCTAAGTTGAGGTGACTATCAGGGAAATTGAAGCCATTCTGACCAAAACAGTGGCCATCCATAGGAAGGATTGGGAAAATAGGCTTCCAGAAGCTATTTGGGCCTATCAGACCACCTGGAAGACAACCACAGGCTTCACTCCTTTTGATTTTTTGTATGGAAAGACATCTATGATGCCCATTGAATTTGAGCATAAAACTGTTAGGACTGCACTGGACTTAGGGATGGATATCTCTAAGGTACAAAGGGATAGAATCATGCAACTAAATGCTTTGGATGAGATAAGGAAGGAAGCCTTGCATCACACAGAGGTAGTGCAAAATCAGAGAATAAAGTGGCATGACAAATTCATAAAGGACAAGAAATTCCATCCAAGTGACTGGGCACTTCTCTACAACTCAAGGTATCAAGATAATGCAGAAAAATTGCAGACAAGGTGGCTAGGACCATATGAGGTTGCTGAATTCTTCCCCAATGGTGTTGTTCAACTCACTAACATTGACCCTATCATATTTAAGTTGCTTTTCAATGGTCATCGCCTTAGGTTGTATCACAAGCCAAATTCCAAGGGGGAATTCCTACAACAATTCACTCAACATGCAACACCCGAACTTCCTGTAGCCAAAGGAAGCAAACTTAATGTCCCTCCTTCTGGCTAACTAAGGTATGTAACTTGTCATAATAAAGACTTCCAATTTTGTGGGAGTCCACTTCTTCATTCATTCACCCATCCACCCATCCATCTCCACCTTTCTCTCTCTTCCATCACGCCGCCATAACTTCACTTCATTCCATCTCCACTTTCATTAATTGCTCAACTAACTTCTTAAAAGGTGACTAGTACTTCCTCCATATTCTTTGCAACAAATATTCCACGAATTCAGGTGTGTGCACATCAATTTTTTAAATCTTAATTATCTTTTAGTGCATTCATTTAATTACTGTACATTAATATAGACGTTCACCATAGCATGTAATTATTCCCTACCCCTATCAAATCGCCATTACTACCTCGCATGTGAGGAAACATGCTCAAATTTTAGTTGGGGGTGAGTGTGTTACCATGTCCACATGTCAGTCTATGTTGGTCCATGTCAACAAAGTTTAAATTGAGCCAATTTGAATTCTGAGGGAGGTGACAGCTCGCATGTGTGAGATGACATCAACAACCACCATTTTTCTTGATCATATCCTTCATTTATTACTCCTTCCTTTATTTCCTTTGTCATAATCCTGAGTCGCCAAAAAGGTAAAATTCAGACGATATTGGCATTGGGAATTCTGCAGGGTTGTAGGAAGGAGAAATTTGGCTTTCAAATGAAGATTACAGGAAGGGAAACCTTGCAGAGTGATTGTTTAATTGTGGATAGCTGAACAATGGGAGGTGGGTTAATTAGAAATGAACCCATGGATCATGATGTTGTGCTGCAGGATGCGCCTGCCCGGGCTGAATTCAAAAACTGTGGGTGGTTAGATTATTTCCTGAAGCTAAATGGCTATAATGAAGATATTGTGTTGGAATTTGCATAGAAATTATCTGAAGGAAAAGCCATGGTAAAAGGGTTGGAGGTAATAGCTACTAAAGAAAGGATTGTAGAAGTTACAAGGTTGTTTTTCGACGATGAACATTACCCTACTACCAGAGACGCCAAGTCCGTTAGGGAAAAATTTATAGAATCGGGTGATCCTCCATTGAATGTGAACAAGCAAGGTGTGAAAAGAACCTCTCTTCCTAAGACATGGAAGCAAATAGTTGTCTACATTATAAAGTACATCACTTGTGAAGGCTGCATGTTTAACTTACATTTTGTGCACTTCAAACTCCTGAATCATATGAGGCATGGGAGAAGAATGAACGTGCTAAATGTGTTATATCATCTCCTTTCAATCATGGCAGTTGAAACTCAAAAAGGTACGGATAATTCCATTTCCCACCATTGTCTGATCAAATTATTTGTAGAGAAGTCTCTGCAGGATGTGTCTGATATGACTTGGGAAGAATTTTTAAATATTAATCAAATTAGACCAGAGCATTTGTGACCTAGGGTTTTTCCTCAACCTCGTAGGGTTAGTAGGAGAGTGAGAAATGTTGAAGCCACTCCTAGAGCCTCAAATTCTTGCACAAGCCCTAGTGTAAACCCTCCTACAACTGAACAAACTATAGAGATTAGTTCTTCTGAGACAGAACAATCAAACAAAGAAAGTTCCTCTTCAAATTATGATGATGATGTCGCTCTGGGAACCCTAATGGGAACTAGGGCACAAAAGAAAGAGGAAGAAACAAGGAAGGGAAATGCTAAAGAGAAAATGGCAGAAAAAGAAGCGCCAAGCTCTAAGAAATGGAAGGATGGTACTGTTCTTCTTGTAGCTGAAGAAAACATGAAAGCTCTCCTAGAAAATCAAGACTAGTTGGACCAGCCTTCGGTGTATCTCTGGAAGGAAGCCCTAGGCCTCGAGAAAGATCACAAGAGGACACAAAAGCTCCAATGGGGTAAGTGAATGTGTAAGGAAAATTAGATGCAGAAACAATTTTCCTAACGTCAATACCTCAGGAAAGAATGTAGATACACTTTAAAATTTACAATTACAGTCCAATTAAGATGCACTATGAAACAGACAACAGAAACAGAGTATTTGACAATCACACATGAACACCAGATATACGTGGGAAAACCCTTATGGGAGAAAAACCCACCACACCAAGAGAAATCACTTTGTATTATAGTAATGAAATTGCATACAAATTCCAGACTTATCTTTCTAGTGTCATTATACAGCAGCATTCACCATTAACATTCTTGTACAGGAATCTTCACGTTACAGTCCAAAAAATTCATTCACTGATATAATCACTCAACAACCTATCGATTCAACCAACAATCCAACCCGATCACAATCTGCAATCTCAGAGTATATCCATGGCATTCCCTGTCTGTCGAACTTCCTCACAGAACCGTCACAACCGATTGTCTTCCAACTGTTCAGTTTCGGCTTCTCCTATTGGTCCACGAGACTCCACATAGGATGGTCAAATGTTCAACATAATTCGCTCTGTGTTGACATCTCGGTGAGACACTAACAGTGTCTCGTCGATGCCTAATAATCGTCATATCGATGTCACCAAGAGTCACTGTAGTCGCCAAGATGTTCTATCAAGCTCCATGAGTTACACCGAGTCACCAAGCAGTCGCCCTATCCTATCACATTTTCCAAGAGATCATAGCGAGTCACCAAAGGTATACCGAAGACATAAGTCATATCGAGCTCCAAAAGATAGTCGGCAAGACATACCGATGTTGCCAAGAGGTCTCATAGAGCAACATTAGGTTACACCGAAAGCATACACCTATCGACAAGACCAAACACCTTCGCTGAGACTTTATGCCGAACAAGACAAGTCATACTGAGCTTCAATCATTAGTCAGCAAGACTTAACACCTTCGCCGAGAGGTTTCTCCGATATCATTTGTTTCACCGAAACTGTCAGCAATCACCAGGACATACACCTTTCGCTAGGACTTCTTCCCGGGACCATTGAGTTACCCCGATAGCCATCGGCTATCGGCAAGACATTCACCATCGCTAAGAGGTTTCTCCGATCACTTTGAGTTACACCGAAGAACGTTTGGATGTGTCCCCTGTCGGCAAGAATTTCACTATTTGTTGGGACTTCTCACCGAGCCATATGTTATGGCGAAGACACCAGCAGTATTCCTGTCGGCGAGACACTAGCTTTCGCTGAGACTTCTTAGCGAGAACCCTTAGCTATCCCGAAGCCTATGGTCACCAAGAGTCTCTCTGAAAAATGATTGAATGGCCTATTGGCCAGAGGTCTCCCGAGCACTATGAGGTCATAACGAATACACTATGTCACAGCGATAGACTCCATAGTGCAACCTTTCGGCAAGACATTTGCAAGGTCATAGCGACCTGTACAAACCAGAATGATGCACATTGCTTGTCGGCCAGACATTGAAGCTATCACACCGACTTGGCTCTCATGGAGGTTTCAGCCTGTATTGATTGAGACATACATTTCCAACAATCTCCCACTTGACGAAGATCATGCAGGCACCTCTAGAGCACAACATAATTTACTAAAAATCATGGGCACTAAGGCCCATTGAACTGGCACACCATCTGAACTTGTTTGTGCTCACTGGCTTCGTCAATGAATCTGCAACATTCTCCAAAGTATCAACCTTTTCCAAACTGACCTTTCCATCCTCCACCATATCTCGTACAAAGTGGTATTGTACATCAATATGTTTTGTCCTGGCATGGAAAGTAGGGTTCTTTGCCAGACAAATTGCACTCTGACTGTCACAGAAAATAGTTATTTCCCCTGCATCAAAACCAATGTTAGAACATAAACATTTCAACCATACAACTTCTTTACAAGCATGAGTAGCTACCATGTATTCAACCTCCATAGTGGACAAAGCGACTATAGCTTGTCACTTGCTCATCCAACTCACTGCACCACCATTCAACATGAAAATGTATCCACTGGTGGACCTCCTGCTGTCAATGTCCCCTGCCCAATCAGAATCAAAATAACCACGAATGTTGAGAGTCCTCTGTGATTCAACTGAATTCCCATGGTAACACAAAATAAAATCTAAAGTTCCCTTCAAATACCTAAACACTCTCTTCATAGCATCCCAATGCGTTCTTCCTGGATTGCCATAAATCAACTAAGGAATCCCACTGCTTGGGCAATGTTTGGCCTTGTACAGACCATTGCATACATAAGACTACCTACTGCACTAGCATAGGGTACACTGGTCATGTCCTCCATCTTAGTAGGAGATTTTGGACAGTCCTCAACAGATAGCTTCATTCCATGCATGACTGGAACTACTAGTTGTTTGCAATCATTCATACAAAATCTCTCAAGAATAGTCCTGACATACTTACTCTAACTAAGCCAAAGCTTTCTATTTTTCCTATCCTTGGTTTATCTCCATCCCCAGAATATACCTTGTTGCACCAAGATCCTTCATTTCAAACTTAGCAAACAATTAAGACTTAAGATCAAAAATCATTAGCTTGCTATTTCCTATGAACAACATACCATCAACATAGAGAGCAATAACAAGTGCTTGATCACTTTCAGCTTTATAATATACGTAGTGATCAGATTTTGATCTTACAAATCCCAAAGACAATACAAAAGTATCAAATTTCTGGTACCACATTCTAGGTGACTGTTTTAACCCATACAGAGACTTCTTTAATTTGCATACCAGTTTTTCTTTACCTTTCTCAACAAAGTGCTCAGGCTGGGACATATAGATTTCTTCTTCAAGATCACCATGAAGAAATGTTGTCTTCACATCCATCTATTCGATCTCTAAGTCATACACTGCTGCAAGTGACAATAAAAATCTGATAGATGTCAGCTTTGCTACATGAGAAAATATTTCCCCATAATCGATTCCCTCTACCTAGGAATAACCCTTTGCAACCAGTATCGCCTTGTACTTTTCTACACTGCCATCCAGACCAATCTTTTTCTTAAATACCCATTTACAGCCAACAACCTTTCTGCTTTTAGGCAAGGGCACCAGACTCCAGGTTTCATTCTTATCTAATGATGCCATTTCTTCTTCCATGGCTTCCAACCAAGAATTTGAATTAGACATTTTAAATGCCTCTTTCATAGTCCTAGGCTCATCAGTACTAGAAATCAAAGCATAGGCACAAGTAGAATCTATCAAAGAGAACCCATACCTATCTAGTTGTTTTCTTTCTCGGGTTGACCTCCTCACTTGCTGAGGCTGAGGTTCTTCTTCTTCAGAACTTTCAAAACTGCTCGAGCTCTCCTCAGTTTCAGGTACATTTTGAATTTTCAATTCCTCTTTCTCTGGCGTAGGAGGAATTAATGCTACATCCTTATTTTTATCTAACTTTGTCTCTGACTGCAGATCAAAAGAGGAAGGTTTCAGCTCACAAAAGATTACACTTCTGTTGTATACAACCTTCTCTATATCAGGATTCCAAAGCTTGTATCCTTTTATGACAGTGCTATAGCCAATAAAAATACATTTGCTAGCCTTGTTCTCCAATTTAGATCTTTTCACATCCAACACATGAGTATATGCCTCACAACCAAAAACATGAACATGTCTAAGAGAGGGCTTCTTACCAGACCACGCTTCCAAGGGTGTTTTCTCAACAAAAGCAGAATTTGGAGAACGATTAATTAAATAACATGCAGTAGATACAACCTCAGCCTAGAACTTCTCCTCCAATCCAGCACTACTGAGCATACTTCATGCTCTCTCCATCACTATCCTATTGAACCTTTCTGCAACTCCATTCTACTGTGGAGTATAAGGTGTAGTCTTGTGTCTTTTAATTCCATGGTCTTTGCAATATCTTTCAAATTCATCAGAACATAACTCACCGCCATTATCAATCCTTAAGCATTTTATTTTTCTACCAGTCTGATTTTCAACAAGATTTTTAAATTCTTTAAACCGACTGAATACTTCTAATTTACTCTTCAGAAAATATACAAATGCTCTTCTTGAATAATCATCAATGAACGACACGTAGTATCTTGACTTAGACAAAGAAGGAACATTCACTGGACCAAACACATCCGAATGAATATAATCTAACAAACCAGAAGATTTATGAGGACTGGAATAAAACGAAACACGGTGCTGCTTTCCATATATACAGTGTTCACAGAATTCAAATTCAAGATTACAATCTTCAATCCCCTCTACTAGGTTTTTATTCTTGAAGGTTTTTAAACTTTTTTCTCCTATGTGGCCTAACCTATGATGCCAAAGCATAGTCTTCTCTGTAGGAAGTTTTACTTCCATATAGTTTACATAATTAGGGATATTTCCCTCTTTACCTCCATGAGCAGCTTTCAGTGACTTTCCAGAGACACTGTTACATTAAACAGCATGTGCATCTAGCTTGTACAGGGTACCAATGCGAGCACCTCTAGCCAGCACCATCGAACCTCCAGTCATCTTGCAGCCATTTCCAGAGAATGTAACTTGTACTCCAATATCATTTAGCATACTTACAGACAATAGATTTTGAGCCAGACCTAGTATGTGCATAACATTATTGATTCTCTTCACTCTGCCATTAGGGAATTGTATTCTGACTCTTCCACGGCCAACAATCTCCAAAGTTGAATCACTCGCCAAGTACACCTTTCCACCATCGTATTCTTCATACTTTGTTAACCACTCTCTATGAGATGTCATGTGGAAAGATGCTCCAGAATCAATCAGCCAGACATCATCTGATGCTTGGGTAGCCAAGGCTGCAATGAAGGTGTCACCATCACTATGAGAAGAACCATTATTGGAAGAGCCCTTCTTCTTCTTTTTCTCCTCTTTACAATCCTTTCAGACATGACCAGGTTGCCCACAGTTCCAGCACTTCACCTTGGACTTCTTTCCAGGAGACTTTGATCTCCACTCTAATTTCAATTTTGATTTCTTGTCCTTCTTGCCTTTCTCTTTCGGTCTTCCTATGACAGCAAGAGCTTCCTTCGCCATCTCAGAATATTTCCTTCTCATCTCTTCTAATAGAAAAGATGCAACATCTTCCATCTTGAAATTTGATGTTATACTCCCAATAGCCATCACCAGATGATCCCATGAGTCTGGCAAAGAACACAACAATAGCATACAACGATCCTCTTCTTCAATCTTCACACCAACAGAAGTTAATTGAGCAAGCAACATGTTAAATGCGTTCAAATGATCAGCTACAGACCCTCCTTCCTACATTCTCAAAGAGTATAGTTTCTTCCTCAGGAATAGTTTATTCACCAAGGACTTCCCCTGATAAATAGACGCCAGTCTCTTCCACAAAAAAGATGTAGTCTTCTCCTCATGCACATTCAGAAGCACTGAGTCTGCCAAACAAAGCCTTATCAGCCCCTTAGATTTCCTATTTGCAAGGTCCCAATCTTCTTGTTTCATGCCTATAGGTTTCACTCCAGCCATAGCAATCTAAAGATCACGATCAACAAGAAGATCCTCCATCTTGAGTTTCCACAACTCAAAGTTACTGCAGTTGAACTTCTCTATTTCAAACTTTCTAGATGTACTAGCCATCTTAATCTGTAATTAGAAATTGACCAACTCTACAAGACTCCCATTGAACAGAATTGACACAAAAAACCCAACGTACCCACAAGGATAACACAACTGGCCAGGCTCTGATACCACTTGTAAGGAAAATTAGATGCAGAAACAATTTTCCTAACGTCAATAACTCAGGAAAGAATGTAGATACACTTTAAAATTTACAATTACAGTCCATATAAGATGCACTATGAAATAGACAACAAAAACAGAGTATTTGAAAATCACACATGAACACCAGATATACGTGGGAAAACCCTTACAGGAGAAAAACCCACCACACCAAGAGAAATCACTTTGTATTATAGTAATGAAATTACATACAAATTCCAGACTTATCTTTTTGGTGTCATTATACAGCAGCATTCACCATTAACATTCTTGTATAGGAATCTTCATGTTACAGTCCACAGAATTCATTCACTAATACAATCACTCAACAACCTGTCGATTCAACCAACAATCCAACCCGATCACAATCTGCAATCTCAGAGTATATCCATGGCGTTCCCTGTCTGTCGAACTTCCTCACAGAACCGTCACAACCGATTGTCTTCCAATTATTCAGTTTCGGCTTCTCCTATTGGTCCATGAGACTCCACATAGGATGGTCAAATAGTCAACAGAATTCGCTCTGTGTTGACATCTCGGTGAGACACTAACAATGTCTCGCCGATTCCTGATAACCTTCATATCGATGTCGCCAAGAGTCACCATAGTCACCAAGATGTTCTATTGAGCTCCATGAGTTACACCGAGTCACCAAGCAGTCGCCCAGACCCATCACATTCGCCAAGATATCATAGCGAGTCACCAAAGGTATACCGAAGACACAAGTCATATCAAGCTCCAAAAGATAGTCGGAAAGACATACCGATATCGCCAAGAGGTCTCATAGAGCAACATTAGGTTACACCGAAAGCATACACCTATCGACAAGACCAAAAACCTTCGCTAAGACTTTACGCCGAACAATACAAGTCATACCGAGCTTCAATCATTAGTCGGCAAGACTTAACACCTTCGCCGAGAGGTTTCTTCGAGATCATTTGTTTCACCGAAACCGTCAGCAGTTGCCAGGACATACACCTTTCGCTAGGACTTCTTCCTGAGACCATTGAGTTACCCCGATAGCCATCGGCTATCGACAAGACACTCACCATCGCTAAGAGGTTTCTCCGATCGCTTTGAGTTACATTGAAGAACATTTGGATGTGTCCCCTGTCGGCAAGACTTTCACTGTTCGCTGGGACTTCTCACCAAGCCATATGTTACAGTGAAGACACTAGCAGTATTCCTATCGACGAGACACTAGCTTTCGCTGAGACTTCTTAGCGAGAACCCTTAGCTATCCCGAAGCCCATGGTCGCCAAGAGTCTCTCCGAAAAATGATTGAATGGCTTGTCGGACAGAGGTCTCCCGAGTGCTATGAGGTCATAACGAATACACTATGTCACAACGATAGACTCCACAGTGCAACCTTTCAGCAAGACATTTGCAAGGTCACAGCAACCTGTACAAACCAGAATGATACATACTGCTTGTCGGCCAGACATTGAATTTGTCACACCAACTTGGCTCTCATGGAGGTTTCAACCTGTATTGATTGAAACATACATTTCCAACAGAATGTTGAGAAAAAGGACATATTTGAGGAAGTGACAAATATAACGTTGGAAGATCTTGCTGACATCGCAGAAAAAGTTGGGAGTCAAGAGTATGAGGAGAATCAAGAGCTCCTATAGCAAGAGCAAGAGTTCTTGTAGAAAAATCAAGAAAAAGAGCCCCTACAACCAGAACGGGGAGAACAATTAGCACCCCTACAGCTAGAATTGGTTGAACAATCAGAATCCCTGTAGTTGGGGCCACATGAATTGCAAGCATCAATAGTAGGAAAAATTCTGGTAGGAATACATAAGCCCTCTGATTTTTCAATCCACATGGTAGCCATGAACTTATGGAGTGAGATGCAAAGGAGAGAGGAAGAATGGAAAGAGGAGAAACACAGGCTAAAGGAGGAAATTAAGAAGAAAGATGAGGAGATTAAAGAAAAGAATACAGAGATTGTTGATTTAAAGGACAAAGTGGACAATATAGTAACCTTAGTACCTCAGATATTAGAGTGCAGGACTCCTCCAAGGTTCTATGCTTTATATTTGAAGGAGAAGAATCTTTCTTTTAAATTTTCAAGGATCATTTCAGGTTTGAATCCTTCCATTGAGACTCTTGAATTTTTCTAGGCTTATCAAGTTGCTCCTCCTGAAATGAAATTTTTTTTTGTGTGAATTCTATTTGCATAATTATTTTGCGTCCCAAGATCATGATTGGAATCCATTGTTGTATGTTGGGGATCTCCAATTAAGGAAATTCATGTCCTGGATACAGAATGAAATTAGTTGGGGACAACAGTTTAGGACTTATAGGCAAATAAAATCCAATACTCCCCTGCCTATGAAGGTTGAATCTAGAAACCCAGGAGAAATTTTTTAGGGAATGACATAGATTCCTTTACAAACCAAGCTATAGCAATAGGATCCTGCCTAAGAGAGAAGCAGTTTACACAAATATGAGAAGGTAGCAAGAACCATAGGGGAATCTGTAATGGGATATATGTCACAGAGGAGGAATAGTCTGACTTATGAGTTGAAAAAAGCTGAGCCTTACTCCTTGTAGAACTATGCTGCAACACTTAAAAGAGTTGGTAGGTATATACAAATTGGAAGGACAAAGGGACAATTTTGGCTTCCACTAATTTTTCAGCTACCTATCTTATTATGGCTTGTGCCAAATGTTAGGTATTACTAGTATGATATAGTTGTAGAAAGGAAAAGATAGAACAGGTTGGACAACAAGCAAGGGTTCTATTGGGACCCTAACCCATTCGCTGCAAGAATTGATGTTGGGAAGCTGGCAATTACAAATTACAAGGCATTGACCAAGCAAAGGAATAACTCTTCCTCTACTGGAGGACTAGCAAAACCTTAGGTTGGGGGGAGTGATGAGTCCAGTTTATGGTTCAATTTTGATATATTTTATTATCCATTTAATGTAGTTTTCATAGACCTTGATACTTGGATGCTGATATTTTTATGTTATTTCCTCGAAACCATGGACATTGGGCATAAGCTTATTTTTGTAACCTTTAAATGATATTGACATGCTATATGAACTATCTATGTTAATTTTACATGTGGATTAATGAATGTTACTTTAAGATAGCTACAAATATGCAATTTTTGTGTGTACTAATATTGTTATGTAAATATAATTAGAGCCTACAAAATTGAGGAAGATTCTGCCAGTTGGTCATTCACCATAAAGGTCAACAAGGTGATCATTCAAAGGTCAATGGAGGGAAGAATCTCAATAGAGGGAGATTCCTAGTTCAAATCGAAGATTGTAACTACCTTGTAAATGGTCTAATATTTTGTTGAGAGAATATATGAGCTGTTTTTATGCTAGATTTGCGTTAAGGCAAACCGGCTTGACCAAATTCCACGCATGCATAACCTCCTCTCCACTTTTTATGCTTTCCCTAAAGTGGTATCCTCCTAATTTTTTGGAGTTGACTGCCTTGCTAGGTAGTTAGTTAGTAGTTTTTCTTCCTATAAATAAGACTCAAATGCTCCTTCCTAGAAGGTTGATCAATCTGATTTTGTATTTGCATTCTTAGTTTTTTTAGTAATATAGTTATGTTGCTCGATTGTACTCATGTTTTCCAATGAATAAAATGAAGTTATAAGTTTGTGCATCTGAGTTTAGATTTTTCTTAAGGGATACTCATCCAAGGGGGCCCACTTGGTGAGAATTATGTCCTTTAGTTTAGTTATTACTTTCTATTCGGAAATTAGTTAATAATTTGGAAACTATTTGTTCTTGCAGCCACTAGAATTCCATTCTATGACTATTCCTACAGCCAAAGCAGACAAAGTAGTTTCCTATTTGTTTGCTCAGATTTTCATTTGTCATGCACTTCACCTTCGTATAGTTATTGGTTGATGCTTAGCACTTATGTTATTTCTTTCCAAGCAATTTACTTTCAGCATTATGTCTTTCTTAGCTATAGAATGAAGATGGCTACTATGGATTCCTAGTGCACATACTGTGTTGGCCCATTTCAATTCTACATCCCTGGGTTGACAAGTTAAATGCACCTTCATGATGATTGAGATAGCTATTTAGATTAGATGTCCAATCTTTGAATCAAAGCTTTAAGGGCTTAGTTGTTAAATCATTGTAGGAGGCCAACAAAGAGTTCAAAACCTCTTTCTTCAGAATCAAGGAAAGGAAAGTATTGTTGACTTCCTTTAATAGTCGACCTGAAGTCCAAGAGGCCTCAATTGCCTCTGACAACTCATCTCCAAACAATCCCCAAAATTTCTGAAAGAAGCTGGTTGGGAGGCCATTCAGGCCTGGAGCCTTATTTGGGTGGAATTGGAAAAGGGCCAATTTTATCTCTTCCTTAGTGAATTTCTGAGAAAGCATATTGTTTTGATCCTCAGTAACCAATTTTGGGATATTTCTTAACAAGGCCTTTTGTTGCCCCAAATTTGAACCTTCATAGTTGTTAAGGAGGTTTTTGAAATATCTTACCACCTCCTCTGCTATTTCCTGAGGCTCTTATATAAGTGATCCATCTTGGCCCCTAAGATTCACAATCCTATTTGCACTTTTGCGCTGCCTAGTGTTGTTGTGGAAGAATTTGGTGTTTCTATCCCCTTCCTTCAGCCAAACTTCCCTGGATTTTTGTCTCCAGAATAGTTCTTCCTTAGCCAAGATGTCCTCATATTTCCCAAGCATCTTTTCCTTGTAGTAACTTTGTAAATTTAAACCATTCTTCATGATGTCTTCCTCTACTGTTTGCAACTCTCCTTCGATACTTTCTTTTTACTCGAAGACATTTCTGAAACAATTCCAATTTCATTCTTTAATACTCTATTTTAGCCACTTGAGTTTTGATACTAGGCAGTACATCTTGGATCCTTGAACTTGAATTTATGACCACCATTTCTCTACCAATTCAAGGAAGGATGGATCCTTAAACCACATATTCTCAAATTTAAAGGGGAAGCACTGGCTTCTATCCTCTTGTATGTCCAATTGGATTGGGAGATGGTCAGACCTTGTGCTAGGAGAGGTGGAGGATTTGAATGTGCATTGTAGGCTATCCAAACCACCCAAAGAAGGAATCTATCTAGCTTCTCTATAATCATTCATGTGCCTTCCCACTTATTTGTCCATGTATAGATCCCATTTTTGAAATCTATATTTAACAGCTAGTTTTTGATGATCTAGTCCCAAAATTATTTTTGGGATTGATTCCCTCTGGGGATACCTCCTTTTTTGTCCTTTTCCTCCAAGACAACATTGAAATCTCCTCCTAAAATGAAGTTTTCACCTGACCTTTCTTGCAAAAAAACTTCAATTTCCAACCATAGATTTTGTTTCCTTATACAAGATTTGGGACCATATATATTGATAAGGCCAAACTTAAGCCTTGATTGAATGCTTCGGATTCTGCAACATTGCCAACAAGGCCTCTCTAAAATAATCTCTACCTGAACCAATCTTGGATTCCAAAAACAAAGCCAAACCACCCAAAGCACCACTAGTTTGGACTTCGCTACCATCCCACCTTGCATATTTTTTCTTTAATTTCTCTAGATCTTCTTTACTTAGTTTTGTTTCCTGCAAAAGTACTATATCTGCCATGGTCAAAGCTACCATTCTCTTGACCAAGCTCTGTTTGTTAGGGGCATTTAGACCCCTAACATTCCATGATAGTAATCTCATGACAACCCCGGGAGTGGGGTGCTCTTCCCCACATTCAGTAGAGCAATGAGTTTCTGCTAACCTTCCACATCTCCTGCCAACATGATTAACTCTTATGTCAATTTCCTCCCTCTGGATTTCCCTTTTCCATAATCAGGTTTTGGTTTTGGATGATGAGATTTGTTTGATTCCCAAGCATCCTTTGGGAGAGATTTCTACCATTTCATTTTATGAATCTCTTGTCGCTTCCAGCATTAATTGTTATGCTAAGGGAAGAGAAGCACCCGCTGGGAACTCCTCAAAGTATTCCTCTACATCATCTTCAACCTAGTTGGGCTCATGATCATTAACAACCGATTGCTCAACACCCAATGCACTCTCTTTTCCTAAGCCCAGAGGTTCAAAATTCATATCAACCCCTGTCCATACTTCCTCTTGTGCCTTCTGACATGCCAAGAGCCCAGATTTTTCAAGATTCCCCACCACCTCATTTTCTTCTTGTCCTGATATGGCTCTAATATTTTCATAGATTTCATGTGTTATGGATTATGTATCTTTCCTTAGGTTCTCCAATTGTTCAAGACAATCCTTTCCTGACCTCAAGTTTGAATCCCTACAAATCTCAATGCTCCTGGGATCTAATGAGAGCCTTCGGATTGGGGAATTATGATGAGATTGCTCCTTTTCCTCCTCCCCATTTAGTGATTCCAAAGCGACAATGCGGCGAGGGTAGCTTCTTCCAAACCAACCCTCATCCATAGTCAAATCTAGCGCCTTCCCTGCACCTTTCGAGCACCCTACGATGTAGTTTTTACTGAGAATGCAACTACCCCCTTTTGAGTCCACCAAGATCATCTAAAACCAACTTCCTTTCCTGGTAAGGATTTCCAGATTATCCATAAATCTAAACTTTGTGTTAATTTACACCAGAATTTTAGGTTGACCTAATTTACCTTTCAAAATTCTTCATCAATGCCTACAAAGGTGCCCATAGTGTTACCAATCTTCTCTATGGTTTCCTCACTCCAAAATTTAGGGGGAAGCTTGTCCAGGGTTACCCAATAAGGGTAATACTTCGGTTTATGTGTTCCTGGGTCAAAATTTGGCACCCAGACTGTTTTATAGAAACAAGAACCCCTAAAGAAGATAGGTTCTTTGAAAAGAATCTTCTTTTTAATCTATTCATTTTCACATTCTAACAAAATAAAATTCTCAGCTAGGGCTTTGGCTCTTACCCGGCCTTCGAATCGATCCATTAGCTAGTCGGTGATCTCTTTCTTTGAAGCATCCTTTCCCATCCATTTGATGAACAGGCCACAGTGCATCAGATAGTCCCATCAAGACTATAGAAAACTGTCTGAAATTGCCATGATCTTGCTTCTCCTTTCTGTCGGGGTGTAGGGTTTTTCAAGTTGTGCGCCCGCTTTCGGAACCCATACCTTGCAAACTTGACTCTGGCCATCTTTCCCTGGATTTCTTCTTGAAATGGGATGTCAAGGATTTCTCTAAATGTTCCAAGGATGCCTACCATCTCCCTCCTTTGTCTGAAATGGGGGATTTCCAGATCCCCATTTTCCTGACCACCCATGCTTGTTTGACGGATAATGCCCATATCGCTGATTTTGGAAATAGTTTCCTTGGTTATGGCCACCTAGAATCGACTGCCTTCTGCTTCCACCACCTATCTGCTTGTTTTCCTAGATTCTCCTCCAACCTCCATGATACTGTTGTTGCCACGATAATTTTCACACTTGGATTTGTTCTTGTTGCTGCTCCATATATAAAATCACATAATACTTGCTTTAAATTTGTATGCAAATATTTAAAATCAGATAATACTTAATTTCTTTAAGGAAAAAATCTAGGTTTTCCTAATTTTATTTCATTCCATATTTAGAACTTATTATTAATTATTTAATCTAGTCACATACAACTAGAATTTACAACACATGACATCCATATGTACCCATGCATAAACACTTACTAGAAACCCTAAAATATTACAACTTAGCCACTCTCATCATAATATCATGTGAATATAAATTTAACTCAACATAAAAGTTACATCTAGTTAATGTAACACCTGTATACACCTAAAAATGGTTTGGAGAAATCTGATTAATTAAATACGACTTATTTAATTAATTAATCCTTAAAATTTTCTACTATTAAATAAATAAGAAATATTTATTTAAATAGTTCATCATAATTCTTCAATCTTGATTCAATTATTTTCATCTTATTCAAATTCATCTACTATTAAATAAATTAAATACTTATTTAAATAGTTCACATTCTAAATTCTCCTATTTCTTCAGTTTTAATTAAATAAACAACTTTATAGTTGGCATTATTTAATTATTACATCATATTCAATCTTAATTAAATAAATAAAGCTTTATACTTTATTGTTTAATTATCATACTTCTTCTATTTTAATTTAATAAACAAACTTCTATAGTTTATTTAATTAAATTATTTATCTTCCCTTTTGTTAATTTAAATAAATAAAAAATATTTAAATAAAAGAATAAATCAAATCCCTCTATTCACTCACCAATAAAATTATATTTTTCAAATCTAGTTAATTTAACTGGCATTCACAGGAAAAGCCTCAAGGACAAACCTGTAGGCAATCCTCTCAATCTTCTTCCTCAAATATTTCCTCTCATCTTTCCTGGCGTTTTCATGGGGAGGAACAATCCCCATGATCAGCTCCATCTTCTCATCTCTTACCATTCAAATCTCTAGATTGAATCTCAGCGTCTGTTGTGTTAGCCCTGTGCAAAACTGTTGCCGAAAATCTATATATACAGCCTTCTGAAGCATGAGAAAGCCCCGAGAATTATCATCTTTTATGCAAACTTACTCTGTAGGATTTAGCACTCAAGCATCTTAAGCATTAGGATTTTCATTAGCATCAATTATCATTTAGCATATTCGCATCAGTAGATTTAGAATAACGATGGCATCATTAGTTTTTACTGTAGCTTCCATTTAGTAGGTCTCATGTCAAGATAGTTTACGGTAGCTCCATATCATCCAGGAATCATTAGCAATCATCACATCACAACATTTAGCATCATTTTGTTCTCTAAATAGGCATTTTAATAGTCACAATACTTTTACAAATCTAAGAGCCTTTCTGTGACTCATAAATCTTTGGAGATAGGAGACAATGAGATGCTTTCAAGATTTTCTCTATTTTAAATTAGTTTAATTCATGTTTAAATCTTGATACAATGTTTCATTAAGAGGTGTATTTAATTGTATTTAGTTTACTTTTTCCACACTTACATTCTGGAACCCACCATGGGGTTGTACCCCATGTTTTTAACAAGTTTTTCTGGAAAGTTTTTGTATAGTAATCTGGCATAAATTGTTTTAGCATGATCGGAAGATTCTATAGAGCTTTTGAGACAAAATATAGCACATTTGAATTCTGTTCTAGCACTTTCGAAGAAAAGTATAGCGCTTTGAATGATTGTTTTAGAACTTCGATCTTACCTTCCAACACAGGCCGACAGTTCACATCCAACATCTGTTTTAGTGCGTTTGTAAAATCCTATAACGCTTCAGGCTATTTCTATAGTGCTTAGGGCTATTTCTATAGCGCTTTTGACCACTGTCATAGCACTTCTGTGTAATTCATTTTCTGGATCTAACACATCCACGGCCAGTAAATTTCATTTCTTTAGTTGGATTAAAAAGAATCAATCTAGGATAGGCACTTCTTCAGTTGGTTTAAAAATGAATCAATCCTAGGATAGACACATTTTCATTTGGATTAAAAATTTATCAATCTAGGGTAGTCACCAGACTTTTCAATTTGGGATTTAAAAATGAACACCATGTCTTTTTGTGAAGTAACATCTTCACTGTGAAGCAACATCTTCACATAGATTAGAAATTTTTTGTTTGGGCTCTAAAATTGAACATGTGATTTTTGTGTTTGTATGGTTGATAGGCATATGCTCTCCCCCTTAACTAGGTGATCCAAAAAGCCACTCATCCTTTTTATGCATTCTTCAAGTTTTATTACATCCTTTAGAAGGCCTACCGTAGAGGGAAAAAGTACTCACCCTACGAGAATGACCTAAGTGGGTTCAAACCAAAGCCAGGTTTTTCCACCCCACTATAAAATTTAAAGCAAATCTGGGGAAACCCACTTTTTTTGGAAGTGTGCAAGATAACCATCCCTAAAACCTTTGTTCTAAAGGTTGGGAGGTCTCCTGAGGGAGTCTATTATTGTTGCTCCGAACGAAAACCCTTTCTAAGAACCTAGTGTTGTATCCAACCGAGTTAGTAATCAGACATTGTAATACTCACAGTGCAAGGGGAGGGAAGAATCTGCCCCCAAGAAACTCACCATATAATTTCCATGGACCATTTGCTTAGGGGATCAAGAAATTTAACCTTGAGTACACACCTAGAAAAGACAAAAATACAGGCGCCCTTTAGGGGGTGACACGGCTGTGTGAGTCGACGCAATTTTAAGATGTGGGTTGTTGAACATAACAATGACCTTTTGACTATTAAGAGTGAGTATGTCTAAAGTGCTTTATTGTTATCAAACCAGTGAAAAGAGGACCATGTGTGGTTCTTTTGAACATACACTATCTGTTTAGATTACAACTCTTAAAAACAACTGTCTTCATTTGAGTTTTGTGTATTCCAAAATCATTAAAATTCATATAAAAGATCATCCTAAAAAATACAAACAAATCGAACAAAATCAAAACTGAGAATATATGATTAGAGATTGGAAAACCACTAAGTTTGTTAGAAAATCTCTTGCCAAGAGAATTAGAAAACCCAAGATACCACTTAGTTACAGACATCTTTTGCAAAGAAGACGTTTCTTGTATCAAAATAGGGAGAATTTGCTTCATCATAGAACTTCCTCCATAGGTTTCATGATTTCGATAGGGATTACACCGATAATTATGTTGTAGAACCTTTGAATTCACAAGCCTATATTCAAAGAAGTGCTCTTTCACATGAATCTAACCATAGTCAATGTATTCGTCAATCCTCCATTCCACAACCCGCCATAGAATACTCCACTAGACTTGATTAGTTCTTACGATAAACAAGTCTTTGGAAACCTTAGGTTGACATCCAAAATCAAGGATTTACCACCTTATGACCATTTGGCGACCTACAACTCCCATTCAACAACCAAGCCTTATACCACTTATCATATAACCTAGCCTTATACGTCTTGAAAGTGGCCAAACCGACATTATCAGTAGCTTGAGGGCATTTATTTTTTAGGAAAACAAAACACCCCATCAATTTCTTACAGCATCCATCGTTCTGAACAAAGAAGAAGAAAAGACAAACATAGCAGTAGGAAGACCCATGTTACTACCTCCTGTCTCGGAATAGGTAATGAATGACATTACAATAAGGTATTGAAACCATCATACAACATACCTTATGACTATTTGGCAACCTACAACTCCTGTTCAACAACCAGGGCCAACCACACCAATATTTTAGCCTGGTAACGTACACATTGAAGGCACTCAAACTGACATTATCAGTAATTTGAGAACATTTATTTTTGAAAAGAATGAAACACCCCATCAATTCCTCATAGCATCCATAGTCTTGGAAAAAGAAGAAGAGAAAGCAGACATAGCAGCTGAGAGACCCATATTGCCACCCCCTGCTTGGCATTAAATTGACACTATAGCACTTCCATCCTCTATTTTAGCACTTCTAAGCAATCTTACAGCACATTTGTCAACAACAAACCAAACTCTATCAAAAAATTCCAGTGTCAGCATTGTTCTAGCATTTCTAAGCAATCTTTTAGCGCATCCACAATCAAACATAACGCTTCTGGTGTCTGTTTCGGTGCTTCTGATTAATTTTATAGCGCTCTGTCATTATCAAACATTACCAGTGTTAATTATAGTTGGTCTTTTAGCACTTATGTGCTCTATCTTAGCACTTCTACACTATTTTACAACACTTTTACTAGAAATTCTAGTGTGTCTGTGTTCTGTTTTAGCATGTCTTCCCTCTGTATTAGCGCTTCCACAAAACAAAAAAATAGAGAATCTTCCAAAATAACTGTCAGACATATTGACATCAGAAACATAGGATTTTACCAGTTAGAAAGATTTTACAGATTAAACAGTGTCCTAAAAACCTGAAACAAAGTAGGTTCTTACAAGTTAAATTGTTTTCAAACAAAAAACTAGATCTTGCAAAATACAAAGTGTCCAATTATCAAAACAAAACCTAGATTATTGAGCAGAGTTTCCTCATTAGGATTTTGACATCCTACCATCACGAAACAAAACTCGGTAATCAAGAATTTTAACTTAGCCTCGTCAATAGAATACATCATTCTATTGGGCTTCTTTAAAATAAAATTGACACTAACACCACATAGAAGATATAAATTTAGTGAAAAAAAATCAAAACTTGTATGCCAATCTTAACAAGGTTGCAAAAACAAAAACTCAGAGAGAAAGAAACTGAAAATCTAAACATAATTGAAGAAAACCCTTTTTTCCGATACCAACAACATGAAAACAATGAAATAAAACAAGAGGATATACAACATGCCCAACAAGACCCAAATTTTCATAAATTTATGGAAAAGGTCTTAGAACAAGACATGGAGAAATACCTCTCGATGTTAGCAAAGTTAGGTTGAAAACTTTTGAAATATTTTGACATCAATTGGTTGAAGGAAACACCTAGAACCAATGAAACAGAACCACACCACACCCAGGATACAGATCAAGTGGTCGCTTTGACAGCTCAAATGCAAACCCTACAACAAAAGATTCAAAACATGCAAAAAGGAACCACAAAAAAATATTTATTAAAGGACATTTGTCCTTACCCTTTTCATCCATGTGTGGATATGATACCCTTCCAAAGGTATTGTGAGTTTCCTAAATACGACAAATACAATGGAAAATCAAACCCGATTGACCATGTACGGGAATTCAAAACAATGAGCCTCAAGTTTTCACAAGAAGATACATACCCCATGAGATTATTCCCTAGGAGTTTGGGGGGCCATTGTATGGAGTGCTTCTCAAAATTACAACCAGGAATTAGATCCTTCGAAGAATTGGTCAACAAATTCATTTCTCAATTCTTCTTTAACATAACACATGACGTAACCATAAAGGATCTATATAACCTGAAATAGAAAAATGGTGGGACATTCTTATCATTCTTACAATGATGGAGAAATTTGTTCGCTAGATATCCTTGATCTATACTTGAAGAGGAGAAGATTGAATTATTTATAGACAACTTAAATGATCATATGAGTTATAGAATTGAATTGCAATGTCCCCCAACATTCGAAAAGTAATTGAGAATGGGCTCAAAATCGAATAAGCCCTAGTCAAACGAGGAGTGATTAAGCACTACAGTGAAACATACAACAACGTAAATCACAATGGAAACAACGACAAGCCAAAATTTTGGCAGAAAAATAGAAATATTGGAAGTAATGAACCTACAATTGACAATATAAAACCAGTATTCAATTTGACAGCATCAACTGTCAAAACAAATAAAAATGAAAACCAAAACAATAATCAGAGCATTATTCAAAACAATAACACCAACAATCGAGAATCTCGACCGTCATACCAAAGACAATCCAATTGATGGAAATTCACCCCATTAGGACAAACATTGGAATCAGCAATGAGAGAACTCATTGCAAAAAAACTTATTACTTTACCAGAAGCTTGAAATTGGGAGCCAAAGGTAAAACCATGCTGGTGGAACGATGTAGATTATTGTAATTTCCATAAGAATAAAGGACATAAAATAAACAATTGTATGCAACTAAAACACCTATTACAAGAATTGATCGAAGCCAAGAAGGTGTTTGTCAAAGGGCATCAGACAAACAATGATCACACTGCATTTACCAATCCATTACCCAACTATGAAAAAGGAGAGTCTTCTTCTAGTGGTAAGGGAAAAGTATAAACTATATCTATGACACCACCATTCTTTGCCTTTTCAAGGTAGAGAAAAAATTACATTTATAATCAAAGAGATGACACAAATTCAATGACATTGAATCCTTGAACATAATGCCAAGCGCAAACACATTTGATAATCAAATCAATGTCCTAAAAATCAAGGAAACACAAGACCATCCACAAGTCAATATAACGACAAGGGGGAAATCCAGAGTAATACTGAAAGGAATTTCCTCCAAAAACAATACTCCCCCATCACATCAATACAATATTGTGGACCAATTACAAAAGATACCCATGCAAATATCCATTCTAGAACTTCTCAAAATTTCACCATCACACAGAGAAGTTTTGGAACAGGCTCTGGTAGCTACAACAGTCCCTAATAATTTGGATGTTTGTTAATTCCAAGCCATGGTGGGACATCTCACCACACCTCATTGTCTATCATTCTTTGAACAAGATGATGTATCTTTAAATCACCCCCACAATGCAGCCTTGCATATAGAAGTTTTGATCCATAAACACCATGTCAAGCATGTTCTAATAGATGGAGGAGCTTGTTTAAATATTTGTACCTTGAAACTGATTCATGCACTAGGCTATTTTGACAACGCCATTGATGCTAGAAGAAAAATAACAATAAAGGCATATGATGAAGAGGAAAGCTCTTCCAAAGGGCTTATTATACTTCCAATTTAGGTAGGGCCGATTGTCAAAAACATTGTTTGTCAAGTGTTAGACAAGGATCTAACATACAACATACTATTGGATCGTCCATGGATCCATGACATGCAAGTGGTACCTTCAACATACCATCAATGTCTGAAATTTCTAGTAAATGGACAGGAAGTCACCATATCAGTTGACAACAACAATCCATAGACTTGCAACATGTTAAAAGCAACTCAAGACACTCTAGTACCTCATAACAAAGAATTCACTACTTCCACTTCATCCACTATTGACAACCAACCCAATTTCATATCTAAATTGGTTGAGAAGAAGAATCTAGAGAAAGAAACAACTGTTGCAGACACATCAAACACTGAAGGTCCTATGAACAAATTATCACAACTTTCAGAAAAGGTTCAAATAAATGAAAAGGGCTTAGGAGAATATTCTCTTGAGCAATCGTTGTGCCTATCACAGTTGCTACCATCACCAAAAACATATGGAAAACCCATATTAAATACTCCAAGTTCATTGCAACCCAACACAACTCTAAATGAAAGGTTCATAAAAGTAGGTACACTTGAAGATGAGTCAGAAGATGAAGCCACTCTCAATTGGCTATACAAAGATGAGGAAGTGTCAACGTCAGTGAATGTCAGCATCAAAATAGATCAGTATGGAAAAGGGAAGGCCATTTTAGAGAAAATGGGCTAAAAAGGTCAAGGACCAATTGGAAAGAGAAAGGACAGTATTATTGAACCCATTCAACCTCCAACATTACAACCTAAAGACAAAATAGGATTAGGCTACATAACTAAACAAAAAGAGGAAGAAACCCAAAAAGTAGTAGAAATGATACTACAAATGAGAGATGGCTCTGACATAGACTCCAACAAATATGAATGGGAGCATCTATTTGTTGCATCTTGTACTAACAAAGAGATTGATGTTATCCAAGTATATACACCATTACGAGAGGAGGGACAAAGTTCAAGAAATAGAACATTTGTTATGGGGTCAACAAATATTGATGACTCAACCGAGGATGATCAGACATCGAGTGAGTCAGAAAACTTGGAGGTGAGTACTGTCATAGGCCTCGAACTTCCTACCAATAACTTTGACCACCTAGCTATCATGACACTTACAATAGTTGACCTTATTCAATCTGATGACTTGTTACCTTTAATGCACCCCAAACTTATTGACTGGGAACCCACCGAACCTATTCTTATACTAGTCTTTTCAAACGATGATGCCATCTTAAATTATCTTTGTAGTGATGAAACTGATACAAGTACTATCCATAACACTCATATTGATGCTTTACAATAGGAGGGTGCCAAATATTTTAGTTGCAAAAATGATAACAGGAAAAATAAATCTAATGGTGAAAACCTCTCTAAGGCAACATTAGACTTTGAAAAGAGAAAAATAAAGAACGTATCCAACAGTGAAAACCTTTCTGAGGAACTGAAGGATGGAAGATTTGACACTCTCCCAGAGCATTACCATGATAGATCATTGATACTGGTAGAGCCGACACAGTCTATAAATCTGGGAACAACTGAAAAGGAAAAGATCTTACATCTAGCAGCATCCATGACAGAATAGGAGAAGCCTGCATTCACTAGGTTCTTTGAGCAGCAACACATAAATTTTGCATGCTCTTATTCTGACATGCCAGGATTGGATCCACAACTCCTAATGCATCATCTATCACTACCAAAGGGAATCAAACCGTTCAAACAGAAATTGAGAAAGATGCATCCCCACATCGCCCTTATGGTTAAAGCTGAGTTGAAGAAATTATTGGATGCAGGTTTTATCAGGTCCATAGATTATACATAATGGATCTCAAACATTGTGCTAGTATCCAAGACTAATAATAGCATCAGAATATGCACGGATTTTAGGGATTTAGACAAGGCATGCCCAAAGGATGATTTTCCTTTGCCCAGCATTGACATAATTGTTCATCTAACAGTAGGACATGCCATGTTATCTATAATGGATGGATTCTCAGGATATAATCAAATAAAAATAGCACCTGAAGATTAAGAAAAGACAGTATTCACTTTCCCTTGGGGTACATTCTGCTGGAATGTCATGCCCTTCGGATTGAAAAATGTAGGTGTGACATATTAGTGGGAAATGACCACAATTTTCCACGACATGATGCATACTTTCATGGAAGATTATGTGGATGACATCTTAGGAAAATCACACACCAGGGAAGGACATCTAGAAATACTTGATAAAATATTTGAACCAGACTGAAAAAATTCAATGTAAGGTTGAACCTGAAGAAATGTGTCTTCGGGGTGACATTAGAAAAACTTCTTGGTTACATAACGTTAGAAAAATGTATTGAAGTGGATCTAGCTAAGGTTAAAGCAATAATGGAGATGTTTCCGCCTAAAAATATCAGTCAATTACTGTCCCTACAAGGCAGGTTACAATCCATCAGGAGATTTATCTCCCAGCTAGCAGATAAGAGTCACCCATTTAATCATCTACTTCATAAAAATGTTTCATTCAAATGGGATCATAACTGTGAAACAAATTTTAGTCAGATAAAGTAGTATTTGATGTCACCTCCAATACTCATGCCACCTGTAGTAGAAAGACCACTATTACTATATATCACAACAACTAACATATCTTTAGGAGCTCTATTAGCACAGGAGGATTCTGAAGGAAAAGAACAAGCAATTTACTACATCGGCAGGACTCTCAATGGATATGAAATAAACTATAAATTCATAGAAAAGGCTTGTTTGGTAGTGGTATTTGCAACCCAACGGTTGTGACACTACATGTTGACTCATACAGTCAGGCTCATAGAAAAAATAGACCCATTGAAATACCTACTCGATAAAGCTGCTCTAACAAGGAGACTTGCAAAATGGGTCATGATCTTAAGCGAGTTTGACATCCAATATTTCGACAGGAGAGCCATCAAAGGATGGGTAATAGCGGATCAACTAGTTGAAGCTCCATTACAGGATCATCATCCAATGAACATTGAATTTCCAGATGCCGACATCTTGAATATTACAACACAACAATGGAGGCTTTATTTTGATGGATCGTATACACAAAGAGGAGCTGGTGCAGGAATTCTATTTGTCACACCTCAAGGACACACCATTCCAAGATCCTATAGGTTAATGTTTCCATGTAAAAACAATATAGCTGAGTACGAAGCATTCATTATCGGCATCAAAGTAGCTATTGAATGGAAAATCATAGAAATGCAAGTGTATGGGGACTCACAACTTGTCATCTATCAAGTAAATAATGAGTATCAAACAAAGGATGAGAAGCTCATGCCTTATAAGAAAATGATAGACGATCTTAAAAATTACTTCATGGATATCAAGTTCGAGCCAATACCAAGGGCAGAAAACAAAGCTACAGATGCCATGGTGACAATTGCCTCCCTTTTGAAATTATCAGAAAAGAAAGATCAATATGAGTTTATGGTTGAACAAGTATCTAATCTTGCATACGATAATCTTGATTCACAGACCATATGCCAAATAACCAACACTCAACCCTCACAATATGGAGAGATCTATACTTACCTCAAAGAAAACACTATTTCTCTTGATCTCTCTAGAAACCAAAAACATAACTTTATCTATCACTCTATTTGACATACATTAATCGCTAACATCCTTTACCGTCGAGGTCTAGATGGTACTCTTCTCCGGTGTCTAGATCATCATGAATCTGAAACATCCTTACAAGAGGTCCATGAAGGTATTTTGGGACCCATTCAAGTGGGCTAACCCTAGCTAAGAAACTCCTCTATTTAGGGTATTACTGGCTGAACATGGAAAGGGAGGCCTATCAATATGTTAAAAAGTGTTAGAAATATCATATTCATGGTAATCTAATTCATACGCCAGTGCAAGAGTTACAACCGTTCACATCCACATGGCCCTTTTATCAATGGGGACTGGACCTGGTAGGGAAAATAAATCCTTCTTTGTCTAATGGGCACAAGTTCATCATCACAACAATAGATTATTTCACAAAATGGATAGAAGCAGTTCTTTTGACAACTGTCACTAGAAAACAGATTTCATCTTTCATACTCAACTACCTCATCTGTCGGTACAGGGTACCTCAATCCATTATCACAAATAATGGTAGGCCTTTTAAAAATTGGGATGTCTAGGAATTATGTGAACAATTCCATATTCAACATTTTTTTTCAACACCATACTATCCACAGAAAAATGGCCAAGAAAAAGCCTCAAATAAGATAATCCTAAAAATACTAAAGAAGACAGTAAACGATGTTGGACGTGATTGGCATGTTCAGTTAAATCCTGCACTATGGGCCTACAAAACTAGCATCAGAACACCAACAGAAGCTACACCATACACCTTGATGTATGGATCAGAGGCCATTCTACCAATTGAGGTAGAAATACCATCACTTCGTGTTTCACTGAAGGGTATCATAACAGATGAGGATTATAGAGTCTCTAGGCTACAAGAACTAGAACTATTGGATGAACGTCATCAACAAGCAGTTAATCATTTGAAGGCCTACCAACAATGAATGTCAAGGAGTTACAATCACAGGGTAAAACCTAGAATCTTTCAAGTGGGAGATTTGGTCCTAAAGGAAAACCCTAGGAATCAGTAGGATAGAGAAAAGAAAGGGAAGTTTGAACCTAATTGGCTAGGTCCCTTTGTAATCACATCAGTGTATGGATCAGGAGCATATCAATTGTCAACACCTGAAGGTGATCTGTTTGATGAACCTATCAACAATATCCATCTCAGAAGGTTCTATACCTGAATCACTTAGTGCATGAATTAAGTTTCAGAAAATGGTTACCTTGATGAAAACCTGGCAAACAGGCGTCCTAGTGACAAAAAATACAAAAAAAAAAGAATGAAAAAGTGCAATAAAAACATATGGTGAAAACCTGGTAATAGGCACTAATTGTGATTCAAATCAGCTCTCCCATCTATTTGGAAACATTCCATGGTCATTAATTCCACCATCATTTTACATCCATTATCCTAGCATATCACGGGATCATGTCTCACCCTAGCTTGGGGGAAACATTTGAAAATCATTAGGGGCAACATAAACTTGAGCTTAATCAAATGGACAAACAACAGTTACACAAACCCAACAATCGAAGCATAAACCAACATGGAATATCAATCACCATCGAAAACACATCAAACATCCATATCACAACAAAAAACCAAAAACAAGTCAAAATTTGGTCTCAAAAAACCAAAAATATGAGTCTATGTCAGTCGAACTACGTGGTCTCTGTGTGTATAACATAGGCAAGGCTAATCTTTGATCAGCCTTCAAGGCCCCTAGGATAGGTCTTTAGGTTAGTTTGATCCAAAACTCGAAAACACAAAAACATCACAAAATCAGGATGGATGATCTAATTTGAATAATGATTGAAATACTTTAAGCAAAATTTGGATAAGTTGTACTTTGATCATTGTTATCATTTCTTTGAAGCAACTCAATGATGTATTGAACTAGAGAAGCTAGGAAGAAGAAATGGTATTTTATTTGTCTGTTGTATATGAATTAATCATAATTATTGTGTGAATCATCGTGGGAAATTCTCTACAAAGTATCATGGATGACATTCCAATTCACATAGGAAAGTGGTTAATTCTTGTTTGTTTATGCAAGAAATGATCAGGTCATCTCGGTTTAATTATACCTCGATGCTTGTGTTCGCTTGCAATATCAAAAATCATGAAAGCAGTACTCAGGTCATCATCGGTTTACATTATACCTTTGATGCTTGTACTCACTTTCAACATTTTAAAAGCTCAATGATGATACAAAGCACAAAAGTAATGTTAAAATTCCTATGTTTACATGTAGATTTGCATGGTAAAAGTAGATTTCATCCATAATAGTGTTACATCCGTAGAGTATTTGTTACAAAATTGGTGAATCATTCATTAAACAATTATCTTTTATCATAATAGACTGAGTATACTTGACATTAACAAAAACATCCTCACGATCATATAGTTGCATCATTATATTCATTTACATACATTAAAAGCATTTACATCATCATTTCATCATTCATACATTTCAATCAAATCATTTTTTGCATTCTCATCATATCATAACAAAAATCTCAACAAACATATATCTCTATCATTCCATTTTCACAAACATACATCATCATCATAACTCATTAAATCCATCCATTTATTATATCACATATCCATATATAGTCCATCCATTTTATCATAAAGTCCATCAATTTATTGCATCATGTATCATTCAACATTTTCATCCATTTTATTACATCATATATTTTCATTTACATCACATATAGTATATCATTTAAACACATCATATCCATAATCATGAATCCATATACATCATGTATCCATATAACATGCATCCATACATTACCATTATGTGCATCATAGATAGAACAACATCATATCAAAGCATACCATCATAACAATAAAACCATCACATAGCATATAAAACATAGAAGAAAATGCATCCATCAAAGAATCATATAGAACACATAATAGACCAAAGAATCCACTGCATCTCATATATATCAAAATCACAATGTCAAGTATACAATGATGTCTGAAACAAAGAGAGATATAACATCAAAAATGGTTGTATATCAAAATAATCAAAGTGTACATCACATCTCGAATGTAACACGGACAACAATCATGTGTTGTTGGCTCCAGATAGTGTAGGAATCGTAGGATCAGAACCCCTACCACTAGAGGAACCAGGATCCTTGGGATCTCTATGTAGAGGTTGTGTAACACCCGCACTGACAGTCTTGAAACGTGACCTGGCAGAATGATACCTCGCATAGCTGACTCTCTGCTCAAAATAAATTGCGTCATAATATCTCACTCTATAAAACTCAATCTCCTCGCCAATACAAGCAACCTCTCGCATATAATCTGCTAGGGAGGTACCATCTGCTAGTCTCTATAATCTATTAGCAAAAGCCTGAGCGCCCTCTGTTGCAAACCTGGTTGCATCCCTCTCAACTGTCAAAGAAGTAATCTAAGCCTAGGCTGCCCCTGCAGTCTGTCTAGCTACATCCCTCTTAGCAGTCAATGCTACAATCTATGACTAAGTTGTGACTAACTGAGCCTGCACTGATGCTAGAGTCTTTGCATGCAACTCAGCCTGTGCCTACATCTAAGCCTGGGTCTGCTCTAGTAAACCTTGTGTCTGAATAAGCTGCTCCTGAGCAGTCTCTAACTGAACCTGAAGATCCACCATCTGCTACCGCTTTGAAACACCTCCCACAGCCTGCCTCTTATGAGGCATAGTCTCATTGGTCAAATTTGAAATAGCGCCTAACCCACCTATAGCCTCTCCACTATCAAATCTATCATCCCCGCTACTCTCATCTCTATTGCTCTCAACACCAACATCCTCCTCCACACTAACATCCTCCTCCACACCAACATCCTCCTCAAAATTGACATCTACCTCACCAATCACACCAACATCGTCTGCCTCAACCTGTCCAACATCCTCTCTCCTCCGTCTTCGACCATGCACAACAGGAACGTCCTCCTCTGCAAGTAATGGAGCAGGCTTATCTAGAATGGTAAGGTGCGGAAATGGATGCAAAGCGAAAAACTTAGCATAGTCTATTGTAACTAGAGGCTCGACAATGTTTGGCCAAATGTCCCACTCAAATGGTTGTAAAGCCTGATACTCCTGAATGATAGTAGCATACGACAAGTTACAAGGTCCCCAATCTGCGATATCTGACTGACGATGAGCGTAATGAGCAACACCCTGGGGCATACTCTATACCATCCCATACTATCTGTACACTTGTCTAATCAAGAATCTCTCTAGTACCCAACAAGCACGACCAATCAGGATCATCGACTGACAAAGAAATGGTAGTTGAATATCATCATCATCCCAATGATCACAATCTAGGTAGGGACGCCATGTCACAGACTCTATGTCGTCAATAACTCTCCTCCAATACTCTAACTTACCCATTTTGGACTGAGTAAGCCGGCCAACATATCTGAACACATAGGGTCTCATGGGTAGCCTTTGTCTAACTGGAACTAGATGTGTGATAGCTATGTGCTGCCATGCCCATGCTTGAAGCAAAGTAACACTGACCGATAAACTCTGACCACTGAGATACATAGCTGAATGTAAATCATGATATAAATGGGCAAGCATACACATTCCCCAAGCAAATTTGGTGCCATGAACAACCATACTCTCTAAAACTCAGCCCCAACCAACCGAGAATCCCTTAGACCTACGATCAGGACTAAGGAATCCTCTGATGAAACCAACAAGTACTGTAGGAAAAGTGGCGTATGAATCAACTATCTCACGCCATGGAATCTACTCTCCAACAATATGATCATCCTAAAACACTCTACGAAGGGCATAAGTCCCACCCTGCTCTATTGAATCATATGTGACAACATCTCCAACAATCAGAAGCTGCAAAATCTGCCAGAAATCCTCTGGGGTGACTGTCATCTCACCAGTAGGAAGATGAAAGGTGTTGTGCTCGCTATGCCACCCCTCGGCTAGTGCTATCAACAAACCCCAATTAATCCTAATCTGGGGCATATATAGAAGAGGAGACAATCCACAACATGTGATAATAGTCATCTCAGGTTGTGCCAACTGTGGTATAAGATCAAATGTCCAAGGGAAACGCTCTCGAACTTGGAGGTTCCCCAATCGCTCCTATTATCATAACAAGATCAAAGTCAATAAATTCATGTCAATCATCAAATAACATCAACATACCATATCAAATCAAATTAGCTCTTATTGAGAATTTTGATCAAATCTCATGAGAAAACATCATTGAACCTCGCCTATCATGAGGTCAATCATTAATGCATCAAATCAACCTCACCTATCATGAGGTCAATCATCAATGCATCAAATCAACCTCGCTTATCATGAGGTATGTCAATCATAATTATTCCTCAACTGTCATGAGGATAGTTATCATCAAAACAAACATCAGACCTTGCCTATCATGAGGTCAAAAAATCATGTATTTGATTAGACAAATCATTCATATCAAACCAACAGCTAATACGATCAGAAATTGACAAAATCAAGAACAAATTGACAAAAATCACAACACTTTGATTTAAATGCGATAAAAAAAGGCATTCAAAGTGCTAAAAAAATGACATGCGCCATTTCATTAGAAAAAGGTGCTATTACAAATGGACAAAGCACCATTTTATCAAAAGCGTCATTCTATTTGGTCAAAGCGCTAACATTTTGGGTAAAAGCGCTAAAACTTTGAACGTGCTAAAATAGGAAGCCTAAGCGCTACAAAATCTAACCGAAGCGCTAAAGTTCTGAAAGCGCTAATGTGTCTTACAGAAGTGCTACAATGGCTATCCTAAGCGCTAAACTTTGCAAAGCGCTAATCTAACCTATTAACACGCTAAAACAAACCTCCTAAGTGCTAAAATTATAAAAGCACTACAACGGATCTAAAAAGTGCTACAACGGACTTCCAAAGTGCTAAAAGAAGGTTAAAAATCAAAAATTTGAAAATACACAAAAAATGAGGAAAATGCATGAAAACCAAGGAAAAAAATAGACATACCGGAGGTCCGAACACGGTCGGCCGCTGATGTCATCGAACACACTCGAAACAATGGGTGTGATATGGAATCGGCATCTCGCTCCAAGTGGCACAAGAATCTCTCACCAAATTTTCAAAAGTCACAATGTACAAATGAAGTTGAAAAGGACCTTTTTAACCTTTTATAGGTTATTTAAAAAGGGATTTTTATGGGATTGATTTATTTTTTAAAAGGGGAGATTAATTGAAATTCATCCAGGGCCACTTTCTTCATCAATTATCAGGAGATAAATTATTTCATTATCAAATCTTCATCGAATCTACATCAAATCATCAGAAAATCATAAAAATTTGAAAAATTCTGAAAAAATTCAAAAAAATAAAAAATTCATTAATTTATCTCTCGAGGGGGCATATATATCCATCAATCACCTGAAAATCATGTATGGGGAACACTAAAAAATTTTCGTTGATACTAGCAGCAGTAGCACAAAATTTTCTTTGAAGCAATGCATAAACACATCACTTCAAAGAGGGGAAAAATGTATACACCTAAAAATGGTCTGGAGAAATCTGATTAATTAAATACGACTTATTTAATTAATTAATCCTTAAAATCTTCTACTATTAAATAAATAGGAAATATTTATTTAAATAGTTCATCATAATTCTTCAATCTTGATTCAATTATTTTCATCTTATTCAAATTCATCTACTATTAAATAAATTAAATACTTATTTAAATAGTTCACATTCTAAATTCTCTTATTTCTTCAGTTTTAATTAAATAAACAACTTTATAGTTGGCATTATTTAATTATTGCATCATATTCAATCTTAATTAGATAAATAAAGCTTTATACTTTATTGTTTAATTATCATACTTCTTCTATTTTAATTTAATAAACAAAATTCTATAGTTTATTTAATTAAATTATTTATCTTCCCTTTTGCTAATTTAAATAAATCAAAAATATTTAAATAAAAGCATAAATCAAATCCCTCTATTCACTCACCAATAAAATTAGATTTTTCAAATCTAATTAATTTAACTAGCATTCACGGGAAAAGCCTCGGGGACAAACCTGCAAGCAATCCTCTCAATCTTCTTTCTCAAATCTTTCCTCTCATCTTGCCTGGTGTTTTCATGGGGAGGAACAATCCCCGTGATCAGCTCCATATTCTCATCTCTTACCATTCAAATCTCCAGATTGAATCTCAACCTCTGCTGTGTTAATCCTGTGCAAAACAGTTGTCAAAAATCTATATATACAGCCTTCTGAAGCATGAGAAAGCCTTGAGAATTATCATCTTTTATGCAAACTTACTCTGCAGGATTTAGCACTCAAGCATCTTAAGCATTAGCATTGGTGCATATTAGCATAGCATCATAGCATCAGTAGATTTAGAATCACGGTAGCATCATTAGTTTTTACTATAGCTTCCATTTAGCAGGTTTCATGTCAAGATAGTTTATGGTAGCTCCATATCATCCAGGAATCATTAGCAATCATCACATCACAACATTTAGCATCATTTAGTTCTTTGAATAGGAATTTTAATAGTCACAATACTTTATCAAGTCTGAGAGCCTTTTCGTGACTCATAAATCTTTGGAGATAGGATACAATGAGACACTTTCAAGCTTTTCTCTATTTTAAATTAGTATAATTCATGTTTAAATCTTGATACAATGTTTCATTAAGAGGTGTATTTAATTGTATTTAGTTTACTTTTTCCACACTTACAACACCTATGGTTGGAGAATGAGAAACTATGAGAAAGATACATCAATGCAAGGTGATCTATAACAACCACCATAATCATGAAGAGAAACTCCATTACCAAGAAGGATACACTTCAACACAACCTTGACGGTTAAAGTTACCATCCCTATAACTCCATATGTAATTGGATCCATTTTAACATAAAATTGTCAAGAAAGGTCCAAATAATAAAGGGAAGGCCACCATAACATTAGGCTATGCATACCATAGCATAAATGATGACCATAAATTATGACTACATAAAGGAGTTCTTACTATGAAGTGCATAATAGAAGTATCTAGTTACAAAACTCTTGAGAATTTGACGATAAGTGAATTCACTTAAGAATCCAAGAATTGACACTTGACATAGTTTAATATTTCCAAATCATGTTCACAAAAACAACACATTCATAGATTAAGAATGAAAACAAATAAAATAATTAGTGTGTGTAGGTGATTTTGTTGAATGTTCTTATAGTTGACAAAATTAACCATTATAACTATATATTGGGCTAGTTCATTGACAAGTAGACAAAGGTATGCATATTATAATCATGCATACTAGTGGAGATAATTGACACATGCCTAAGAATTGCTCCTTTTCTAGCCAAACATCAATAGCATTGGTGGAGTTAAATCACTACTCTTGTCAAGGTATAGATCTACTACCATTCAAGCATCTCTATAGTAGATATATGTAGTTAAAGGCCATGTTAAGCTTAAAGTAAATGCACCCACATCATAAAATTAACATTAAGATCCCTATTAAATGTATGATCAAACTTTTCCACAACCAACTCAATGTCAAAATTATCATGGTGATCCCATTAATTGAATCCAAGGATAAAAATCCTCTCAATCACCCATCAACCCCATCCAAGAGCCAAAAGTCCACCCATTTTACCCAAAAACCTTTACCTAATGGTATTTTCTTAGTAAATAGATACTTTGGAAAGCCTAATATTACCTAGACATCTAATGATGCATTTGCATCTTTCTTTCAAATTAAGAAATATCCCATTGTAAATTAAATGTGTCAAATCATGAAATATCAAGGAAAAGGATTAGGCACTCATGAACAAGGAATCCTTGAACACATACATATTTATGCAAACCAAGGATTGTAAGGTATTGTATATATAAATCTCTAAATAAGAAGAATAAGGATGTTATGTTCACATGAGCACTAGGGTAACTTCTCACCACATCAAAATAAATTCATCTCATCATTCTACCAAGAAAATTACTATTATCAATCCTTTCATTGACCTATACGCCTCACCACCAACCACTTCATTGATCCTATACCAATCCTTTCATCAACCCCATCATGAAACTTTTAACCGTTCACCTCCTTTTCCCATCACTATGGATCAACAAAATCACACACCATTCAACATCTTTCATAATGATGAATTGATGACCTCCTTCATGGGACTTAACTATCACATCTTTCTCAAGGATTATAAAATAGGCAAATTGAACTAGACTAGGATACATTAGAAAATCCTAGTAAGTCCCTTTAAATGGCTAAAATTATTTATCCCAAAAGGTCTCAATCCAAAACATTTCAAAGGCCCCACAAGTCTACATGGATGAAAAAATCCCCACACAAGTGTTATTAATTACCTCCTAAATGAACATTTTAAAAAATAGGATATATAATTTAATGAAAAGTGTACTATCAATTAATTATTGGTAGGGTATTGAAAGTAAGCGATAATTAACCTAGAACAATGGTTCATCAAAATGTGGCTACATTTGAAACTAGATTTCAAATCACATTAACAATTATTTATTTTTTGAAAGGTAGACTTGAACCACGTCTCATTCTCAAGGGATGATCATAAAATTCATATCATGATCTCTTACCACATTTTCTCTTTACACACTTAGGTCACATAAGAGGGCTAAACCCACATAGTCCACATTATTCAAGGTCTTGAACAAGGTTTCATCATATGGCCTAGTCTTTCCAATGCAACCTAGTCTAATTCTAATGTAACTTGTAGGGATCTATGTGCATATGTGTCTCAAGACCCATTTGTGACAATTTTTTATGCCAAAAATCATAACAAGATTGTTTTCAAGACAAGAGGAGAAGACCTAGACAAGTATCTTATTCACAAGAAAAGCACCTATAATTATCAAACAAGATTGTTGTCATTCCTTGAGCACAACGATGCTAATGAAGAGATATAATGAACTAGTTTACAAAATGTAAATATGTGCCTCTAAATTCTTACTAAATCATATTACTCTTATGTATGGTTCCATGAATTCCAAATGAATTCTAATAACCTAGGAATATCCATAAATACATGTTCTTATTCACTCAATTGAATATTTTTGGTGCATAGGCTAACAAAATAATTACTAGTCTTTGGAAAGGTTGGCTCAAGAGTAGGAGATTTGAATTTCGGATGAGGTGGACTAGGTCATGTCATGCATCATATGTTATTAATTACCTCCTAAATTTACATTTTAAAAAATGTATATGTAATTTAATGAAAATTGGTTACCTTGGGAAACTTCAAATTTGATCCCCTTAAGCCAACATGATAAAGTGATTATACATTAACAATAGTAGGCCATCATATGTTATTAAATACCTAGACTAAATGTACATCTTTAGAAATAGTATATGTAATTTAATGAAATTTGGTTGCCTTGGGAAACTTCACCAAATTTGATCCCCTTAAGCCATCATGATAAAGTGATTATACATTAACAATAGGAGTCCATCATATGTTATTAATTACCTCCTAAATATACATTTTAAAACATCGTATATGTAATTTAATGAAATTTGGTTGCCTTGGGCAACTTCACCAAATTTGATCCCCTTAATCCATCCTACTAGGACCCATTAAGCCATCATTTCTCCTAATTTAATGTAATTTAATGAGATTTCACATCACATTAACAATTATTTATTTTTTCAAAGGTAGACAAACCACATTTTTTCATTTGTATAATTAGATCTTAAATTTTGAAATTTGTATGTATGCTCAAGTTGAATGATGTATGTATGTGTATGCATCCTATTTTTTCTTTTAAACAGTCATGTACATTTAATTTAAATATTTTTTGTAATTTATCAACATGTATAATATCTAGTAAATTTGAATATATTTATTTATAATTTATATATAAATTCTTGAAAGTTAATTTTGTACTTGTTTGTTAATTTAGTATAAGTTTTGCAGGTTCACTTTTATATTATGGATAATTTTGATATTGAGGATATCCTCAATCCCCCACCTCGACCCCCTTCACCTCAACACCCTCCACCTCCACCCACTCCACCTCCACCTTCACCCCCTCCACCTTCACCCCCCACCTCCACCCCCTGGATCTGATGAGGCTCGCTTGCGAGATTACATCAATGATAATATTAGATCCATTCAAGATAAAATCAATGCAATTCAAAATGAACCGGATTGATTCCACCCCACTTGAGGCGTTTTGCATCTTTGATGTAAAATTTTGTAGATGTTGTTAGGTCCATTGATGTGCACTTAGAGAGTCATCGACGATGGAGAGAGAAGAGGAAACAATTTTATTCTGATGGTTTCTCTTATATGGACATCCTTGACCTTAAAATAACAAAATCCCATCTTGCTCCATGTTGTTGAATGCACAAAACAATTGAGAGGGGGGTGAATCAGCTGTACCTTAAAACTTCAAAACCCTCATACACATTCAGATCCACATTTATTTGAATTAAACCCTTAAATCTGTTATGATGAATTAGCATGAAAAGAAAATAACAGAAACTAAAACAACTTAACACCATACACAAAAGAACACCATATTTAAAATGGAAAACCCAAGAAGGGAAAAACCATGGTGAGGATTAGCTCACAATATAAGTAATATCAACACCGAATACAATAGGGCTCACTTCCAGAGGGCTCACTATCCAAATAAAGAAAGGATCACTACCAAAAGGCTCACTACTAGAATAGAAAAGAAGATAGAGAAAAAATGTTACATTGAGAAAAGCATCTCAATGCAACAGAGAATCCACCACAATGCTACCAACACCTTCACAGCCTGATTGAAGAATTGTATCCATCTTCTTCTCACTACATCCAGCAAACTAACACATGAAATCTCGCACTACACTTCTCAATTTCACACTCTACAACTTTTAATTTTGCATCATTCGCATCTCTCACATCTATCTTATCATCCCTATAATGCCCCTGCCAAGGAACCCCAGAGGACAACACTAATCTAGGACAATTAATGGAATATTTTTTTGTTTTAAATGCAAATAACAATAGAATGCATAACATAACATAATAATCTAAACCTAAGTCCTCTAAGATTCCTCGACTACGCTACTCACAAAACTAATAATCAAGAGAACATGATTTATCTAACATGCAAGGTTCATTTTTAAAGCACCACATTAAATTTTTTCTACATTAATTACTTCCATAACATGTCAACTGATAATCAACATTAAAGATCATTTCTAGCTAACTAATATATGCAAGTCGTATTACTTTATAGTATTCAATACAAGAAGAATTCATCAAAAAATGTTGCATCTCGACATTACAATAATTACAACAATGCTTCCCTAGTACATGAGGGAAGAATACAACAGATTACAGTAAATGATACAACTAATATACAATCCAATACAAATACGTGAAAGGTTGACTTCTCAAACTGGAACAAGATCTAGAGTCCACAACATAAAGAATAATCTCCACACACATGAACATGCAGCAAGAACACCCAATGGAGGAAAAAGCACCAACCTCTCAACCATGTGGAACCCTGAGGTCCACCCCCCATGCTAGGAGATAACACAAGGTCCCACATCATACAGACAGCCAGGAAAGCAATAGGCTAACACAATCAAGGGTTATACATGGACTCTAGCACAACACTACTAACAACACCAACATCACTTACAACACTTACTTCACTTCCAAAGGCACTCACACAACAGAAGGAGAAAATACAACTAGGGAATGCTAGACTACAATAGGGAGGAGTGTCATCACATAGCTTGATATGGGTTATCTTGGTAGATCTTCCTAGGCCCTAGCCCCCATCCTAGGTTATCCTGGCAGCCTCTACTAATCCCCGACCCCATACAAACTCATACAGAATCAACGTACCTTTCATGAGGACAAAGCAGTTGATCTTGCCATTTCAGGCCTTCCCATCTCATCTCAAGCCTAAATGAGCACTTAAGCCATGAGTGAGGCATACATTATCTTGATTAATGTGAAATCTACCCATCCCCCTAATTCATTATTAAGGTTATCACTAGATTAAGAAACCCTCCAATGGGTTATCTTGGACACCACTTTGGGTTTCGGCCCCCACTGAGAGCCACTCCCCCTACTTGCAACTAGTAAACCCTACACATCAAGCAAGGCATTGACCATCTTGCACATTTATCATAATCACATGAATCCAAACACAGAGCAAGGCATTGACCATCTTGCACATTTATCATAATCACATGGATCTATACCAAGATAAGAGGTATCACCCTTAGGGCTTACATTTCACACAATACACATAACTTGGGTCATTGCTAAAGCACTTCCAAAGTGAAACAATCATAAGAAGCATTCACACATTATATACCCCCTCCTAGGACTCTAGAATCCAACCTTAAACAACTTACACAAATGACTCTCCCTTCCAATAATTACATAAACACTTAATCCATAACCAGTACACATTGTAAAAAAAATAACAATTATTCATAGTATTGTGACCATACAGATATTCCCAATAATACAACATTATTTCAATTCACTCATTATCTCCTAACCACATAATTCATTTAATAGGTTTTTTACCACAATATAATAACAATTATCCTAAATAATTAATTTACACAGCAATGTTACTAATCAACTATAAAATAATATATAAAAATATTCAATATTCACTAACTGATTAACCAATAGAGAGAAATCTAAATCTTTTTACATTTAAATCTAACATATTACGCACATTTAATATTAACTTTATCATTTCACCTTCAGGTAAACAAGACTATGCAATGTAAATTCATTTATGCACCCGAACTCTCAAATTATATACATATACATGAAATAAACCAATCACTAGAATAATTACCTAAGACATTCGTCTATAACAAATTAAATTCTCGATTTAATAATAACTTCCCAATTAAAATATGTTATTTAATCCATTACATATATGAAACCAATCTTTTATTACTTACCATCATATAATATGATACATATATATATATATATGCATATACACATATATATATATAGATATACATATATATACCATATTATCCATAAAAGAAACAATCAAAAATATAATATTATCTAAATACATATACCTATATATATATAATGAAATCATATTATCAGTATCCATTCAAGAAATAATATATCATCTATAGAAATGAAAACATAATATTACTGAATTCCCTTCGATAGATATCTTTTACTAATGAAAGTGAAACATAAAGGAACCATATCGAATGCAGTTTATAACCTAATATGCCAAAACATACTATAATAAATATGATTGATATGTTGAACATGGAGTATAATTATCAAGTTTTAGATGCACGCAGGAAGCATGCTACAAGGCGGCGATGGTGCAGCACTGAGGAGGCACGCCAACTCTTGACAGAAGCCTCAAAGAGAGATCGCATCTCATAGATGGGATGATGGAAGGAGAGGCACAATTTGTAGTTGATGAAAGGGCTTAGAAATTTTCAAATAAAGCCAATGGGTAGGCGTATTTGGACACCATAACATGATATGCAATGATTGCAGGGAATGCACAAAAAGCATTTGTTAAAAGGCTCCAAAAAATTTCAAGGGATTGTAATCGGCTGGGAAGACACAAGGTGCGAATTGTTGAATAGGATGCCTCAAAGAGATGTGGTCTCAAGGAAGGCACTGATCGTCAAATATGCACCAACTAGATTTGTCAAGCGGCTCTAAAGAATTTTAAGCAATTTAAATCGGCTAAAACCGCAAGATATGCACAAAATGAATTTGTTGAAAAAGGCTTAAGATACTATCAAGGAATGCACTGGTAGGAGGAAAAGATGTCATACATGGAAAGCAATTATTGTAGAGTATGTACCGAATGGGATTAAAAGAAATATTTTAAAAAATTGTTTGCAAATGAAAGCACAACCTAGCATACAATGAAAACCTAACATAAATGCACCAGTAATGGCAATTAAAACATTGCATACACAGAAGAAAAGAACCTGGATCCAACGCTTGGTAGGAGGAGATTTGATGTCGAGCTCCAGCTTTCACTTGCAAATCCAGTTTCTCCAAATCCTTAATCAATTTCCAAAACCCCCAAATTCCCAGCAAGATCAACAATATGTGAAATTTTCAGGCAAATTTTGTCTCCCATCATTTCCCAAAAAATCAAAAAAAAGTCAAATCTCAAAAATCCCAAAATATTTACAGAAGGACAAGCAATATTCGTTGTACTGGAATTCAAAACAATCCCAACTGATTATAGTTAACTTCAATTTAATTTATTAAATTAGTCCATTAAATATTAAACTTTGTAATTACAATATATGTCCAATTCACTCAAACGGGTAAAATCATTTACCCCTCATTTATTTACATATTATAATTAATTTTATAACCCAACTTTATAACCTTTTTATATATTTATTATATTATTATTTATTTATTTTATTTTAATATTACATTACAAATTTATTTTATTATAAACTATGATTATTTACAAATATACTTTTATTTATTTATCAAAGTACCTTTTTACTATAATAATTTAATTTAAGGTATCAAATAACCAAAAGCATTTATTAGACAATTTTAAATTAAATGAAGCCAAACGCCAATCAAATACCTGAACCCTAACCAAGGTCAAAAGCAAGACCTCAAGCAACACCAATTGACCACAGAAAAAACTAACATTACTAACAAGGTATCAGACCGGATACTCATCCTCTTCAATGAAGATGGCTAGGGTAGGGGACCAAGTGCTATCTCTGATCAATTGTTCCATTGGGTTTAAGGTACGCTCAGACTTGCCAATTTAGGTGGAGTCGATGCCTAGTACCTGCAACCTACAACACACAAAACGGTCATGCATATACATATCCATTTAATCAGGCACACCGTGAAAGGAAATCACAGTGTTGCAAGGTACTCACAAGTGAGTGATGCGAGATTGTCCCTTTCACCCAAACACATCAGAAGAACATCACCAAGTAATCAAATCAACTCATATAACAGTTAGTTACATAACAATCAAGATAAGATCAGTCACAAGATAATCATATAATAGACATGATAAGATAATCACATAGTGCTCATGATAGGGTTAGTCCTCATAATCAAATAAATCCATATACTAATCATAACATGTGCATAAAACCTCAAGTATCAAAAGTGTCATCAAAGTATCATCATAGCAATAAGTCCAACATCAAATAATGTATCATAATGTCTCATCCTAAACAGATCAATTTTTAGTCTATCAGAGAATAGTATGAGAGGCACTACAATCCCTGAACAACTCAACTCTTATTTATACCATCCTCAACTATCAAACCTTTCGCCAAGGTCGGCTATGCACATCAATGGTGCAAATTCAAACTAGGTCAATACCAAACACTTTCATGGCGGATAGAAGTGAAAGAGGACCACATCACACCTTATCTAGGACCCAAATCAATAACACCATGCAACCACATGCTTCTATAAACAATAATTATCCATCGCAAGTAGTGTAATCACCAACTCAATTGTTACCCATGTAAACGCCATAAAAATTTTAAGTACACACTTCCTTAAGTCCAAGGATTATTTGCAAACCACACACCATGCTTGAACATGATCTAGAATATTCCTCAAACACCTTGAAATCCAATAGAATCCTTCACAACAATGTCTTCCTGAAGAATGTACACACCCAGTACACTTAGACAACTCTGCCATACACTATTACTTGAAAAATTGACTTTCGAAGCACCAAACCTTGAACCATATTGACTAAAAAAATATACCAACACTATCAACACTCCATTAGATCCACAAGACCTAAAACACAACTTTGGAGAAACATGGAGCAAAGACATTTCTCTTAGACACCTCTGCTATACACAATTCACACACTAGTGAACACATCTTCTTCTATACAGCAATCTAGCAAACCAAATTTTGGATATTTGGTGCAGGGCACCATAGCTTTCATGATGGAAGGGGAGTTGAATGTTAGGTATTTGTGTTTTGAGTCATTTTTTTGGTATAATAAGGTCATTTAGACCATATCATGTGTGATTGAGTCAGTATTAGGTTAGTAGTTGGTTGGGTGTGTCAAGTTGAATAAGTTGCCAAGTTTGCAACAATGTTGTTAATGTTGTCAAAATGCAAAAAAACATGGAATTTGAAAGGTCACTGGTTGTAATTTGAAATTCAATTAGGAAACATTGGGAAAAGGTTTAAAAATATTTTGAAGGTCAAAGCTATGGTCGGTTGATTGTATTTTGAAGAAAAGCAATAAAAATTACTCTATTTTTGCAAAATCAAAACGTTAATTTTTTGCTCCAGGGGTGTGTACGACCTTGTACAGAATGTAGATGGTCTCTTGTGCATTGAAATTGATGAAGGGGTGAATTAGATTTCATTTTAATCTTGTTGCATCTGGTTTCATTAAGGTTTGTGAGAATTAGAGTATTTTTTTGTTGACAACCAGGAAACCCTAGTTTTAAGGGTTTGAGTGCAAAAATAATGTTTTGTGACCCATTCCACCGATGAAAATGCTTGATAATTGGTGGAATAGGTGTAGGTAGGTTTTTTCTTGTGTTTGTGAAGTTGGAAGGAGTAGGGGTTAAGGATTTGGGTAGGTTGGGTGATGCCCTAAGTTGAAAACTTCAAGTTTTGGGAAAATTAAGTTGCATAGAGGGTAGTGTTTGAAGAGAAACACTTTGGAAGGTGTTTGTAATGCTTAGGAATGATTAGGAAGACATATTTTTGACATGTTGGAAGCCTTGGTATGAAGATTTCAAACCTAGAGTTTAAAATCCTTGTTGCCACCCTTTCAAGCAAGCCTAATTAGGCCTTTATGCAAGCATATGAATAGTTTTTTGAGGGTTATGTTCCAAAGAAACCCCTTTTTTATTTTGAGATATGTTATTAAAGGTCTCAGTGGATATTCCAAACAGGTTTTAGGTTGTGGGTTGGAGGTCTCAATTGAAAGTTATGACAAAAATACCTTGTTTGTTGTGCTACAAGGAATAATAGCAACTTGTGAAGAAAATTCATTTGTTTGATGTATAAAGAGTTTGAAAAAAGGTTGTTTGAGTGAGTTTTGGATTTTATACCCTACTCTACATCAAATTGGTATTGAAACATAGGTATGATCTGAAGAAGGGAGATAAAGTGTGAAACAAGAAGGAAAGTGTGAAGCAAAAAGTGAACAAGATGCCTCCAAAAGGGAAAACCATTGCTAGAGAAGTGAATGAGTTGAAGGAAAAGAATTCTAGAGAGATGAGAGATTTTAAGGAGAGGCTTGGTGCTTTGGAAACAAGTTAGAAAAGAGGTATGGTCATAGGTGATGAGAGTGACTCTGAAGAAGAAGAAGATGAAGAGGAATTGGATCTTGATGATCTGAGGATGGCTAAGTTACTGAGAGCAGTCAAGGAAGATAAACCCAAGGTGAAGATTGATGTACCCAAGTATGGAGGTAATTTGAATGATGAACAACTTTTGGATTGGATTGTAGTACTTGACAATTACTTTGAGTGTGAGGATGTATCTGAGGAACAAAGGGTGAAGATTGCAAAAACAAAGTTGAAGGGTCATACACTGTTGTGGTGGGATTATGAGCAAACTAAAAGGAGGAAGAAATGTAATTCAAAGATTGTTTCTTGGGACAGAATGGTGGCTAAGTTGAAAGGTATTTTTTTACCATCTGATTATGCAATTCAAATGTTTAAGAAACTTCAAGGGTAGAACAAAAAGAAATGGATGTCAAATCCTATACTGAAGAATTTAATAAGTTGAGTATAAGGGAAGGTCACATGGAGGATGAAGTTGAAAAAGTGGCTAGGTATCTTAGTGGGTTAAGATTCAACATTCAAGATGAGTTAACTTTGGAAAATCCAAGAACGGTTAAGGAGTGATATCAAATGGTAATTAGGGCTGAAGAAAAGGTAAAGATAAGGCAAGACAAACAAACCAGGGGAAGAGGCAACACTTCTAGAGGAAGAGGTTCATTTTCTACTCCAAGGCAGTCCTATGAAAGTCAAGAAGACACAAGCAAGGACAAAGAACAAGTTATTGATCAAAGAGGTGGATTTAGAAGTGGTAGATCAGGCTTTAGAGGCAAATTTGGAGGTCACGGAAGAGGTTCACAAGGATTCACAAGAAGGTGCTATCTGTAGACATGCAAATAGTCTTAATCGACATCATGCACCTAATTCTAATCAATTAACATCATTTCCTCTATTAATCAAATAAAGTAATTTATTAGATTAATTCACTAAAGTCCTTTTATTTAATTAAATAAATCAATTTATTTAATTAAATCCCCAAAGTCCTTTTATTTAATTAAATAAATCAATTTCTTTAATTAAATCCCCAAAGTCCTCTTATTTAATTAAATAAATTAATTTGTTTAATTAAATCCCCAAAGTCCTCTTATTTGATTAAATAAATCAAATGATTTAAATCAAATATCATAAATTCACTAACCAAAATTAATTAAATTCTAAATTAATTAACCTTAATCACCTTCTAATCATCATTAATAAATTCTCTAGCTTTTAACTCCCCAAGAGTTAAATCAACCCCAGACTAACCCACCCACTTGCACATGAAAATCAATTTTTCTAATTAACTAATTATCTCATTTTCCCTCTCAAAAGCACATTATAGAGAATATTCCTTCATTGACTCCCTTTATTTGACTTTCTCATTCAAACAATTTCTCCCCCCAAAATAATTCAAGCACATGCATTTCATGTCTCTCAAACATGCATTTGGTGCTTCTTACAAACACATACAAAGTGTGATAAATCCTTACCCATTAGCATTGAGACAAATGTCTCAATGCCATTGGTCCTTTTTTAATCCCACATTCTTCTTATTCTTCAATTCTTCAAACCTCTAACCTATAAATAGAGGCCTTCTCTACTTGAAATCTATCCACAGTTTTATGCATTTACACTATAGGCACATTTCATCTTGCATTTGATCACTCATCTTTGCTTGTTCATCATTTAGGAAGCTTATCAAGGGGGTGGGAAAGGGCATCCTTTTCACATCAAAGGCACTACTCCTACTATGGGATAGGTTTGCACAAGTTTTTTATATGCTTTCAATTAGTTTCTTTGATCTTTTATGATTTTGTTTGCATTATCAAGTGTGTTTGAATATCTCATAGGGATGTTTATTTTGGTTTGTTTAATTTACTAACAATACTAATGGTTGTTTGTTTTGAGCAAGTGTAAAAAAGCACCCACATTATGGCACTAGAAGGAGGGCCACTTTAATGTTTTGTGTCTTTTTGGAGAAACTTTGGGTTTAACTTAGTTGCTGGTTTTTAAAAAAAAAGCTGGGTTTAATCTCTTAAATGCATGATTTTCCTTAATTTTTAATAAATTCTACATGACTAAATCTTGTAGAAAGGTTGTTAGGTTTTGAACATCTCATGTTTAGCTTTTCAAAACATTTTACGATTTCAAAATTGATCAAGATTTGAGGAAGTTATCATTATCTCAAGTTGCTATCCATGATTGATTTTATTGGATTTTTTAAAAAAATTGGCTTTAATCTCTTAAATGCATGATTTTCCTTAATTTTTAATAAATTCTACATGACTAATCTTGCAAAAAGGTTGTTGGGTTTTGAAGATCTCATGTTTATCTTTCCAAAACATTTTACAATTTCAAAATTTATCAAGATTTGAGGAATTTTTCATTATCTAAAGTCATTGTCCATGATTGATTTTGTTGGTTTTTTTAAAAATTCTAGGTTTAATCTCTTAAATGCATGATTTTCCTTAATTTTTAATAAATTCTACATTACTAATCTTGCAGAAAGGTTGTTGGGTTTTGAAGATCTCATGTTTAGCTTTCCAAAACATTTTACGATTTCAAAATTAATTAATATTTGAAGAAGTTGTCATTATCTCAAGTTGTTGCCCATGATTGATTTTGCTAGTTTTTTTTTTTAAATGGGTTTAATCTCTTAAATGCATGATTTTCCTTAATTTTTAATAAATTCTACATGACTAATCTTGCAGAAAGGTTGTTGGGTTTTGAATATCTCATGTTTAGCTTTCCAAAATATTTTACGATTTCAAAATTGATCAAGATTTGAGAAAGTTGTCATTGTCCCAAGTTGCTATTATAATCTAATTTTCTAAAAAAAAAAAAAAAAAAATTCACACTTGAAGGGATAAAATGAATTAGCTTTTAAAGTTAGATAAAATTGAACCAAACAACCTCACTTTTGCTTTAAATTTTTTATTTCATCTAATTTCTAACATGTCTCTAAACTTCTTGTTTCGGTTTTTTAGATTTTTTGCAGGTTTGGACAGTACAACTTGAAGAAAAGAAGCATACTATTTTCATTTGAACTATAATTGTAACAAGTGTTTCAACAGTTTTGGGGCAATATTAACCAATTTGTAATGCAAAAAATTCGCACACAATCGAAGCCAGAAATCACTTAGCAATTAACATTATGGATTGTGGAAACTTGATATCATTAACTAAAGCTTTGTCAAAATTGGTTAAAATTGGACATTAGAAACTTACTAATTTTTTATTTTTTGGCTAAAATTGAACAAGGCAAACTCACATTTAAGCTCGATGCTCTAAAACGAACTCATCTTTATTTTAGGCTTAAAAAGAATTTGTCCTTTCACTTGTCTTGTGATTTTTTGCAATTTATGTCACTGGAATGTGTATGCACTTCTCTCGTGCCATTCAGTGATCTTGAGAATCAAAATCATTCTATTGACATTAGTTGTCTAAAATCACCCACACATTTCAATTTGGAACTAAAATTGAACAAATCATGCTAGTGTGAGAAAAGGCATAGCGTGTGTTCTCTCTTTGTTCATGCAAGCAAAGATGATCGAACTACAGATGTACTTACTCGCTATTGTTCACCTTTAGAGGGTCTTCCTTGGTGGGAAAATGTACTCACCCCAAGGGAATGACCTAAGTGGTAACGAGCATTAGCCAGGCTCTTTCAAACCGCTATACAAATTTGCGGTTGCAAGGAAAGTTTGCAATCAACTTAGTGATGCATGATAGCTCTCCCCCAGTATCTTTATGATGTGTAAATCCCTTGTTCTAAGGGTTGGGAGACCTCTTGAGGGAGTTTATCATGTCCTTTCAACTAGATTCACTTATTACTAACCATTGTGTAGTAGCCAAAAATTCCAATATTTGTTGGCCTCAGGAGGTCAAACCTCTGGAGTCGTCCCACATACTTGCGATTCTTTGTAGAGATGAAAAGTTTGTCATGGGAGATTCATGAGAATTGAAGCTTGGCTGACCCGTAGAAGTGAGTGTCATGGAGGGGAGCCAGTGTGGTCAAGCTTCTAGTCATTCGCTCTGAATAAATGTAGCTGAATTTATCCAAGGGGGAAATTCAACAAATATTTTCTTTTCCATCCTAGAATTGTGCAATTTTGAGTCAGTTAAACACATTGTTTGGATCCAAAATCTTGAAAATAAACATTCAACAATGGTCATCAAATTTCAAACCCTTTAGTAGAAGCAAATACCTTTGAAAGAATCCAAGTGCTACTGTTTTTCCCTTGGGATTTCATCCTTAGAGGCTTCTGAGTATTTAGGTTTATATCTCAATTTTCTCTCTAAATTCAACATCAGGGAACTATTGCCTTTATTTTCTTGATTTCCGCATAATGAACTTTGTGGGATGAAAAGAAATTGAGACATTAGACATTGAGTTCAAAAGCTAAGAAAGAAAGTTTTTGTGGTAAAAAGGGCTCATTAAGCAAAGATAAAAGACAAATTGAACCTCACATGTGTTTTCTCAAATGATTTCCTGCAAGATCAAAGTTCCAAATCCAAATTCCATCAATCGAAACAAACGTCTTAGTCCAAGAAATCTCAAGAAACATCAATCTATGCTTTACGCGGTTAGGGAAAGATTTCTCTATAACTTTTACAAGTGTGCATCAAAGGATAACCCAAACTTATACTCATTTTATTATTGTCAAAATCCAAGTCTTTTCCAATGTTTTGAGTATCTCACATTGTAGGGTTAACAAGTTCTTGGAAGTATAGCATGTTCTTCAATACCTAGGTCTTGTAAAACAAAAGTTTCTCTAAGTCTCTTGGGATGAAAATCAGCACTTTCATCCATCCTCAAAACATCAATCAAAACCCATCTCACAAACAACTCTTAGAAATCTTGAAAAAATCCTTCATACTAGACTTTTGGAAAATCAAATCAAAATCATCTTGTTTGATTGAGTGTGTGTGGATGCATCCTTCTTCATACACTTAGTTAAAATTATCACCTTGTGGAAAAATTCATTCCAAGACAACATCTAACCTCTTGGAGTTTATAAGTTCATTATCAAATCTGAAATCAAATCTAAATAAAATCCAAGTCAAAACCAAATCAAACCCAAAATCAAAAATCAAAAATTCCTAAAGTCTAGTATCTCATCCATCTTTCATTATCTCATCACCATCCTTTGATCCTTAAACATCTTAGACTTTCTTTTTTGTACCTAAAGTTTAGATCAATCTAAAGAGTTAGAGGTTCACTTCTCATATTCTTGAAAAAATGATCATTATTTTATGGTCCAAACTAGATCTCAACACAAGAAGAACATGGAAACAAACAAAGAAACATCCACTTCCAGTGACTTGAGTCAAACCACAACCAAAATCAACCCCATTGGATCTAGCAATCCCCCACTCAACCTTTCTTAACTTCCACAAGATCTTCAAGAGGGAGGTTTCCAAGTGGAGGATATCACTGATAATGTCCTAGGAATGACTCAAGATGAAATCATAGAAATGGTCCAAAACCACAAAAATCACAAAATTGTCAATGCGATGATGAGACTTAATCCTTCACAATACATGTTAGAGTTGGAAAAATAAGGGGATAAACTCCCTTCTGGTTATGATGTAAGCACCATTGTGGAGAAACCTTTTGAGAATATGTCACTTGTACCATTCACACCATCTTTTCAAAATGTCATCCAACCCATTCTACAACCCACATCATCCCTTGCTCCAACTCAACCCATTTTCAACAAGGTAATTTCATTACTCCATGCTCTTCAAACACACCCCCTTGTAAATAATCAAAGCTTGGACGCAAATACCATCTTGGGTCTATCAAATATCATCCCTCAAGATCCTAAGCATCCATACATTAAACTTGTCTTTCATGACACCAACAACCCATCCTATTTTGTGGCATATTCTCTTAATACACAAGTCTCTCTCCCCATGGTACCACAAGGACAAGTGGGTCTATTTGAACAAGGGGGAATCTTTGGGGCCTCATCTTCACTTTCCCAAGGGAATCTACCACCAATTCCTCCGCCACTACCTCCTCTACCACCAACATCCACATTGATCCTTGGTCTAGGGCAACCCCCTTTACCTAACATACCAATCACAAATCAATCAAACCAAAGAAATCCTCTAACCATAAATCAAATCAGTGTACCAAATCCTCCAAACATGCCACCGATATTGCAACAACATGCGGCATCAATCCAGGAAATGCCATCAATCACTACACCTCAAAATGTAGTCTCCCAAGGACCCAACATATCAATCACTCCATCTACCACAATCACTCAAACCACATCTCAACAACCACCTCAACAAAATCTCATCACCCCATCTCACACAATTATGAATCCTCCACCACCATCTCTAGATCCAAACATGGCAAACCAATACAACATAACACTACAAGCAACTTGACAAACCTATCAAAAGGCACTCCAGCAATACCAAGATACACAAGTTGCACAACAAGCGTAGGCATAGTGAAAGCCGCACAACATGAGCAACAAGCTTCCCAGGAACAATCCCAAGCTTTGTTTCAACAACAACAAGCCGCACAAGCTGCTCAAGCAGCACAAGCTTCCCAACAAGCTCAAGCATAAGCACAATACCAAGCACAACAACAAGCAGCTCAACAGCAAGCTTTGCAACAATATCAAGAGCAACAACTGCAAGCCCAACAACAAGCATTGTTGGCACAACAACAACAAGACCAACAACAAGCATTGTTGGCACAACAACAATTGCAAGTATACCAACAAGCATTGATGGTGCAGAAAAAATTGCAACCACCTCCCATGAACACACAAAACAATCCACCCATCACTCCAACAATCACAGCACCTCAAAACTCTTTCATTCCACCATCTGATCCGCAAGATGATGTGTCTGCACAAATCAAATTTCTCTCACAACAAGTGTTAGACCTCCAATCAATGAAAACAACGAAAACACCAAAGAATTTGTGCCCTTATCCATTCGACAGAAGCATTGCGATGAAACCATTCCCACAAGAATTTGATATCCCTAAATTTGATAAATATCATGGGACAGGAAACCCTGAAGATCACATCAAGGAATTCCAAGTACATTGTATGGAGGTCACATACGACGATTCTTACCTAATGCGACTATTTCCTTGGAGTTTGGTTGGGCTCGCAATGGAATGGTTCTCTCATCTCCCCCCTAGAATGAAAAAGTTCAAACAAATTGTGGACGCATTCATACAAAATTATTCATTCAACATAGGCATGGATGAGAGTCTAGAAGAGCTATTCGCCTTAAAACAATCCAAGGGGGAGACATTTGCATCATTCTTACAATGATGGCGATCCAAAGCCAACAGAAGCAAATGGGCCATGCCAAAGGAATAGAAAATATGTACCATCATCACCAATCTCGAAGGGACCTTGTCCTTCCATCTAAAAATGCAATGCATCACCACATACGGTCAGTTGATCCCCAAGGCGCTCAACATCAAACGAGCCCTTATCATACAAGGGGGGGCACCTATTTATCAAGACAACCGCCAATCAACCAGTTACAATGAAAAACCTTGTACATGGGCAAAAAATAAGAATGCCACTAACAATGGTGTCGTTGATGCCAAAGTTGTGATCAGTGCTCCAAGGAAAAACACACAAACATATCAGCAACAACAAGCCAATAACCAAAGCAACAGGAAATCCAACACCGTAACACAACAACCAAACAACCAAGTGGCTAATAATCTAAATAATCAAGGGGGACCAGCCCCGCAGAACAAATATTCCCCCAAGTGGAAATGCACACCCCTTGGGGAATAAATTGAATTTATCATGAAGAAACTAGTACATGAGCAACTCATTACAATCCCCATTTATGAGAATTATCCAGAGCCCCAAGTGAAACCACCATGGTACAACAAAAATCACCTTTGCAATTTTCATAAAATAAAGGGGCATACAACGGCCAATTGCATGACACTAAAAAATTTGATCCAAGACCTTATCAATGAAAAAATCATAAATGTTAAGCAACCTATAGGGAATCAAGACCTAAAGATATACACGAATTTGATTCCAAATCACAATAAAGGGAATAACCATGGAAAGACAAAGTATGGCAATGTCAACCATGTTTATGATCATGTTGTCACATCCCTAGATGAATGAGTCATTGTTGTTAACATCAAGGGAGCCAAAGCCGATTGTGGAGTCACCAAATGTGGTGGAAAGATTACCATTTATGTACCATCCCAACCATCCAAGGCACAAGCCTCTAATCTAAAATCCATTCCCAACGGCTATAATGTCTTGGACCAGCTGAAAAGAACCCCCGTCATATCTCCATCATGGAGTTACTGAAGATCTCACCCACACATAGGAAAATCCTAGAGGAAGCATTGGCTTCATCCACTATCCCCATAGATCTTGATGCAGACCAGTTCCAAGCTATGGTTGGACACATCACCACCCCACATCTCATAAAATTTTCTAATCAAGACTTCCCAACTCAACCATCTCATAACCACACGCTCCATCTTGAAGTCCTAGTCCATAAAAATAAAGTCAAAAGGGTCTTGGTGGATGGGGGTGCAGGTCTAAATATTTGTTCACTCAAGCTAATAAAGAATCTTGGATTCCCTCAGGACGTCATTGAAAAAGGTAAAGGTATTACAATCAGGGCATATGATGATCAAGAAAGAGTGTCTCAAGGCACTATTCAACTCCCTATTCAAGTAGGTCCAACCACGATGGAAACCACATGCCAAGTCCTTGACCTTGATTTACCTTATAATATCCTCCTAGGGCATCCATGGATCCATCACATGCAAGTTGTTGCATCTACCTTCCATCAGTGTGTCAAGTTTCCCTATCAAAATAAAGAGGTCACAGTCCATGGTGATCCTGAGCCATTTTATTATTGCAAGAACCTGAAAGCCAAGTACTACAAAATCCCTCAAGTCCCAAAGAATGATTAAGGCCCTACAACTCCATATGTAGACCCATCTACCTTAGCCTCCACTTCTAAGACAAAGACCCCCGCCATTCCAGACATCTCTGATATCAAAGTCATTCTCCAAGACAATGGGTGTGGGGATTACAAAATGAAAAAGAGTGCCTTTGTAATAGGAGAATTGCCTCAATCTCCTAGGTCTCATGGGCAGCCCTAACCAATTGAAACATCAACCCAAACCTTTAAAGAAAACCCCTCCAGATTCAAATGCTAGGGAGACCTAAGTCAGGAAGTGGTAGACGAAAAGGACATATCCAGTTTGATATATCAAGATGAATGGCTTTTTCCTGATCTTCCCATGGATGATAACAACAAAGAACTACAGATGATGCTTGGCATGAGCTATAACAAAAACAAGAAACTTGGGAAAAATGAAAATGGTCTTCTAGTACCTATCATTCCTGAGAAGCGTATAAGAAATATTGGCCTTGGATGTACCCCTCTAAAAATAACCATACTTGGAAAAAGTGCCCCAGTTAGAAAAGTCAAAGCTCCCCCTCAATTACCGGTACCCATAGGTTTTCCCTTAGACAACTATACCTTTGACATAACTAATGTGTGTGATGAGGATCCCATAACTAACCTACCCATGCTATTCAAGGATTCCTCCCTTCTCATGATTAGTAATTTATCTTTTGAGTCAAACAACCAAACCCATGAGCTAAACTTAGTCTATCCCCAACTCATTGATTACGACCAACGAGGACCACCAATTTTGGACACATTTGAAAACGATGAGGCTCTCTCAGAATTCATGAGATTGTGGGATACTATACCATGTGGAGATCACAAATTTGGGTTCGATATGATCTAGACACACATACCTATTATGGGGAAACGGTTGAATCCCTCAGTCACAAAAGTGAAAATTTAAGAATAATATCTAGGTCTTTGAGTGAAAACCACACTGTGGCACTCTCAGACCCAAAAATAGTAAAAATAAAGGACACATCTAATGGTGAAAACCTCTTCGAGGCACCAGAGGATGAGGGATTCAATCTTCCCATTAGTGTTATTCATCAGGAGAAGTTAGTAGTCTTAGTAGAGAAGTGCAATCCGGTCAACTTGGGAACAGAAGAAACGCCACACAAAACCTTCTATGAAGAATATTTTTTGACAAAAGAACAAGAACTCCTAGCCTCTTTCCTAAGGGAAAGAAAGATAAACTTTGCATGGACCTATGTCGACATTCCTGGGCTTGATCCAAAAGTTGTGGTTCACCATCTAGCTGTATATCCAAAAGAAAAAATAGTAAGACAAAAACTAAGAAAGATGCATCCACAAATAGCATTATTGGTCAAGATGGAATTACAGAAGCTCCTTGATGCTGGTTTCATACGGCCAATTGATTATCCGAAGTGGGTTTCAAATCTTGTACCTGTTTCAAAGCCCACTGGGGGCATCCGCATTTGCATTGACTTTAGGGACCTAAACAAGGCATGCCCCAAGGATGACTTCCCTCTTCCCAATATCAACATGATTGTGGATCAAACAACAGGGCATGAAATGCTATCACTAATGGATGGATTCTCAGGGTACAATCAAATCATGATAGCTAAGGATGACCAACAGAAGATAGCTTTCACTTATCCATGGGGGACATACTGTTGGAATATGATGTCATTTGGGTTGAAAAATGTAGGGGCTACCTATCAAAGAGCCATGATGCTAATCTTCCATGACATGATTCACAAAACCATGGAAGACTATGTGGATGACATATTGGCCAAATAAAAGAAATGTCGGGATCACATAGTGGCATTAAGCTCCATCTTTGATAGGATAGAAGAATATAAGGTCAGGTTGTTGCAAGGTGTGACCCTTCGTCTTCCTTGCAGCACTAGTGCTTGGGTTTGTGACATGGTCTAACCACCTCTTGTGGTTCTTAACCGAAGCTTGTATCGAGCATTAATAGGTCAATCTTTTGGTGCAATGACAAGTCCAATAATTGGTATCAGAGTTGGTCACAGGTTCAAACCCCATGCTTGTGTTGGGGGGGGATTGTTGCAAGGTGTGACTCATGGTCTTCCTTGTAGCACTAGCACTTGGGTTTGTGAAATGGTCTAACTGCCTCCTGCGGTTCTTAACCAAAGCTTGTATCAGGCATTGACAGGTCGATCTTTTGGTGCAACGGCAAGTCCAACACAGGCTCAATCCAAAAAAGTGTGTGTTTGGGGTACAACTAGGATACATTGTATCTATGAGAGGAATCCACATAGACTCTACCAAATTCAAAGCAATTCTCGGGATGGAGGAACCAAGGACGTTGAAGTGGTTAAGGGGTTTGTAGGGAAGACTCCAGTCCATCTGCCAATTTATAGTACAACTAGCAGATAAGGCTATCCAATACTCTCATCTACTCCACATGGGGGTAGCATACAAATGGGAAGATAAATGTGACCAAGCTTTCAATAAGATCAAGGAGTACTTGCTCACACCACCAGTTCTCATGCCACCAATTCCAAGCAAGCCATTGATCCTATATATATCGGCAACAGCAGCAACCCTTGGCGCTCTCTTAGCTCAACATGATGAAAATGGGAAGGAGAGAGCTATTTACTACATCAATAGAGCCATGGTGGGACATGAGTTGAATTACACATCCATTGAGAAGGCTTGCTTAGCAGTCATGTTCGCCGCACAGAAATTTAGACACTATATGCTAGCACATTAGATAAAACTCATTGCCAAGATAGATCCTCTCAAGTATTTGCTTTCTAAAGCAATGCTTATAGGGCGAATAGCTAAATGGGTCATGATCCTAACAAAATACGACATTGAGTATGTAGAGCAGAAGGCCATTAAAGGACAAGTAATTACAGATCAGCTAGCACAGGCATCGATGTATTCAAAGAACCCACTTTTATCAGAGTTCCCCGATGAGTCAATCTTTAACATAAGCATAGCATATCACTGGAAGGTATATTTTGATGGATCCTACACACAGCATGGGTCAAGAGTTGGAATATTCTTCATTACACCACAAGGAGATTGCATACCCAAGTCATATGAGTTATCTTTTCCTTGCACAAACAACATTGCAAAATATGAGGCTCTTGTCATAGGACTCAGAATAGCAGTACAGTGGCAGATCATGGCACTCAAAGTCTATGGAGACTTGCAGGTAATCATCAACCAAGTCAATGATGAATACCAAACAATGGATGATAAATTGACCCCATACAAGAAATTGGTGGAAAGCCTCAAAGAATTCTTCATTGACATCGCGTTTGAGAAATACCAAGAGAAAACAACAGAGTAGTAAATGTTATGGCAACAATTGGATCTCTAGTGGATATCCCACGTAACGTCCCTAAGAAAGAATTCCTTGTAGAGTAGCTTCTCGTACCAGCATTCGAGGTACTAGAGTTTGAATTTGTGTGTAACATCGTTGGTCTCGGTGATCCTTGGTATCATGACATATACACCTACTTGATATTAGGAGTCCTCCTCGCTAATATAACCCTGAACCTTAAGAGAACATTTGTCAAGAAGTCATCTCGTTTTGTTATCTTAGGAGACACCCTATACCATAGGAGTATTGAAAGAACCCTTTTACAATTCCTAAATGCTGAGGAAGCTTTGACTGCTTTAACCAAGGTACACAATGGAATTTATGGGTCACATTTGAGTGGTATGACCTTGGCTAAGAAACTACTAAGGACTGGGTACTATTGGCCTACAATGGAAAAAGAAGCTCACAACTATGTCTGAAGGTGCTTGCAGTGTCAACAACATGGGGATCTCATCCATGCACCAGCTCAGGAGCTCCACCCAATCATTACACCTTGGCCCTTTTCGCAATGGGGGCTCAATCTCACTGGAAAAATCCCCCCACCTCATCCAGTGGACATAAGTTCATCATCACTGCCACGAAATACTTCACGAAGTGGGTAGAGTCCATTCCCATGACCTATATCATACGAAAGCATATTTCCAAGTTCATCCTGAACTACCTAATTTTTCGCTACGGTGTCCCTCAAGCCATTATCTCAGATAATGGGACACCTTTCAAAAACTAGGATGTTTGAGACTTATGCAAAAAGTTTAATATCCAACATCGCTTCTCCACTCCATACTACCCCCAAGGAAATTACCAAGTTGAGGCTACCAATAAGACCAATTTGAAAATCCTAAAGAATACAGTCAATGATGTTGGTCATGACTGGCACTTATAGCTAAATCTCGCCTTATGGGCCTATCGAATGAGTATCTACACACCTACAGGTGCAACCCCATTCTCCTTGGTCTACGAATCAAAATCTATACTTCCTATCAAGATCTATCTCCCATCCTTAAGAATATCATTGTAGAATCTCATCACTGATGAAGAATATCAGGTATCATGGTTGAATGAACTGGAACTACTGGATGAGTGGTGCATGGATTCTCTAAACCACCTGTAGGTCTATCAGAACCATCTCAAGAGGAGCTATAACAAGAAGATCAGGAGTCAGACCTTTCAATTCAGAGAGCTTGTATTAAAGGAGAATCAGAAGAATGTACCAAATCCAGATAGAAAGGAAAAGTTTGAACCCAATTGGTTGGGACCCTTCATCGTCACAACAAGCTACAAATCAAAAGCATATTAGCTATCTACACCTGAGGGAGAGCCTCTACAGGAGCCTATCAATAGCTCCCATCTCAAAAAGTTTTATGCCTAAACTTGCAAGGTATAAATCCAAAAATACAAAAAATCCAAAAATATAAAAATCCAAAAAAATTAGAAAAAGGATTGAAAACAATAAAGAAAAAATTGCCCTCTAGTGAAAACCACTTCGGTGGCGCTTTGGGCAAGTACCTTGGTGAAAACTTGGCAAACAGGCGCCTCGTGTAAATAAGAACTTTCCATCCACCATGATCTGTATGGCTTGTTTTGCATCATTCATCCATCACACTTCCATATCTCCATCCATCACCCATTCCCATCTACATCATAGCTTGATCTTTTGTTTGTATCATGATCCCTCCTAGTACTACTCGGCCCATTCCTAAGGTTAGTTTTTCCTGCCTATATTGGAGTAGTCTATCACATCACGTTGGGGGCATGTTCTTATGCCTACATTGGATCGGATTCGTGTATATTCTTGAAATCTTCCTTAAAATTAGAAAATCCAAAAATCCAAAAACATTCATAACATCAAAAAACTCAAAAACATTCATAAAATCAGATAATCCAAAAATATTCATAAAATCATAAAATCCAAAAACATTCATAAAATTAGAAAACCCAAAAATATCAAAATCCAAAAAATAGGTCAAAAAGTCAGAAAAAGTCAAAAACAAAGTCATCTTGTCAAACTACAGGTCTATGAGCTTTGAACGTAGGAAAGGTTGATATTTGATCATCCCCTAAAACACTTAGGTCAGTCCTTTAGGAGTCTGTCATAATAAACTGGCAATCCATTTGTTCATATCTCATAAATAAACAAGTTTGTGTTAGTCGAACTACATGGTCTCTATGTGTATAATGTAGGCAAGGCTAATCTTTGATAAGCCCTCGAGACCCCTAGGATAGGTCTTTAGGTTAGGTTCTTGGTCAAAATCTCATAAAACACAAAAATAAAAATAAATTGAAAATCAAAACATTTGTAAAACATCTCAAAAATCCCAAAACAGCCTCAAAACATTTCAAAATACCAAAAACATCCATGCCATTTCACTTTCACCTACAATAAACATCAACTCACCAGACCTAAACTATTTCCCAACTCTATTGGAATACTACCTGTGAACTAGTTATTAGACAAACTAAGGCTTTGGAGGTTTTGAAGTCTTGCAAACTCGGGTAAAATAGGTCCATTAAGAAGATTGAAAGACATATCCAGTAGAGTAAGATTTCTAAGAAGAAAAAGTTGTTGAGGAATGTGACTAGTACGAGAAATCCCTGTAAAGATAACTCAACCATTGCAAATGCAATCTCCAATCTACTCAAGAATACTACCAACCAAAGCATTCCATGGAGGATCTAACATCCCATAATGTTGTAAATACATAGAATCAGGCAAAGCTATTTTCTTGAATCCACCACAAATTTCACTTGGAATGGTGCCACCAAGCTTATTGTTTGAAAGGACAAGGTTATTCAGCATTCCCAAAATAGAGCACTGAGTCATTATCCAAACTATGTCATCTCTGAGCTCAAACGTAGGCAAGGTTAATCGTTGCTCAGCCCCCAAGACACAAAAATACAAAAACATTTAAATAACCCGAAAATAAAAAAAAATAGCCTCATAACATTTCAAAAACATCAAAAACATCCAAATATTTGAAAAAATCGATCTATCTCATTTTGCTTAAACACAATAATTAATCATCCATAATAAATCAATTGTCACCTTCAACCTTTGGCAAAATAATTGGAAACAAGTATAACAAATTTAAAAGTGTAAACCCAAACATCAAGGTCTCAAGTCTAGGTCAATAGGTAAACAAGTTGGTCAATCTTAGTATCAGTAGCCCATCATCCCATTAGTCTCAAAATCATCTAATAACATCATTTCCTAGGATGCATCCTTCCTACAATAGACATCAACATCAGACTTCACCATAGTTTAGTCTTGGATAGCGGTATGGAGAACATTGAATTGTTTGTTTACTTGATCTTTTCTTGTGATTTATTTTATTGCACCTATTCTCATGACCTCTCGAGGATGTCTATCTAAAAAGATTTAGAGAGAGAGGAATGGGGAATTGATCATTATCTTTTGTTTTTTTGTTTGTTAGATGTTCTTGTAATATAATTTGGTGAATACTTGCTTTGGTAGGTGTGTATGGAAGAAGTTTTAGACAGCTTGTTGATTATTTCATTGATAGGTTATGTCTTTCTGTGTTTTGGTCCAAGATGTTTGAAACTTTTGAAATACATCCTAGTGAGGTTTTTGTATTTCAAGTATGAACAAGAATATTCCTATTTGTTTTTGAGTCAAAGTCCATCACACTAGATGCCACGCCATCCTGGTTGTTTGTACCTTGATGCATCGTATCTATGTGTGTTATCAAACATAAGGAAATTTATGCTCTTTACATCCCCAATCCCTAGATAAGAAAACCATCATCATTCATCATCATATCTAATAAATTCTCGACAATTCATAGAGTTGTTGGACTTCTACATCTTCTCATACTCAAGGGTTGATCCCTCTTATTCTACTTATTCTTCTATCTTTACTAACATTTCTATCCAAGTATTAAATATGTATGATATATCATAATAGACATGAGGTTACCCATGGCCGATGACTGTCTATACATCATCAAATTGGTATACATTAAACATTCAAGCTTTCTAGTTCCCTCTAAGCTGAACTAATCCTGAATCTTTATCATGAGATCGACCTGAAAATCATAATTTTCATCTGATCTCTTGAGGGGGCAGTGTACTAGCGTACTTTCCATTGGCCAAAAAAAAAATTTTAAAAATGAATTTTGATCTTAGCAAGGTTACTCTTTGAACCAATGCAGCAGGTACATTGCTTCAAAGAGGGGCAAAATGTAGACATGCAAATAATCTTAATCGACATCATGCATCTAATTTTGATCAATTAACATCATTTCCTCCATTAATCAAATAAAGTAATTTATTAGATTAATTCACTAAAGTCATTTTATTTAATTAAATAAATTAATTTATTTAATTAAATCCCCAAATTCCTCTTGTTTAATTAAATAAATCAATTTGTTTAATTAAATCCCTAAAGTCCTCTTATTTAATTAAATAAATCAATTTGTTTAATTAAATCCCCAAAGTCTTCTTGTTTAATTAAATAAATCAATTTGTTTAATTAAATCCCCAAAGTCCTCTTATTTAATTAAATAATCAATTTGTTTAATTAAATCCCCAAAGTCCTTGTATTTGATTAAATAAGTCAAATGATTTAAATCAAATATCATAAATTCACTAACCCACTCAAAGTTAATTAAATTCTAAATTAATTAACCTTAATCACCTTCTAATCATCGTTAATAAATTCTCTAGCTTTTAACTCCCCAAGAGTTAAATCAACCCCGGACTAACCCACCCACTTGCACATGAAAATATTTTTTTCTAATTAACTAATTATCTCATTTTCCCTCTCAAAAGCACATTATAGGGAATATTCCTTCATTGACTCCCTTTATTTGACTCTCATTCAAACAATTTCTCCCCCCAAAATAATTCAAGCACATGCATTTCATGCCTCTTACAAACACATACAAAATGTGATCAATCCTTACCCATTGCCATTGGTCCTTTTTTAATCCCACATTCTTCATATTCTTCAATTCTTCAAACCTCTAACATATAAATAGAGGCCTTCTCTACTTGAAATCTATCCACAGTTTTATGCATTTACACTATAGACACATTTCATCTTGCATTTGATCACTCATCTTTGCTTGTTCATCATTTTGGAAGCTTATCAAGGGGGTGGGAAAGGGCATCCTTTTCACATCAAAGGAGCACCACTCCCACTATGGGATAGGTTTACACATGCTTTTTATATGCTTTCAATTAGTTTCTTTGATCTTTTATGGTTTTGTTTGCATTATCAAGTGTGTTTGAATATCTCATAGGGATGCTTATTTTGGTTTGTTTAATTTACTAACAATGCTAATGGTTGTTTTTTTTGAGCAAGTGTAAAAAAGCATCCACACTATCAATGCAACAAATTTGGACACCAAGCATGGCAGTGCAATGAAGGTCAAGCTTCTCGTTCACATGGAGGTGAAAGAAGGAATCAATTGGTACAAGAAGAGGATATTGAGAGTGTAAACTCTCCATCACAACATGTTTCTCCTTAAGTTGGAGAATCTCTCATGGTAATAAAAACTCTCATCAAAGCATCAAAGGAGAAGGATCCATCACAAAGAAGGACACTCTTCAAGACAACTTGCAAGTGCACGGGTAAAGTATGTAAGGTTGTAATTGATTCAAGAAGCACAAATAGCATGGTTTCTAATGAGATGGTTGAGAAACTTAGATTGACTAGAATTCCACATGATACTCCTTATAAGTTTTCTTGGTTGAATGGGGGTCAATTTGTTTTGGTAAATGAGAAATCTTGGGTGGAGTTCAATAGAAGAGGGTACAAAGATAAGATTTTATGTGATGTGTTTCCTATGGATGTGTGCCATTTTCTACTAGGGAGGCCTTGGAAATTTGATAGGCATGCTTTGTATGATGGTAGGCAGAATACTTATGAGATAAACAAAGATGGGATCTCTTTTACTTTGACACCCTTGATAGAAGATGATAAAGGGAAACCTAAGCAAGCCAATGTGATGATGGTAGGGAGGAAAGAGTTTGTAAAGGTAGAGGGAAAAGAGGATAGGAACCTTGCAGCCACTCCTAGAATTGGAGATGTTAGGACAACAGATTTGAAGAATGATTCAATTTTGGAGGGAAATTATATTGAGTTGGTGTCAAAATCTGTTTTGTTAAAGGTCAAGGATGAATTGATTTTGGGGATGCAAGATTGGTTTGAGAAACATGTTGCTATGATAATAGGAGGAGTGCTTCATTCATTATCTTCAAAAGAGGATGTTGGTCATTCTTTTACATCAAAGGTTAATACACATGGTACAGCAACAAATATAGGGGCAGAGCATCAAATGAAAGAGATGGAAAGGGAGAGTGAAGAGATCAAAGATAAGTTGCAAGGGAAAAGGAGAAAGTTCAAGCACACAATGGGAGTAAAGAAGAAGTCAGCTCATTTCAAGAGAGGGAGAGACATGGTAGCAGATCAAGGGGAAGATTTAACAGTATTCTTAGATGAATGACAAATCATGGATCGTCTATCCAACAGATTTTTGTAGTTGAAGCATGACTTAGGTGGCAAAGAGTTCAAGAAGCCTAGGAATAATGATTTCTCCCAATATTTGATTCAATGGAAGGGATTACCAGATGAAGGTAGCACTTGGAGATCAAAGAAGGATGGCATCAAACCTAGATCTAATGTGGCAGCACTGTCCTCAAGGGGACTTGAGTTCATTTTTTCCCAGGAGTATGGTGTAGGGCACCATAGCTTTCATGATGTAAGGGGAGTTGAATGCTAGTTCTTTGTGTTTTGAGTCATTTTTTTGGTATAATAAGGTCATTTATACCATATCATGCGTGATCGATTTAGTATTAGGTTAGCAGTTGGTTGGGTGTGTCAAGTTGAATAAGTTGCCAAGTTTGTAACAATATTGTTAATGTTGTCAAAATGCAAAAAAATAGGGAATTTGAAAGGTCACCGGTTGTAATTGAAGGAAGGTAGTTGCAATTTTAAATTTAGTTAGGAAACATTTGGAAAAGGTTTAAAAATCTTTTGAAGGTCGAAGTTATGGTTAGTTGATTGTATTTTGAAGAAAACCAATAAAAATTACTCTATTTTTGAAAAATTAGAACATTGATTTGCTGCTCCAGGGGTGTATACCGCCTTGTACAGCCTATAGGTGGTCTCTTGTGCATTTCAATTGATGAATGGGTGAATTATATTTCATTTGAATCTTTTTGCATCTAATTTCATTAAGGTTTGTGAGAATTGGAGCATTTTTTTTGTTAACAGCCAGGAAACCCTAGTTTTAAGGGTTTGAGTGCAAAAATAATATTTTGTGACCCATTCCACCGATGAAAATGTTTGATAATTGGTGTAATGTGTGTATATAGTTTTTTTTTGTGTTTTTGAAGTTGGAAGGAGCAGGGATTAAGGATTTGAGCAGGTTGAGTGATGTCCTAGGCTAAAAACTTCAAGTTTTGGGCAAATTAAGTTGCATAAAGGGTAGGGTTTGAAGAGAAACACTTTGGAATGTGTTTAAAATGCTTGGGAATGATTAGGAAGATATATTTTGACATGTTGGAAGCCTTGGTATGAAGATTGGAGACTTGGGTTTTGAAATCCTTGTTGCCACCCTTGCAAACAAGCCTAATTAGGCCTTTATGCAAGCATAGCAGCAATTTTTTGAGGGTTATGTTCCAAAGAAACCCCTTTTTATTTTGATATATGTTATTAAATGGCTTAATGGGTATTCCAAATAGGTTTTAAGTTGTGGGTTGGAGGTCTCAACTGAAAGTTATGACAAAAATACCTTGTTTGTTGTGCTACAAGGAATAATGGCAACTTGTGAAGAAAAATCATTTGTTTGATGTTTAAAGAGTTTTAAAAAAGGTTGTTTGAGTGAGTTTTGGATTTTATACCCTTCTATACAACAATATAACACCTCTAAACATCTCTCACCAACATATCTAAAATGCAAAGGAAGATCTTCAACCTAGAAGAAATGCATAGCAAACCTAGAACACACCTCTGCAACCCAAAAGAACAATGCAACATATAGTTTCCTCTTTTTATCAAATTTTCTCAAAATCACATGAAAAAAAAGCACCAAATACACATTCTTATCATCTTCAACACTTTATCAACACAACTAAACCAACTCCAACATAGCCACTCAACCACATATCCATAGACATAAGGTTATCAAAGCAACACTAGAGGTTGACACTAGTAGCTTTACTAATGACAACATAATGAAACTAATCAAAGAATGGATAACATAAACCAATCATACTCTTGCAAAAATCTCACCTAACAATAGACATCAATGACAACACAGGCTTGTTGACATCAATGACAACACCAACTGCTCATACTTGCAACAATCTCCCCCTTTGTCATTGATGACAACACATGATGTGAAAAACCATCAAAGACACAACTCTGAATACCAACATAATGCAAATCTTCACATTACTTCTCCCCCTTACTCAAATAGCTCATTAATCTCTCTCCCTTAACAACTTATTCTTTTTCACGTGAATTTATCTCTCCCTAATAACTTGTTCTTTTTCACATGGCTTTCTCTCTCCCCCTTTGACACCAATGGAAAATGACCAAAATATTTACATTTTTTATTCTCTCCCTTTGACATCGATCAACTTGAAACTTTCCTTTGCTACTTTGTATACTCCCCTTAGGAGCACACACCAAACTGTACCAAATCAGGAACCACTACACAATGACAACACACACTATTCTAACAACAACAACCAGCAAACTACCTACTCCGCTTGAGAGGTAGCCACCAACATCAATCCAAAATAAAGAATGAATCTTGAGATCCACTATATTGATGCATCTCCTTATGCATATAGTTCAATAAAGGAGGGGCAATAACCCCCAATTTCTCCCAAAGATACTCAAAAGTATCCTTAGGAAGAGCCTTAGTGAATATATCAATAATTTAATCCTTTGTAGGCACATATTCAAGCTTTACTTCATTATCCACAACCGTCTCTCTCAAAAATTGATATCTGATTGAAATGTGTTTGTCCCTTGAATGCATTACCAGGCTCTTTGAGATATTGATTGCACTTGTATTATCACAGAAGATAGAAATTAGTTCATCATACACCACTCTAATATCCTTCAATATTTTCCTCATCCATAGTACCCATGTGCAGCAAGATGTTGCAATATACTCAACCTCTACAATAGATAAATAAACTAAATATTATTTCTTGCTTAGCCATGATACCAATCTACATCCAAGAAAGAATGCACCACCACTTGTACTTTTTCTAACGTCTACACAACCAGCCCAATTTGCATCTATGTAAGCACTCAAAGTGAAATTAGTATCCTTTGGATACCACAAGCCATGTTCCATAACTTTCCCTTCAAGTATCTAAATATCCTCTTCACTACTACAACATGTGACTCTCTAGGGTCTTCTTGAAATCTAGCCACAAGACAAACTACATGCATGATATATGATCTAGTAGTAGTTAGATACAGCATTCCACCAATCATTGATCTGTACTTGCTATGATCAGCCTTAGGAGATTCACCATTCTTGCTCAATTTCCAACTAGTAACCATAGGATTACATACCAGTTTAGAGTCTTCCATTCCAAAATTCTTTAACATACTTTGATTGTGAAATGAATATTCCTTTGTTTGATTGATTTATAGCTCAAGGAATAAATTCATCTCCCTAAACATAGACATCTCAAACTCTTTTTGCATCTCTTCTGCAAACTTCTTATACATAGCTTCATTACCTCCAAAAATTATGTCATCAACATACACAACCACAATCAAGATTTGATATTTCTCGACTTTAAAGTAAAGATTACTATATGTGGTACCTTTATTGAATCATTGTATAAAATATTTATCCAACCTTGCATACCAAGATCTGGGAGCTTGCTTCAATCCATATAATGCCTTCTTCAATTTGTAGACCATATTTGGTTTTTCTAATAACTGAAATCCGTCTAGTTTTTCCATGTATACTTCTTCTTCCAATTATTCATTCAAGAAAGCAGAATTCACATCCATTTGGTAAAATTTAAAGTCCTTATGTGTTGTAAAATCCAAAAACATCCTGATAGCCTCCATTCTTTCCACCAAAGCAAATGTCTCCACAAAATCTATTCCTTCAACTTGTAAGTATCCTTTACACACAAGCCTTGTCGTGTTTCTTACTACTTCTCCATTCTCATTCAATTTTTTTTTAAATAGTCACTCAATTCCAATTATGTTTTAATTTTCAATTCTTGGGACAAGTTCCCAAGTCTAATTCTTTTCAATCTACAATAGTTCTTCTTCAATAGCCTTCATCCAATGTTCATCTTTGCATGCCTCAATCACTGTTTTAGGTTCAACTTCAGAAAGTAAACACAAATTTACCTCTTCTTCAACAACTTTCCTTCTTGTTAACACACCTTTTCTTTTGTCTCCAATGATTTGTTCTTCTGAATGATTCATCTACACATACTTAGGGGTTCTAGGGGTCTTTTCCAGAGCTTCTTCCTCTTCAAACTACACTTATGTTTCCTTGGCCTTTTCTTTTTCTCTACAAATAAGCTCATTTGATTCATATCCATATATCACCACTGAGTTCTGAAAATCTTCATCAACTTTGACACTTGCACTCTCAACAATCTTTCTTAATCTCTTGTTGTAGCACCAGTAGGCTTTGATTTTAGTAGAATATCCAAGGAAGATTCCTTCATTAGACCTTGCATCAAACTTTCCCAAGTTTACTTCATATCTTCTGATATAACATTTGCTTCCAAATACTTTGAAGTATTTGACAGTAGGGATCCTTCTATACCACAACTCATAGGGAGTCTTTGTGTTGCTTCCTTTTGTTTGAACTCTATTAAGTATATAAATAGCAGTATGAATTGCTTCTCTCTAGTATACTTTCAGTAGGTTTTCTTTTCTCATCATATTCCTTGCAATTGATTGAACTGTCCAATTTCAACCACTCCATTTTGTTGAGGAGTCCTAGGGGCAGAAAAATGATTCTTTTTACCATGATTCTCACAAAACATGTTAAATTCATTGGAGGTGAACTCTCCACCTCTGTCAGACCTCAAACAGTTGATTTTCATGTCCATTTCATTCTCAACCATAACTTTAAATGCTTTGAACCTGTCTAGGGCTTCATATTTTTCTTTAAGAAAAGTAACCCATGTCATTCTAGAATAATCATCAATCAAAAGCATGAAATACCTATCACCTTGAATACTTCTTACTCTTGTAGGACCATAAATATTTGTATGTACCAACTCCAACAATCCAGTAGTAGATTATTCTTTTCCTTTGAAACTTCTTCTTGTTTTCTTTCCAAACTGACAATCCTTGCAAACAACATTGATAGGCTTTATAATCTTTGGAAGATCTCTCACTACTTGAATTGAACTGATTCTCACTATCTATTATCAAAATTAATGTCACACATCCTCCTATGCCATAGCCAACTTTCATTAATTTGAGTCATAAAGCAATGACCATCAACACCTTTGAGCTGATAAACATTTCCGTTTGTCCTTCTTCCAACAACAATCACAGTTCTAGACCCTTTTTTGATCTCACATCCATCATCCTAAAACATAAGATTGTATCCTTTGCTACACATTTTTCCAACACTCAAGAGGTTATTCCTTAAACCCTTAACATAGTAAGCATCATCAGTATTATTATTTCCATCAAAAATGATTGAACCTATTCCACATATCTTAGCACCTGAATCATCACTGAATCTAACAATTCCTCCATCATACTTTTCAAGTTTAAAAAACTTACTCTTGTCTCCAATCATATGGTTAGAGAAGCCATTATCAATGCCAATAATTCTTATCCTATCTAGCATGAAAAGAAGATACCAATGTACCTTCAGTCTTATCGTTTATATCTCTGAAGAGAATTCCTTCCACATCTTTCAAAGTTAGCAAAAATAGATTCATATTTTAAATCCATGAACAAGCATTCATCATCATCATCATCTCCATAATCATATTCATCATCAAAAATACTTGCATCTTCTCTAACATAATAGTTTTTCTTAATCATTTTACCTTTGTTCTCCTTGTTTTTGTCATTCACAACTTTGTTTGGACATCTTGAAGCATAGTGACCTATCTTTCCACAACTTAAACATTTGAAAGGAAAATTGACTTTGTACTTAATAGTACCCTTTTTCACCCTTCTCACAAAGTTAGCTTCCACATCATCAAGATCCTCCTAATATGATTCTTCAATCGTCTTTGATTTTACAGCCTTAAAAGCTATCTCAACTTTTGCATCATTATTAGTACCAAATTCTCTGATTTCAAATGCAATTAGAGAACCATACAATTGATCTCTAGAATACTGATCTAGATTTGAAAATTCCTCAATAGAAAAAAATTTATTACTGTAAGCTTTAGGTAGGGTTCTAATAATTTTCTTTACCACTTTTGATTCTTTGATTTTTCCACCAAGATCGTGATGGAGTTGACCACTTCATCTACCCAATGCATGTATCTTGTACTTTTTTCATCTTCATACATTTGCAAGATCTCAAATCGGATCTTTAGATTCTACATCTTGGCTTGTGTAACCTTATCATCTCCTTCATAAATGCTTTCCAACTTTGTCCAAATTTCTCCAACAGTTTTCAAATTCATAACTTTCACCAATTCAGAATTTGTAAGACTACTTAAAAGAGAATACCTTGCTTTACTATTGCTTTCATAGGCCTTGATTTCATCTTTAGTGCTCGAACCATTTGTAGGTATAGTCTATCCACTCTAAATTGATTTCCAGACATCATATCCATGATAACTTAGAAAGCCTTCCATCCTTATTTTTCAAAATGTGTAGTCTATTCCATCAAACTTAGGGATCTCCTTCTTGTGCACCATCCCAGATCTACCTCAAGTGATTAATCTTTCTTCCAAGGAACCTAGCTCTAATACCAATTATTGAATGAACAAGATAACTAAGTGGGGGGTGAATCAATTGTACCTTAAAACTCCAAAACCCTCATACACATCCAGATCCACATTCATTTATAAAACCATTAAATATGTTATGATGAATTAGCATAAACAGAAAATAACAAAAATTGAAACAACTTAACACCATACACAAGAGAACACCAGATTTACATAGAAAACCCAAGAAGGGAAAAACCACGATGAGGATTAGCTCACAATATAAGTAATATCAACACTAAATATAATAAGGCTCTCTACACAAAGAAAGAAAGGCTCGCTTCCAAAAGGCTCACTACTAGAATAGAAAAGAAGATAGAGAAGAAATGTTACACAAAGAAAAGCATCTCAATGCAACAAAGAATCTACCACAATGCTACTAACACCTTCGCAGCCTAATTGAAGAATTGTAGCCACCTTCTGCTCACTTCATCCAACAGACTAACACATGAAAGCTTGCACTGCACTTCTCAATTTTGCACTCTACAACTTTTCACTTCACATCATTTGCATCTCTCACATCTATCTTATCATCCCTCAATAACTCAACTCTTATTTATACCATCCTCAACCTTGAAACCCTTCTCCAAGGTTGGCTATGCATATCAACTGTGCAAATTGAAATTAGGTTGGCACCAAACACTTATGTGGTAGATAGAAGTGAAATCAAACCATATCACACCTTAGCTAGGACCCAAATCAACAACACCATGCAACCACATGCTTCTATAAATAATAATTACCCATCGTAAGTAGTGTAAAAACCAAGTCGATCGTTACCCATGTAAACACCATTAAAATTTAAGTACACGCTTCCTAAAGTCCAAGGACAACTTGCAAACCACACACCACACTTGAATATGATCTTGAATATTCCTCAAACATCCTAAAATCCAACAAACTCCTTTGCAACAACTTCTACCTGAAGAATGTACACACCCAGTACACTTAGACAACTCTGCCATACACTGTTACTTAAAAAATTGACTTCTAAAGCACCAAACATCAAACCATCTTGACTAAAAAAAGATACCAACACTATTAAAACTCCCTCAGATCTATAAAACCTAAAACACATTTGTATAGAAATGTGTTACAAAGACATTTCTCCCAGACACCTCTATAATACACAATTTACACACTAGTGAACACAACTTCTTTTGTACAGTGATCTAGCCCACCAAATTTTGGATATAACACCTTTGAACATATCTCACCAACATATATGAAATGCATAGGTATATATTCAACCTAGAATAAATCTGGAGCAAACCCAGAACACACCTCTACAACCCATAACAACACTACAACACCTTGTTTCATCTTTTTTATCAAATTTTATCAAAATCACTTGGAAACCAAGCACTAAAGCCACATCCTTATCATCTTCAACACTTTCTCAACACAACTAAACCAACTACAACATAGAAACTCAACCACATATCCATAGACAGAAGATTCTAAAAGCAACACTAGAGGTTGACACTAGTAGCTTTACTAATGAAAACATAATGCAACTAATCAAAGCATGGATAACATCAACCACTCATACTCTTACAACAATCTCACCTAACAATAGATATCAATGACAACATAGGATTTTTGACATCAATGACAACACCAACTACGCATACTTTCAACATATATTTTATCAACCCCGTCACCAACCAACCAATTCTGGAAAACAAAAAAAGAATATCAATGAGGTGGTGTAGACCATTGCAGATGGCTACCAATTTTTAGGATCGATGGTGGATGGTATTCAATCATCCACCAAATGCTAATTGTGAGGTCCCTCTCTATTTTTTGAGAAAATTATATATAGAGTTTGTGTTGGGCCAAAAACCCAATTATTTTGATTTCAAATCATTCTAGGGTGTTGGTGGCAACATGCCACAACAGAGATTAGGGGCACAAGTTGATCCCCAATGACTTTTTCCTACTCAATCTATTGTAGATCCTCCTTATGTTTCCATTCCATCACCCATCCAACATCATGTAGTGGTATTCGCACTAGGAGCTTTAAGTGTGCTTGCAGCTAACCTCGACGACTAGACTTCTAAGATGGTAGTTGGGGTTGGAGGGTGAGACCATGGAGGAGTGTTAGATGGAGCTGGTCCTAGTACTACTTCACCTACGTCAATGCCTCATGTATGTATGAGTTGTCATCAATTATTTTATGGACTTGATCAGGCTACATCCCCTTTAAGTGGATGTCGAGCATCTAATGATATTGGTTCATATGTTGATTTTCTTACTGTTGAGCATCACCCTACAGATCATCATACACAGGTATAAATATACACATATACATGTTGAATTTATAAAAAAATTTAAGTACATGTTTTTAATGAACATATATATCAAAAAATTATAATATTTTAACAATCAAACTATTTGGTGTGGATGATTACTACAGGTACATATTTGTTTGATCAATTTTGTTTTGCGTCGACACCAATGCAAGTCAGCAACCCATATGGGGTATTTTGATTCATTTTTTAAATATATTAAATAATTTTAACTTGATTTTAATTTGTAATTCAATCCTGAACATGTGTTAAACATTTATGTTGGTTCAGAGAATTCATCTAACTTCCATTTCGGATCCACTAGAGGGATTGTCGAGTGCTCCTCCATTGTTGAGTGTCTCACATGAGCCACTCATATGTATATTGTTTAAAAATATTATACTTACAAATTTGTATTTTGAATTAACTATATCAAACGTGCATGTGCTTATATTAAAAATGTCTATGTATAGGTTGACATGATGATGAAGATGGGTATTTCACACCCATTTGATGCATGAAAATTTCAAGATTCAACTGAATTTCAGGTTGTTTAAAAAAATTTCTACATGTGTGCATAATTTGTAGGTATTTTAAGTAGATTAAAATAGCTATTGGTACACTTGAATATATATGTTTTAACTTGATTTGTACACATGTGATTTATTTAACCTTATAGGACCTTGTTAGTGACACTTTATGACTTGATGATGTCATACCATCTCAACCAACACATGCAGAGCAACCTCATATAGTAATTTAAAATTTTGATTATATTTAAAGTCAATCATAAAGTATACATTGTGAATGACTTAAATTAAATTTCAATTGAATATATATGCTCATGTGTTAACCTATTTTTCTTCTATAGCATTAGAAAGGTCTTGTAGTAGAGCATCCAAAGCAACCTCATACGTGATTTAAATACAATTTTATAAATTAAATTGAATTAAATCATTTTTAATCATCTTAAATTTGATTTCAACTTTCTTTCTCTTGTACAGATTGATTCAGATCATCCTAGTCTGCATGGAGTGAAGAGGTCTCTTGATTATAGATACGATAGGAATTAGATATGTGTGTGTGTGTGTGTGTGTTTAAGTACATTCCATGGACTCTATATATATTTCAGTACACATTACATGTACTTTTTATACATGTTTTAGTATTTCAAGGACTTGATCTATACATGTTCCATGGACTCTATATATGTTTTAGTACACATTACATGTACTCTTTATACATGTTTTAGTATTTCAAGGACTTTATCTATATATGTTTCATTATTTCATTGACAATATATGTACATGTTTTAGTATTTCGGTACAATTTCATGGACTAGATCTATATATATGTTTTAGTATTTTTATGGACTTTATATATTGTTTCATGGAATTTATTAATTTCAGTATTTTATAGGCTATTATTGTTAAATAGTAATTTACACATGTACATTTATTCATTTTAACTTAAAAAATTAGTTATCCTCATGAGACAATATTTTATTATTAAATTTCAATATTTTCATACATAATAATTTAGGAGTTAAAAAAGAATTTAACACAAGTATGTTATCTAAGTCGTTAATAGGAAATTGATGTGAAATTATACAAATGTAAAATTAATATGAAATTAATAGGAAATTTAAATATTTGTACTTTACATTTTATTCATAGTCAAGACATTAATAGGATATTAATGTGAAATTATATAAAATATAAAATTAAAGTTGAAATTAATAGGACATTTAAATATTTGTACTTTACATTTGATTCATAGTCAAGACATTAATAGGACATTAATGTGAAATTATACAAATATCAAATTATAGGACATTCAAATATTTGTACTTTACATTTGATTCATATTCAAGACATTAATATGACATTCAAATATTTGTACTTTACATTTGACTCATAGTCAAGACATTCAATAATATTAGAATTTAGGATGACTCATCATAACAATGGGAATGACTCATCATATGTATTCCAAAATAGTGTCAATGTTAATATAATTTATGCCCTAATAGGATGTCCTAAGGGGTCCTAATAAGATATCTTAAGTGGATCAAAGTTCTCAAAATTTGCTTAAGGGGATCAAAGAATTCAATGTATGTCTCATGGTCAATCAAAATTGATATAATTAAGTATTAGAATTTCCAAAATAATATCAATGTTAATATAATTTGTGTCCTAATAGGATGTCTTAAGGGGTCCTAATAGGATGTCTTAAGGGGATCAAAGAATTCAAAGTATGTCTCGTGTTCAATCACAATTGATATAATTAAGTATTAGAATTTCCAAAATAGTGTCAATGTTAATACATTTATGTCCTAATAGGATGTCTTAAGGGGTCCTAATAGGATGTCTTAAGGGGATCAAAGAATTTCTCAAAATTTTCTCAAGGGGATCAAAGAATTCAAAGTATGTCTCATGTTCAATCATAATTGATATAATTAAGTATTAGAATTTAGGATGACTCACCATAACAATCACATACTATACCAAAATAGTGTCAATGTTAATATAATTTATGTCCTAATACAATGTCTTAAGGGGTCCTAATAGGATGTCTTAAGGGGGTCAAAGAAGTTCTCAAGATTTGTTTAAGGGGATCAAAGAATTCAAAGTATGTCTCATGTTCAATCACAATTGATGTAATTAATTAGGACATATATGAATTGAGGGGTCCTAAGAGAAATGATGGCTTAAGGGGTCCTAGGAGAAATGTCTTAAGAGGATCAAATTTCTCAAAATTTTCTTAAGGAGATCAAAGAATTCAAAGTATGTCTCATGTTCAATCATAATTTATATAATTAAAATTAGGATATATATGAATTAAGGGGTCCTATGAGAAATAGTGGCTTAAGGGGTCCTCGTAGGATGGCTTAATGGGTCATAATAGGATGGATTAAGGGGATCTATGAATTAAGATCCTAGGAAAAATGATGGATTAAGGGGATCAAATTTGGTGAAGTTTCCCGAGGCAACTAAATTTAACAATTATATATATGATAAAGTGATTATACATTCAAATTTTAAGTTTCAAAGTAGGAAAACATTCACATAACGAACAAAATATATCAAATATCAATTTTTAAATATAAAAGTTTATAGTAATTATGTATGTACATATACAAATTTGGCATAGATGCCAACTCAAAACAATGTTTAGAAAATGTGGCTATGCCATCTCAAGAAAATCCAAAACATGTGGCAAATCATCAAAATGTAGCATCTCCATGCCACCTGATATCAAAATGACAATAAATCAATTTTAACTATGTACATAAGCAATGTCAATATATCATCAAAACATGTATTTAAATTTATATAAAACTATATATATACACTTAACTATATTTACAACCATTTCACATGTTGTAGGTCGAATCTACATCCTCTATTTTTTATCTCAAAGTATGTGGTGAATGTGATGATGGCTTAAGGATACAAAAAGGACAATAAATCAATTTTAACTATTTACATAAGCAATATCAATATATCATCAAAACATGTATTTAAATTTATATAAAACTATATATATACACTTACCTGTATTTACAAGTATTCCACATGTTGTAGGTTGAATATGCATCCTCTCTTTTTGTCTCAAAGTATGTGATGAATGTGATGATGACTTAAGGATACAAAAAGGAAAATAAATCAATTTTAATTATTTACATAAGCAATTTATCAATATATCATCAAAACATGTATTTAAATATATAAAACTAAATATATACTTACATGTATTTACAAGTATTCCATGTTGTCTAGGTTCAATCTGCATCCTCTCTTTTTTGTCTCAAGTATGTGATGAATGTGATGATGGCTTAAGGATACATAAGGGAAATAAATCAATTTTAATTATTTACATAAGTAATATCAATATATATCATTAAAAACATGTATTTAAATATATAAAACTATATATATACTTACCTGTATTTACAAGTATTCCATGTCGTAGGTTGAATTTGCATCCTCTCTTTTTTGTATAAAAGTATTTGATGAATTTGTGATGATGGATGAAGGATACAAAAGAACAATAAATCAATTTTAACTATTTACATAAGCAATATCAATATATCATTAAAACATGTATTTAAAAATATAAAACTATATATATACTTACATGTATTTACTTATTCCATTGTACCATTTGTATCCTCTCTTTTTTGCAATGCATCTATGATTGTCTCATGCTCTTCCATAGAAATTGTCCATAGCTCTATATTTGCAGGTATTCCATAATACCTCACTAGTTTTATATTTGTTGCCACCACCAAATGTGAGTAGTGTATAATATTCTTATGTGTTTCATAATCTTCGAATGCAGGCAAACCATTCTTCCTTGTTAGGTATTTTTGTAGCCAAGTGCCAACAACCACCACCAAACTTGCTAGATAATGATAACCATCATCATCTTCTCAAGGTGCTATGAAACTATGTTTAGTCTCCACACATCGAGCCAACCAATATTATGTTTCCTCCTATTCAATAACTTGTGTGACATATAATTTGACCAATCTACATACATGCATTCATATATATAATTAAATATATTAAAAAATAATAATAAAGTGAAATAAATTGAATTAACATACCTTCTTGTACAAGGTTTGAAACACAATCATAGTCATCTGATGCAAACACTTGATCATGGTCTTCAATTTTTGTTTCATATTGATCATGTGTTTGTGCAAGTTTCAACAATCTTTGCTTCCACTCTTCAACCCATTATGTATTCTCACATGCTTCCCAATCTCCTAAAATACAAAAATGACAAAAAAATGCAATCTCCCTTGTACAGATAGTCCACATGCTTGCATTTGAACTCTTAAATGAATGTTATTTAGTAGATCCATTGATTGTCTCACAATCAAGTCTAGGTAGAATTTTCTCTTCTTCAACCAACCAAAAGAATCATCGAACTATAGAGTACTCACTTGATCCTGTAGATAACTTTGTATTTCACCAATCCACAATCACATGTGCATGTTTAAATTTTATTGCATCCTCAAATTTCAAGTGCTCTCTAGAAATAATTATTTTAACACATGCACCAATTCCATCATATTCTCCTTTACCATGTCCAACTTCAAAAAAACTCCACATATGTTGGAAATTATGTTCCTTGTGAACCCTACTTAACCAATAGATCATTCAAGCATTCTTGAACTGCCCCATACAATTATCTGACCATATAAGATGTTATGGCATCTGGATTCCTCTTTCTCTTAAATTTGTATAAATATATTGAAACACTATAGAAAAAACTCTAATGAGTGTAACCAGTTGTTGCTCAAATAGAAATGATACTCCCTCAAGATTTTTCTATCATCCTTTTTGCTATCATATACATGCATGTATATAATATGAACAAACATAGCCACCTGCACTAAATTGTAATATTGTGATTGAATTTCCTCTTGTGGAGAAAGAGTATAGTTTTCTATGAAATCAACCACTAATAGCATAGTTCCAACTAGAAATGTGTTTCTACATGTGAAAAAATTGTCCATCAAGCCATCGAGCATGTTGAGAGTGCTTGACATATTTTGGTACAATCTTACTCTTAAATTTTGATATGAATGCATGTACACTAATTTTTTTCGTGATTAAATCACAACATTTTCCAACTTTTCCATCTTTTAAAGAATACTCAACATTCTTAAATATTTTAACATCTACTAATTGTTGTCCAAAATCACCTTCAATGCTTTCATGCATACAAACTCCTAAGAATGAAAGATTGCCACAACTAGTGCATTATCCAAAAATACATGAACCTAAATGAAATAATTTCCCATTAGATCTTTGACAAAATAAACCTGCTATAAACTCCTTGATTGTTTCAAGTGGTATATTAATACCACATTCCTACACAATCATGTTAGTATGTAAAGTACAGCGTATAAAATGAAACATCATAGTAATAATGAAATTGCACATGTGTTTTACAACAACAAGATATGGTTGCTTTTTAATTTTGACATACCAAGGTTTACATTTTTCAAAATATATTTGACTTATGCTAATATTACTAGGAAACACTAAATCATCACAAAATTTTCTATAAAAGTCGGTTTGAGATGTGTCTAATAGGTTTTTTGGATGAGGACCACAAATTTTGGACCCACTCTTAATTTCAAAACATCTCTAGCATTAGATGATACCCTATTATTATCATGCCAATATTTTTCAACCAAATATTTGATTTCAATATTCAATTTCATGTCAGATCTTGAGATTTGACCATTAAAACTCCAACATTGGTTGATTGGATCATTGACTATACTTTCTCTTCTCTTTGTCACTCTTACTAATGTTCTAGGATGTATTTTTAGAATTCCACTAATATTTCTTAACATTATTTTATCTAAAGCTATTTTATTAACTATAGTAGTTGTTATAGCTCGTCATGTCGTATTCTTATCTTTAGATCAACTCGTCTTTCCAATAGACTTAATGGCACAAGCAATAGTAGATATAGCATATTTAAATGATTCATTTTATCTTTTTGGTTTCACAAAAATGCCTAAATTTTTCATTACTTTTGTCATTTTTCACATTCTCATCAATTGCATCATGAGTTGACATTGAAAAGATAGTTTTTTTTCGATAAAAATTTTATTTGTATAATTTATTGGCATGCGTTCTTATTTGTCTCTAAAAAATCTTACTAGGAAGATTATCCAAAATAGTACTTTCAATTTTTTTTAAAAATCATTTTCAACAATAAAAGGATTTTCATTTTCATTTTCAACAACAAAAGGATTTTCATTTTTCATTTTCAACAACCAAAGGATTTTCATTTTCATTTTCAACAACAAAAGGATTTTCATTTCATTTTCAATAAAAAAAGGGTTTTTATTTTCTTCTAGTTGTTTATGAATAGAATCAATCTCAACATTGTTATATCTAGCTTCTTTTAAATCATCTAGAATCACATTTTCCATATCATTCAAAGGTGGATTTGAAGATGTGTCTGGATTTGTTCCTATTTTCACATTCTCGATAACATTGAAAGGTGGATTTGAAGACGTACCTAGATTTGTGCCTATTGTCACATTCTTGATAGCATTGAAAGGTGGATTTGAAGGCATACCAGAATTAGTTTCTATAATCTTATTTTCTAAATTCACCTCTTGTAAATTTGCATCATCTACATCCATGGTCTCTTCAATGTTTTTATCTTCAATATTCATGGAACCAGATGCTTCAACATTATTCATTGTTCAAATCCTCATTCTTCTATCTATTTGTCTTTTTTCCTTCTCTCTCTTTTCTTGAATTTCTTCAGGGTTCAATACCTTCCTATCTTTCCTCTTTTGATAATGTTGTGATCCCATGATTACAAAATTTTGAAGTACAAATGAATTTTAATAATAAAAGTTTATTTTTATTCCTCATTCAAATGAGTAGAAAATGAACACAATTCCACTCCAAAATTGTCCCAATGTTGCCTCCTTTCAAAATTCAAATAAAATTGAAAGTTCAAGAGCCTGTAGGATACAAGATTCAATAGAAAATGGAAGAATTAGTCATTGTTCATTGTACATTGTCAAGTTGTAGAACTGACAGTAATTTTTTAACAATAAAAATTTAAAAAATGGTTGAAAACCAAATGGGATCCTATTTACAAAATGGGTCTCATTTGCTAAATGGAATCCCAGAGCGAATAGGATCATGTATCCTAAATAGGATCCTATTCCTTTTTCCAATGTTTGAAATATTAATTAAAGCAAAAGGGATCCCATTCCTAAAGTGGGATCCCGTTTCTTAAAATTTGAATTTTGGGTCAAGTTTGTGCCTTGGTTTTCGGTTTAGGAAAATGCTTAGGGACCCGACCCTAAGCTTTGAACCTACTTTGACCTACAAATTGAAGGTCATATCAATGTCACAAGAAAAGAGTGACTTTGGACATATGTCTGAAGACCTTTTTTGCAGAATTTTTTGACGAAATTAAAATCCATTATAGATGAGACTATGTAGATTCTAAATATGTAAAAAAAAATTACAATTGGATTATTTTTTCTATTTTTTAAATATTTTTTGATGAAACTGGTCCATAAACTTGAAATATCAGGCTTTTTTAGTATTTTAATATTTTTTTATTAAAATATTTTTTTGAAAAATGAATTATATGTGCACATTCTTTATAAAATTCTTTTCAATTTAAAAAAATGATAGTTTAGGTCATCTTATGCGTAACATACATGAGGAATTTTCAAAACAGTAAATATGGCAATAAAAAATTAACAGAAAAATATCATGCACATTCTTCAATGTGTTACAAATCTTTTCCGAAAAGGATCCAGAAAAATACAATTATTTAGGTCAAAATATGGATGACGTACACGTGTATGGTATGGTAAAAAAAAGTAACTTTTAAACAGTGGTTTTTAGACATGCCTATTGAAAATTTTGTATCATTTGGATATTAAAATAAATTAAATATTTGGAAAATAGACTCGAAGTACTACATTTCATACTACTGACTTTTTTAAGATTCAATCTCTAGTTTTAAATTTTTAGGTCAAATCATACAAATTCTAAAAATTAGGGAAAACACTTCCACTTTTTGGCCAAAAAGTGGACTCAACTTCTTGCACACACCCGTAGCCTCAATGGAGCATTGCTTCGATGTCTGAACTCAAAAGAGGCATTAAATTCCTTGCAAGAGGTACATGAAGGTTTTTGTGGGTCGTATTCTAGAAAACCTAATCTAGTTAAGAAGCTATTGAGAACGGGATACTATTGTCCCTTGATGGAACATGAAGGAAATCAATTTGAAAAGAATTGTCATCAATTTCAACAACATGGTGATCTTATTCACACACCTGCACAATAATTACATTTAGATACTACACCATGGCCCTTTTCACAATGGGGACTCGACCTTATAGGCAATATACCCCCCCCACTTCATCCAACATACAAGTTTATCATAATTACCACTAAATATTTTACAAAGTGGATATAAGTTGTACCTCTGACCTATATCATGGGTAAAAAAATAGCCAAATTTATTTTGAACTATTAGTTTTTTGTTAGGACATACCCCATACCATTGTCACTAATAATTAGACTCCATTTAAGAATTAAGATTTCTACGACCTATGCTCTAAATTTTATATCCACTGCTTTTCTACCCCATATTACCCCCAAGGAAATGATTAGGTGGAAGCGTCGAATAAAACTATCCTAAAAATCCTTAAGAAGACTATTAATGACACCAACCATGGCTAGCACCTACAATTAAATCATGCTTTGTGGGCCTACCAGACGAGAATTTGTACACCCACTAACACTACCCATTTCCCCCTTATATATATAACATAAGCTATCTTTCCTATAGAGGTCAAGATCCGTCCCCTAAGGGTATCCTTGCAGAACCTAGTTGACAATGAAGATTACTGAGTATTTAGACTCTGAGAGCTTGAATTGTTAGACAAAAGGCATTTGAGTGCTTTGAACCATCTCCAAGCTTATCAAAACCACCTTAAGTGTAGTTACAATAAAAGAATCAAGAACATGAGGTTCTAGGTGGGCGACTTGGTCCTTAAAGAAAATCAAAATATTTAGCTTAATCAAGAAGGCAAAGGAAAATTTGAACCGAATTGGTTAGGCCCCTTTGTAATCACTGTAAATTATGGCTTTGGCACTTATCAGTTGGAAACCCCTAAAGGTGAGCCTTTGGTGGAACCTCTCAACAACATCCATCTTAAAAAGTTCTACACCTAGCCCATCAAAATATCCTAGCATAAAAATTAAAAAAAATAAAAATAAAATAGAAAAATATCAAAAAATAGTAAAGAGAAATAAATCATCCTTTAAGTGAAAACCACATTTGTGGCACTTCTAAGATAGGTACCATAGTGAAAACCTAGCAAACAAGTGCTACATTTGAATAGGCCCCATCTCATTATCTATCAAGGCTCACATTCATTCCATCCATCCATTATCATGATCATTCTTTCATCCATTCCATTCCATTTGTTTCATAATAAATGTGTGTCCAACCATGGCTTGATCACTTATTAAGTGTTTATCCTTGTACTATAACCATCCTCTATCTGCATCATCCTATTTATCCATAATAAATGTAATCATGTACCTAATTGGGGGCATATTCTTAAACCTAGTAGATGAATTGGATCCTTGTTCATATCTAAGTCACGTAAGTCTTGAAAAAATCCAAAAAAATATGCAGATAATCTTCAAAATTAAAAAACATACAGATAATTTTCAAAAAATTGAAAACATCCAAATCATTCATCAAAATCCAAAAACATTCATAAAAGGTCAAAAACATTCATAAAAGGTCAAAAACATCAAAAACATTATTAGCCATGTCTATGCATGTGCTGATAGCCCAGTCCAATAATCGAACTACGTAGCCTCTACATGTATTACGTAGGAAAGGCATCATTAATGATCCCCCGAGGCATTAGGCCAATCCCCTTAGGTCCCCCTATTTGGGTTTAAATATCTTCAAAATACCAAAAAAATCATAATATCAACAAATAATAAAAAGCAGCCTCAAACAATCTAAAAAGCACAAAAATATTCAAAAAATATTAAAATCCCATTCTTGTCATTGCCTATCCGTAATAAACTATCCATCCATAATAAAAGTGATCATCACCCTCATCCTTTGACAACACAATGAAACCAAACATAACACTATCAAAATCTGAAACATTCAAGCAAAAATTGTGAAAAACTTGATCAATATCAAACCAAACAATGCCTAAATATCAAGCACCTTACCTATCAGTATCATCATCAAACTCAACATCCTAGTATAATCCTTAATGGATATATTATTCCTAAAATATGCATCATCAATGGATAGCATCCCTAAACTACAAATATCATTAGCAAGTGATATGGCAATTTTGTTCATTTGTTTTGATCTCTTCTTTTGATTTATCTTTTAATCATTGGTTTTGTATGCCATGTTTGTTGGATGTTCTTGTAATACAACAATGGTGAATACTTTCCTTGTGTGTACAAGGATAGTCTCGAGTAATATCACTGGTGCATATCAGGTTCTTCATACCTTTTTTGTATAAGTCTCCTTACTTTGATGGATGTATTCTCTCAAATTACTTAACAAGGTGTTTGTATGTCTGGTATGAACAAGAATACTCCTATTTGTTTGTATAAGTCAAAGTTCATGCAATATATACAAAGCCACATTGGTTCTTAATACCCTGGTGCATTGGTTCTATTTGCTACATCAATAAATATTTCTAGTCATTAGTTTTTCCTAAAAAGTAAAAGCATATTCATCACATTTTCATACATCATCAAATATCATTCATCAATCAATCATTCATATAATTCATAATCAATGGATTTTCAACAAAAGTGATTGACATCATCAAATTTCTTTTGTCATCTAATCTTCTCTCTTATCCAATTCTTCTAGCTAACATCTCCTACACCTTGCATCACAAAATCATTAGTATTGCATGCATTCTGCATCCACAAGCTCATATCATATAACATACATACACATGAATATCATTGAAATATCAGAAAGTACAAAAATAATCACATCTACATATCATTTGTATCATACATCACATCCTGCATCATAAATCATACATCGATATCATAATCATCAATGCATCCATATCATAATCATAATCATAAACATCATGACAACATCATATAAATCATAAGGATCATAACACAACATATGTCGCATAAAAAATGATCTCGTCTCATATATCATCAAAGAAATTAAAATATCATGATACATCATCATCATCATCATCATCATAAAGTGTGCAATACATATCCAATAAATAAAAACTATGCATATATATGAGGCCCAAAAGGTCGATGAATGTATATATACATCATATAAATAATGTTTATGCAAGTCTCTACATCATGAACATTGTTAAAAAATATCTTAACCCTACTGCTCTTTGTCTAGAGGTGGTCTTTGTGGATCATCATGGGGAGGGGATCTATGGGTGTGTTGGTTGTGGGATGGGGATCTATGCAGTTCTAAGATATGCCTATGTGGCTACTCTAATGGCTTGCTAATAGATACACTACCTGACTTGTTGGGCTCTACAGTGGCACTACTCCTCAAACCAAATCTCTACCGTCTCTAGAATCTAGGGACTGTGACCTCATATAATGTCATATAATATGACCTCTCCTCGATGAGGAGATCCCGCTCTCACATATATATGTCCATGTTGATGGTAGAGGCATTTGAGATCTCAATTTGTACCCTCCAGCTCTGCTTTATGTCCCTCTCAGCAATGTTTGTGTTTCTCTCAAACTATGCCTAATCCCTCTTGGTTGCAATACTAACAACCTAGGCCTCAACTTCCTATCTCTAAGAAATATCTACATCTCACTCACCGACCTGAGCATCTTTATTTGCTAGGGCTTTATCTCACTCTACTCGTTCCTAGTCCTTCTCTTCCATAATCTATGCCAACCTAACTACATGCTCCCCCTATCCCTGATCTAGAGGTCAAGGGGGTGCTTGTTGGTCCTGATAATCATCACCCTGATCCTAATGGCCTTGATCTAGTTGTTATTGATGCTACTGATCCTAGGGAACCTATGCAACTTTCTACTACTTAGCAAAAACCCTTTATCTCTGCCTGGCCTCTCGACCGTTGACTACACCACCTCTCCTCTGCCAACCAATAGCGAATCCTAGACCTGCACCTCTAAGAGGAAGTGTAAATTTTATTTGCCTTGTACGGGCCCACCATGCATCATAATCTTTTGTTCTGCCTAAATCATCCAGATCAACTACCCATCCCCATCCTAACAGATACATCTGATCAAACTTTGTGGTTGTTGTCCACATAGATTTCATAGGTCCCCATGTGGCTACCTCCTTGGTAGTTCAAGCATATTTGGCATGGTATCCTTGATCTGGCACTATTTTCGCTCATTGAACTATCGATGAACCCTCTCTAACAAATATCTCTCTAAATTATGATCAACTCGCTTGATTAACCATTGGGTTTGTCTACAATAAGTAAAATAAGGGCAGTCATCATCCCACACCTCACACTTCACCCAAGGTCTCCAAATAAACTAGGTCATATCATCAAACACTTCCCTCCAATTCTATAATCTGTCAAGATATCTGTAATGGAGATAATCATGGTACCTATAAGAGTAAGGATCAGCTACATCTCTCTCATCAACATGCCTAAAGGTCACGTCATTGTCATCCTATCCCATGCCCAAATTGTTAGAAATTTGAAATAGATTGAATAACCCAAGAACTTTATAAGAGAAAATCAAAGCTACATAAAGTGGAAAAGCATAAAGAATGTACACCAGAACTTTGAGAGATTATGCAATGTTAATATGACAAAATGCCTTAAGAGCTTCCAAGCTAAAAAGATACAATGCAAATATGCATGAATGGATGCAAATACAAGCTAAGTAGTGAGTTTATATAGAACATGGGAGAGGAGGTAGGTGGAAAATCCAACCAATAGGAATCAACCACAAAAAGTGGAAAGTGATTCAACCCTTTAAGGAAGGGGACACCTCATCGCTTATCTCCTAGTTATTAAATAATAAACTCACTTTATTATCCTAAGAAAGCTTAATTAAGTGTAGGAAAAACTTAGGACTAAGGGAAAATAAATTAACCCACTAGGAAAATAAAAAAAATACACCAACACCCCCCTTAAGCACAGCTTAGGAGGATGTAAAAGATGATGGGTCCCAACAAATGAGGCCATGTTAGGTACCCATGTAGAAATCAAAGTCTCCTCCCAAGGAAGAATAAACCCCCACCCCCACAAATAGAGGGAGAACACCCCCTCAAAATAGAGAGAGAAGAAAAGGACTAAGTAGCCCCCCCTAAAGAGAAGATCCAATGGTAGATGCTTGAAACTAAATGGAGATGATGGTCCATGATCATCGAAGAACGTTCCTCCCCTTAGGAAGAAACACAACCAAAGGTGTATGCAAGAAGTCTCCCAAGTCTTGAAAGGAATATGTAAGAAGAAGATGCAAAATGTATGAAGTCTCTGAAGTCAACTCAAGTATCCCCATGTCGATGTTGAAATCTATCACAATCAAATCAAGAATTCTAGGCCACATTGTTGAAGATGACAAATCAGAATCTCCTAGAGACTGATGTAGAGCATAAGCTAAAGACTCAAATATCTCCTCTGAAGAAGTATCCTCCAAATGTTGATTCAAAGTATCCACACTCATGTCAAACTGGAATGAATGACCATGAATGAGAGGGTTAAAGTGTCCCCTCACAAAAACTAAAGAGGAATCATCTTCATCAAAGATAAGATGAATACACTCAATAGTGTCTCCCAAATCTGTAATATTTGTCTCCATAAGCAAGTTTGAAATACCTGTCAAGTGATCATCCCAAGCTGAATCAGGAAGACTATAGATATCTTGTTGCAAGAATTCATTGGAAGCTTTCAAAGAAGCAACTCTAAACTCTGAAGTAGCAATAGTGGATGCAAGAACAAAAAGTGATCCTCAAAGAGAATATTATGTCCTTAATAGTTTCATCCAGATCCAAGATGAGAGACTCTACAAACAAACAAGATAAGTCTATCAGAAATTGGCCCCACTGAGCTGAATCCAAAAGACATAACTGATCCTGGTGCAATGAATCATTGGAGGCTCTCGAAAAAGAAATCCTATAATCTAAATCTATAATAGATGATGTCAATGTAATCTCAACATGAGGAAGAGAAGTTTTTATGTCATCTAAACGTTCAAGATGTACGTAATACTTAATCTCCTCTAAAGTATCATCATCATAGGGTATATTATCTACATCATCAAGTGGAATGAGGCAATCTGCAACAGGATCATTCAGGAATGGAGAAACATGAGGGTCTCCAAACATCTTCCAAATCTTGGTCCAAATTATGTGGGGACATTCAATGCCCACTATAGACAACGGAGTGTCATAATCAACATGACAAGCAATTATTCCTATTACATGATCAATTATATTACCCCAAACATTATTCTTATTAGTTGTGCCTGGTTCAGGCATGAGTCCATAAAGGTAAGGCAAAAAAAATTAGCCATCTAAGATGGGTTAAAATTCCTTTTTTCCAAGACTCATAATTGGCCTTATCCAAAACTATCACAAAAGGATGAGTAGAAAAACCCATGATATAATCCTCAAATGATTACAAAAGAACACCAAAAAAAATAACATCAATACACTCCCACCCTTTTCACCAGTATCAAATATCACCCCCACTCAAATATTATAAGGTTGGCACTTTATAATTTAGTGCGTTTACAAAGCTTTTTCCAAGATACAATGCTCAATAGGCTTAAAATATCCAAAAATAAAAATTCTGATACAAAATGAACCTAAGAAAAAATCTGGAAAAATTATCCTTATGGCTGTATAGTTCTCTTCAAGACCTTTCCAACGCCTATTCGTTTTCGAAAATTGGAGCACCAGGGTGAAAGTTATGGCCTATTGAATAAATTAGCACAAGACACTGTCAACCTGAAATATTTGGTACAAAATAGCAAAAAATGTCCTCAATACCTTTGTGGATGGAAGGTGTTCATCTCTAGCTTTCCAATGATATCTTATTTTCTAAAATCCAACGCCTAAAGCAAAAGTTATGAATTTTTGAAAACTGGCTAAATTTAGCCTGCAAGAAACAGGTTTTCTAGTAAAAAAAGTTTACTTCTGATTTGATTTCTGAAAAATCTACTCACTGTTTGTAGACAATAACAGAAACCCAAAAATATTTTGATGCTAAGAACAAAACCTGGAAATCATTTTTTGATCCAGCAAGTAGAAGATGAAGAAATGATTTTTTTTTAACCTTCAGCCAGGAGAAAAATGATGCACGACACTTTTTGTAAATAAATTTTCTTCAAATATGTGCAAGATATGCAAAATCTAAAATATACGCAGTTGATATTTCAAACCTGGCTAAAAAACCCAAAAATATTTTTTCTCAAAAATGAGTGGAAGCTGAATTTCTAAAGAAAAAAGTGGCTCCAATGAAAAACGGTTTTCTTCAAACCCCCACCTACAACTATGTCAAATGATCTCCAATTTGGATGAAACAAAAGCCAAATCTGACTTTCTCAAGCCTTCTGGATGCATTGGAATGGACAAAAATGTTGCCAGTATAACCAGAAATAATGCAATCACTCGGATCTCACAAAACACATGCAAAATAAAGAGGTAATTAAATCTTTGCAAATCCTTTCTGATTCTCCAGATCTTTCAAGAACGCAAGAGAAGAGCATACGAGAATTTACATTTTTACATGAAAACTCAATCTCTCAATTAGGAATCTAAGAACTTATATTTCTCAAAACAAAAGCTTTGATACCATGTTAGAAATATGAAATAGATTGAATAAACCAAGAACTTTATAAGAGAAAATCAAAGTTACATAAACTGGAAAATCATAAAGAATGCACACCAAAACTTTGAGAGACTATGCAATGTCAATATGACAGAATCCATTAAGATCTTTCAAGCTGAAAAGATACAATAAAAATATGCATGAATGGATGCAAATACAAGCTAGGTAGTGAGTTTATATAGAACTTAGGAGAGGAGGTAGGTGGAAAATCCAACCAATATGAATCAACCACAAAAAATGGAGATGGACCACTAAAAGTGGAAGATGCCACCAAAAGTGGAAAGTGAGTCCACCCTTTAAGGAAGGGGACACCTTATCACTTATCTCCTAGTTATTAAATAATAAACTCACTTTATTATCCTAAGCAAGCTTAATTAAGTGTAGGAAAACCTAGGACTAAGGGAAAATAAATTAACCCACTAGGAAAATAAAAACCTATGCCAACACAAATGTGTAAGAGGCTCACACCTGCAAATATATTGGTACCTCCCCTATAGAACACTTGGTGCATATCATGATATAAATGTGTTAATATGCATGGGCCCCAAGCATACTTGGTCCCCTCTGTGATCATACTCTTTATAACTATCCCCCATCCGATGAGAAAGCGTCGAGAGTGCCTATCAGGCATCAATAGCCCTATGATCAACCCTGCAATAATAAGAGTCATCTCATGCACCTCGCCAATATAAGATGTTAATTCAATTTGTCCATCAACAACTACTAGCTTGTCCTCCCTGAGCATCCTGGCCATGGTTGCTACTTTGTGATCCACATCATACTCCACCCTGTTGATGTAAATTGGAATGTTGAGGATGCATCATGCATCCTCTAATGTAATGGTACACTCTCCTATAGGCAAATGAAATGTCACTTTCTTCTACCTCCACCTCTCTACAAGTGCAGTCATCATAGCCCTGTGAGCTCAAATCTCTAGTATGTATGCAATATAATCTAATCCAATAGCAACTAGGAATTTATATATATTCACCAACCTAATTCACATATTCAAATATACATCACGCTCATTGAAAGGATATTAACACTATGCCTCAAATTGACTAGCAAACATAGATAATCACAAGCAATCACCCACAAAAGCTATCACCAAGTTTTACTTACTAACTCATAGCCCATACTAACTTGACTAAGATTGTCTAACCTAGGCCATGAGTGTGTGTGATAGCTCAAGTAGGTACATTAGTGGTTTCCATACCAATCTCCTCTCATGGGTGATACTCTCCCTCTCCTCATTGGAGGGCTTGATTCTTTCCCGTATCCAACTTAGTGCATCATAAACATAGTTATTCAGTTACATGAAAATCATATTCATCATATATCATTTGCATCATTAAAGAATTAAAAATAAATCACATCATAATGCATATTCATGTATTTCATTCATCCATTGAACATATTAAAGTCATAATTTTGCATTTAAAATAATATTTACTCATAAAGGTAAAAGTAATCTGGTAAGTTAGAAATGGGGTGTAACATACTTCCCCCCTTATGAATCATCATCCCCGATGATTTAAAGTATCAAAACATAAAGATAAAGCCAAATAAAGGTTTTACTTTCAATTTTTTAAATCATGCAAGAAGTAGGTAAATTTTTATTAATAACAAATAATCTTCCCTCGTAGCACTACCCTTTGTAATCTCATCCTTACTGGACCTTGCACTAAGTGACCCTACTAATGCATTGGAAGAATTTTTGTGATTCAATAAAACATTCTCTCCATAGAACTATACATCACAATTATATTAGTAACAACTTAATAAGTACATCATAAGAACAAAAGTGACTGACACATATACCATAGTCACTGAAAAAACACATTCTCATTGGCTAACACACCATTTCCCTTAGTGCAACCCAAATAGAAAAGGAATTTCGGTGCACTGTGTACTACACCATGGGTCCCATCCTTTTTGTAGTCTTTACACCTTTGGACAATTCAAAAGTTGAGAATGTCCATTTTTGACACTAATGTTCATCTTGAGCATAGTACTACCCCTAGACACCTATCAATATTGAGCATAATAGTACGGCTCCTTAAATCGTGCTTCATATCAACAAAGCTTTCCTACCTATCATTCTTCTCTACTTATTCGTTTCCTTGATCATCCTAATCAATTCTTCCATTTTTAACAACATTTGCAAACTAAGGCTAATCCTATTTCCTAGCTTATCCCAATTTATAGGAATTCGGCCCTTCCTTCTGTATAATGTTTCAAATGGATCAAATTTTATTGAGGAAAGAGAAATTATTGTAATAAAAGTATTCTACAAATCCATCAGGACTTGGTGTACCTTTTTGTTTGACTAGTTATCTCAAGGTAATAAGTCGAGTTTACATTCAATTGATTTTTCAATAAGGTGATTATGGTTTACTCAAAACGTTAATGTTACTTGTGTGTCCTTATTTGAGATAAACTACTCAGGAACACCATGCATTCAAACATTACTTTACACAAACTTGAAGTTATGACTGGTATCCCACTTGTCAAATTTTCCATTATGAAATTGGCTACCTTGATGAACCTGTCCACCATTATCAAAATAACATTATGCCAAATCCATTGACATAGAAAGATAAAAACCATTCTAACGATCTGCCACTTCCTCTCTAGAATTTTATGACAATATACAAGTCTTGTCGGTGATGACATCTTGTCTTCACCCTCTGGAATTCTAGACAAATTGCTATATACTGTGTAGCATCTCTCATTGTTTCCTTCCAGAATATAGTGGTTTCACATTAGTCAATAATTTTGTCATTCTAGTTTGTCCTGAATATGACATCAATTCACCACATTTCACTTCTTATCTTTTCAAAATTTGGTACTTAGGTTCTCCCTTTGATTCATAATAGTCCATCCGATTTAAATGAAACATCTTCCTTGGACCTTTGTGTTACTGGATTCTTAAAAATATAATGAATAAGTATCGTCGAAGAGATATGTCTCCTTCGATATTGGCATTCACGACTTGGTTTTTCTTGCCCTTAAATAAATAGTTTTAAATTCATAGTCCGATTTTAGTTCAAGCCATCTCTTATACCAAGCATTTAAATTTGGTTGAGTAGCAGTTCTTTTTAGACCGTGCTAGTTTGATATTATCTCCCAAAAGATGTCTGAACAATTAATGCACAAATAGTTATCAAGCATGAACATCTTTGATAGCTCAAATCATGAGGAACATGCTTTCATTCATAAATCTTCTCTTTCCTATTTCATAGGTGATAATCTCACCTTTCTTGAATAAGCATATTACATAACCTTTTTCCAAAGCATCAATAATAATCACACATTGGTCTTTCAATACAAGAAATTATAAAATTGAGTTGTAATTACTTCTCTCTCATTTGGTAAAAAGCCTCTAACTTTTTTTGACCATTCCCAATCTTTCACTAATAGTTCCAATACCTTAACCTTTAACTTCAACAAACTTGGTGTGGTCATTGAGTACAATACTTTGGATATAGGGTTTTTGAACCATGTCTTATGGAGAAGTTAAAATTTCTCTTAGACTGAAAATACATTATTAAACTTCGTTGAATAGGGTTCTTATCTATATCCATATACTTTCCTTCTTCCCCTTGGTGTTTACAAAAAGTTAGGTCATCTTAAAATTTGAACTCTTAATAATCATCTATTTTTCTGAATTGATTGAATTGATTTAACATTATTTTTTTATTGGCTTTCTACAATTGAATGACTGTTACTCTCCTTACTTACCCTCACTAGGTATACCTTGCAAATACTTTTTGTTTCCAACATAGTCTTCTTCCATATCCAATTTACCTTTGGAAAATTTTCAAATAATATTTAAAAGGTCTAAACATGAATTCACTTTCACTGACAAACTTGTAAGTTCTATTTCAACCACACTATGCTCTATCTGAGCCCTTGTCTGAATAGTTTTTTTTACTGTCCAAATTTTTCCTTGCAATCCACTTTTTTCTAAAAAAAATCTTGGTCACTTTATTTCTCTCATAACCCTAGGAACTTCAAGTGTTGTTTGGTTTCTTTTTCTTATTTTCAAGTCCTAACTCTAAATTGATCTTGCACATTCTAGTTGGTGGGATCATGTCATTTCTCATCTTCACCTTTGTGAGTCGTTTCTTTTTCTAACCCATTTTGGTCTATGGTCTAAACTCAAAGGTGTTAACTCTCACTCTTGATTTCAATTATTATAAAAATATTTTAATCTCGTTTGAATCAGGATTGTCAAAAGGTTATCCTGCCTCCTGGATACCTCTCTAGTTGATTTTGATTTGCAAAATGTTGACTTTTCTACTTTGTTTGAAGTTTCCATGTAGTGAGCCCTTGCAAAATTTCAACTTAATTTGTTGTTTTGATCTCTTAGGAATTTTTCCAAACAGTTTTTGTTCAACCTTCTCTCTGCTAGTAAAAGGTTTTCTACTCTATTTTTCCTTTTTAATGTGATGGTAAAATGCATAAAGGACTTTAACTAATATGCTTGAAGACTTCAATTGAAGTAGAATGCAATGTAAGATTATTTCTCACTTTTCAAATGATTATAATGACTATAAGCATCATGCAACTTTGTTGTTGGAGCAATCAGACATTCCATCAAATAGTTCTCATGCACTTTACATTCTATTGTATGGAAGAGACATACAATGCAAGTGACATTTTGATCAATACTGACAAAGTAACTCATACAAATGTTTAGTTACAACAATGAAGCATTTTATCAAACATTTCATAGGAAATCTCCCAAGCTTCAATTACAATTCAGATTAAAATGCAAGACTTACAGAAGATGAAGGACAACAATTTATATGACCAGAAACTTAGAGACTAAGAACTAAAATTTGGTTGCAAGACCATTAAATTTGTCAAATTGAATCAGCAAGATGAAACCTTTCTCCACAACTACAACAATAAACCAATTGCTACGATTGTGTAATGCAGTAATAAACCAGTTACTGCATCAATTAAACTTGTAAGTGCAATAATACCTCAGCTACTGCACTAAATGAATCCTTGCAATATTACAATAGCTACAGCAATGATATAGAAATCCCTTGATTAACTTGCAATGAAGCACTTGTAGAAACCCTAGATGGATTCATCAACACTTCCAACTAGGGTTGATATTTCACAACTTAACCTAGTACTCTAGAGTCTTCAAACCCTCGAGCAAACAAAGCATTCAAGTTTTATTACCAAACTGGTAATGAGAAATGAATTCCAAATCAAGTATGCCCAAATGCTAAGCCAACAACTCCTTATATAGATTTCTCATTGACTTTTCAATAAGCTTCTAGAAAGAATATTATTTTATTCCTTAAGTGACTTTATAATATATTTTATTTAGTCACTTTATTAAATTAATTAAATATAAATTCATTATTTTGATATTAATTTATGGGAATAACTTTATAAATAATTAATTTAAAATCTCCAATTTGAGGACATGACAGTCCTCCCTTCCCAATGATTGCTTTCCCTCAAGCAATCCGCAACTGTCAAATTAACTCAACTACCACAACACCTGAAGCCCGAATGGAAAACCAACTACACCTGTCTACCAACTGCCTGAATCCCAAATGATCCTGCAACATGTGCTAATCCATAACCTCTATTGCAACTGGAACCCAAGATACTATCACTCTCTGTCAAATAATGAAACCAACCAACCAACAATGAAATTCTTGGATCCCAACTCTGTAAATCATCCCTCTCATGCCAACTCCAAGAATTGTGCTAATACACTTCAATTATCATACATGGACCCCCTGGATAAATTAGAATTCCTTCAACACCAACTGACTTTCGTTGCACCACTCTGATAACCCCTATAGTCCAATCGAACCAAACCTCAAGCTCCTTCTTCTGTGAGAATTTTTTTGGTGAGAACAACTTGGACTCATCACCTAAATTTTGAAGTATACCATACCAGAGTGAACATGTACACCTCTTATTCAGACCATCTCATTGTGACAACAAAGTCATAGTCAAATCATGTATATATGAGCTGGAGGAAAACTAATGAGCACACCTCATAATGCAATCGAGGTGAAACTCTCTTACCTACGCTAATGGAATACCAAAGTGGTCATATGTATCCCATCCAATATTTCCATCATTAGAAGAAGACTCACAACTCACAACAGGATGAGTTGGTCTTGCAGCTATGTCATCATAACCCCATGTAGCTCTATCATTCAAACCTCTATTAAAAAGCAACTACAAGTGTCTTGACTTACTTTTAGGAGTGAGAAAAATACAATCATGAATGCCATCTAATACTTGGAAAGGGGTTGGAACAACACCAATGACCAGCATGCAAGACTTAGAATAAATCATCTTCTTCTGATAAGATTGACCAATGTCAATCTCAAAACTGTCAATGCAGAGCCTGGTGCTCAAATCTGCCATGAGGCCTGAACCTGCGGCCAAGACTGAAGTGTATGTATCATCAAAAATCCAATCCACACCAAGTGGTCTCCCACAGATGTGAAAGATACCCAACATAGGTGCATAAAAACATACACCAACATCTATCATGTTGTTGGCATAAATCAGAACGGCACCCTATAGCCTATGAATCATGTCCATGATAGAGCCCCACATAGTACTATTGTCAGAGGATGGAAAGAACTCATCATAAATCTATCCTCCAACTCCAAAGTGACCATCCCAACTCCACCTATCCAATCCAACAACTACAGCCCTCAATGTGTGCCCTGACAGAACTCCAACCAGCAAAGTAGGACAGACATCAATCAATGAAGTAGGAGTTAAAACCCATGAGGATGGTGTTGAGATACTGCTACCAACATGCCTATCTCCATACCATAGACTGAAATCAATTAGCCACTCAATCATAGACCTCTCAAGATCAAGAATGATGCACCCATATTTTACCAAGTCCTACAAACACTCATTTTGATTTGGAATTAGGACAACACTAATTCGATCAGTAGAAATATCCTCAATTCCCTGATTAGATGTCTCAACACAAGAAGGCTCAGGCTACTTGATGTACTCATCATCCAACTCAGCTACTCCACTGGATGATTGGCTATTTTCTTCAAGTAGAGAAGATGGAACTGGTAGACCAAATGAGATTAACTCTTATGCATTCAACTGTTCCCTAAATTTCTCAACTTTCCACTCAACCAATCTTCTTGCGAGATCATATGCTATAGATAAAACATGCAGTTCTCTTCTCCAAATGCCTAACAAATCTGATTGTAATTGCTTGCAAACATCATCATTTTCATCAAGGATTAGGGACAAAATAGGAACATACTTGACTTTACATTGTCTGAATGACGTTCCTTGATTCCTGATATGAAGTGATCGAATAACTAGAGGATAAGACCATCATAATCAAACATGACAACACATGGTCGTACCTTTTCCATCATTGCTAGAATCTTAACCCTCTTATTGAAAGTAGGTATTTTGATGTCATGTATCCCCTAAAATCTTTCAACCATCAACTGCATAACCTGTCTCATTTTTCCACTTTCATAAGGTTCTTGTGGAACTATAATCCTCATGATTTCACTAATACAAGTGACAACTGCAAGTCTAACCTCCTCATCTTGATGTTGCAAAAGTTTTGGCTTACCCAAAGAGTGTACCAAAGGGACCATATCTTCACGCATTGCTTGAGAAGGTGTATATCCAACCTTACACAAACAACTTTCAGCCTCTTCTAAAATGTTAAGAAGAATTCCTTTAACCTGTGGTACAACTTTCAGTTTTTCACCCATGAACTTGATGGCCTCTTGTTCTTCGTTCAACTTTCCCAATCCTTTTTCCCATTCTTTATTCCATAATTCCATTATTTTCATCATTTTATCTAATGTTGAATCAATGCTTACAGTACAGCTTCCTCTAACTTGCTAGAAGTAGCCATCTAAAATTTTGATCTGCAATTGATTAGCTGAAACAATGATCCACTACCCAATAGGCTGGCAGAATTCTTGGCTCTGATACCACTATAGTGAGCCCTTGCATAATTTCAACTTAATTTGTTTCTTTGAGCTCTTAGGAATTTTTTCAAACAATTTTTATGCAACCTTCTCTCCGTTGGTAAAAGATTTTCTGTTCTGTTTTTCCTTTTTGATGTGATGGTTAAATGCATGAAAGAATTTAACTAATATGCTTGAAGACTTCAATTGAAGTAGAGTGCAATGTAAGATGATTTCTAACTTTTCAAATGATTATAATGACTATAAGAATCATGCAAGTTTGTTGCTGGAACAATCAGACATTCCATCAAATAGTTCTCATGCACTTCACATTCTATTATATGGAAGAGAGATACAATGCAAGTGACCTTTTGATCAATACTAACAAAGTAACTCATACAAATTTTTAGTTACAGCAATGAAGCATTTTATCAAACATTTCATAGGTAATCTCCAAAGCTTCAATTACAATTCAGATTAAAATGTAATACTTACAATTGATGAAGGATAGCAATTTATATGACCAGCAACTTAGAGACTAAGAACTAAAATATTACAAATAACCTAGGTAATCTTCCAATCGCAATATTTTTGTATTTGGATGACAACAACTCCTCTAGCTAAGGTCGCTTATAGTGAATTCTCAAACTCAGAAATCAAACCTCCTTGATAGCTGAGATTGAAGTTATCATTCGGTTCTCATTTATTTTGATGCGCCCAGCTTTAATGTTTAATTTGATGCTTCCCAGACTTTGTCACCTTTATTGACTCCAAGCTATCATTGAAAAAGTCAAGCAGCTCTCGATTATTTTGGCGGCAGTCTCCAAATTAAATCGACATCCTTATAGTAAAACTATCTTCCTCTATTTGGATCGAACTTTCTTTGATCATAGACACAACATGTTTTAAATTTGTCCTCACCTCTATTTTGACATATCTGAAGTTGGCGGCCTTCTTTATTTGGACAATATCACAAATGCCACGACTTATTTTTTCTTCAAATATAAATCCCAGACAAGCAAGCTTAAGTCTCGATTTCTGCCAGGCGATTTGTCTCTTCTACTCTTGTCTTATGTGAATGTGTCTTATATCTATGTCCCTCTAAGAAGCCCGATAATTAATGTTCATTGACCTTCAAAATATAAAATTGAATCTTTTGGGAACTCTTTCTTCAAAGTGTGACTACCTTGACTGCATCCAGAAATAGTAAGAAATCAATTTTATTAATTTTGATCCCTTTATCTTTATCGATTCCAAACTAATCTGTGTCTTATTGTTGAGTAAACAACTCCTTTGTCATGTTCTGAAACTTACGATTTTTGTCTCTTTGTATAGATTCTCCAATTTGTCTTTCCTATGCTAAAGCTTGAATAAATTCGATCTCTAACAATATGATTTATGTCAAAGAACTAAAAATTTATTCCCAAAATCATACTTCTCCAAACACCACCAAATTCCTACAATGATATTCTCCTAAAATTAATTTTATCTTCCCTTCACAAATTTGGTCACAAGACCATTAAATTTGTCAAATCGAATCAACAAGATGAAACCTCTCTCCACAACTACAACAATAAACTAGCTGCTACAATTGTGTAATGCAATAATAAACCAACTACTGCATCAATTCAAATTGTAAGTGCAATAATACCTCAACTACTACACTAAATGAATCCTTGCAATAATACAACAACTACTACAATGATTCTGAAATCCCTTGATTAACCTACAATGAAGCACTTGTAGAAACCCTAGATGGATTCCTCAACACTTCTAGCTAGGGTTGATCTTTCACAACCGAACCTGGTACTCTAGAGTCTTCAAACCCTTGAGCAAACAAAACATTCAAGATTTCTTACCAAACTAGTAATGAGAAATGAATTCCAAATCAAGCATGCCCAAATGTTAAGCCAACAGCTCCTTATATAGATTTCTCATTTACTTTTCAAGAAGCTTCTAGAAAGAATATTATTTTATTCCTTAAGTGACTTTATAATATATTATTTTATTTAGTCACTTTATTAAATTAATTAAATATAAAGTCATTCTTTTGATATTAATTTATTGGAATAACTTTATAAATAATTAATTTAAAATCTCCAATTCAGGGACATAGCATTCCAATTATGTTAAAAATTATTTTCTCCAATTAAGAATTTATACCAATAGACATAAACCATATTCGTAGATTCATAGTATCCTTATTTAGTCCATAATATTTGACTCTTTGCAACTATAGGTTTCTATTTGAAAGAGGGATCACTTTGGTTCCTTCTCACTCTCAAAGTCATTTAAACAATTTTGAAAGGTTGAGGTACTCATACGTAATCCTCCATAACCTTCCTACTAAACCTATTTGCATAACTTCCACAATCCAAGGGTGTCTCTATATGAGTTGTTGGTTTAGGAGTTTCAACCTCTAGGGACGATTCTTTCCTAGTCCCCAATTTAGACAGTTTTTAGGAAAATTGACTTTCTTACAAGCTTTTGTGTTCTTCTCCTTGTCATTTTGGTATAATAACTTACTAACCATTGATAATGTTTGCAAAACACTTACGAATTGAGCTCATAGGTTCCAGTGTTGAACTTGGTAGCTCTAATACCACGTATAACATACCCCAAGTTTACCCTATTGTTTTCACCTAAGTTATACCCCATAAATGTAAAAAGATCAAGTTCACCAATACATAGAAAGAAAACTTTCCATTTTAATACAACATTACACATTTGAAATAAACCCATTCTAAATTTCATTGCATGAATAAAATAACATTATAATCGCATGTAATGAATTCATCTTTGAAATACAATTTATAAATAGATGCATGATCATAATTATAAAATATAGCTTACAAGAGCTTACATGGCTTCTAAGAGTCAAATGGATCAAGCGTACAATTGGTTGATATGTCCCCTTCTAGAGCATACATCCTCAAGTCTCGGCTGCCAACTGCATGAGGGAGAGCATCACCCCAGTGCTTTTCAACCAACCATGAACTTACTATAGTCCCTCTCACATCTTCCTAACTGGTAAGATGGCCCTCCCTTCAACAAAGAGATTGGTATGGTAAACCTATAATATAATCCTACCTGAGCATGGTGTTTTTTCCTACATAACTATTATTTACATACATTGGATACCCTACATGCATGACACTCCCTACTAGCTATGCAATATTGGCTCACAATGAACCGACAAGTGTACGTAGTGGAAACTTACACTTACTTTGTCCAAATATTTGATATTAAATAAAGATATGATATTAAATAAAACTCACTTTCTATGAAGTGTTGTATGTTCACCCACCCCCTCGCTCGACTTGGTAAATATAATGACCATAAATTACTCTTGACTAGGTTTTTCCACACACACATAACAAGAATTCTATTCCAAAAAATGATGTGACATTAAATTTATCTAACTAACCAACTAGGTTATTCCCAACCCTAGTTTATCCCAACCCAAGGAACAAACCTCATCACCAACACATGTTTACATAACATCATAAAATAACAATATCAACATAGCATTTCTGCATAATACCATTCCCAACATCATAGTTTATGCAAGCATACATTTAGCTTATCATATCATAGATAGTATGATATTACCTTCTAGTTATCATAGATTTTTGGTTCAGTATAAGATAGTATCATTTAAAAATGTAATAAACTCAAATGAGTGTACACCCTAACCCTAGGGAAAAGAGTGTCTTCCTACTTTCAAGGAAAACTCGAATAACCACTCAAGGATAAGCTACCAACATGGTTTATATAACATCATATCCTATCAATGATGACATAATACATCTATCCTGATAGTATTTCCCTTGCATTACTAACATCATACTTCATGCAAGCTATGAACATGAAATATAATCAAATTAATGCTAGGAATCAACTAAAAAATAAAGCAATTAACCTAAGAAGATCATATTCCAAAAAAAAATCTTGCAAATGCTAACTAGGAAGCCATTAAATATGAAATAACATTCAATTGATATGGAAAACCTAACTTAAGACAAGGAAACCCCATCCCATTGGGGGATTAGTGTTGAATTGATATGAAATGCCCAGCCCTTTCCTAATCTTATTGTTGAAGCAAAGCTTTGATGACCTCTAATGGTGAAATTGATGGAAATGGACAAATGCTTTCAAAAGTGAATATGAAATTGGATATAGTATGATTACTCAAATGCTTTGTGGATGATTTACTCATAGAAATCAGGGATATTTATAGGATTTTAGATGAGTCAATGGCTCAGATGGAATTGGCTAATCAATGGATAGAAATAAATGTGAGAGAATGGCATGGATCAATGATCAAATCCATGGATGAGATTAAAGAATGACACGGATCATTGAATTTAATCAAGGGCTTTAATTTAATTAGAATGCATAATTCCCTTAATTTTACGAAGAATGTTGGAAGATATTTTCATTTGGTGAGAAATATTTGAATTTGAATTAGAGGAATATTCCCTGAGAGTATTCTCTTGTAAGTGAGAAAAGTTAGAGGAATTAGTCAATTAAATAATTAGAAAACTATTTAACTGTACAAGGTGAGAGAATTTAAGACTTTAATTAAACAATTAGATCATTTAATTAAAAAGTAGGATTTATGATATTTAATTAAACAATTAGGATTATTTAATCAAATGAGAGGAATTAAGGGATTTAATTAAAAAAATTGCATTATTTAATCAAATAAGATGAACATTAGCATGAAAGAGGTGAATTAATCCAATAATATTAATTACCTCATTAACAGAAGAAAATGATGAATTTAATTAAATAATTAGCATTATTCAATTAAATAGACAAGAATGATCGAATCAAGATGAAAATGGTGTCAGTAAATCAAATCAAATGTGTGATATTGACCAGGACAATTTTAAGTGTCTACATTTTACCCCTCTTTGAAGTGAGGTAACTGCTACATTGGTTCAAAGAACTGATACCTCTCGGAAGATCAACATTTTTGTTTAGATTCAAAATTTAAACTCTTGATTTTTCTAGATGCCCCAGTAGAAGGAATGAATGTTGGTTTGTTTCCCCCTTGAGAAATCGAGTGAAAATTTCAATTTTAGGTTGAGCTCGCAACAAAAATGCAGGACTAGTTCAGCTGCGAAGAGGACGAAAAACAAGCTTTGAAACATTGATAGAATAACCATGACAAGCTATCAGGCGATAAAATGGAGATTCAAGGCCAAAACCCTAGGTCCAACAATGCATCCAAGGTGAAAACCCTAATTTTCCATGCATATACATGAGGTCGGGGTCACTTTCAAGCTCATTTGTACACTTTCATTTGAGAAATTTGACATATTTGAGAATTTGAGAGCTTTGTGAGTGATTTCGTGAGAGACCTAGCAGAGTATCTGACAAAGTGGCACATCGTGTACTTCCCCCACATCGTATGGATCGAGTCTGTAATTTCCAACGGTCAACATATGTAGGACCTTGGTATGACCTCGAAAAACTTTCCTTACACATCTTTTGAAATAGCTAAATATAGGTTATATTAGATCAAGCAAAAGCGTTGTTATTTCAACAGTGATCTTGAACCCGGACATGATGCTTTTGTCACATTTAGCGGCGCTCTTACAATAGATTTTTTCTCCAGAGCATGTGTGTTGGAGTTGAAAATATTGCAGTGCTTTTGCAGACAAACATGTGCTTTTACAATGGATATGCTAGCGCAAACGCCCAATTTCAGAGTCGCGCTTTTGAGTTTCAGTGACGCATTTGAAATTTTGTTGTTCCTTTCCACTATAGTGACACTATTTCCAAATGGAGATGCACTTGCTAATAGGATAGAGTGACACCTTTTCATAAAGGATCGATTTTGCATTTTAGGGTTCCTGAAGTAGAATTTTTTACAATTTTTAGCAAAATTAATGTTGTGTATGTCACACGTGTGCAATAGGTATTTCAGCCCTTGCAATCACATGAGTGGAGACCAGGGGTTCTTGAGTGGATTTCTAGACTTGAGGACGAGGATGAAGAGCTTCTAGCCACGGTTGAATTATACCATATTTTCTATATGCCCAAGATTAGGACACATCTTTCTATGATGACTGCACTTATTGAGAGATGGCATTCAGATACCTCCTTGTTTCACCTTCCTATTGGCAAGGCCACAGTCATGTTAGAGGATGTTTGGTGTATATTGTGGGTTCTACTTCATGGAGAGAGGATCGTATATGATGTTGATCTCGTATTTGCAACCCTATTCCATCTACTACGAGTTTAGGGGCTTGAGGTGAACACTGGACAGATTGACCTTAGGAGATACCACAGGAGGATGACTGACTTGACTTTAGTGATCACAGGGTCGATCATGGAGTCCTCATCCCTGAAAAGAGTAGAGGATTCAACATTGGTTGGGGTGCAGTTCTTTTGAGGATCCTTGAGGAAGTGACTCGATATGCATAGGGACCCTACAAACTTGGCACTTTATACCATGACATGCACTAGGTCATATATGTGAGGGGTGCTAGCTTATTGGCAACAGTCACCTTGCTTCACATCTGGGCTTGGGAGCACATTACACTTCTCAAAATTATTATCACCTTAAGAGATGTAGATGAGGAGGATCCATCCTCCTACAGATATGCAGGGATGATGACACTACACCACACAGGAGCCGTAGACATAACCTATTGGAGGCGATTCCTTGATGACATGATAGCTTTTAGGTGGAGACCCTAGCTCTAGGATGAGCAATGGGAGGAAAATTAGGATCATTTGTTTTATGCTCACCAGACTAGATGGCTTATGGGGTAACAACACCACATTCTTGAGAGATATCTTCTAGATTGGGTGGCCCGAAAGTTTTAGGAGTAGCAAGATACCCCTAGAGACAATTATAAGGTGATATATGCAAGGACCTTTAGAGAGATACATGCATGGGAACCTCAAATAGACCCTCAATTTTTTATTGATGACTTTGCATAGCTAGCCCCACTACCTTGGGTATACGTAGGTGGTGTTGACGATCTGGGGATGACTTCAACTTATGACACCTGGTTTGCAGAGCATAGAACAGTTAGGTTGATTAACCCAATAGGGTTCGACAGTGCAGGTTGAGGTAGGGGTCAAGGGAGAGGTAGAGGATAGGTTCCTCAAGATGGGAAGGTTCCAAGACATGTACTGGGTATGGTAGGATAGTTCCACAGTAGCCACCACAGGTACAGCCCCATGTTTAGTAGGTACTACAAGTGGCTCAGATACCAAGGGGTCCAAACCCTTGGGTGTTGTTATAGTAGAGGATAGTAGAGGGGATATTGCCATCTAGGAAACGGACACTGCTCATTAGGAATGAGAAAGGTATATGTAGGAGGGAGACCAGACCTGTTCCAAGCTATCCCAAGAGAGACAGCAGTGACAACAGGAAGACATACAGCTTGCACAAGAGACTGCCAAGAGGCAGCGGTTAGAGGCTACTGTACAGATTTAGGCATAGGCATAGGCCCAGACACAAACATAGATGGGAAGGCCATGGTTGAGGCCTCTTACTATAGGAAATTATACCACCGTGAGGTTCTTCGACACTGGCGACAACCGTATTTTTCACATAGGAGTTCCCTTGGACCAAGTTGATCAGAAGGTGGGCCTTCAATAGGCCAATTAGAGAAGGATCATGTTGTAAGAATGGAAGAATAATTAAGTGTTGTCATTGATGTCAACCAGTCAACTGGTTATCTACTAGTTGTTGATTTTACATGTCGAGGATATTGAGAAAATTATAATAAAAGAACGTTGTTGGTTTTGGTGCTCATGAACTATGTTTTTTTGTGTGTTATTTAGGGACTGAAAGAATTGGTGTTGGTCTGAAATTTCTCTTTGTTGAAGTATCATGGTGTTTAGTTCAAGTATTGTGTTTACCTAGTTCTATTGCAATTTCTTTTGGAATTTGGAAGCATTGAGCTTAATTGATCTATGTGTTTTACACTGGTGTGGCCAATCGTGTGTCAAGCACTACTTTCAAAGTTGATGAAGCGTGTTGGATCTATTATGGGTCCCGGTGAAGCATGTGTTTAGGTTTCCCTCATTCTAATTCCACCCTAGGATGTTTGGCACCAACCTAATTTGAATTTGAAGTTGGATGGTCGATTTTGTATCTTTTCAAATTTGGAGATGTTATAAATAAAAAATGTGCTAAGCAATAAAATTTGTACATAAGAAAAGAAGGAAGATAAGTGAAAGAGCAGACGTGACTTTGATGCTATTCTTTATGTGTGAGAGTTGAGTGTGTGGTTGTTCAATGTGAAGCGTAACATCGAGTTTCTGGATGCAGTGAGTAGAAGGATAACTCTATCATTCATGCGAGTTGATCAGTGATTGTGGTAGAATATTCATTGCATTGGGATTTTTGTCTCTTTGTAACAAATCTTCTTTGCATCTCTGTGGCAGTGATCCCTCCGAGTTGTAGCCCTATGGACAGTGAGTCCTTATTTCAGGCAGTGAGCCTTATCTCTGGCAGTGAGCCTTTTTGTAATCGGTTTTGATATTCTCTATAGTGTGAGTTAATCCTCACCGTGTTTTTCCCTCATTGGTTTTTCCATGTAAATATGGTGTTATTGTGTCCGTGCATTTTCATTTGATGGTTAATCACTCAATCAGTTTATGTGTTAGTTTTGGTAATTGAATTTAAGGTTATAATCTGTGACAACTGATTCACCCCCCCTCTCAGTTGTCATATCCAACAATTGGTATCAGAGCTTGGTTCCTTGGTAAAGAGCTTAACTGCTTGAGGAAGGTCCAAGATGGCTAACAAAATGATCTTTGATTATCTGGGGTTTGATGGAACTAACTATGTTATTTGGAAAGTATTGATGGAAGAATATCTAAAGTATTATGGATATGATGTAGAGAAAGCTTATAAGAATGCTTACACTCCTCCTACAAATGGTCTCAGTACACCTGAAGAAATTAAAGCACATGAAGCGAATAACAAGGAAAAGTTCATCCTGAAGAATAGTTTGGTACATTTAGAGTTGATTAAGGTTCAGAATTTAAAGATAGCTAAGGAAGTCTGGGATTCTTTAGAAAGAGCACACGATGGAGGTGAAAGGGTAAAAGAGGCAAAATTACAGAATTTGGAAACACAGTTTGATCTTCTACATATGTCCGAAGATGAGAATGTTAAAGCCTATGTATAGAGATTAGATGAGGTAGTGGTTGGAATGCAAACTCTTGGTGCCATTGTAGATGAAACCAGAATTGTAAAGAAGATTCCTAGAACTCTTCCTGATGCTTACAGTGAAAAGTTGAGTGCTATTGAGCAGACTATAGATTACAATACTTGTTCTAAGGATCTATTGTTAGTATTTTTGACATCTTATGAAATGAGGAGGCCGAATCTAAGAAGTGGAGGAAAAATAGAAACTTCTACAAAAACTGAATATTTAGATGAAGAGAACTTTGAAGAAATTGAGGCTAACTTTGTAAGAAGAATGAGAAAAGGTTTCGATAATTATGAAGGAAAATTTCCCTTTAAATGCTTTAGTTGTGGAGAAAATGGTCACTATGCTGCAAAGTGTCTGGAAAGAGCTAAAAAGAATTAAAAAACATATGAGAAAGAAAGAAAAGGAAAGAAGATTAGCAGAGCTTACTATGTTAATGAGAATGCTAGTATTTCATATGAAGATTCAGAATATGAAGATCCAGATGACAATGAATGCTTGTTCTTGGTGATTAAAGATGAACCTACTTCTACTTCTTAAGAAAGAAAATCAAAGGAAAGTCCTCTAGAGAAAAAGGAGAAAAATGAAGGTATAGTTATCTATGCCCTACATGCTAAACAGGAAAAGAATTTTTGGGTAGTTGATAGTGGTTCTTCACATCACATGACTGGTGACAAGAGTAAGTTTTTAAAATTTGAAAAATATGATAGAGGTCCAGTTATGTTTGGAGATGATACTGGTGCTAAAATTTGTGGGATAGGTTCAATAAGTTTTTATGGCAAGCATCATACTAACAATGTCTACTATGTTAAGGGTTTAAGGCATAATTTGTTGAGCGTTGGTCAAATGTGCAGAAATGGATATGATCTTGTGTTTAAGGATGAGAAGTGTGAGATCCAGAAAGGATCTGGAACATTGATTGCTACAGGAAAGAAATCAAAAGGGAATATTTATTAGCTTAAAGGTGTTGAGGGATGATGTTTAATGACTCAGATAAATGACAGGTTGTTATGGCATAGGAGAATGTGTCACATGAATTTTGATAACTTGGCAAGGATTAGTATTGTTCAAGCTGTGAGAGATCTACCAAGAATTACAAAGCCTGTAAATGCTATATACAGGAATTTCTAGTTTGGGAAGTAGACAAGAAATCATTACAAAATAAGAGAACAATCTACTACTAGATTGTTGGATTTGGTTCATACAGATCTTTGTGGTCCCATGAGAGTGCGAAGTCTACTTGGTGAAAGGTACTTTATGCTTTTAATTGATGATTATTCTAGATATACTTGGGTGACATTTCTGAGAGAAAAATCAGAAGCATTAGATAGATTCAAAGCTTTCAAGGCTATGGTTGAAAATAGGGTGAATTTGAAGATAAAATGCTTAAGATCTGACAGAGGTGGTGAATTCAGCTCCCGTGAGTTTAATATGTCTTTTGAAGTGCATGGAATAAAGAGACAATTATCTACTCTGAGAAATCCTCAACGAAATGGAGTTGTTGAAAGGAAAAACAAAATAGTTCAAGAGGTTGCTAGGTCAATGATTACAAAATCCAGATTACCAGAAGTTTACTAAAAAGAAGTTATTCACATTATTGTATATGTATTCAATCGACAAGCAAGAGAAAACAATACAAAGACTCCCTATGAGCTATGGCATGAAAGAATTCTGACAGTTAAATATTTCAAGGTATTCAGAAGCAAATGCTATATCAAAAGAGATGAGGAAACAATAGGAAAGTTTGATGCAAGAAGCAATGAAGGAATATTTCTCGGTTACTCTACTGAAAGTAATTCATACAAACGTTTTAACAAAAGATTGAGGAAAATTGTGGAAAGATCAAATGTGAAGGTTGATGAAACAGTGAAGAATTATATTGATATTGATGGATATGTGTTTGATGAACATGACTGTGCAAGAATAGAAGAAATTGTGGAAGAACATGATAAAGATGAGCAGAAAGAGCATAATGAAAGAGAAGAAGATGCTTCGATAATGTCCCCTAGAACACCGAAATATGTACCAAGAAATCATTCAGAAAGTTAGATTATTGGAGAAAAGACAAGAGGTGTGTTGACTAGAAGCAAAGTTGTTGCTGAAGTAAATTTATGCTTATTATCTGAAATTGAGCCTAAGTTAGTAAAACAAGCCTATGAAGATGAACACTAGAAGAAAGAAATGAAAGAACTTTTGTAGATTGAAAAGAATCAAAATTGGGAATTGGTCTCAAGAACGATAGACAAAAATATCATTGGATCAAAATGGGTATTCAGAAACAAGTTGAATGAGAACGGGAAAGTTGTTAGAAACAAAGCAAGGATTGTGTGTAAAGACTACTCGCAAGTGGAAGGTATAGATTTTCAAGAGACTTTTTCTCTAATAGCAAGAATGGAAGCTATAAGGATGTTCTTGGCATTAGCTGCTTATAAAGATTTCAAAGTCTATCAAATGGATGTGAAGTCAACATTTCTGAATGGAGAACTAGATGAAGAAGTTTACATGGAATAACCGGAAGGATTTCAATTGACAGATCGACCAGATATTATGCATGCAGTTTTTCTTGTAGCTAGATTTCAAGAAGATCCAAAGGGAACACATGTTACTGCAGGTAAAATAATATTTTGATAAAGGCACTCTGGATTATGGATTATGGTATCTTAAAGATACTGATTTTACACTCAGTGCTTATACAAATGTAGATTGGGTCAGAAGTATAGATGACAAAAAGAGTACAAGTGGTGGTGAATTCTTTCTTGGATGTAGATTGGTGGCATGGTTGAGTAAAAAGAAAGATTCAATCTCTTTTTCTACTTCTGAAGCTGAATATAATTGTTGTTGCATTGTGTTGTACACAAGTGTTATGGGTGAAACAAACATTGAAAGATATCACAGTGCTACATGATGATCCATTCCTATCTTCTATGATAACACAAGTGCAATTAATATTTCAAAGAATCCTATGATGCACTCGAGAACGAAGCATATATCTATCAGGTATCATTTCTTGAGAGAGGTCATGGAGAATGAAGTTAAGCTTGAGTATGTTTCGACAAAAGATCAGATTGCGGATATATTTACAAAGGCTCTTCCTAAAGATACTTTTGAGTATCTCTGAGATAAGCTAGGGGTTATTGGACCTCCTTTTACAAACTAAGATGCATTTGGAGATGCATCAATCTAGTGATTTCATGATTCTATCTTTCGGATTAATGTTCGTTAGTGGTTGCCCTTAGGGGCAGCAGGAAGATTTTCTAAAGTGTTGTCATTATGAGTATTTTGTTTTCATGTCAAAGGAAGCTTCAATGGACATATCTTTTTCCTTTTCCATTGATGTCAAAGGGGGAGAAAGAGATAGCATGTGAAAAAGAAAGTGAATATGAGGTTGATGATCTTTTGGAAAGGGAGAAGCAAAAAGAAAAATCTTGAAAAGTATTTTCAGAATAGGTTTGGTGTCTTTGATGGTTTTTCACATCATGTGTTGTCATCAATGACAAAGGGGGAGATTGTTGCAAGAATGGAAGAAGAATGAAGTGTTGTCATTAATGTCAACCGGTCAACTAGTTATCTACTGGTTGTTGATTGTACATGTCAGGGATATTGAGAAAATTGTATTAAAAGAAGGTTGTTGGTTCTGGTGCTTGTGAACTATGTTTTTTTGTGTTGTTTGAGGTCTGGAAGAATTGGTATTGGTCTAGAAATTCTCTTTATTGAAGTATCATGGTGTTTGGTTTAAGAATTGTGTTTCCTTGGTTCTGTTGCAATTGCTTTGGAATTTGGAAGCATCAAGCTTAATTGATCTATGTATTTTACACTGGTGTGGCCGACCATGTGTCAAGCACTACTTTTGAAGTTGATGAAGTGTGTTGGATCTATTATGGGTCCCAATGAAGCGTGTGTTTAGGTTGCCCTCATTCTAATTCCACCTTAGGATGTTTGGCGCTGACCTAATTTGAATTTGAAGTTGGATGGCTGACTTTGTATCTTTTCAAAGTTGGAGATGGTATAAATACAGAATGTTTAGAAATGATGAAAATTGTACATAAGAAAAGAAGGAAGATAAGTGAAAGAGCATACGCGACTTTGATGCTATTCTTTATGTGTGAGAGTTGAGTGTGTGGTTTTTCAGTGTGAAGCTTAATGTCGAGTTTTTGGATGCAGTGAGAAGAAGGCTAACTCTATCATTCATGCGAGTTGATTAGTGATTGTGGTGGAATCTTTGTTGCATTGGGATTGTTGTCTCTCTGTAACAAATCTCCTTTGTCTTCTTTGTATCTTTGTGGTAGTGAGCCCTCCGGGTTGTAGCCCTGTGGACAGTGAGTCCTTATTTCAGGCAGTGAGCTTTATCTCTGGCAGTGAGCCTTTTTGTAATCGGTTTTGATATTCTCTATAGTGTGAGTTAATCCTCACCATGGTTTTTCCCTCATTGGGTTTTCCACATAAATCTAGTGTTATTATGTTTGTGCATTTGCATTTGATGGTTAATCACTTAATCAGTTTATGTGTTAGCTTTGGTAATTGAATTTATGGTTATAATCTATGACAACTGATTCACCCCCCTCTTAGTTGTCCTATATTCCAACAGATCCACTACTCTGAGAGGAGGACCGAGGGAGCAGAGGATAGTCCCTAGATATAGACACTTTTTTTATGTAGCCTGATTATTTATGTATATTCATTCATTAGCTCATATTTATAGCCTCATGTATATGTTGATGATATATCACACATACTAATATGTATCATGTCAATCTTTATATATATATATGAGATGATCGAATGTAGCATTATACTTATTACATCTTATTTCATGCTCATGCTCATGTTCATGTATGGATGCATTTATGGATATGATATATGGATGCAGATGTTCATGATATGCTTAAATGATGTCTTATGATGATTCTCTTTATTATGCTTATGATATGTATAATTATGCTTATATGATAATAATATGGATGTATATGTATATGATGCGATGTGATATGAATGCAAATGCAATAGATGGTTTCTTTTTATCTCTTTTCTCATGATATGTGTTGATTATGCAGGATGTATGCTATGAGATGTATATTCTAACGGTTTATGGATGCGAGATTAATGTATTTATGTTATTTTTGTATGACTTCCATGATGCTAGGTTGGAAATGTTAGTGTGGATAGAATCTATAGAAGAATGGGATAGATATTTATTAGCCTTTATTATTGTGATTGATTCAGAAGTCCAACAGATATATGATTATTCGAGATCTTATTAGAAATGCGATGATAGGATATATGATTTTCTTTGCTTCTTGAATTAGGATAAACTCATCATAGCATTCCTTATTTTTTATATAGAAAATAGACATGATACACCAAGTTATTAAGAACCAGGATGGCATTGTATCTAATGTGATAGACTTTGACTCTACAAACAGATAGGAGTATCCTTGTTCATATCTGACATATGGAAACCTTGCTTGATCTTGTGAAAGAATAAGCCATCAAAGTAAGGAGACTAACACACAAAGGGTATGAAGAACCTGATATGTCCTAGCCAATGTTTTACTTGAGACTATCCCCACACATGCAAGGAAAGTATTCACCAAGGTCATATTACAAGAACACCCAACAAGCACAACAAACAAAAGAAATGATCAATTTCTCTAAATCTTTTTATTGGACATCATCGAGAGATCATCGAAATGGACCAACAAGATAAATCATAAGAAAAGATCAAAATGAGCAAATAGTCAATGTTATTCATATCTCTTGCCAAAAGTGATGTGATTAAAGTGGTTTTGAATGATGATTTCCATTATAGGAAAGATATATCTGTAGGAAATTTTATCAAATGTTTGACTAATTCTAACTATTTGATAGGTCGTTGATACAAATTTTAACTGACATGTTTACCCACGATCAAGACTTAAAAAACTTACACTTTTAAGTTTCTACTTCACTGATTGTTATACCTATTTCTATTTGTGTTACCAAAGGTTGAAGATGGCGATCGATTTATTATGGATGAAAGTTTATTGAGGGTGAAAGCGAAATGAGATGGATGATTTTTTTTTCCAAATATTCCAATATTTTTGACATTTTGAAATTTTTTGAGGCTATTCTTGAACTTTTGAGATTATGTGAATGTTTAGGTTTTTAAGTTATTTGAGGCTATTTTGGTTTGATGAAAAATAATTGAACATTATGATTTTTAGGTTTTCCAAATATTTTTGCGTTTTCCTAGGTTATACCAAGAATAGGACCTAAAGGGGACTGACTTGATGCCTCGGGGGCTCATCGATGATGGCCTTGCTTATGTAAGCGTAGAAACAACATAGTTCAATTGACCCTTGACCTTTTATTGATGAGATATGAACATTGCTAGATTGCCAATTTATTATGACATACCGCTAAAGGACTAACCTAAGCCTTGAGGGTTCATCGAAAGATGGCCTTTCCTACATAAGCGCAGAGACAACGTAATTCAACAAGTGTTTTTTATCTTTTTGATGTTTTAGACCTATTTAAGGGTTTTGATAATATATGGATATTTTTTGGATTTTGACCTATTTCAAATGTTTTTGAGATTTTGAGGATGATTTGGATGTTTTTAAATCTTGAACTACACATGTTTTGGATGTTTTTGGATTTTTTAACTTTACACATGTTTTGATGTTTCTGATATTTTTGAACTTTACAAATGTTTTGGATGTTTTTGGATTTTTGAACTTTACACATGTTTTGATGTTTCTGAGATTCTTTGAACTTTACACATGTTTCAGATGTTTTTGAATTTCTAAACTTTACACGTGTTTTGGATGTTTTTGAATTTCTAAACTTTACACATGTTTTGGATGTTTTTGATATTTGATGATGTTATGGATGTTTTTGGATTTTCAAATTTTACAAATGTTTTGAATGTTTTAGAATTTTTGAGCTCTACACATGTTTTGAATGTTTTTGATATTTTGATGATTTTGCAAGTGTTTTTTGGGATTTTTGAAAATAACCTTAAGGAAATATATAAGAACTCGATCCGATGCAAGTATAGGAATATGCCCCCAGTGTGATGTGATAGACTACCTCAATATAGGCAAGACAAACTAACCTTAGGAGTGTTCCAAGTAGTACTAGAGGGGAATAAATACTTGCTCAATACCAAGCTACGATACGAATGCAGATGGATGAAAGGAATAAATAGGATAAATAGATGAAAGATGGACAAATGCTCTCAAAAGTGAATATGAAATTGGCTATAGTATGATTACTCAAATGCTTTGTGGATGATTACTCATAGAAATTAGGGTTATTTATAGGATTTTTAGATGAATCAATGGCTAAGATTGATTTGGCTAATCAATGGATAGAAATGAATGTGAGAGAATGGCATGGATCAATGATAATTTATCAATGGATGGGATTAAAGAATGACATGGATCATTGAATTTAATCAAGGGATCTAATTGAATTAGAATGTGCAAGTCCCTTAATTTTAGGAAGAATGTTGAAAGATATTTCCATTTGGTGGGAAATATTTGAATTTGAATTGGAGGAATATTCCCTAAGAATACTCTCTTGCAAGCGGGAGAAGTTGGAGGAATTAGTCAATTAAATAATTAGAAAACTATGTAATTGTGCAAGGTGAGAGAATTTAAGACTTTAATTAAACAATTAGATCATTAAGCGAAATTTATGGAATTTAATTAAACAATTAGGATTATTTAATCAAATAAGAGGAATTAAGGGATTTAATTAAACAACTTGCATTATTTAATCAAATAAGATGAACATTAGCATGAAAGAGGTGAATTAATCCACTAATATTAATTACCTGATTAATAGAAGAAAATGGTGAATTTAATTAAACAATTAGCATTATTCAATTAAATAGACAAGAATGATCGGATTAGGATGAAAATGGTGTCAGTAAATCGAATCAGATGTGTGATATTGACCAAGAAAATTTTAAGTGTCTACAGAAGCATATAAGTAACATGCAATCAACTCAGTGTCATATATATATATATATATACACTTTCTAGATAGTTTACATAATTATGTCATACAATCATGGCAATCTTGATAATTATATACATGTATCATACTAAAATGATATCCAAAACAACTTATAACCAATCTAGCTATATGCACAAGATTGCTTAACAACTATGGCAACCAACTATAACTTGCACAAGCACTTGAATTCATTCAACAAAACATAGATTTTGAAATAGAAAAGATTAATGGGAAGAAAGATTAGCATGCTTGAAAATTTAGCTTCCAATGAAGAATTTTCTCTCAAAGCTTAATACCAAAAACTTTGCTTGCTACTCCTTCCACTTTCAGCTTATCTCCAATTCTAACCTCTATCCCAACCACTCAAATCTCACATACATTTGACTCTCAAATCTCTCAATGAACTAATTGCACTCAATAACATTGACTTACACAAAAAAAATCTACAGCTGAACAATAACACACAACAAAATGGATACCAGAAACTAAGAGAATGCCTTCTATAATTTATAAGAAATATTGAGAAAATTAATGTTCGAGATCAGCTACCTCATTTTCCACCTTACTCTTCCTTTCGCCACCTCTAAAACTAAATTCAAGAACTCAAAACCAATTTTACTTCTAAGCTGGTCGACTAAGCAAACTGAGTGAAACATGGCAGCAAAAGAACCAGCAACTTGACACATTTACAATCCCAAATAAAATCAATTTCCATCTCTTGGCTGAGTCGCCTCAAATCTACCAACACATGGTTATTTACCATGTCAAAACTCTTGCAATGATTTCCATCGTGGCTTTTGGTTTGCCAAATTGCTACATATGGTGCCTAAAATGGAGCTAAAGGTTTGCCCAACAATTATGATCAATTGCAATTCAAAATAGATTCAACTTCCTATTCACCATCTTGCTTTTCACGTAGACTTTTGACTTATTCTAAGATTTGGATCGTTGCCATAAGCATGGCAGATTATGCATGTTATAACTTAGCAATTGTTTGCTTATCCATTGTGGCTAGATCAACTCTTATGCCGCCTCATCACATGCGTAAGACTTAGTCTTTAAATAATTCCTCCAAGCATGCCCATTACTCCATTCAACATCTCTTTTTAAGGCTATTCTCACTTGGTTTTTACATGGTAACTTTGCCAATAATACCTGCTACACATACTTGCTTTTGCATGGACTATATAGTGTGTTCTATGTTACTCTCTCATTACGCGTGGCTTCTTAGCCTTTATTTTTTTTGTTTCAAACAGTTATATTTCCTTTTTCATCATGGCAGATTTGCATACTATTTCACAACATTAACTTGCTTGTCTCAAATGATAACATATCCACCTTCATCGTGGCATACCCTCTACTTGTTCCTTGCAATATTTGGCACCACATTTGGCTGCCTTAAACAGTCTTTATAAATGGCTTCATACCTCAACCTATGTGTGAGTATTTGGCCATCAATGTGGGTGCATTTAAATATATATTATAATAGATATAAACATCTACTACATATGCTAATATATCCATAAACCATAGTTATTTAGGTATAACAATCCATGTATATATTAATTTATATATATGATAATATATACATAATATTGCATATATATTTAATCGTCTTTCAAAATATTAATATATATGTATATATTAATCTATATGATTTTCTATCGAACATAATAGCGTATATTTTAATATATGTATTTATAATAATCATTTAAATAATTTATATTCATTAATATATATTAGATTAATATATATTTATATTTATATCAATCATATATAAATGAATATTTTATCATTTATACTTACACATATATATCCCCCTTATCCGCGTATTTTTATATAAATATCCACCATATTTATATTCAAATATTTATTTTCATGCTTGTTTAATGTGATATATTTACCTCTTTTATCACATTATATCATGTGTAGTTTTTAGTTATAACTTAGTTTATTCCATCGTATTATAATATGAGGGGTATTTCAAAATAACATTTAATATTCATATTTATATATTATCATATGCCTATATATATATATATATATTCCAACCTAATTCATATATTCAAATACATATCACGCTTATTGAAAGGATATTAACTATATGCCTCAAATTGACTAACAAACATAGAGAATCACAAACAATCACCCACAAAAACTATCACTAAGGTTTACTTACTAACTCATAGCCCATGTTGGCTTGACTAAGCTTGTCTAACCTAGGTCGTGAGTGTGTGTAATAGTTCAAGTAGGTACATTAGTGGTTGTCATACCAATCTCCTCTCTTGGGTGATACTCTCCCTCTCCTCACTGGAGGGCTTGATTATTTCTTGCATCCAATTTAGTGCATCATAAATGTAGTTAGCCGATCACATGAAAATCATATTTATTATGTATCTTTGCATTATTAAAGTATTAAAAATCAATCACATCATAATGCATATTCATGTATTTCATTCATCTATAAACATATTAAAGTCATAATTTTTCATTTAAAATATTTACTCATATTAAAGGTAAAAGTAATCTCGTAAGTTAGAAACGGGGTGTAACATCATTCAACTTGTCATACAATTTGTTAGGATTAAGGTACATCATCCACTTTGTAAATCCTATGTCATGGTTCCAACATCCTTGGAAAATGTCTCTAAGCACTTAAGGTGCATTGGGAAAATATTTTGTAATATTAATTATCACCATTGTTTGTAATATATTCAAAAGGGCTGATGAGAAAGGTGACTTGTGGACATAAATATTTAACATTTCTTTCTTCATATGTGAACACCTAGAATGGGATAATAAAATATAAAGAAAGGACAAATGAGTAACTATTGGTATTCTCCAAATGGGAGCTTGGAATGAGGCAATAGGTGTCTCTTGGTATTCCATCATGTATTGCATTTAATATAATGTTTATCTCCCAAGTTTGGGCACCCAAATTGGAGGGAAAGTATTGGAGCCAAAAATGGTGTCCTTTTACATTCCAAAAAGGTATTCCAAGGGTTGGGGACATTTGGAATGAAGGGTCATCTTTGGGAGCCATGTTTGGTGCTTAAGATATCTTCACACTATAAAATCAACCTCTTGGATGTAGAAAACATGAGCAACAGTTGAATGTAGAGTTTCATTGCAGGAACAAGGATAGGTTGAGGCATAAAATTGTTCACAGGTGCACAAGTACTACCATGGAGGCAAAGAAAAGAATGGAAGTGATGATATTGTAATCTCATTTGTTTGAAGATAATGCATACTTGCCATCTCCTCTTGGTGTAATTTTTCCCACAAGGGTTTCTCTACACAAATCTTGGGTTATGTGATGTTCTTGTGTTGTTGATTTGTGCCTCATTGCTATTATCTTATGGTGATTTTATTATTTATATATTGTTGTTATAAGGTCACATAAGATGATGTTATTAACCATGTTATGTTGGCTGATTTTTTACATCATAAAGAAGATGGATATAACCATGGTATTTCCATATTAAGGAAACTTATTTTTTAGATTTGCATATATTTTAGATTTTCATGTTGATGTAGTTCAATCCTTGTATCTTATCCATTGAAGTCATATTTGGATAGGAATTAAACTTTCCAACAATTGGTTTAAGAACCTATTTATTTCTCATCTTGGTATCAGAGCTTAAGGTGAATTTGCTTCTGGGTATTCCTTCTTTTTGATTTCTTAACTTGGCAAGCTTGTGGGAATTTGTTTGAAGGAATTTCAGGTTGTTGGGAGGCTTGTGGGGCTACAATGAACGTTCTATGAGTTAATTTTACTATGCAGATTTATGAGATTGGAAGCCATGGATATTGTCAATGTGATCTATGTTGGGCATTGCAAGCTCATGATTATGGATCTTTATAGTGTTGGTTATATGTTCTGATAACTTGGAGCTCTTGTTTGACAATATGTGTCTATTATTTTACTTTGTGGTCATGTGCAATGAGAAGGTGTTCATGTTGGATGGGCAGAGACATCTTGGTCACATGGAGAAACACCCTTGATTTGGACTACAGAATGGAGTACTTATATTGTTCATGGTTTTAGCCCTTGGTTACATGAAAGAATTGGAAGATAAGCCACTAACCTCTTTGTTGAGTTGTGGAGTTGATATGTTTCATATGATATAAACTCTTGGACAACTTGGTTTTCCTATCGTGTTGCAATTTACTCTTGTTTTCAACTATGGGTTTGTGGATTTGTGTTTATTCCATATTCAAATGACATGTTTGATGTGAATGTTTGGATGTTTAAATAGATTTCATATTTATAGAGATTTTTTTGCATGTTTTACATGTTAACTAAAATATGTGGTATGTAGATTTGTGATGAGACTGTATTCAAAGTGTTTTGGATGAAGACAGTTATAAGTTTGCATGGTTTTTTGAAGGGTTCTTATTGATCTATGGTTACTCTTATGTAAGTTTGTTTGGAAAATCAGATCTAGCATTGATTCTAGTGTTTAAGTCTTGAAAATCCACATGTTATACCTAATTATATATGTTTTGCATGATACTAATGTGGGGTTGAATCTATTTTTCAATTATTTGAGATTGGGGCACTAATTATGTATTTCTCCTTTGAGATGTTGCATGTGTGTAGGTCTTGTAAAACTTTCTAGTGTGGATTATATTTGGTAGGCCATATTCTTGGTCACTATTATTACATTGGTATCCTTATTGCAATGAAAGATGGTTATTGGGAGTACCTGGTATAGTTGTTCATTTGAATCTATAACAATTGTTTATGGTGCATGAGAAGCTTTGTTCACTTTTAAGTACAGTTTTGGCAATAATATTGGTCATGATGCCATGTATAACTTGGTATTACTTTTAGTGGGAACTTTATGCAGTCATATAATGTGTTTTATCTTCTTTGTTTCTATATTTAGGTTCTAAGTTGTTACACTATGTAGTGAGCCATGGATAATCTTTGATTAGAAGATGGATGGTCTTTTGCAAGGGTTGTTGGTGTCATAAGAATCTCTTGGATTTTGCACTTAGATTGTAGTAAAAGTTTAATGACATATTTGATTCTATTGTCAAATGATGTGTGGAGATTCTATCTTCTTGGTTTGGAGATTGCAGTTGTACTTTACCTTTAGGGAGCTCATGGTTTTGATTTCTTTGATTGTGTTGGGACCATGGAGGATCTTCAATTAGGAGATGGTTATCACGATGCCTAGAGAGCTTAGTTACACAATTCAGTGGAAGCTTTGGCAGTGATCTTGATTCATCATTTGATGATGGATGGTTACTTTCATGTGATCTCCTAGGAGGGGATGTTAGATCATGATGTCATGATATGTTCTTGATTCTATAGTTGGAATTCTGAAAATGGTCTTGTTTGTTCTCTTTGGTTTTGATTATTAATAATTTTCTTGGAGCTTCGTGATTTTGCAAGGTTGCATTTGAAGTTGGCATGGATTGATTAGTAGATGCTCATCGAGACTATAGAGACTTGGGTGAGACTAAGAGATCTCTTATTTATGGGTTCATATGTTGAGATGGTTACTCTTTGATGAGGATTTCAACAAAAAGATTGAGGAGCCTACATAATCCATTGTGGACCTAAAGAGAAGATTTCCATTGCTTGGTGTTGTGTGCACAGGACAATCTTGTATTCCACTCTTGATCTACTCAACAAGTGAATGATCTGAGAGGTATTGCCTACTTGAATATCAGATGTATTCTTTATTTTGTATCTTGTCTTCTCATATGAGTTAGTCTTGAATATAAACATTTTGAAGACTTGTTAAGAAAAAGATGCATTGTTTATGGATTTTTGTTGTTCTCCTTGTTTTGGTCTTGAGCTATGGATTTAGTTTTGAGGACTTATTTGGAGAGGTACAAGAAATGGTTTGTGGCTTTGGGCATATTATCTTTGTTGTGAAAATGATTGGTTGGTTTGATCTACCTTTGGTATGAGAGGTTTATATTTATTGTTGCCATGTTTTCATTTGATTTGAATGTTAGATGTTGATATTCTTTCAATATGGGAATGGTGGAGGGGATCTTACTTTACATAGCTTGATACATGTTAGTGTGGAACAAGGATAAGGTTTGATTTGCAAGTTCTCTCTTTAGTCATGGTATTCTTCTTGGATGTTTGTATTCAGATGGTTGAGTGTGAAGAACTTGGGAGAGCTATGGAGACTAGTGGTGAGAGAAGTATTGTAGCATATTTGTTTGTAGGATTTGCATATCATTGTATGTTTCATTAACACTATGTAATAGAGGAATAGCCACATCCTCTATGTGAAGTGTTATAGGTAGACTTGGTTTGATTTGATCTATTTTCATAGTTGACATTACTCATGCAATGGGAGTTTATGGATATATGTCTTGTTATCCTCTTAGATACCTTGGTTTGTTGGTTACTAATGTTATGATGAGTTTGCATGTTTCATTGGTTTTAGATCTACAAGTTATGCGGGTTGTGGATTAGCTACCCACTTTCTTGCAATGGGATTACTCGGATGTGGATTGTCTATATCCACGAGATTGTTTCAGTGTTTATGTAGACTTTGTCAGTTGACCTTATCTGTGGTCATTTGTTTATTGCTATGTTACATTAAGATAGGAGGATAAACATACAGAGACTTGATTGCATATTTTAAGTTGGTATGTTGATGGCATGAAGTTCTATCTTTGTTATGTATACCTTGGTTTGAGGTATAGTTAGCTAGGATGAGTTACAATTTGTTATGGTTGCTATTCTACTTAATATGAGTAAGGTGGCTACTTAGAGCCTTTGTTATCATTTGAATTTGATGTTTGTGCTCATGTAAATATTGGTGCAAGTTTCAGGGACAATTGATATGTTTCATCTTGGCATGTTCCTTTTTTCTTCCATAGGTGGCATGTTGGAGGATGTAAGGTGTATTTTGCTTGATTGTGGTTATCATGGTTGCTTTTGTAGGTATCTTGTTGGAGCATAAAAGCATGGTTAGGATTCAAATGATACACGATTGGCTAAGGGATTTTTTCCCTTGTTTGTGATTTCTATGGGTGTATTTACAATGTTGATGTCAAGTGGGAGAATGTTAGGATTAATGTGTCATCTACCTTACAAATCAAATATCATGGATCCAACATCCTTAGAAAGTGTCTCTAAGCACTTAGGTTGTATTGGGAAAATATTTTGTAATATTAATTCTCGTGATTGTTTGTAATATATTCATAAGGTGTGATGGGTTCCACTAACAATGATAAAGGTGACTTGTGGACATAAATATTTAATATTGTTTTCCCCACATGTGAACACCTAAAATGGGATAATAAAAGATAAGGAAAGGACAAATGAGTGATTGTTGGTATTCTCCAAGTGGGAGCTTAGAATGAAGCAATAGGTGCCTCTTGATATTCCATCATTTATTGCATTTAATGTAATGTTTATCTCCCAAATTTACACACCCAAGTTGGAAGGAAAGTATTGGAGCCAAAACCAATGTCATTTCGCATTCTGAGAAGGTATTCCAAGGGTTGGAGACGTTTGGAATGAATGGTCATCTTTGGGAGCCATGCTTGGGTCTTATAATGTCTTCACATGTCTATAAAACCAACCTCTTGGATGTAGAAAACATGAGCAACAATTGAATGTAGAGTTTCATTGCAAGAAAAAGGACAGGTTGAAATATAAAGAGGTTGTTCACAGGTGCTGCAATGGTGGAAGTAAAGTGGAAAATAGAAATGATTGTATTGTAATTTCATTTGTTTGATGATAATGCATGTTTGACCTCTCTTCTTGGTAAAGTTTTTTCCCATAAAAACTTCTTCACATAAATCTTGTGTTATGCGGTGCTCTTGTGTTGTTAATTTGTGTCTCATTGCTACTATCTTATGGTGAAGTGTCACATCCCTGTCAGCAAGGACCTTTTTACATGGGAAATTAAACAAATTAATAAAGCAAACTTATCAGTCAATAGGACGATAGGAGACAAGTCAAAATAAATGAGCATGGTGGGTGTGTTGTGGGGAGTTGCACAGTCAAAGAAACATGATGTGGATGAAACGAAAGGAGTGGACTTCATTAAATGTGCATGGTGACCCATTTCTTGGGGGGAAATGACAATTCATGGGAAAAAGAAACTCCTAGAAAAAATTTAACCCTTCATGACCCCCTTCTCTAATTAGCGTGATCTCTTTTTGGAGGAAGATGAGAAGAAAAGACTAGCGTGAGAGAGGAGAAAGGCTGTAGAGGCGTTTGGGCTGAGAGATACGAGAAATCCATAGCTATGGATGAGGAACGGTGGGTAGAGAGGAGATTTTCAATCCTCCAATCTTTAGCTTCTATGCTCTGTTTTGGGGAGAAATAGCATAAAACGAGAATATAGAAAGCTGAGAAAGAGGAGATAGAAGAGTTTGGTTGAAAGGCATTGAATGCAAAGAATGCATGAAGAAGAGAGGAAATTTGTAGGAAAAAGAAGAGAACTGAAAGAAAAGGGCACAGAGGATGTGAGGATTAAGGAGAGTCTATAGCCATTCGCTTGACATTTTTGGAGGAGACATGAGCAAAAGAGGTTTAAGGAGGGGAAAATGCGAGCAATAGAGAGTGCAATGTGTGGAATGCGTGAGGAAACTTAGGTAGTGTATGACGTAAAACAGATAATAGAAAGGGACAATGTGTAGGAGTGCAGAGAGGCTAGAAATAGAATTTATGGAAGAATCAAAGGGAAGAAGTCATACCACATAAAGAGAAGGCACATTAAAAGAAGACCGAGGATTGTTGCCAATGCAGAAATTCAACTTACATGGAAGTAACAAAGGAAGGTAGACCTATGTGGGAACATAGGCGATTCCTTTGGGCTATTGTTTGTAGAGCAAGGAAATTATTTTAGTGAGCACACTATAAACTTCTTCAACATCGTTCTCGAAGCTAAGTATACTCCTTTGCAATCACTCTACAAGAGTAGCATTAAATTCATAGATATTCATTCTTGCGGCCAAGAAGACTAATTCAGGGTTTTTATAGGATGTTTAAGAGATAGTTCCATATAGCTACTATCAACCAGGGTGTATTAAGTGACAATTCAAATAATAATAATAATAAAACAATCACTCCTCTCCAATACATAGGTTAGAATTGAGTGTAATTTATGGAAACTTAAAAGAAGCCGCGTGAGTAGTTTGATAAAATTCCTCCAAGAAACGTGGCCTTGAGTATCGCCTCGAGTAGGGTATGTTCCAAATAAGCTGCAAAAGACACCTTAGAAATATGGGATTAGATGAAAACTAACCTCTTATTTATTTGCACTCGATTGGAGTTTGAGAAGAGAGTGCAATGCGTAGAAAAGAATGACTAAAAAGGATTTCTATTAGATTTTATAAATGACAGGAACCACTTTCTATCACCACCATATTTTCATGCTTTTGAGTAGAATTTAATGAAGAAGAATTCATACCCAAACTCTCTTGAATATGTTGAAAAAGGTTATACATTTTCTTGCAGTTTTGAAGCATGATATTGAAATTGTCTAATGTTGTAGTTAAAAATGACTAAATAAAAGTGATTTATGTTTATTTGCAAAAGGTTGAATAATTGTAAAATTAAATATTACTTTTTAGTGATTTTAAATGGAATTAATATTCTTTATAAGCAATGGGGACTCAAAACCTAGATGTGACCAATATAGTATGGTGCTCAAGAACTTGAAAAGTTAGGATTATGAGAAGTCCTCAAACCAAGAATTTACTATAACTAAGGGGTTAAATTATTTGAATATCCAAGTGGTTGGAATTTCAAGTAGACATTAAGTTCATTACATCTCTATGTTGAGACTTTAGTTGAACCAAGGTGGCAAGAGTCTGAGATCAAGTCTTAGTTGTAAGATAACCTTATAATATGAACTATGTTAATATGAGTCTTGACACTTGGTTGCATTATACTATGAGCAAGGGTGACTTCGTTTATTAGCACAAAACCTTATTAAACATATCTTTAAAATTGTAACTCAATACTTTGGATGGTCCATTGAAACCATGGTCAATACTTTATATGATAACTATCAACCTCTTAGATACAAGAACCTTGATAATGAAATTACTATTACTTATAATGAATCGCAATGTAAATTGTATACCAAATGGAAGGCAACTAACGTTAATGTGACCATATGGTTGAGATTGAGTTATGAGATAAATCCTATGTAACATCTCTTGAAACCTTACTAATGACCATCAAGGTCAGGATTAGTTTGAATGGCTAGTATGAATAAACTATCTAGTCTATTAACTAGACTATTGTAAGAATATGGGGTTGCATCATAAGATAAATGAATCTAGAAGATCAAGAATATTGTTAGTAACATTATCAAGGGGATTAGGTTTTTATGTATTGGTTTAATGGATATTGTGTTGCCAACTTTCTTATGTAGGATCCTGGCAATGATTATATCTAAAAACAAGTTTATAAATACTATTGGATGTCCTTAAAAAGAGATATATTGACCTCTTGAGTACAAGAACCTCAATATTGAACTTATATATGATTCCCTATGTGTTGTGTGAACCAAGGTAATTTGGTATTAGGTAATAAGCCTAGTCGGGCTAGGTCAATGAGATGAAAATATATGAGAGTCAGGATGTTCAAACAAGATTACACATAAACTGAGTGGAGTTTGAACCAAGACCTCGATATGCTTAAAGGGAAGTGAAACCTAGGGCTGTGGGAACTTGTGTATAGGCATCCTTGAGAGGCTTGTAAGGAGAACTATGTGTGACTTTGACCCGTTTGGAAGTGGGAACGTAGGCGGTCCTTGGGCGAAGGATGCCTTTGTGACCTCAAGTCCGTAGGGGGAGGGTCTAGGGGGGATAACTCCAAAGGTTGGGGTTGTTCCTTATTGGTTTGGCCTTCTCTCTTTAGCAGGCTTTGGTTTGAGGCTGAATGGGTACCAAATGGGTATGCCTGAGTTAAGAAAATCTAAGACTGTGTATTTAATCCCTAATATGTTTTTATATAGTAAGAGAAGATTGACTCTTTATATTGGTAATTGAATAAATGTATATGATGGGAAAAGTCCATCTCATGTTGGTGCCATGTGACTTTATGTGTTGTGAAAACTAACTCCATAGATCTAGAGCTCTCTATGTATAAGCCTGTATATGTGTTGATTGTGATTGTGATTCATGTTATGTATGACTCGTCCAAGAGTGAACCTCCGGGATATTTAGGCAGTGACAAGCAGTCATTGGACTGTGCCAATGATCGATGTCTGGGCTACTGTGAGGGATTAGTCATCATTCACCTGGTTCACGGAGGTGAAGGTAGCAAGCTACCCTAGTTATGATTAAGATACGGTAACGATTGCACAAGTAGGGACCCATCCATGCGGGTAACGGTAATCCGGGGCTAACTGTTGTATCGAGGGGGTTCACTGGCTATCACTGAGGGCACGGAAGTGGCCGAGGCCAGTGTTACCCAGGATTGTGAAGATAGCTGACAATACCACTAAGATCACAAGGTGGTATATGTCGGGAGCTACTTCTTCCTGGGTGGACAAACTTGTCATCGGTGGTCTATAGGCGACTGAAGTCGAAATCCATCGGGTTTGGTAGGTTCACTACTTGGTGAAACCTTTGGGATGGTGGATGGACCCACGGTGTAGTATGGGATGCACTGAATCCCCTTCTCAGTTGTCAAACTGTATACCTATCCTTGTGGGGTTGAGGATGGACTCGGGGTGTAGCATGAGAGGCACCAAATCCTCTTCCCATTTGTCCAATGGTGCAGAAGACCGGTGGAAAAGATGGACCCATGGTGTAGTGCACAATGCACCCATATTCTTTCTATTTGGGATGCATTATGGACATGTGTTAGCCATTGTGATGTGTCAGTTAACCATTGTTATTATGCTATGTGATGTATGGTGGAGCTCATCACTGTGTTTATGTGATGTATGATGGAGCTTGTCATTGTGTATTTGCGATATGTGATGGAGCCAGTCACTAATGTAATTGTGGTATGCGAATGAGATAATAATTGTTGTACTTGTGATGTACATATGAGTTGATCACCGTTGTACTTATGATCGAGGTATGATCCAATCACTGTTATACTTTGATTTGTATATGATCCAGTCATTGTTGTACTTGTGTTGTGTATGAGCTAATCAGCTTGTGTATATGGGAGTATGCCCATGTCGGTCATTGCATATAATCTTTGAGATTATGGTATGAATGACACCTTGTGAATATTGCGAATGTATGTACACTAATGTTTGGTATGGACCCAACACTTGATGGCAAAATTATTAATCATTATTTTATAATTAACTATGTTGATAGCTTACACATACTAAAATAATAGTTATGGGTTAAAGGCGAGATCATAGATCTCATACAAGAGGTGAGATTGAACTCCCTCTATCATTATGGGGTGAACTACGAAGCCTCTGATTTCTCGCGAGGGGATACGTTAAGCAGGGTCATAACGAACCCTCAAGGCTTAGGTTGTAGGTCTAGGAAAGACCTTGCCCTTGGGACCTCAAGTTTGAGTGTAAGCATTTAAGTAGTGGTGAACACAAAACTATTGAAATTAACTATTATAATTTGCAGGGAATATGTTGATTGGTTAAGTTGGTGGTTGTGCATTGTTTATTATAAAAATTAAAAAAAAAAAAAATTGTTAGTGCCTGAAATGGGAATTTTACATGAAGTTATTATTTATATTGTTGTTATAAGTTCATATAAGATGGTGTTATTAAACATGTTATGTTAGCTAATTTTTGGCACCATAAAGAAGATGGATTTAATCATGGTTTCCATATTAAAACAACTTAATTTCAAATTTGTATATAAGTTTTAAATTTTCATTTTGATATAGTCCAAGCCTTATACCTCATCCATTGAAATCATATTTGGATAGAGATTGAATTTTCCAACAATTGATATAAGAACCTATTTATTTTTCATCACAAAACTAGTAATTACATTAGCAAAATGCTCCAATATAAATGTGATTGTTTCTTTGAAAAAGTTAAGCATTACCTAGAGAGCCAATGGAAACAAATAGCTCATTACCATCTATATTTCCACCAAGTCACTGTGCTCCCCTTTTGCCTATACTCTAGACCTGTAAGACAAAATCTACTAGCTTTTTGCCTATACTTTAGACCTGTAAAACAAAATCTGCTATAACATGTTGTATGATAATATTATTCAACAATAATCTTGGAGCAAACGAGACTCTCGATGCCTATAGTTGGCGGTATGATATCAACAACCAATATCCTATGCTCTTTAAAAACCCATGTTCGTGTTTTGAGTCAAATTTTGTCATAGCTGTCTTCATGTTTTTTATTATATGAAAAGGGTAACAAGGGACCCTGCATTTACAAAAGCCCAGAGACATAGACAAGACAGCACTCTACCAAGCACTCTTCATTAAGTGCAAGATAAATAGCAGGCAAACAGCACAGGAACAACTAAACAGAATTATAACAGAGGCACTAAACCGCATCCCACTCTTCAAAAATCAGGTGAAGCTCGACTTCCAAAAAATCAATCTTCATTGGTGTCGTCTGCCAGACTTAACCTTTCTTCACGGTAAGCAACTGAGTATAATGTAAACCTTTTTTGCACCATCTGTCAATAATAAAATGGCACTATCATAATGTAATTCTTTTTCTTCTATTTGTCAATAGCAAACTTATTCTTTCCATTCTTCGGAATTTTCGTGAAGCTCTTCAATCCGCCATGGAGACCAAGTAAGAGATCAATCAAACACCAAACTCACAACATTGAGCCAGATGATATGCACAAAAGTGATAACCACTACCGAACTTCAAAAAGTATAATTGTCAAGTCGTTTATCAACGAAAGCCACTCTCTGCAATTATAGAATTGTATCTTGCACATTAAGGCCACATATATTTGACTCGAAAACATAATTCTTGGTCCAACGTGACACGTTACATCAATTTTGAAAAGAGTATTACATCTGTACTAATAAAAAGGGTCAATGTTAGTATTCTCACAATTAAGTGTTGTAGAGCTTATAATACTGAATTAAACGACATGCACAACCTTGGTTTATCAAGGTAGCAAGTAGCAAATTTAATGAGTCCTCCTGTCTAAGTAACACTTCATTATGGCGCAAGATTCCATTGCAACTGCCATTCTATCTCGTTATTGCCATTAAAATATATTTTGACTCGTAAGCAAGTCTGTCTCAAAGAACAAATTGATTTGAGAAAGGAAATTGATCAACATTTTAAAATTGACCAAGAATTTAGCATCATGGACCATTGTTGATGCTTTTGCTTTAGAGTTTATTTAGTAAATATTCAAATGTTACAAGTTTCATTTTCCCTTGCAATAGCAATAAGTCTACAAAAGATGGAGGCTATTTGTCTTTGACACGTGATCTATTACATGCAACAAATTCCATTATCTGCAAGATAGCATGTGTGGTTTCCTGTACAGTTGTTTTCAAGAGATCATTGTGATGTCAGACTTAACATACAACTTTTTTAATAAAAATGAAACGCAAACACATCTCAATACAAAAACTGGCGGGCTAGACATCGTTCAATGTTGTTATTGTGATATTTTACTTCACCCATGAGCTAACTTTTCAAAATAAATGGAAAGCATGCGAATATCTAAAAACGAAGCTGTTCTAAATACTCAATAATTAATCTAGAAGTACTGGGTTCCAAGTTCAATAATATTGACACCTGCACAAGAATCACACCGATGTAGAAAAGTGAACCTTTTTTAAAATTGATTCAAGATTATATTGCTTGCATCTAATTTGGCAAGCATACATGAATTGGCAAGCCTCTTGGGAAAAAATGCTGCATCATAATGTTCATTAACTGTCAAAGACGGTCATAGTTTATAAATGCAGGTTAAGAAAAAAAAATGCCGCATTATAGCCTTCAAAACTGTTTGAACAAAATTTTAGCTTACAAATACAGAATTAAATGTGACAGTAGACTAGAAGTACAATATCGGAGATGCAGGAGACATCTTTTTCTCCAAATGAGAAAAGTTATTTCAACACTGGTGAAATAATTGATAAATTACCCTAGAGAAGGATGAATATTGGGAACTGGTAACAATAAAGGGCTCAAACCTCTTCAGGGAGGAAATTGTTTCCTGGTTCTGATTTAATTTTAAGGCCAAACTGTGGGCTTGTGAAGTTTTTGTTAGAATATTGCTGCTCTTAGTAACGCACAAACTGCCTCTTATCTCCCTCTGGGCGTTTCCCATATGGATTATTTGAACTGAAATTATGACCACTCTTTCTACTATCAACTTTTCCTTTGCCACCTTTTATTGAATGCCCAGCATTTTTTCTGAACTTTGCCGCATTGCTATCAATGTTAAGGTTGACCTTGGGTGGGCAATTGAAACCAAAAGATGTAGCCACAGCCTACAATCAAGTATTAGGTGTCAATGATTATACTGTTATATAATATTGTACGCAAGTAATAAAATGTAAAACCTATGAAGAGCTCCATACCCATTTTACCATCCAATTAGAAGGATGGAGTTTACCTGAAGGTCAAGACGATGAACATTGAATATATCCTTCATAGAGTGAGAATTATATGCCAAAATATATGACCTGTAGGCATCACGGGCAGACTGGTGAAGGTAATAGTTCTTTTCAATCAATTTTTCCTGCAGTCACCCCAACTACAGTTTTTAAAAGAGTAGAATACCTCTCATCTCAAAATGACAGTATATATAACACTCGAAAAATGTTAAGTCACAAATATTGCACTTGGACACACAATCATACCAGTTGTGACTGCACATTTGCAGTCTTCTTCTCATCATACTGATATTCATGCAGTGGCACTTTGGCACCCTACAAATCAACCACACCAAATCAAATGAGCAGTTACATTCTATCAGAGGACTGAATGATTACACTTGTAAGAGAGTGCAAACCTTCAAATATCGAAGAAACTGCAACTCCTCAGGAATGAGAAATAACAAAGCTTTGCCTCTTCCACCCTCACCACGAGCTGTTCGACCAACCCTGTGGATGTACTCCTGAAATTCCATACATTTCACATGAAAAATGTATTCACTCTCTTTATCATTCAAAAAAAAAAAGCGATTCAACAAAATATGGAAAAGTATGGCATACCTTTGGATCATCAGGAGGATCATATTGAATAATCCAATCCTGCATGAAAGAATTGACTTCATATAAAGGATTTGGAATACCAAATTTAATCCTAAAAAATCCTGCTTGCACTTTTTTAGAAAATGAGCATCAATTGAATCAACCCTATAATTAAACAAATGAACATTCAGATAATCAAGCACACATGAGTTTTAAATACTACAGAGAAGCTGGAGAGAAGAAAAATAGAAAATGCATGCTCATCTTCACATATTTGGTGTACAAGACAAGAATGTCCTACTGTATGTGTTTGAAACTTTTATTATTATAGAGTCTCAATCTACCACACAAGTTCTTGTAAGTCCCACAATCAGAATATTTGGTCAGTCATAGAGAATCAGAAGTTGTGTGTATAATCAACCATATGCCAAATGATAGTTGTTCTAGATTGAAACTTCAGAAATGATCCTCTCAAATAGACAGCTTCCGTATGATTAAGAACTTTAAATGTATTTTCTAGTTTTAGACTTCTACATGACACCAAGTGTCTAAGATGTAGGCTTCTGCACAAGGTAGAATGTGCAGTGCTAAACTCGCTAGTTTCATCTGTAAAAGTAGGAAATCACATTGAAATGTAGCTATTATAGTATTGAACTATAAAGATACTGCATATTCCTTAACACAAAGATTATCTGTTTGCCACAATAACTAAAGCTACTCCCCAACAAGGCACGTAGGCTTAAAACCAAAATTGTAAAGCACATTTCTTCCCTGCATTAATCATTTGGCAAATTAGCCATGGCAATCCAAGATATACCACTTGAATGTTTCAATCATTCTAGAAATGACAAAACATGAATTTGAATGGCTGAAAAATTGCCATCACATTTTCCACCCATGCTGACTAACAGACCTAACCGAATTTGCAACCAGATTTCAGCACATTATATAATATGGCAATTGTCCAGAAGAAGGGAACCTTACAGTGAAAAAGAAGAATGAAAGAAGTAAAAATGAAAGTTCATATCAAAAATCACATGTTTATACACTAGCATAGATCCATCTTCACATTGATCCAAAACCTGCAGAGAGGCATCCAAAAGACTTAGAGGTATGAATTTCATTATTATCTAAATCTTGTGGTGAGATTGAAACCTCAATTTTTTTTAATACCTCTCAGTGCATATTGGATCTGTGTTGAAATTGGTCTGTAGTATTATTTATTATTTTATATAATAAATAATTAACATTTTTATAATACACATGTATGTAGCCAACTTCATAAATCAAACTTATCAAGTATAACCTTCTTCAAAAATGTTGATTTATAACATCAGAAGCACGTGTTATATTTGCCTTCTTTTATTTATTTTTTTATTATTATGAAAAGTAGCATATCCATAAAAATATCAGCTGTAAATGATCCACGTGCATCACCCAAAACCAAAAGTCGAAGTTGATATGAGATGCAGAATGCACTTCTCTGGATGTCTCACAGAAGAGTAGTTACCAAGAAGGACGTTGGTCATTCATACTTGAATAGACACTTCAAAACTATTCTTTATTATTAAACAGTCAAAAACCTAAGGGAAGATATTTTCATATGTATGGCTGACTTAAAGAGAACAGAACATTTGTATGGAGACAGAGAGATGAGATGACAACACGATTGGAGGGAGGCAAAATAACAGAGATGATGCAGTCAAGAACCTACTAGGAAATTACACTAATTATTTCACTATTAAAGTACTTTACTAAGCAATGAAGAAGTTAGAGTTCCACTGACATAAACACCTTGGAAAAGGATGTACTGGCTATCGTTACAAAATGGTCGATCATGGTCCAGCCTGATGAAAGGTAATATGTGAATAGGAATAACAGAGAAATTCTTCAAAACATGCATTCACAAAATTCCTATGTTACTGAATCGTCCGGAAATATTAGCATTTCTAAGTACAATTCATAAAGGAATCGGGTACAGATCCAAATCACTTGTGCAATTGGGTGGGGTTCAGTTTTCATCAGTCAGAATCATGCAGAAATGGCACAAGGGACTCCCAGATGAATCTGGGATGGACATGGCATTTTCAACCCAATTCAAGATCAATTCCTGCAATTTTTTTGACCTTTTGACAGGCAAAACCATAACCAACCGTCCCCATACACTAAACAACTGGCATTATTACACATTTTGTATGTGAAGTCTCCCAGCAGCAAGGAAAAATGCAATTTGCGTGCTCCAACATCTCAGTAGTATATGTATTTCATTTGATTCAAAGCCTAAACTTTTGACCCAAACAGAAAATGAATCATAGCCCAAAAAGTCAAAACCTAAAGAGTGCAGCAAACAGGAAAGGAGTTGCAGCAATACATCACCCATAATAGATATTCTTGCCAATTGGACTTAAACCATGTATGAGAAATCCATTAAGTTTCATAATCTGTTATGCCCCTACCACTATAGTGTGTATTTGGTTATGACTAGTCAGCTTGTACCTTAACTGTTAAATAAGTTACATAATCATTATTATAATCATATATAGGTATTTAGGTCATCCTAGGAGTTATACTTAAGTATCTAGGTCGGCCTAGGTGGTATCCAAAGCATAAGTATGGTATATATAGGAGGTATAGGTTAGTTATTATCATCATGTTGAGTATTGTGTTCTCATTGAAAACTATTGGAGATATCCCACTCCAAGTGGATTAAGAGGCTGCCCCCTCGAAGTGGCATATTATTTACAAATATTTGCAGCATATTCCTATTATATTCTTCTATTGTGCAAGTTATTTCATAACAAGTGCTATCAAAGCACAATCTTGGCACTGTGGAGGCAAGGCATTTTCTTAATATTGGAGGTCATTTTGGGAAACGCATATCTCTCAAATTGTGGAAAAAAAATTTCTTTTACAATCCATATTTTAGAGGAATTGGAACAAAATTGAGTGATTATTGTAGAATTAGGATTTCTGCCCAAATTATTTGGAAAGTGCATGTCTCCCAAATACTGTAGAATTGGATCCAAATTTTTAGTGGGTTTTTAAAGAAGTGATAGAGGCACCTACAATCCAAAATTTAGTGAAATTGAAACAGAATTAAATGATTTATTGCAAAATTAGGGTTTCCAACAAATGCACTCTCAAGGCTGCAAAAACCTAATTTTTGGGGGATTTTTTTGAAAAAGTGCAACCTAGACCCTGATAAGTTACAAAAAAAAATCAGAGTATTTTGACTTCATTTTTGTGATTTATCGCAAAATTATTTTTCTAGAACTTCTTCACAACAAAAAGTAGCCACAAAAAAAAGAAGAAAAAAGAAAAAGAACAAGTAGAAGAGCAAGAACAAGAGCAAGAGAAAGAGAAAGAACAAGAGAAAGAGCAAGAACAAGAGCAAGAGAAAGAGAAAGAACAAGAGCAAGAACAAAAACAAAAACAAAAACAAAAGCAAGAACAAGAAGTGGTAGTAGAAGAAGTAGAAGCAAAACAAGGATATGAAGAAGAAAAAGAAAAATATAGCATCGAGGACAATGCTTTTGTAAAGAGGAGGGCAGTGTTATGCCCCTACCCCTATAGTGTGTATTGGGTTATGAGTAGTTGACTCGTGGCTACCTTATCTGTTAAATAAGTTATATAATCATTATTATTATCATATATAGGTATTTAGGTCATCCTAGGAGTTATACTTAAGTTCTAGGTCAGCCTAGGTGCTATCCAAAGCATAAGTATGGTATATAGAGGAGGTATAGGTTAGTTATTATCATGATGTTCAGTATTGTGTTTTTAATGAAGACTATTGGAGGTATCCCCCTCAAAGTGAATTAGGAGGTTGCCCCCTCAAAGTGGCATACTATTATCAAGTATTTGCAACATATTCCTATTATATTCTTCTATTGTGCAAATTATTTCATAACATAATCAATTTACAAACTAGGCTCATGTTAACTTTAATCTTATGGGATACAAATTCTTGCAATTTAAAAACTATCTATAATAACCACAAGGTGCAAATGTTTATTGCTGTTTTCTTATGATATACCCTAATTTGCCAGTTCTAGTACAAGCAAATACAAGTATGAGGTTTTGGTATGCCGATATGCCAAAAACAAATTCTTGGGTACACTACGTTTGGGTACAGCTGCATATATATGTATGTATATATGCAACAAAAAAACAGTGTTCCACGGAGTTTCTTGACAGGGGGACGAGGGGACCAAGGGCCTAAATTTGGGGATGGCGGGGGGACGGCAGCAAGGGGATGGCAGGGGGGTGGCACTAATATACATATAGGTACTTGAAAAAATAGTTATAAAAAGATGAATAAGAATTACAATGTTGAATTTACAAATGAAACTTTGGCAAATTGAAATTACTAATTAAAGTTATTAACAATTTAACAAAAACAATTATAAGTTATAACATTGAAGTTTGAATAACGAAAAATGTCAAATTCGAATTTTATATTCAAGATTTCATAATGATGATTAAAATGAGTACAATCATGAATCATGTCAAAATAACAAAATGCAATGAAGTGAAGCCTCTAATCATCCCCAAACTCCTCATCACTAGAACTACTGGAACTGGAAGTGGACACATGCTCAAGCTCCGCCAAACTAATACCAACCAACCCTACCTGTGTAGCATCCTCATCAACTTGTGCTAGCTCCTCTAGCTCTACATCCCACTATGTTGTTGGACTCTCTTTGTACACAAGTGTCTTGCGGTCAATGAGATGCAAAGCACTATATACAACCACAAGCTTCTCTGCTCTCATAGAGGTAAGTTTCTTCCTCTTAAGAGAGTGGATGAAGCTATAAGTAGTTCAATTCCTCTCAATAGCTGAAGAACTAGAAACTTGAGATAGCAATCAAATGGTTAGAGTGATAGTCAAAGAAATCAGTCCATGGAAATTCCACCACAAAATCGGGTCCTCTTGTGCCATAGTTCCCATATCCATCTTGGTCATCTCAAAATAACCCCTAAGAGTGGAAAATTTTGTCCACTCAATACGAATGATGCCAGCCTCTATAGAATCATACATCTTTTCAATGGCCCTAAAGAACCTTGCCTTCACCTCAGCATTATGTAAGGGTGTAACTCTACCAAGCCTTTGCACGTACCACTTGGGGTTCAATGCATAGGCAGCCAAGTGCAAGGGAGTGTTGAGTTTCTCCCATCTCTTTTGAATGATTGGGTGAATGTGTTCATCGTAGAATGCTAATGTGAGGTCCTTCTCTCGCATGGCAACCTTTATTTGGCCTAGCATAGAATCAAAGCACTCATACACCTCTCCAAGGCTAGGTGTATTGGCATCCCCATATCTAATGGCCTAGAAAACTAGACTAATGATAAAGACTATGTATTTCACATCACCCCAAAAAACATCTCTTCACTACATCCTTCACCCTCTTCCCCTGCTCTATCTTGGACTCGAGCCACCGATTCCATTTTGCTGTTATAACCATTAGTTGCAATGCCTCTTGCAACTCAAGCATTCTCTCCAAGAGAATGAAATAGGATGCATATCTAGTCTCAACAAGTTTCAAGAATTCCTTCTTAGAGAAGGTCCTGAAGAGTGCATGTGAAGTGCGGTGGTTGTAAATAAACATTTGCGCATCTCTAGCATCATTGACCACTGCTTTGATCCAATCAATCTTTCCCATGTCCTTGAGTGCATTATTCATGGCATGCACACAACAGGGAGTCCACCAAATGTGTCTATAAGTTCTCTCAATCAATTTCCTTGCAGCTTTGCACACATGGGTTGCATTTGTCACTCTTGAACCACATTTTGTGGCCCAACCTCCTCAATAGCATCCTTGAGGATCTGAAACTGAAAAATTGGCATCCTTGCGATGCCTTGAACAATCAGTTGCCTTAAGAAAATATGGGCCCTTTGAACATGTAACCATGATATTGACGAGTGGACGATGCCTAATGTCCATCCACCCATCCATGACAATATTGCATCCATTTGCCACCCAACATTCAATTTCTCCATTAACACATTTATCTTGGAATAGCTCTTATTCAAGATTGTGGTCCTCAATTTTGTCTCCCTTGGTGGCACATATGATGGCCCTACTCCTACCCTTGCTACCATCGCCATCGCCTCCTTATAATAAAGAGATCGAGCCACATGAAATGGAATGCCATTGGCGAAGAAGAATTTGTCAATGGCATCATTTGCATCATCCTTCATCTACACATTGAATAATTCAGCTATTGGATTAGGGGCATCAATTGTCAACTTGCATTTCCCCCTAGCCTCTGCCGCATGGGCCCCAAGTAGAAGATGGCATACATGTAAATTGTCTATGCAAAGTAGAAGTAGAATCGTGTGGCTGGCTCTGCTTACCCATTGGCCAATGAGACAAAGAAACGGATATAGGTACAATAGCTGTAGTTGCACTATCTTCACCACCAACACTCAATAGCCTACATATCTCAACCCTGAATTTCAGGTTATTCGGTGACCCCAAAAACTTACATCCTTCAACATCTTTTCCTCAGATATAGAGGTGGGCATTAACTCTGTAATGCTTCCAAACCATTCAAAGCCACAAAAGTGGCATTTCCACAACCTTGTGCCCCCAAATATCCCAAACTTGCTTGGTAATTTTGTTACAAATTGTTTCAAAGGAGACTTAGGATCAAAAGGACCCTTAGCATACTCTTCTAGAAATGTGGAGGGGCAATTCATAGTTGCAGCTGTACTGGCCACGGAACTAGTGGTTTGGGTCAAACGGTCACCCCTCTTTGCTTCTACATTTTCATTAGCCTCAGGTGCATAATTAGATTCAGTTTCGCTATGAGAGTGAACCTCAACCTCATCCTCATTCATGCCATGAGAACTCATTGTGACACTGCAATAAACAATATAAAAATTTAAAATTCAAACTATGCATGCAGCTACATAGCATAACACAAAGAATTAAGACAGATTTTCTTTTTGTTTTCTTACTCCAAATCACACGAAGTGCAAAAGCAGAGGATACACAAATAAAAATCTTTGTTCTTCATCTTTGTTCTTAATCTT
>VDFB02271358.1:913346463-913378234 GCA_007258455.2 Sequoia sempervirens
ATATGCATGAATACAAGGTATAGACATGAAAACATGTAAGTTGCAAAGTATACATTGGAATACACGTAATTCACAAAGTATAGACATAAGTTGTAAAATATACACTTGAATACAGGTAACTCATATCTATTGAGCCATGGATTTATAAAATGCAAATATGGACAGCATCGATAAAAAAAAATTGTATTAACCAAATAGCCATGTAGGCATACATCAATATATGCCGATATAAGTATAAAATATATACAAAATAGCCATATAGGCATACATTTTCAAATATATCCAATATGTAAAATATGTACAAAAATGCCATATAGGCATACAACAAAGGGCTCTAGAATCAAAAGTCATTGCTCTGCATCCTCTCGAAATAAATTCTTTCCCTTTGCTTATCGACCAGATGGTGATAGGTCTGTCACTCATTTATTTTGAGGTTGAGGGGTGCTCCTCCTAGGGTTTAGTTTATGTTCAAGCTTTACCTGTTACAATAAGAAGTAAAGACATTAATATGTAGAAATTACATTATAAAAAATGATATATTTAACAAAATAATCACTTACCACTAGTAGACAATCTCTCTCCTCGAGGGAAATATTTACATGCCCATGTTGTGGCATGCTGAAGCCCTGTATAAACCATCCAAAGAGAAATTAAACTATAAATCAATAATGGTTTGATTTTTCACTAACTAACAGTTATAACAACGAATGTAAATTGAAAATTAGTAATCTGCCTCATACCTCCTCTACGAGAGCCATTGGGGACTCTATAGTAGATGAAACACTGAGCTCCATTGCCCTATTAAAATTCATAGGTTTGTCAACTTCCAACATCTGAAAATAAAATAACAAATTATTCAATCATGAAAACTACAATAGTGATGCACATCATGGCTTATAATGTATGAGATATGGACAAAGATTTGAGTACTTATTAAACTATATATTTTTGACTATCATGCTTACTATTTTCCCTATCCATAGCTTGTTTTAAAGCACCTATTCTTAGGATTTTACCCATAGTAGCAAGGCGGTGAACCATTTGATAAAATGCTTTCATAGAAATGTATGATAACAATGGTAGCATAGAGAAGGAAGTGAATTGTATGAAAAAATGCCTCAAAGAAATGGGGTTTGACGGTGATGGAATGCCATTACAAACAAATTGTCATGGCATTCCATCACCATAAGACTACATTTCTTTGAGGCATTTTTTCAAACAGTTCATTGCCTTCTTTATGGTATTATGCTGGGATGGGGTGGATGGTAGTGTGGTCTTGGTTATGAGATGGAAGGTGACCATGACATGAAGAGGGAGGGGTAGGGACATGAACAAGTGTAATAAAAGGTGGAAGGTTCCATGGATTGGTAAATTGAGGATGAGGACCTTGAAAAGAATTTGGAGGGGAATTCTGGCTAAAGGGTTGGTTTCTATTCTTCAGGAAGTGAGTTGTTTGAAAAAATGCCTCAGAGAAATGTGGTCTCATGGTGATGGAATGGCATTCCATCACCATGAGACCACATTTCTTCAAGGCATTTTTTCATACCACTCACCTCCTTGACTATGATATTGCTTACTATTATGCTTTGATAGATTTTTTCCAAGCATCCATAGTTTGTTGGAAAGCACCTATTTTAGACTTTTAGCCATAGCAGCAAGGAAGTGAGTAGTTTGATAAAATGCTTTAGTACACATGTATGGAAAATGTGTTAGCATAGAAAAGGTGGTGCGTTGTTTGAATAAATGCCTCAAAGAAATGTGATCTCATTGTGATGGAATGTCATTCCATCACTATGAGACAATATTTCTTCAAGGCATTTTTTCAAACTACTCACTGTCTTGTCTATGCTATTGCTTAATATTATGCTTTGATAGATTTTTTCCAAGCATCCATAGTTTGTTAGAAAGCATATTTTTTAGGCTTTTAGCCATAGCAGCAAGGAAATGAACTGTTTGATAAAATGCTTTGGTACATGTATGGAAAATGTGGTAGCATAGAAAAGGCAGTGAGCTGTTTGAAAAAATGCCTCTAAGAAATTGGGTCTCATGGTCATGGACATCACCATGAGACCAAATTTCTTTGAGGAATTTTTTCAAACAACTTATTGCCTTTTCTATGCTATTGCTTACTATTATTCTTTCATATATTTCTTTCAAGAATCCATAGCATAGACAAGGCAATGAATTGTTTGAAAAGATGCCTTAGTAAAAAGTGGTCTCATGGAATGCCATGACAAGCAAATATAATTGGAAGTTGCTCCTACTTATTACTTATGCTATGTGAATTAATTGCATCACTGCTTATGTTCACTTTCTAAACTATATTGTAGTTGAAATTTTGTCATCTATCAACATCTAGTTATTGGTTATGGAATGTGAAGTAATGCTTTGAGTTTGAAAGATGTGCAATGCAATGTAATCAATGATATGGATATAAACTACAAAAATATAGTAAGTACAATTCATTAGTTAAACTCTTTATTCTATTACTTGTGTGTAGGTTTGTCTAAATCCATTGGCGCTAGGAGGTGTTCCCACGAAAGCTCTGATATTAGCCTATTCAACATCCAAAATCACATAGTAGAATACCATTCATAAAACAATGCTACTAACATGTAATAAATTTATAATTGTTTACTAGTTACATACCTTAACAGTAGATGTAGTGGAGTAATAAGTAGGTGTAGGGCCAGTGTATCTAGTATCAACACTGTGACCCTGAAATTTTATTAAAATCACAAAACTAAATTAGTTAATCTTTATTTCAAAATTGAAATTTAATAAATTAAATTCAATGAACATGCTAACATTTACTTGAGTATTGATGCCATAGGCCTTATTCAAAATGTCATCTTCCCTCACCATCTCCATAGTTGTAGATGTATCCTATGTAGCAGCCTCCTAAGTGTCTGTGGGGTCATATGAACAAGTCACCCTGCAAGCCTAACACAAATGGGATAGAAGCCCACCACTCGAAGAATCCCCTGGATGGCATCGTAGTATAGGGCTGGCATGCTGGATGACACTTTGGGCCAAAGAACTGATGGCCTACAAAGTGTCTACCTCAACACTCTCCTTCATGATGGAAGGGATAACGATGTGCTCATGAGGCGGCCTAGCGAGAGGTCATCTCGCTTGCTGCCTAGGATCCTGATGTGCACCGGGTCTATCTTGAGCTGACCCCCCATCTCTCCCCTGGAAGTCCCTCAATAATTTAGTATTTTTTTCAGGATGAACTCATAGTATAGTTTCCTCAAGAAATATTGCGGGACTTCACAATTGTTGCATGGTGGGTAATCAAAAACCATGTACCACCTATCCCAAAAAAGGGTCCTAATCTATTGGTGGTGGCACCAATGGATAGGAAACCTTTTCGCATTGAGGCTAAGATTTGCATTTGTGCATGGGTCAGTGAATAATGAGCACAAATCTAATTTTGTAATTTTTTATATCTTTTACATCTTTATATGATAACTTATCTCGGTAAAAATTCCTAGCCGCCTACCTCCTATCTTGCCAACTAGTTAATTGTTTGTTGATTGAATCTACATGTTTTAACATTTGTTTCAATGAATTTGCAAGGGTTTTTCTTTCCATGGTTGAACCATTTGGATCGTTCAACCTCATGATTAACTCAATTTGTTTTTTATTGTTTTTCAATTTCACTCACAAAATTTTGTTGAGTGCCAAGAGGATGTTGATGGATTGGTGGAGGAGATTGTTGTTGTGGTTGATGAACTTGAGGATTTTGTTGATGTTTTTGTTGCTCTGCTTGTTAAGCATTTTGTTCTTGTTGTTGTTGCTATGCTTGTTGAGCATTTTGAAGAGGGTTTTGAAGAGGGTTTGTAGGTTCATTAACATCTCTGACAAATTAAACAAATAAATATAAAAAATAACCTAAAACTAACAAATTCACAAAAAAAAACAATCCTTACCTCTTCGACCTCCTCGTCGACGTGGCAACATCCTGGTGACAAAACAACAAAAAATTGATGAAAAATTTGCAAGATTCACTCCTCCCAGAATGCGAGCACACAAAAGAAGGGATTTTTGGTTCTAGGCAGAAAAAAAAGTCACAATGCAAATGAATTCAAATTCCTTTTTTTTTTCTTTTAATTGCTCATAACGTGAGCATGTTATAACAAGCTCACATTATAGGCTCATTGTGGTCGAGCCTTAGGCTTGGAACACCAAGCCATAATGTAAGCATGTTATAAAGCACTCGTGTTATAACGTGAGCGTGCTATAAAGCACTCGTGTTATAAAAAACTTTTTTAAAAATTTGGAAAACTCCCTGAAATTTCCTCTATCCAAAAAGGCCTAGTGAGACCCATACACCACCTTGGGTGTATGAGTCACACCCAAATGGGACCTATACACCACAAGTGGTGTATGAGTCCCATTTGGCCCCTTTTTAGGGTTTTGAGTGGGAAATCGAGGTTTTCAATTCAAATTTCATGAATGTCGGTATTTGGGATCTAATAAATGGTAAGTTAGATGGAATGCCTATATAAAAAAGGTTTCAAATTATTATTTCATCTAAGCAATCATAATATCAACTAGGAAATCAAGAGTCAAGCATCCTAATACTTCACAAGAGCATTAAGAGAGTTTATAAGAGCATTTCTAAGGCATTCAAGGGTAGATTTCTTCATCATTTGTTTTTGCTAATTCAATATCCATCATCATGTCAAAGTCACCAAGCATCAAGCATGTTGTTGAGCCAATGTTGTGATGTAACATTCAAGATCCAAGTTAATCATTGTTCCATATCTCATTCAAGATAAATATATACATTCTACATGGAAACTTCATGATAAATTGTTGATTTACATTTCAAGACATCATTCAAGGTATCATTGTTCATGTTTCATTGTTTCATCATAAGGTTTAATTACCTAAATGGGGTTTGACCAAGGCAAACCCCTATTTCCTAACAATCAACAAGTTTTTCTCTCTCTACATGTGTGATTGTAGATCTAGGTGTTTTAGAGATTGAAGGATATTTGAAGACCAAGTTGCAATATTGGAGAGAAGTTGTCAAGTTGTCACCTACATTGCAAGATCACGGAAAGTCACCTACAAGCCATAAATTAAGGTTTCAAACTCAGAGATTTGGTGGGAAGAAAGCTACATGAAATCACTATAGAGAATACTAGAATTTCAAGTCAACCCTAATACTAGGACTAAATTACCACTTGTGGTGTATGAGTCCCAGCACTACCATTTTTCAAGTTTCAGGAGATTCAGATCATTCCTTGACAGATTCCATTTTTGGCACATAAACCCTAGTTTGGGACTAAATCGCTCAAACTAGCGTATGAGACCCAATGGGCATTAAAGATTAGGATTTCATGGTTTTGGAGATTTTTTTTACCTCATCCTTCTTCCAGGTGCACCTTAGCTCATTCTCAGTTTGTTATTTTTCATTTTAGTTTCATTTCCTAGGTCATTTAGTCAAGTTCGCATGATACCTTCATCATTTACATTTTTAGTCTTTCCAAGCCCTAGCTTGATGGTGAACCCCTCATTGATCTTTAATCATACCCTAGGAAAAAATTTAGTAGATCTCTTTCCCTTATTCCATCCTTGGATTGAGATCTCTAAGGTTTCCTTGAGTGAAACTAAGTGAAATAGGTCCTAAACCCCTAGGTTCCATATCCCAAAAGGTGGAACCCCTATTTCCTAGGTTTTGGGGCATACATGTGTTTTTATATGATATTTATGATGATGCATCTGATTATCAATTTCGTGCTTCCTAGTATAGGTTTACAAGTGTTTTTCAGATTTAGACTTTGATGGTGACAGGTACATAGGTTGTATTCAGTTTTGAGGACATGAGTTGACACGAGTGGAGACTTGGAGTCTCATATGGGTGATAGTTGAGTGCATGTATAATGTTGAATACGATTATGGTGTCATGGATATGTAGGTACATTTGATCATTGACATGACATGATCATATATGTGGTTGTTTGGTGGTGATATGGTTTGGTGTTAAGAGGTTGTTTCTTATCTCCTTGATGCTTGTATGGTTCCTTGAATATGGTTACTCATTTGTGGACATGTTTGACAAATCAAAGTTGTGGTTGATTTTGTGCTTGAGTCTTGATGTCTAGAGGATTATCTTCTTTGATATCTTAGTTTACAGGTTACTAATGTGATGATGAGTTTTCATGCATCATTGTTTTGATCATGAGTTATGTAGGTGTGGGTTGGCCACCTAATCATTTGCAGTGGGATGAATCAAATGTGGACTATCTATATCTATTAGATTGGTTCAATGGTGATGTAGATTTTGTTAGTTGGAATTGTTCATGGTCATTTGTGCATTGGTACATGTTGCTTTGGGACTAGAGGATGGATGATTAGAGTACTTGATTATTCAGTTGATGAGACTTATAGCATGTGGTTCTATCATGATGTCATGATAGCCTGGTTGCATTCATTGGTTATATACACTTTTCAATGGGAGAATTTGATAGTGATAATTTGGCAGTGTAGGATTGGTTCCTAATGTTTTGATGGTGGTTGTATCTTCTTGGCTTGAAGATCTTGATTCTACTTGGTATGTTTGGCATTTCAGTTGTGTGTGTGAACTTGGATGATCTTCATGGAGGTGATGGCTGTCATGATGCCATGTGTAGCTTGGTATCATGGTTTAGTGCGAGTTGTTTCCAGTGACGTGATTCATAATTGGTGATGGTTATCTTCATGTGATTGGAGATGGTCAATTCTTGGTTTAGAGTGTGATTGTTATTATGTCATGGTTTACTCTTGATTCACTAGCTTAGAGTTGGCATGATATGGGTTCTCATGAGACCAGGATGTTGAAATGAACAAGACAACTAAGAGGGGGGGTGAATCAGTTGTATCAAATTGAACCTTCAAAACCCTCAATAGTAAACAAATCCACAAGCATTAATTAAACCCTTATTTTGTTAAGTTGATTAAACATGAAATGTAGATAACATAAACTGAAATCACAACACTATACACATGAGAACACCATCTATTTATGTGGAAAACCCAATGAGGGAAAAACCATGGTGAGAATTATCTCACAATATAAGTGTTGGATGTTGTGGTTGTGTTGTTGATATGTGGTTGTCATTGATGTCAACACTATTAGCATTATTGTATTGAAGGGTGTATATGTTGAGGATATTGAGAAAATTGTTAAAGGAAGAGTTGCAGGTTGCTAGTGGAATAGTGGAACAGTGAAGGTCAAGAAGGTGTCTTGTTCTATACATTGAAGATCCATTGTTGTGGACTACAGGGTTTATTGCTGAGAGTATCTAGTTCATCTATTGGAAGTTTCAGAGGTCCACATGAAGATTTGATTGTGCTATGAACAGTTGTGTTCTGACAATATTTTTGTGGGTCCTGTCAGTATTCTTGATTGAAGTTTATGTGATTATGATAATTTCTATTGCTACAAATATTTTTTTGTTAGTTCTTGTTGTTCTTGGGTGCTTCTAGATCATTCTCTATCCTTGTTGTACATCTGGGTTGATCGGTGTGCTCGTGGTCAAAGATTTTTCTTGGTATGTTCGGGTTTTCATGTTCTTGGCTAACATGATGGTTGTAACGTGTTGTGGATCCTTGAAGATTTAAATTTGAATGTTTGGTGTGCTCGAGGATATTGTTTTGGGTCACATCATGATCTTAGCCGACGGTGTTTTATCCACATTGAATATTTATTTTTAAATTTGGGCCGACATTGAAAATATGTTTTATATTTTTTGGCCGACTAAGTTGGTGATTAATTCCATGTTGTGGATATATAAGAGTGATTGTTTGAGCAAAGTTAGAGTGTAGAAGAGAGAATGTAAGCCAGAGAAATTGTAGAGGTGTGAATATTTATCTAATCATTTGATTGTAGAGCAGAGTGAGAAGAAGTTTGAGCGAAGTGTGAAGAAAGTTTTCTGTGCTTAACTGGAATTGTAATCAGGCTTGTGAAGAAGCTATTTTCTCAGTTCATACCTTGAAGATCTAATCCATGTTGTTGTGTATTTTTGGGAAGTGAGCCCTCTTGTATTTGAGTAGTGTGCCTTAACACATGTGTATTCCCATTATTTCTCTTATACTTTTAACAGGGTATAATATTGTGGACTAACACCCACCATGGTTTTTTTCCTAACAGGGTTTCCACGTAAAAAATCTTGGTGTTCTTTGTGTTTTTGATGTGTTGATTGTTCATTCATCAGATATGAGATTAAGTAAAGTTTGAAAAGTCTTAATATTTTGTGACAACTGATTCACCCCCCTCTCAGTTGTCTATCCTTGTTTTTCCAACAATAAGTAATAGCAAAATCGGTACGCACACTGTGAGAATAGGACACACTGTCCAAAAAGGCTCACAACTAGAGCTCATTGCCATAGAAAGAAAAAAAGAAGATGGAAGAAGAAATTTACATAGAGAAAACACTTCTCCATACAAAAAGGAGTCCACCACAATTTCTCACACGCATTCATAGTCTCACATGAACGATTTTGGATGCCTTCAACTCACTTCCTTCAGGAACCCTAACATGAAGTTTGCACTGCTATGCTCAATTTTGCATCACACACATCACTTGAAAAAATATCGCATCTATCTTTCTTCTTACTCTTTCCACTTTCTCTTACTTGCATCAACACCATACATGTATTTATATCAAGTTCAACCTCAAAAAAATTCTCCAATGTCGGCCACTAGCCGGTGTACATTCAAATTCAAAATAGGTCGAGACTTAAATATTCTTGCAGTGGATAGGAATGAAAGGCGACCTACACAAATCCTTAATTAGGACCCAAATAGATCCCAACACATTTCAACATGCTTCCACTATGAGCCTCACATGTAGTCTTAAACACAAGGTCGATCAACACTCGTGCAAAACACCATAGACATTAAGTACATGCTTCTTTAAATCAAGACAAAAGTTTTGAACAACATAATTCACATGAAATAAATCTAGAACAATCCATGAACTACTTAAGACTCATCAAACACTTTATCTAAGCTCACATCAACAAATACTTCAACTTATGACAATTGATAACCCTTAATTGCATACTGACAAATGAAACTCACATTGTATTGCATCAAATCAAGTAAAACCTTGAACATAGATATATAAAATCATTATAAGCAACTTCCCAAATCTACACAACCTGAATCCAAACAATGAAGAAACGTGAAGCAAATACATTTCTACCAGACCACAAAAAAATCACTGAACAAACTGGTTCACACACTAGTGAAAATATCTCGCATTGTACAAAGATCCAAAAACCCAAATTCTAAATATAGCAACCTCTGTCAACCTTAAATAACCTGTAAGATCCACATAGACACATCATCAACATAGAAACAACATGGAGCACAATATTGGAGCACATAATGAACATTTTCACAACACAATTTACTCTATTTATTAAATTTTCTCAAAAGCATTTGGAAACCAAGTACCAGAGACATCATCTCAGCTCATTACTTCATTCCAACTCATCTTTAGAATCTATGACAAAGGAATAGCTCCATTTACTCACAACACTTCCTCAAGGTCTCAACTACACATGCACAACCTATTTTCCTCTTTTCCACAATTTTCTCAATATCCTCAACATCTTCATCCCATAGTTGATATCAATGGCAACACTAGTCAATAGACTTCGTATTGACATCAGTGACAACACCATCATACTTACAACATATGATGTATGCATGATTTTGTTGCATGTGATCTCCTAGGAGGAGATTGTTAAATCATGTTGTCATGATAGGTTCTTGATTTTGTGGTTGGAGCTTTGACATTGATCTTGTTTGGCTCTCTTTGTATTGAGTACATGATTATTTGCTCGATTACTTCATCATGGTGCTATGTTTCATTTGGAGTTTGACATGTATTGATTGGTTACAGGTGCTCATGGATACTTGGAGATGTGAGTGAGGTTGGAGTTCTCTTGTGGTTAGAGGCATGTGCTTGAGACAATTACTCTTTGGAGTTTTCAGCAGGAAGATTGAGGAGCCTTCACCTGGATATGGATGTGAGTTCATGATGGACCTATAGAGGAGATTATTCTTGGAGTGATTCATGATCTGACTTGGTTATCCTAGAGGAGCATTCTCATTCCCCACTCTTGGTCTTCTCGGTGGATTATCATCTAATAGGTATGCCCATCCTATTTTTGATGTGAATATGTTTCATGCTTTGATTTCTCATGGGAATGAGTTGAGTCATGGTGATTGATTTTGGGACTCATTTGAGGATTATTTAGTATGGTTATCTCATTGTGAATTTGAGTTTAAATGTTATCATTCATTGATGAGGAGTTTAGGAGATGGTTATTGGATTGATTTCTTGTTTTGGGAATGGATACTTTGAGTTTGATCTTCTTGGTTAGAGAGGCTTACATCCATGTGGGAATTTACATGATTCATATGTTGTTTGATCTAAGAGATTAAACATTGTTATGGGTGTTGTTGAGGCTTCTCATTTGGGGTTGTTAGGAGATCATACTTGACACAACATTGCACTTTGAGGTGTTGGTAGAAGGACATATTATGGTTTACAATTTTTCTCTCTTCATTATATGGTTTCTTCTCGGAGGTTCATGTTTATATGATTTGGGAGGATTGTGGTGACATGTTGTGAGAGATTATGGTGTTGTTGGTGTTGCATGTGTAGATCATTGTTATTGTTCTTGGTACTTCATGTTTTGATCATTTATCACACCTTAATATGGTGTTGATTGGTAGACTTGGAGTTCCTAGATATGTATGTTCTTCATTGACAAGTTTGATATAGGGAGCTTGATTGCAGTTTATGGGTTGCATATGTTGGCATGAGCTTGTTGATGTTGTTGACACCTAAGAGGAATGGATGGTTGGATGCATTAGAATTTGTTGTGGATGCTATTTTTGATCATGTGAGTTTTTTCACCTGACAACAGCTTGGTTGGGGCCTTTGTTATCACTTGGATTTGGTGCTTGTGTTCTTGAATTGGTGCACCTTCACCTTGGCATGTGCTCCTTTTCTTCCATAGGTGGCATGTTGGAGGATGAGAGGAGTTCTTGCTTGAGATGGTGGTCACTTTGTTCTTATTGTAGGTATCTTGATGGAGCATGAGAACATGTTGGAGATTCAAGTGGTTTTGTGTATGGCTATGATGATGTATTTCATTGATTGATCCCTTATGCAATGTATACAACAAGTAGGTGAATGTTGGGATATGGTATTGTACACCATTGCATAAAATATTATATTATAATGTTGTAATTAAATAATTATTTAGTTGTGATGCACCTAGTTGGTGTGATTAATCACACTAGGTAATTATTTGGGGACTTTTAATCATTATATTAAAATTTCTATAAAATTAAACACAAAATTAAATAAGAATTTGCTTAAGTATACAAATTTCATCATTATAATTTTTTAAAAATACTTAAAAAATAACTAATAATAAGATTAAATCCACTTTATGTATTAAAGATCTCACATGCATTTCATACATCATTGGCTTGAAAAAGAGATTCTTTTAATAATTAATATTAAAATTTAAAGCAACTTTCACTTTTCATTAATTTTATACTTACCAAGACAAAATAGTATAACCATGAAAATTGTAAAATGTTATTAACTAGTTATTAATATTTATAGACTATTATTTTCCACACTTAAAATAAATATTATTTTCTCTCTAATAAACATATTTTTTATTAAAAAACATTAAAAAATTTATTAAATAAATTCTTACTACAAACCTTAAACTAAAAAAGACAACCATGAATAACAAAAAATCAGGAGGTGTAGTTAGACTCAAATAGAACAAAATAAATCTTCACCTTACCTGTTTAGAAATTTCCTACTCCTTAAGTCATCCTCATTTTTCCCCTGCCGCATAAGGAAAATTCTTTAAGACTGCAATAACTAAAATGGAGATTATATCATGTTAATCTTGTGGTTATTGGAAAGATGGCAGATTACTTATCAAGATTTATGGTATGAATGAAGGAATGAATGAATGAGAGATTTTAATGTCGTCCACGAGACCAAAAGTCTAAGGGACCAAGAACCACAAAACTATGAAATCTCCAAATTATTTTTGATGTTGGATCTTCTACTACGATTTTTATCAAAAAATTAGTAGTCTTGATGATTTTTTCTTCATCAAATAGCTCATGTAGGTTGTTGATCTTCAAATTACCTTCATATTGACTATGAATATCCTCATACGTCGTGCACTCCATGATAAAATGTCATTCTCTCTCAAAAATTGTCCATATTATGTAAATATGGAAGCATAGAGAAGGCATGCGAACCGTTGGAACACCTACAACCAAACTCTGCAACCTACCCTAGCATCCTAGTTGCTGAAAAATCAAAATTGGTGCAGATAAAAAATGATCAAATCGCCATCTTCTAGGATGCAGAGTCCTTTTATCAAACTTGGCACTGAAAAGAAACTAGATCAAACTTGGTGCTGAAAAAGGAGAATACAACAAAAACAACCAAAAAATAGATAAAAGTTGTCGTCAGTCATGTCATAATTTTGATTTTTTAAAGAGAAACTATAGTTTTATATCTTTGAAATGATGCTTCAGTGAACTAGAGTGGGCATCTGAAAAATGGCGAGTTAAGTCAGCCAAGGGATGATGAACTACAATTATGATGCATGGATGGATATTCATGTCATAAGTGCATTCTAAGGGCGGGATAGTCGCTACCAACTCTCACAAAACTAATTATCCATGACCCCCTGCTTTTTAAACTCCAAATTTCTACATATGATAAAATACTTCAATGAGAACAATTATGAATCTGTAGAAGCTTATTATATAAGTTGCACATCTCAAGTCCTTTTTTTACCCTGTTTGCTCAGCTCAAGTCTTTTTTAGAAAAAAATGAATTGCCATATCAAAAAATTCATACGGGCCGAACTTAGCCGAGCTTAACCAGAACACTCTAAGCGTTGACCACTTAGAGTGGCTGATGTGGGGCCCTCTTACTCTGTTCCTCTCCTCAACGTTCATTTTCGTTATTGCTAGCAATCTCGTTAACTGCTACAGTCAACGGTTAGTCACAGTTAGCAACCTTGCACATAAACTGAACATTTAAACTCACTTTCCCACGTTGTAGAAGATGGGACGCACTTCACCATACCCAAGAACAAACATTGTCACATTCAGTGTTAATGAAACTACAACTGGTAAGTTGGAATTTCAAATTTGAATCTGCAATCTCCCGTCCAACCCACTAAAAGGTGTAATAGGAGGATTTCTTCAACTGGATCAAACATCACAACCATAAGAGTTGCAGGAGTAAATGGATCATCCTCAGATTTTTTGAAGTATATTAGTTTTAGAAGCATTCTTAATAGTATATTTTGTTTACTTCGCTAATTATTTATTTTTTCAAAATTATTTAAAAAATATTTTATTTTATTTATTTTATTCTTTTTATTTGAACAAATATTTTTATTTATTCAATAATTTCATATAATGAATAATTTTAATGAGATAATTATGTACTTCAGTAAGTAAAATAAAAAATAATTATGTATTTTAGTAAATAAAATAGTAGATAATATTTTAAAATAAATATTTATTAAATATGAAATAAATAATTTATTTCAAAACTTTAAAACTTGTTAAAATAAAGTCTATATTATTTATTTAAATATATATCTATTAAATAAAATAGTATTTAAAATTGTAGGATTTATGTAAAAATAATATTATATCTAAAATTTTAGATATAGTTAAGTATTTTAAAAATAAAATACTAAGTTATATATAATATTTATTAAACTTTGAAAAATTAAAATAAAAGAATTAGAGAAAATATAGAATAATAAAAATAGTAAGGAAAAAATATTGAAATCATTATGTAATTCTGTAAATAAATTATAAAATAGATATGTAATTAATGAATAAAAAATATAGTATATAAATTATTATATATATTTTAAATATATGTATTTAAAATATTTCATAGATATTAAATTCAAGGTATTTTTATTGAAATTGTTATTTAGGATAGATAGGTGTCTTGGAGTTATACTTTTGGACATCTTTTATATAGATATATTTAATATATCTATTTGATTTTGTATAAACAGAACTAGCCTATCAATAAAATGCACCCAACTACTCTATCCTCTCCTCTAATAAGTCACAAAAAAAGGTCTATACATACTTAATAAAATTTTATCATGATCAATTATTAGATGGAGGGAGTAAAAGTGCATCTTGACCTAGTTCATAAATAGATGTATATAATATATGTTAATATTCTACCAAAGTGAAGTGGAAAGATAATCAACTTGTTAGTAGTCACCACCAATGACTATTATGAAAGTGAAGTGGAGTCGTTGATCATGCTAGAAAAGGATATGTGAGAAAATAATAGCCTAAATTGGGATTATAACCCAATCTTAAGCTCTATTTTGTATTTGATTATTTTATGATTCTGTTTGATGAATCTTAATTAGCACATTGAGTGCAACTAAGCAATTGGTAAATACCTTGGGTGTTTATGAGCACTTGTTAGATTTTAACCTATAAAAAAATAAAAAAATCTCAGTTATTGAGAAAATAAATAAGATGTCATTAATTTATTATTTCTAATTCCAAGAAGGTTATAGAAAGTGATATGCAAGTGATGAATGTAAATATTAAACCTCTAAGTGTTAGGAATCTTTCATCTATAAATACCATGTGTGAAAAAGTTTTAATTTGATCTTAGTTCTTCAATTTTATTTTTTATATTTGTAGTATTTAGTATATTAAAAGGCATTCTATAGTGGTAGAAAGACATTGACTATCAAGTTGTGACCATGTACATAAAAAACTAAAATATAGCTAACATATATTTTTTTTAAATTTAAAATATATATTGATCTTCCAATCATAATAATAAAATAAGAGTTCAAATAAGATTCAACTAGTATGGATATCTTACAAATTACCTACATATTATTTGTTATATGAATTCAATAGTATTGTAAAATAGTCTATACTAAACAAGTTACAATCATATCAAATAATCCATACAAAACAACAAACTTTGAGATCATAATTTCAATCTTTAGAAATAAATGTAATTCTAAGAATTTAGTGTTGACATCCCAATAAAATTAATTCAATAATCTAATCCATATAATTCAATTTGGTGTTTGATGGCTTAAGGGACCAATATTATTCAAGGGATTCATTATTGGCATCTCAAGAAATATGATTAAGTAATTTTTTCTATATTTGAACAAACTTGACTTGTTGGTATTTTGAGATTGGGAGAAAATATTGAAATCTTTTTATTATATGAAAGAAAACCAATTGCATTAGAGATATTCCAAACTTATTATACCTAAAGAACTATTACAATTATATGAAAAATCTAGTAAGCCTAACTTGTATATTTTTTTATTTATAACTTTTTATATTGTTTAAATTTTAAGTACAATTAAATTTTGACCTATAACCAAACCTGAAATTAATTAATATATGGATTAAACTTGGAATTAATTAAATTTCATGGTCTAACAACACAAAATTCCAATCCCTTAACTTTTAGTATGACTAAGTTAAAGGTATATCATGCATTTACAAGGTCTTTATGTTTCAATTCTTGTTTAGTCTAGGCTAAAATTGACTAAGTTATGCAAGTACATAATTTGGTTTTACTACTAGATACAATATTTTAGTTTGCTAAAAAATGCAAAAATTTGGTCTTCAATGGATGTCAAACTTTAATTTTTTGATGGATTTCATCCTTTTGTTATTTATCATGTTCACCTAAATTTTATCGTAGAGATATTTTGGTTTGAATTTTATCTAAAATGTAGGTTTCTAGTGTAGAAATGGACATTTATGAATTTCTTGTGTTGAACCAACCATTTCGACCTCACTTTTCAACCTATTTAAAATAATATTTCCACAAGGTTATGAAGTTTTGAATTTGATCAAGGAAGGTTTGTGATTTCTAGTGTGGAATAAAAAAATTGTATGTTTCCTAGTGCAAAACTAGACATTCAAAGTAACTTCATTGTGGAAAGCATGCAAGGAGCCATTTCCATGATAGTTCAATTGCAATGTTTTGCAATTCTATTTTTTTGGAGCATAGACATGTAGTCAAGTGTTGTTTGATGTTGTGTTGCTTCAAAAATTCCAAGAACTGCTTGGATGTGAATCCCCACCTCGATTTGAGTGAAGGAGAAGAAGATGTCATGTCTGCTAAACAACTCACTAGTAGAAGTCTTGATATTGTGCAAAGGCTCCACTCTTCTTCTTGAGAAAGAACATCCATATCTTAGAAGAGAAGTAATCCAAAAATAGTTCTAGAAGTATTGGAAACCTCAAAAGGAAGTAGTAAGGGGTCCACATGATGTATGCATGACCACGATACGGTCCTTGGCATGGAAGCTACTTGACTCAAACTGATCCCAATGGTTTTTTAACAATAAGACATCCAAGGAATATAGGAAAAGAATGGGATAGTTGAGGAATTCCTTATATCATCTCCTTAAAAGTGAGATGATACAAGGAGTCGGTAGAAAGATGCCCATAGTGATAATGCTAGAATAGAGTAGATTCAATTTTAGAGGTAGAGAGAAACTACAGAGAATGAGATTGCATATAGTGCAAATAAATGGTCCTTCATGAAAGTGCTATCAATTTCCATGCCTTTTTTGAAGATCAAATAATATTTGATTCCTTTCTTGACTTGGAACCCCACCTTAAGCTTATGATTCAAAATTTGACTTACAAATAAGAGATTCATTATCAAGCCGAGAACATAGAACACCTTTGTGAGGGTACAACATCTCAGACCAAGAGGAATGGTTGCATTTCATATTCCTTCTATAACATACTCCTTATTGTATGCAATCTAAGCTTGATCTTTTGTGGGTCAATCAGTCAATGTATCAAATATCTCTCTATTGCTCTCTATTGTCGTTCATATACTTGTTAGCATGATAATCAATCAACTAAATATTCCTTGTTCCCTATGACGTTTGGGAAACGAGAACAACATTCTAATGGGAACCTCAATTTCTCATATGTGATACATCCTCATTGGATGCATCATCTTATTGGAAATTGATGAGAACCTCAATTTCTTATATTTGATACATACTCATTTACCACATACTTGGATTATTTTATGTACCCCCACACTCATATTCATAACCCTAATCTCATTAACACATCTTTTATTTTTCCTCCTAATACATTTTGAAGTCATTAAGTGTTGCAATGATTTAGAGAGAGAAGTTTTATTGATGTAACTCATTTGAAGGATTAATACAAGTCTTGGATCTCTTAGGGTGTGGAACTTTTTCCTGAAAGGGTTTCTCCATGTAATTCTTGAGTTATAGTTTCCATTTATATTTTAATCTATTTTCATCTATGATTTATTGCTATATGTTTCTTTGGATGCATAAAATTATCTATTGAAACATAGAAAAAAAGTGGATGTGTCAAGATGAAATGTCCTCCTAGGTTCAAACACTCTTTCCTAATTTCATTAGAAAGAGAGGTCACAAAAGGATAGGATAGAATCGCAACCTTGAGGTGAGCCAACCCTATTTTGGACCTTTGGATATCTACTTTAAGACAAATTTACAATGTTTTGGAATTATTTAAAGTACATAAACTAATTGAATCGAGTATGAACTATCACTTAAAATGAAAATTTCCATGATAACAGAAACAAAATAGACAGTTTGCAAGTAGATCTGGGAAGGGTTTGATAGTGTGCACCTGTAATAAAAAGTGGCTTTTGAGCTTTGATCAAGGAATCATTCACCTAGGGGCGAAGGGTCTCATTCACCCAGGGGCGAAGGGTCTCAGTGTAGGGGTCCAAAATCAATTTTTACAATCCTTTAATCCTTGATCTAAGCTTCTTGCTAGTAAGCCAAAAAAATTTGCAATTGAGTTTATGTGGCTTGACAATTTAATGAATGCAACAAATGCAACTTTGTAAAAATGCCCCTTTGATCAATTTTCAGTCCTTCTTCACCTGTAAATCTACACATACAAAGAGGGAAAAACTATTTTGTATGAATGGGGGTTTTCCTTAGTCAAACCCCATGCTTGGTAATTAAACCTTGATAGAAATATGAATGGAAATGGAGAAGGAAATGAGGAATGAAACAATGCTTTCTTACAACTCACCAAACCTTCATTGGTTTCCCTTAGAGGACTAAAGTCAAACACATCACTCCAAGGTACTTGATCTTGATTTTCTTGATGAATTTGGATATTTGAAATGCTTGGATGCTTTAGGATCAACAATGCATATTAGCCTTCACAAGATGACATGAACACACATGAACTTTGACATGATGATGGGATCTTGAATGTTGTTGTGTATAGATAATTGATAAACCTACTCTTCAATGCTCTTGATAATAATTTTGATTCTTGTGAAAGTTTCCTTAATGCTAGATAATTTGAATTGATAAAAAGACTTTATATTTAGAAGTGTTTATCTAATTTCTCGACAATTAGATTCCAAAAGCCGACATTAGCAATTTGAATTTGAATCATTAAAATGTCACCAAAAACATATTTTAAAATGGGTCTTAGCACTTAAAGGGGACCCTTTCACCCTTGGGAGAATGGGTTCTGGACCTTAATTCCAAGACACACATGATCCAAGGTGTTTTAATTAATGATGGCATTAATTTAATATAGGTGAACTCCTTTCAGAAAATGGAAATAATAAGGCTTTGGAATGCATAATTGGGTCAATTAGAGGCTTAATTAAGTCAAATTAATTAAGGGGATGCATACATAGTGTGAAATTGTAAAGGTATACAATTTGCTACATTACATCTACATATTTTCATTGTGAATTTTTTATCTTGATTCTCAACATAACAGATTTAGTTCCTACACGGGTTCTCATAATATTGAATACCCTATTTATAGTAGGTACAATAAAATCATCTTGGTAAACAACATTCATTCTAAAAAGTTTTAGAAACAAACATAAGTGTTATTATGAATAAACAGGTTAAGAGTCATTTCATCTTCTTACCTAATTAGTTTTTGTAAAATCCATGGGACATGCCACATGAAAAACTCCTTAACAACCCTCCACTGTAGAATCAAAGTTTCCCTCTAAGCATAAATTAACTTTAAAGAGATTTATCATTTCATCTACCCACGAAAATACCAACCAAGCCCCAATAAGATGATAAAGAAGTAAAAGATGTAAAGCTAGGAAAAAACAAAATTTAATATAGAACTTCATAAATTTCTTCCCAGTGAAAGCATGAATGATAAAATTATATTATATGAATACATCTTAAGTCATGAAACAATTACAACGATAATAAAATATATTGAATTATTACATGGGAAAGAACAGGGGATCAGAGAAGGCATCAAAGAAATGAACAAACTAGGAGGAAAGGAAATGGATTTGAAATTTGAAGAATTACCATTCATAGAAGGGTAAACCCACAAAACTAGTTTACAATTCTAGTGAGGAAGGAAAATTACAAAAAACACCCCCATGGAGAAAATTTTGGTTTTTGGAGGTTCGAAAGAACTTTAGGTTTGAGCAAACCCAAAGGGGGTTCACTCGAAGTCCCCTTCAAGAAAACCTATTTAATGTTGGGTCCCACCATATTCTACATTTCCTGAAATGAAAAACAAAGGAAAACTTAATGGATTAAAATGGAGACTTCACAAATCCAACTAGATGATGGTAGTCCTTAGAACAAGCTATCCAATGAATATAATTTTAATATGTTTTGGTTTTATTATGTATTTGTTTTTTTAGTTTGATTAAACATAGGTTTTTCATTGAAAATCTAGCTCTTTGTTCTACACATGTGGAAAAATAGTAGATTATAAAAAAAAAATTGAAAAATATCAGTGCACTAGATATTGAAGTCCTTGATCCAACAAAAAAATTGAATTTCAATGCATACAAAAAAGGTTATGTTGTATACAGTCTGCCTATGTCTGAATTGTAATTGGTTTGACTTTGAAACTTGATTAAGGAAAAAATATTCAATAAAACACTATGAAATCAAAATGAAAGTGCTAGATATCATAGTTACAAATCTAAATTCAAAAAAATAGAATTTTATCCTTCATGGAAAAAAAGTTATGTTGTATACAGTGAGCATCACTCCTTAAAAATGGTGTTTATTGAAAAAAAATTGTTTTCAAAGGAGATGGAAAAAGAAGTGCAATATAATTCCAAATTTTTTGAAAAAAATATATTTAGAATCTATAGACAAAATGTCACAAATCACTAGTTTGCCGCATCTTCAAATTCCTCACGGTTTAGCCACTATAGGTGCCTGAAAGTGAAGATTTAGTTAGAAAAAATAAGTTCAGTGTTATTTTGGCTAAAAATTGTAAAGCAGTATTGTGGGATCACCCAAAAAAATAACTAGTCTCAATTTCAATCTAGATGAGACTAAAGAAGAAGAAAGGATGCAAGAGGGATTCAATAAGATTACCAATAGAACATTAGAATAGAAGACAAAGGAATTTAATGAAGATGTATTGAATACGGCTATAGAAATTTAATAAATGAGTCTAAAAAGAATGCATGGACGAGAAATATAATATACTCCACATTTATTTTTGTTCCATAATAGAGATTATATTGATTTTTGCCAAAAAAGAGGTATACAATCGTATGAATATGTAGGATTCAGCTGAATTTTGCTAGACCACCACCAAAAATTGAGACTAACCCAACAAAAAACAAACACCAACAACACCCCAACTACTATGAAGATAGGATGCTCTACAACCGGACAGAGACAAGACGCCCATAGTTGGGAAACCACCAAATAGAAAACTAAAGCCGATTTCTTGAAAGTATTCAAAACTAAACACCATACCCATTATATTAGACCATTTTCCCTTGTGAAGGCATCAAACTCAGCAATCCATTTGAAGCCGTTCGCAGCCACCAACCTCACCTTCTTTTTCAAGAAATTAACCCCAACCACCACCACCATCCTGTGTTGCACCAAAGCCATGCCCTTCAAATCCAACATAAATGGATAAATTTTGATAACCTCAACTTTCTTCTTAACCAACTCCAGGTCCTTTGGCCTTGACACCCCAACCCCCATAATCGCCACCTTGAGAATTTCATCCATCCCCTCCATCAGACCCTTCTTGAAAAAGTTTGCAAACCAACGCCTCTGCATCTTCTTTGGAAGTATGGAGATCCAACAAAGATGCCAGGAACCTCGAAACTATTTGAGAGTTCATGTGTGGAGTTTCATGGGGCACCAGATGCTCCCTCCCCAAGACAATTTTGATAGCCACCACTATGTGTAGATCTATGTCTAGGAGAATGCACTTAAGGCGCTAGCTGAACATGTTTTATCACTCCTTGCTCCCAAGCTATATAGGGGTATCAACCCCAAAGCACACCAAAGAATCGACAAACATATGCATTGTAAATTTTGTTTTTTCTGCCATTGAAGAAACCCTTAAATAAGCCCAAATCCCTTGAGAAAAGAGAAGAATGCATAACCCAATACCACCTTTGAAGTAATGAGTGATGTTAATACATGGGGGGTTATTACGTTGTACAAGGTGAGGTTGTCACCTTGTGCGGCCTAGACCACAAGGCACTGTCGCCATATGGTGTCATCAATGCAACAATACAAAATGGAGGTAGAATATGATGCTAATGTGTGTGGAGCTCTCATCATTGCTGGATATGGTGAGTTCGTCTGGTGATTACCAAAACACGCAAAGAAACCATGTGACTATTGTTGACGGGGCAACCACTTACTGTCCATGCCTTATTTTACCCCCAGAAACAGACTTTCCACAATCCCATGTGGAAAATTGTCCACCCTTCCACCCACAATATACTCCAAAATTTTTTACTCTTATATAACCTAATATTTTAGATGGAAATTTATCAAAGATGAATACAAGAGTGAGATTTAAAAGGATGTAATTTCGTATGGACATTATGACTAGAGAGAGATAGATAAGAATGGTGAAATGGTAATTGATTTTGATGTAGAAGAGTAAGCTCCAAGCAAAAAAAATTGTAACTTTAATGGGATTGAAATGCCCAACTACACTTCAAGAAAAGTAGCAAAAATTCATAAGAATATACTCAAGCATATAATATGTTTTTATAAAGGGATATTCTTGTATTTTAAATCTTGGCCATTCATTATCAATTTTAATCTAGACCATTAACTTGTAATTGATTTTTGGCACCTTATGCATATAAAAATTGCATCACTTTTCCATTTCAAAAAATGAGAAATTATTGATAAATGTAGAATAAGTAATAAATTATTATTATTATTTTGTTTCTTTTTATGTAAAATAGTGAGTTTTTCCAAAATTATTGTCAATTTTTAATTGAAACATTTTTTTTTCATTTATCTTTGAATATCAAAAGTGACTTGAATATTATTTCATCTTGTGAAATATTGTGGAATTATGCCATGTTTCTTGGTATTTAAGAGTCTCTTTCATGATTTGAAAATTTTTAACTAAAGGTTGCATCATTTATATGTAGTTGTAACCACATTTAGTGAAATATATATTAGTTTTCACAATGTCTCTAAGTTTAAAATTTATGTGTTAATCTCTACAATTTTCTTGAAGTAAGATCTCTAACCCTTCTCTTCTCCTTTTTTTTTTCCATTTCTTTATTGAACCTAAATTTCAAGAATTAATTAGCAGTAAATCAAATGATCAATAAAATTTTTGAGCCTTTTAATGTGGTCCCAATCATCTAGACAACCTTATCTATTGAATCTTGAACCATATAGGCCCTCTTAAATGTTATAAGTAAAAAAAAATAGTTATCCTATATGTCAAGACCCGAAATCTAAAGCCTTGGGATAATCAAATTCTATTGTAGGATTTTTTTCAAGAGATGTAAGAATCATTGTGATTTTATCTAAGTTCATTGTGATCAACACACACATCAATAATTAACTTGTTTAGTTTTCATACAAAATCTACACTTTGAATCTAGAGGAAATTTTGTAACATAACCCTACATAAAAAGGATACCTAATATTCATCACAATACTTGTATATATACCAAATTTTGTCCAATTCCAAACTATGTGCTTCACCTCAAAGAGTAACTTCTCCACAATTAAAGTGTCACTTTATTTTATTGAATTCTATGAACAAGGGGTCCAAGTGTAACTCTCAAAAACTCTAATATGAAGCAATAATTATGCTTGCACACCTTTTCTATATATCTATAAATAGTGGGTCAAAAATACTAGTTAGATTCCAGTTTGTAACTCAATATTAAATAATTTTAAAAGTGCCTTAAAGCTAATGACACATGGAAAAGTATAAAAAATAGAATATGAAGATTACATATGAATGAAGTATTCTTTTTTCATATAAGAACATAATTTATAATATTATAAATATAAAATAATAGTCATTGAACTATGACATTGGAAGTTGTACAACACATTCCTCTAGTCCTAACAATCTCCCACTTGTATAAATTACATGAACCATAAGGGGTACTCAACATAGTGAACTAATACTAGGAGTTGATCCTCATATCCATCCTCTATCATTTGAACTTCTTTGTTCACATGTTCTTCATCAAATGATTTCCAATGCTCAATTTAAGGTATTCACTTGATTGACCATAAATATTCTCTATTTTGTCCATGAAAGGTAGGGTTGTCAAAAAAGATGATGTAACTCTTACTATCACATTAAACAAAAAATACATCTTCAACCAATGTCTAAACATGATCTCTAAAAATATAATAGTTATTGAGAGGCATAAGTAGGTGCCATGTACTCTACCTAGATATAGTCAAAAGAGAAACTGGATAGATTTTTTTACTAATCTAATTAATCACCCATCAAATAGGGTAAACACATACCCATTAGTAGACTTCCTTCTTTCCATGTGACTATCCCAATTACAATTCACACACATATTTTGTACTTATTTAGTATAACTTTCATAGGTAGATTTGCTTAAGTTGAGTTTGGGTATGATAGTTGTCACACTCTTCCATAGTAGTTACACATTCCACGTTTAGTACAAAATAGTCTTTGTGACATTTAGTCCTTGGAATGTAGTTTTACACCATAAAAGTAGTTTCATATTGGGGAAAAGATCAATCCCACAAATGTCTTATGTTTAAAATGTGGGTTCATGCAAAGAAAATAAAAGGTTAAAATATGGTGAGAAATTTATGTTACATCTCCATTTGTATCATATATTTTTTTGTCTTGGTGTTTTCTCATTGAGAGTGAATCAAGCCTCACATCTACCCTTCTAAAATAATATAAAACCTTAGATTTTGTTTATAAATAGTTATTTTATATGACTTAAAACCTCAATTTAATATATATATATAATTTACATTGAGCATTTCCTATTTTCTTACCTTTTATTTTCTTAGATTTACATACAATTATTTTTATAGAATTTAGAAGGAATTTGTCATCCAATAAATACTTCAACTTTACTTTTTATAAATCTCCCAACTTCACTTTCTATAAATACCCCACTAATTTTTTTTAAATTACAAATCTTCATTTTAAAGTTATCTAATCTTGAAATAAAATTAAGCAAATAATTTTTATTTCTTTTATTATTTGTATGACTATTTTTTTTTGAAATAGGCAGTTTTTAAAATTATTCAGTAAATAGGAAAATTGTTATCTTGTGAACTAAAGTGGAAGACATGAAATGATTACAACCAATACATCATTGACCATTGTTTCCATTTTTCTTTGAGGACAAAAAAAGGCTCCATCTGAAAGCAACAATTCATTAATCAACTATTAGGAAGTATAGCTCATTGATTACAACCTCACCAGTCCATTCTTTATGGCATATTCCATGGTCTCCTTAAAGGCTTATGGTAAATGATACTTGTAAGAGAAACCTATATCCAACAATTTCTTTGAAGAAATAGGCATGTATTTCTTAGGTCCATCATCTTCATCTAGCCTATATCAAAAACAATTAAAAAGTTAAAGTCTTACAATTGAAGGTTCTGTAGACTAGTTAGCCTAGATAACCTAAAAGATTGAAATGAAAATTGTCTTTTTACTTGAGAGAATTCTTGAGTTGTACATAATGTTTAGCAAGGAAATCTTTGAGAGACTTCAAATTGAAAGAATCAGATGCACAAACATAATGATTTTGAGCATTGGTATGTTCCATCAGGAATATGTGGGCATTGCAAGTATCATCCATATGAACAATTGGTATAGATCCCAACATGAAATCGAGAAACTTGAGCATTTCATAATATTCATGATATCATGTTAAGTCAGGTCACATGAAAATTATACAGAATCTTTAATACATCATACACAAAGGATCAATAAACACACAAATATTTATACCTCCAGTCAGAGCTAATATTGCTTGAGCAGATGTTGGAAAACTCGTAGTTGTAAACCAAGGCCCAATCACCATACTTGGAAGGATGGTTACCACCTCAATGTTATTATTAAGCCCATATTTAAGGGCCTCTTGTTCTGCTAATGTCTTAGCTATCATATACCAAGATTTCTTAGTTGTTTGAGATTGAAGGAAACCTAGGGGGCTCCAACTCTTTTCATCAAGGCATATTTGGATGAATTCTCCCTTGTCATTCATTGGAGAAGTCGATGTAATTGATGATGTGAAAATTATACGTCTAATAGATTTAGGTCCTACGTAGGCTCTCATAACATTGAGTACCCCATTTACAATAGGTACAATAAAGTCATCCTAGAAAACAACATTCATTCCAAAAAGATTTAGAAACAAATATAAGTGTTATTATGAATTAAGAGGTGAAGAGTCATTTCATCTGCTTACCAGATTAGCTACTGTAAAATCCATGGGACCTGCCACATGAAAAACTCCTTGACAACCCTCAACTGCAGAATCAAAGTTGCCCTCTAAACATTAATCAGCTTCGAAGATCTTAAGCCTTTCCTCTGCTACCGACAACTCCATCAAAGCCCCAAATTTTTTCTTGTCCCTTGCATATCATCAACCCATATAAAATTAACATGCTTAAATAGATAACTTTTGACTAGAATGTTAGCTTTTTATGATCTTCACTTGAAAACCAAGTACTTGGGTTTCTAAGTGTGGCATTGATGGTGTAGCCCCTTTCCAAAAGATTTTTGACCAACCATGATCCTACATGTTCCCCTGCTCCAGTCACACACTCATTTTATAGTCTTGTTAACTTCGTTTGCCATTAAATTGAATTGGAAAATTGTGTGAGGAAGAGGTTGAGATTGTCTATTTTTATAGCCCACTGTTCAAAATAAAATGATTCTTAAACGACAAATACCATGCCAAACCTCAAAAAATATGAGGATGACCCATTTACTCCTACAACTTTTATGGCTATGTTGGTTGATCTGGTCGAAGAAATCCTCCTATTACACCTTGCAGTGGGTTGGGCGGGGGATTGCAGATTCAAATTTGAAATTCCAACTTACCAGTTGTAGTTTCATTAACAACGAATGTGACAATGCTCATCCTTGGGTATGGTGAAGCACGTCCCATCTTCTGCAGCGCGGGAAAGTGAGTTTAAATGCTTAGTTTATGTGCTAGGTTGCTAACTATGACTAACTACTAATTGTAGCAGTTAATGAGATTGCTCACAAGAATAAAAATGAATGTTGAGGAGAGAAACAGAGTGGGCACTAGCTATCCAGCCCCAGGAATGCATCGGGGATGGATGCCAAGCCATGCCTCCATACATAGTACGAATACCTGTCTCTCCAGTGCATTCGATGGCCGTACCCATTCATACTGCACCCCAAGTTGTTCAATGCGTAGCCTCCTTCCTGCCACCAGGGCACAACAAATATTAATGTTCACTTAATCGTACAAATGTGAAAGACAATCGAAAGTATATAAAGAACATAAAAAACAAAGTATGTAAAATATATATAACATTGTTAAATATTTAAATATATCTGTAGTTTTGGCTTTTTAGTAGACCTGCATGTTTATTAATTTATGTTTTTAAAATTTAATTAAAAAGTTTAACTATGTAATTTTAAATTTTATTCTTATTTTGAATTAATTTAAAATTAGTTTACTAAGACATATTATTGATTTATCTAGTTTATTTATGTTTCTAGAATTCAATTTGAAAGTTTATTGTTAATAATATTATGTATCTGAGAAATTATAAAAAATATTATTTACTTAAAAAAAATCAAATTATTTAAAAAATATTTTCTAAAAATTTAATTAGTTAAAACTTTACTTTATTTCCAACGCCGTTGGTCATGTTAAAAAGTTTACTAGGCGCACTGCAGTTTATAGGGGGTCGTGCTACCTGATTCCTCTAGTCTAAAAAAAAAACAAACTTTACTTTATTTACTTTTAGAATTCTTTTAAATTATTTTGTTTGTATTTATTAAGTGTTATTTAAAAAAAAAATGTTTCAAGGTTTACAAATAATACATCTCTTATTGTCAAGGGAAGTTATGCATATGGACTTAAAACTAACTATTAGAAAAGTTGTCATATATTTAAAAACATTAAAATTCTTTATTAAGTATATTTATTTTTTAAATAAATAAAGATTAAATAATTTTAAAAATATTGTTGGATTAAATAGATAGAAAAACATAATAAATGGACACACTTCATTTAAAGTTTTGCTAATATTTAAGTTGTATAGAACCTTGACATTGAGAAGGATTGACCATAACAAATTAAAATTAAAAGTTAAAGAAATGATACTTTGATAATGAGTGGTTGCATATAGGGATACTTATTCCATTGTATCCAAATTTGTTAAAATTTAATAAGGATCATTCTTTCATGATTTGTATCACTTTTTCTAACTATCACATTATTTAATTATTCAATACATTTTCTATATTTGACATGCAATGTAAATATTTATAAAAATCTTTTAAATCTAATTATTAAAAGGGAAACTACCTCAACCAATCTCCTTATGATGGATAATATGTAAGATAAAACTTATTGTTAAGAAATGTCACAAATTCAATTCATGAATATGAAAACCTTATTGGGTTATGAAGATTATTAAAGAGGGCATTGAAATAGGAAAGAATGGGGTGAGAGTTTGGGAAGAAATATGGAAAAATGAGAAAATAAAAATGACATGGAACTAAATTATACTTAAAAAGGGGAGAGAAAACATAGATTTAAAGAAAGAAAATTGGGTATTCAATAAAGAATTTGGGAAGGAAACTTAAAAGATAAAGTAGGAATGTAAGGGACAAAGGTAAGGTGGAAAAGGATAAAGGAAAAAAATGGAAAGATGGTAATAGAAATTCTATGTATGTATGTGTGTAAAGGTATTTAATGAGGTATGAAAATAAAAAAAATGAAAAGACTGCTGATGAATGCTTGAAAGTAAAAAAGGAAGGTTATGGAAAGACTAGAAATTGTAAAAGTGAAGATGAGGGTGGGAGATGAAAATGAAGGATCAAATAGCTATAGAAATAGGGGAGAATATGTTTTATGGATGGAGGGATGGTATAGGGTGGAGAACTAAATATTAATTAAAAATAATGTAAAATAAAAATGAAAATTTAACAAAGGACTAATATCACTTATATCATCATAAGATTCAATTTATTTTACAATAAATTAATGCAAGAGAGTTATAACTATCAAGATAGCATGTATTCACAATTTATTCAAATCTATTTACCAAGATTTCAACCTTTAACAAGGTTGGCACTTCCATCACCTAAAATCAATGAAGTTTTTAAAATTACCAATTCTTAGCTTTTTCTCAAAGATTCTATTGTTCACTCAAATAATTTTATGATTAATTAAAAAATAATATTACATAAATAAAAAATAGTCTAAATTGAGGAAACTTACAATAATTCACAAGGCTTTAAGGTATAGAATTTAGGTTGCAAGGTTTTTTGTTTTGAATTCCTTGTTGAAAGTTTAGAATTTAAATTTTGGCTTGATATGTAAGGCTTAAATATCCTAAGCTCCATAATCATGGGCTCATTATCTGATTGTAACACCTAAATTGAATGTTGTATCTTCACATTTGAATTAATAATGAACCATGTATATAAATAATTAAATTTTAACATAAAATGAATGGCACTCTATATATAGTAATTGATTTGAAAGTTAAGAAATTAAAGTTAATAGGCTTAAATTTGAAATTTTAAAGTTGAATTTTTGAATCATAGATCCTAATTGAATATATATATTATAAGTACTAATTATTATAATATAATTTAAATTTAATTTTAATAATATATTATTAATTATAAGTTAGAATGTAAAATATTGATGCAAATAAATTACTTCAAAAACATTTATTCAATATAATATATTATATGAATCTAATATTAAAATCTAATTGAAAATATCTATAAAAATTAAAAATTAAAATATTTTAATTAGTTTAAAAAAATCTTTGCAATCAAATTTTATTGAATAGATAAAATCAAATATAAATTTGACGGTATGTTGTGAATTGGATTCTTATGATCTGTAAATTTTTTTACAAGTAAATAATATTTTTTATAATTTCTAATATATTTTATAAAAAATTATTTATACTTATTATTAACATAAAGTTTTCAAATTGAATTCTAAAGCATAAATAAAGTAGATAAATCAATAATATGTCTATACTTTACAAATAATTAACTAATTCAAAATAAAAACAAAATTTAACATTACATAATTAAACTTTTAAATTAAATTTAAAAAACATAAATTAGCCTAATAAACATGGGAAAAGCCAAAAACTATAGATATATTTAAATCTTTAACAGTGTTATATATTTTACATAACTTCGGTTTTTTATATTCTCTATATACTTTCGATTGTCTTTCACATTTGTACGATTAAGTGAACATTCATATTTGCTGTCCCTTGACGGAAGGATGGAGGCTACGGAGAGAACAACTTGGGGTGTGGTGGTTGATGCTGGCTATTAACCCTCACAGTACAGCACTGAAAGGCCGTTAGCATTTGCAGGTATGACTGGGTACGGTCATCGGATGCACTGGAGAGGCAGGTATCCGTATTATGTATGGAGGCATGGCATGGCATCCATTTCTGGTGCATCCCTGGGGCAAAGGCTATCCAGCCCCCAAAACAGCATGGGGCATTGGATGCCGGATGCCTATGCCTGCCTGCATACTCTCTGACGGCCCGTGCAACTCTGCAGTCGTCAGACTCTGAGCCCTTAGACTCTGTACTTTATGTCAGAGGTAAAAAAAATGAGCTTAATTTTCTCGTGCAAAGTGAAAAAAATTTAGTTTGCCTTCCAATGTTTTCCAATATCTTGCTGGCAATCCATTTTTATCTCTTAAACCTAACTATGTAAATATATATTATTTAAATTTATATTATATGCAATATATATTAATATATTATATTATATAATAAATAAAATTATTATATTATTTAAATTTATATTGTTATTTATAATATAATATAATTAGGCTATAATGAAAATGACAGGTGGGAGTATTAAATTTATTGAATATATTGTTTACTACACATTTTTATATTAAAATAGTTGTAATTTTTTTCCCACTAAAAATTAGGTGAATGAAGCAAATTAACAAATACTAAATTTAGTTTCTTTAAAGATTAAAATTAAATTACTTATAATTTACTTCAATTTAAATTTATAAGATTTAAAATATAAATTATTTTTAACATTTTGTATTAGTATATATTAGTATATAGTGTATTTTTATGTAGGATGTAATTCTTTTTCCTTTGTCTTATAGTTTTAGTAATGTTGATTTTTAAAAATAATTTAAATGATCATCCAATATGTAAGTTAAACATTTATTTATTATTAATTTTTATGTGTTATTTGCATTGGATTAAATATTTTAAAAATATTTTTTCAAATAGAAATATAAATTTATAAGATTTAAAATATAAATACAAATACAAATATAAATATAAATTTATAAGATATATTAAAATGGTTGTAATATTTTTTCCACTAAAAATTAGGTGAATGAAGCAAATTCACAAATGCTATTTTTTTTTTTAAGATTAAAATCAAAATACTTATAATTTACTTGAATTTAAATTAATAAGATTTAAAATATAATTTATTTTTAACATTTTGTATTAGTATATATAAATAAATAAATTAATTAAAATAGTTAAATTATTATTTTAGGAGTTTAAAAAATTAAATGTAAAAGAGTAAGAGTGTTTAGTTTTTAAGGATTAATGTTGAAGAATAAGTTTGATATAATGTAAGTTTTTTTTGTTGTGGTAAATTAAAATATATATTATTTTTAAATAACATGTGTTTTGTAAGATTTGATTTTGTCTATTATGGGAATGTTTTGACAGGTCTATAAATTGTGTATAATTGTGATGCTTGCACTTTGAGCTAGATTCTCCTAGATTGACCCCTTGCTTAGAGTAGCTTTATAGTTGTAAAAATTTCCAAAGACTATTTATAATCTTCTATGTCATAGAATGATTTGATGCAAACACAAGTTTATATTTGTGCTCCAAAGAAAAGATTCTTAGAATGATGTTCCTTGCAATGCATAGGATTTCCAATTGGTTCCTTTTCAAGATGGTGTGAAATTGGAAATCACACCTTGGTGTGCAATGGGTATGCCGAAGAGTTGTGGAAGGTCAATTAGGAAAAAAATTGGGTCTATTTTTTTGCAAACATTTTGCAAAGGTCAATTGGCAGGCCATTTAGAAAATGATGTTTTTTGTGCGACATAAGTTTCAATGGAGAAGTGATAGCTTCAAATCAACTATGCATCTTTTTATAGGGATC
>VDFB02271358.1:913378334-913487086 GCA_007258455.2 Sequoia sempervirens
TTCCTTCATAGTGATTTGGAGGAAGATATTTACATGTCACAACTAGAGCATTTCGTTGAAAAAGGTAAAGAAATTTTGGTTTACAAACTGAAAAAGTTTTTTTTATGGTTTTAAATAGTCTCCTAGAATGTGGTACCAGAAGTTTGATACCTATGTGTTGTCATTGGGATTTCAGAGATCTAAATATGACCATTGTGTATATTGTAAATATGATAATGGTCGCATTCTCATTATTGTTTTATATGTAGATGATATGTTGTTTATTGGGAATGGTAAAAGTATGATTTCAAATTTGAAGTTTCAGTTGTTAGCACAGTTTGAGATAAAACAACTAGGTGCAGCTAGGTACATTCTTGGAATGGAGATCACAAGAGACAGAGCTAACATAAATCTTTGGTTAATCCAAAGCAAGTATGTGAACTCAGTGTTGGAGAGATTCAACATGGTAGATTGCAGATGGTTAGTTGTTCCTGTGATGCAAGGGACAAATATTTTGTGAATGATTGTCCAAAATCTTCTACTGAGACAGAGGACATGACCAAAGTACCATATGAAAGTGTAGTTGGAGTTTGATGTATGCAATGGTGTGTACGAGACTAGACATTTCCCAAGCAATGGGATTCCTTAGCTATTTTATGGCTAATCTTGGATGAGTGCATTGAGATGCAGTTAAGAGAGTGTTCAGATATTTACGGGGTACTTCCAAGTATGCCTTGCATTTTCATGGTTATCCTACTAGACCTTAGCATTCTATGAGTATTTTTGGATATGTGGATTCAAATTGGGTAGGTGGCATAGACAACAGAAGATCCACTAGTGGTTACATGCTTATGATGCTTGGTGGTGCTATCAGTTGGATGAGTAAGCGATAATCTATAGTTGCATTGTCCACGACAAATGTAGAGTATATGGTAACCACTCACACTTGTAAGGAATCCATTTGGCGTAAGAGATGTTGTTCTCATATTGGTTTAGATGTAGGATAGATTACCATTTGTTGTGACATTCAAAGTGCGATTTTTCTAGCAAAGAATCTTACCTTCCATGCTAGAACAAAGCACATTAATGTTCAATATCATTTTGTTGGTGATATGGTAGAAGATAGAAAGGTGAACCTGCAAAAGGTTGACACTTTGGCAAATGTTGCAGATGCACTGACAAAACTAGTAAGCACAAAGAAGTTCATATGGTGTTCTGATTCCATGGGCCTTGGGGCCTTGACCAAATGATTTCATATGACTCTCAGCAAGTCTTTGACAAGTGGGAAAATGTTGGGATTAAGGTGTCTCAACCTTAGATTCCTAATATTGATTTAATTAATGAAATATTATATCTATTTTTATTATTAATTACCTATGGTGTCATATCATAATTTGGGACCCACCAGTTGGGTGACATCCCTATTGGAGGTGAATGGATGACACATAATCATCCCAAGTGGACATAGGCTTCCCAATTTGGAATCTTTGACCTATGAGAGATTCTATGACATGTCATAATGCATCTTTATGCATGGAGGAAGTTGGCACCCAAGATGGGTTATGACAAGGTGTAAGAGAAACGAGTATTTTAGGTCATTTATGATAGATTCTCTTATAGTTATAAGTGTTGTAAGTATGGCAGATTTTATGACATATTCTATGAGAGTTGTAAGGCATCTGTCATAGCCTATTTTTAGAATATTCTAGGCACCCAAGCTTGGAGAAATAATATTGCATGTAATGACACTTGTAAGGGGTGTAAGGGAATGTTGTACATGTGTCCAAATGAATGTTTATGGCATGGGATATTGTGCAATGTGAATTTGGATTCCCCTCTCCTTCTAGGTGTTTCTTCAATCTTGCATCTCTCTATATATTGAGTGGCTTGCATTGTAGAATGCATAGTTTGTTTGCAAGTAATGAATTGCTGAGGGTATCACTCTAGAACAAGTTTTTTTCTCAAAGCACTTGTTGAAGAAGCTTTTTACTTGGAGATACATTGTATACACTATTTGATATAATAGAGAAGTATTGTGCTTTTGGAGGGTAGGATTTTCTACCTGAAAGGGTTTCCCCACGTATATCTAGTATCTGTTTTATTTGTTTACTTGTTGTTTCATTATTTTCTCTATGTGTTTCTCTTATTGTAACTATATAAGGTGTTAAAAAGGAAAATTTTGTACTCTCCCTTACTTAGATTAGTGTAGGAAGTTGTTTCCGATCACATGACTTCCTTTCACCTCTAAGGGGGGATTATTGTTTTCTAAAAATGCAATTGTTTCTCTCTTTCCATAACACCCAAACCATATGGGGAAACAAGAAGGGAAATGTTAATCAAGTTTCTAGCAGTATACCTTCTTCTAAATAAGATGACCCTAGAAAGTTTACAAAGTTACATGAAACTTTGAATAATGCACTTCAAATTGTATTAAGCTCTAATTTGATAACCTTTCCCCCTATTCATCCATTAGATCTTAGTGAGGTACTTCCAACAAATTATGATGACAAAGCATTTTTTCTACCATAGAATCAAAGGACATCATACTCAATCATGCATGGGCTTGAAAAATATGATATAGGATCTCATAGGTAATAGCATAATTCATATAGAAGGTATTAATGACAATGGATATCATGTAGTTGTACCTTTAAACAAAGAAAAATTACAAATCCATGTCAATCTATTCTATAACCATACTAATCATGTGGAGACACGAGATTCTATTACTATGGACCATGATAATTTTGATTATAGTTGAATAGATTCACATATTATATTACATACAAATACATTTATGGGAATATTGATTCTCAAGCTACATTTTATTCCCCTCCTACTACTCCACTGTTTAAATTTTTTGATGAGGAGATCCCACATAATAATGATATCAAAAAAAATTATGAATAAGAAAAGAAAAAATGGGAAAAGGGTCAAGAAAAACAAACATCATTAATCATCCCATCAAAGAAAATCATAGTCAACAATCCTACAAGTTGGAGGAAATATAAGATGCCAGTAATGCATGTAAAGATCCTATAAGTTAGAAATTGATATTTACATGAGTGGAGTTTAGTTCAGTTTAGTTAAGTATCAGTTCAGTTCAATTCAATTATGGTTCAGTTATCTTTAGTTGCATGTAGTTAGTTTTGAGTTGCATGTTAGTTTCTTCAGTTGACTTGAGTTGCATGAATAATGACTTCAGTTGCATGACAGATAACAGGTGGATACATTTAGTTAAGTGGGGATGATCAATCATGCATCATGTTTGCATGAATTGATGGAGAGATATGTTTCAGTTAACTAAGATTGACTTGGACCCACCTTGGGCACCCAAGTTAGCATCTTGGAGTTAACACCTTTTGCATGAGAAGATATTTACAAGGCTGAGTTAAGTGGGCCCGTTCTTGGGCGCCAACTTTGAGGAGAAGCTTGGAAGATATTTTCTTAACCAATGATCAATTAGGAGTTCAATTTGGGGCACCTAAATTGAGGAGACATTGGTTTTGACTTCATCTTACATGATGAAACTCTACTTGCACAAAATAGGCGTAGGTTTTCTAGAGGAGCTTCAAGCTATTGTAATTGACAATTCTTTAGAGTTTTCAATTCTCATTATTGTCTATTAATTGCAGCAAGTTGAAGAGAGTTTTATCAGAGTTTATTGCAGGTTGTGAAGAAGAATTGTTGAAGGTAAAAGAAGCATCTCAATGAAGGATTGATACAATGTTATTGTAATCTTGTTCTCAAGTTAAATAATAAAAGCACTATTGATTTTGGTGGTGGAGTTCTTTCCCGAAAGGGTTTCTCCATGTATATGATGTGTCACTTCTATTTCTTGTCTCATTCTTCTACAATCTTCTATCTCTTTCTATAATTGGTAAAATTGATCTAAATAGATAATCATACACAGAATTTGTAACAAAGAACATTAATTAGATCTACAATCTCATAGTTTTACGAGTTTTAATCTACATAATTACCTCCATTTTCAACAAGGACTTATCACCATATCTAGATGGATCTTGATCACTTCACGATTCTACAATTGTGCATTTTATCACATTTTTCACATTGGATTCATTATATGTATGTATCAAACATGTCATCACATTTTCCACCATCAAACGATGTCGCATTGCATGGTTGTATCAAGCATTCCATATTGCATTGCTGCATAAATTGAAGTACTATTGTATCACTTTCCATACAAATAAAATCTCTAACCCTTCCCTATCTCTCTACTCATTTTTTTGTAGATAGTTGAACTAATTTGTAGTATGTGCATGTTATAGTTGTATGACTAAAGATACTCATTGCATGTTTTTTATCAATCTACAAGCTCTTGTGGAAAATTCACACCAAGGATCATACACAAAGAATTCAAGAATGGTTTATTACTTACACAAATCCTATATACTTTTATAGTGCCTAATTTTTTACTTGTCATGTTAACCAATAATTTTTATATATACATTGACATACATGTTCATGTTAGATTTGCATGCATCTCAAAGTGTGGACATTGGATATCTGAAATTAACATTACCCATATATTCCTCATTTAGTTTTGTGCCCACCTTGGTAGAATGTCTTTTAATGCAAGTACATATTGATAAGTGGCACACTCTTCTGCTACATTTGGCTCATGTCTCAATCCTTTTCCATCTTTATTTACTCCTATCTTACATTTACCATATGCATTCACCATTGACCCCTCATTTATTACACCCCATTCACACTTACCTCTATATGTTCACTCACTATCTTGAGATTATTTCTTTGTCCAAGTTTATTTCCACATTATTTAGGATCAATCTCGATTCATGCAAAAATGAACCTTAAATTCTAATTCCATTTGTCCTAACCCTTTCTACTAGTCATTATGAGCTAACTTGATGCACATTTGCACAACATGTTGTTATGTATCAGTATTTAAAGACATTCAATGTGCTATTAATTCATATGCAAGAATAAGGTTGAACAAGGAGAAATCAATGGTGCACACTTCAATTTTTAAATGACAAAAAAAAACAAAAAACAAATTTTGTGTAATCTACATATAGGCCCCTTGCATGCTTGTGTATGTTGTCTTTGAAGACTTGCTCACACTTGCACAATCAATCGATTCAAAGGTTTAACCTAGGAGAACTTGACTCTAACGACCTAACAAATTCCCTTAAGGTGTTTATAATCATTGTAGTCCTTACTAATGCATCAAATATCAAAGATCAAAGAAAACAAGTTTCAAAAACTTGAGTTGTATTAATTTAGATTCATGTATCAAAGGTTCAAATTCACAATACACATAATTAAACCTAACATTTTTTATGTCTACTCGATCTCTAAATCATTCTTTGTTAAACTAAATACCTCATTTCCTCCTATTTAATTAGTGCATTTACTATTGTTCATTTGTCAACCCATCTCTAAATTTAATCTAGGTTATTTGTGTCGTTAGTAATTGCATTTATTAACTAGCCTAGATTAGATTTATTTATAAATGTATTGAAATTTATTTTCATTACAACAATTAATAAATCCAAAAATTTCATGAGATATATTAACATTCGCATGTAAAAGATTTATCCCGACATGTAAGCAGAATATTATGAATTCTTTGACGTTTGCACTCACCTTTTTTGTATACTTAGTTTTCTCTCTCAAACTCGGGAAATTCACAAGTTATCCATTTCTGCATAGCAACAATTAAACTGAGTTCCTTGTCGACTCGACGGATCTTACACACAACGAAGGCATATCATTCAACAGTTAGTTTTAGCTACTTTTTGTCATTCATAAACATCTACACACCATTTAGTTCCAGTGCTTTTAAAAATTGTATATAGAATGAAATATTATTTCTAGGAAAGATGTTTCATTTCCCCGTTCCACACACGATGGTGAAATCCATTAACTGACACATTTTGCAGTGTCTGATTTAATATTCATATTTTTGCGGGAGATCATGCTAGCTCACAAATGCACCTCCAAGGACTGGTTGCATGCTTGAGCTGTGGCTCCAGGCTGCAAAATAAGAATAGCAGAATAACATTATTATGACACCAAGTTTAAACTCTGTGCAACTACACATATATCTCATTGATAATTCAAATCAACAGAACGCAACCCAATCTTCAGATTACCTGGCAAGCATGAATATCATTACAGTTACAAATTAGGCGCCCATTCAGAGTATCAACATCTTGAAATGCCCCTCCGCCATCACTTCTCTGATTAGACCACAACAAGTTAACAATCACGGAACTTTTGGGGAGATTTTATCTATTATGAATTGAGTCATCTCAAGTTGACCTCTAGGAGTAGTCATTTACACTAGAGACATTTTACTTCCTTAAGCATCTTGGTAATAGTTACAAAGCAACGGGATCCCTTTAACCACACAAGCACATCTATGCATTTGTTAGTAAGGAGAGTAACAGTGACTTTTCGCTACTTTGAACTTTCACCCTCTGGCCTCTTTCCCCATTAGCTTCTTTTGGAGCATGTAGTGGCTTATAATACAAAAATATTAAAATTCTAATTGAAAATGCCCATGAATTCCTTCAATTCTTAATAAAGGATACCTTGTAAAAATCAACTGCGAGAAAGTTTGCCCATCTATTTCCAGCAGCAGCATAGCAAGTTTTTATCATTTCAGAAAGTGGGTCAGAGTTGTCCTGGCAAGAAAGCAGCTGCTCTACTGGAAATGTTCGGAAAAAATTTACTAAAACAAGTGACTTAGAACGATCATCTAAATATGATGACTCTAAACACTTAGGACAGTATCCTGCTATCATTCCACCATTCCCAACTGCAACCATACGCATATCAGCTAGTGCTATGGATAACCACGTTAGAATATAAATGCAAACTCTAGAAAAATATTCTCCAAGAAAAATCTGATATGCAAAGAAAATACATCTTACATTGATTCTCCACAATATAATTGAATTGATAAGCTATCCCTTCAGTTTTCTCCTTTGAGGATATTGATGTAAATACAAGCAAACGTTGGTTATTGGCCACCATCTCACTCACAAGAGGCCAATCTCCACCATTTTGAGGCATTTTTGACAATGGAAACCAATACTTCATTAATCCAGCTGCTGTAAATACATTTGTGAGGCCATTGGGAGCACGAACATAATCTTCTAGAAGAATAGTGACAATCTCGGTAGGGTTTGTGGACAAGAATGCTTCAATCTCTTTCAGAGTATCAATTGCTGGGCGCTGAAATAAGTTCACAATAACATAGAATGCTAATTCTCAGACAAGGCATCATGCAGGATTATTCTGTATTCGATTTGAAGCACAAGAATTATTTTCAATTGTATTTTTTAGCAAATGAAAGACAGTTTGTCATTCAATGAGAGAATCTTAGCCAGACATACAAATGCTGTAGCATCAAAGCACTCTTGGCCTCCAGGTGTGTGACAGAGCCATACATCTCCCTTGAAGTCGTATGTGTCAAGCATAAGGCCCCTTACCCCATTCTGTAATTAGAGAACTGAATGATTAGAAAAGCATCACTAGAAATCATTTAGAAATTATCTACATTTCTCTCACTAGAAGCAATATTTACTAGAAGACTATACAAGATTGACATGATGAATAACAGATTGACATCATAAAGGAATAATAAGCAAATTGCCAATTTTGATAATTCCGATTACTGTAAGAAAATCTAATGCCTTAAATCAAATGGCTTGTGGAAAGGCAATGATGCAGGAGCATCCTTGGTTGACTGGTCATAAAAAAATTGAATAAATAAATTCTAGTAAGTTCTTGAATTTGTCTTTGGATCTTTCTCTTCAGTTATCTCGACTTCCATGATTCTAGGAGGCACTCAGTTTCTTTTTGGAATCCAAAAACAGCACCAACAATTATGGATAAGATCACCTTAAGTTAAAGGAGAGAGCACAAAAAACATAGAACGTTGGAGGTAATAGTATCTTTTATTTTTTGGGAGAGGTTTTCAAATTTGGAAAAAAAGCAGGCAGCTAGGCAGCGCTGAGATGGAGATAGTCACAAGAAGACAAAAGGCCAGGAATGGAATGAATGGAGGCTGTGTTGGAAATAAAGAAAGAGAAAACAGAGGAGCTAAAACGCTCTCCTTGTGATTGATTAGATTAGCATTTCAGAAAAAAAAAAGAAAAAAAAGGTCTGTAAGTTGGTTTGGAAAGGGTGAATCACGGATCTGCAGAGCAGCTATTAAAGATAATTCAATGCTATTCCATTGGATTTCTCTATGTGAAGTATATGTAAACAGTCTATCCTTATTAAAAGGGTCTACCTCAAGTGTTTGTGAAGGTTCATGACGTTTAAAATACTTTATGTTACTCTAATTTCAATAAACACGCTTAATTTGTTGTTCTTGTGCAGATAATGCTGTTATGTTTGGATTTTCCTTGTCTTCATTGATTATTTTAAGCTGTACAATTGCATATTGGTACATTGTGTCTGCATCAGATGGTATCAGAACCAAGTTTTCATCTATGAAGTTGAAGAGAGAAGAAAGAGGAGTTAGCCACATGTTGCATAGATTGGTAGAGAACAAGTGGTGAAAGAAAAATGGGAGAGATTTTCAAATTTGGAAAAAGACAAGCAGGCAGCTAGGCAGCACTGAGGTGGAGATAGTCACAAAAAGACAAAAGGCCAGGATTCAAAGGGATGGAGGCTGTGTTGGAAAATAAAGAAAGATAAAACAAGCAAGCTAAAATGCTCTCATTCTGATTGATTAGATTAGCACTTCAGAAAAAGAAAAGAATAAAAGGCTGTAAGTGGTTTGGCAAAAGGGGATTTATGGATTTTCAGAGCAGATATGAAAGATAATTATATGCTATTCCATAGAATTGCTCTATGTGAAGAATATGTAAACAGTCTACTCTTATTAAAAGAGTCTACCTGAAGTGTTTGTGAAGGTTCATGATGTTTAGAATACTTTATATCACTTTGATTTCCAGAAACTCAATTAATCTGTTGTTCTTGTGCAGGTAATGGTGTTATGGTTGGGTTTTCCTTGCCTTTGTTGATTATTTTAAATTGTGGGATTGCATATTGGTATGAGGCTGCCTGGGTTGGTTGCCTTTTCAGTTGAGCCACCACCAGGGTCTTAATCAGGCAACTCTTGGTTATTAAAGCTACACAAAGTCCACTTAACATAGAAAGTATCAACACCAATCTCATGAAAACAAGCCTTTCAAAGCATCAAATTTTAAGTTTTAACAAACAAGAACAAGATAAATATAGCTTCAGAGCATTGTGACATTCAAAAATGGCTATAAATCAATGATAGAAAATAAACCTATGTACTTTGGGGATGCATCCCTTGCATTTTCAGATCTTGTCCTCTATTGAAAACGTTTTGGGGATGCGGGACAGGTCGAAAACGTCGCCCAACCTTCCCCAATTTGCTGACAAAACTAGAAACGTCTCCGGGATGTAAATTTTGTTTTAGGAAACGCCCAACATCAAGCAATGGCTGGTTGTCCCCTACAGCCCAATTAAAAAGATTTTTTTTTGTTTAAACACAAAAATGATACATAGTCCAGTTGCTACGTTTTTCAATTGTCAAAATCGATGGGATTGGATGCGCAAAGGCCAATTGCTAGGGTATGGGTTGACAAGTTCTGCCTTTCAAGAGCCAAAGATGATGCAGACGATTTTTTGGTTTTGGTAAATGTAATGATCTCTTTGAGAAAAATACAAAACAGAGTATAGTTGCAACAGGACTAAGGATCTCCATACCTTTTTGGTTTCTATTTATTGTGTTTATTTCCTCTACTCACAGAGAACAAGTTTCTTAATTGCAGGATCTGAGGATTGTCTGCATCAGTTTGATATCAGAGCAAATAAGATCAGAGCTCAGATCTGTGGAAAGAGGAAAGTTGTGAAGTACAAAAATTGGAGTTATATCATGATGTGACAAAGAGGATAACCAAGGTAGAAGGAAAGATAAGACAAAGGTGGAGGCAGAAGCTAACAAAGGATCAGAAAAAAGAGTTGCAAAATTTAGAGTATGAATTTAAGGAATTACGGTGGATGTTGGACGAATAAATTTACAGCAAAGGCGCTAAAGAGTTGTGAGAAGACGAATGAGAATGATGAGGTTAAATACTCATCTTGTGAAAAAATGGTACATTCAGAGAAGAAAGTCATAGAGGCAAGGATTAGCCAAGGGATGGAATTATTAGAATAGGGAAAGATGAAATCCCTTGAAGAGTTGGCAATAATATTAGTAGATAAAAGACCTATAAATGTGATTTTCCAAAAGTTTCAGAGAGAAGAGAGGGATGAATGGGATGAGGATGAAGAGATGGATGAGTTGGATGAAGCTATTGAATTGTGTTACCTTGAAAAAGGGGGAGGTATTGTAGATTACAATACACGAGGAGAAGAGTTTGAAGACTGCAATGAAGAGGAATGCAGCATATCACAAGAAGAGGCCCAAAATGTTGTAGCAATGGAAGTGGTCCATGTTATAGAGGAAGCTACAACGAAGATGGAGATCTTTGGGAGCCCCATATGTGATGAAGTCTTATTAGCATAGTTGCCAGGAGACGCAGGGTTCTGGTACTGGTACAGGGACAAGGATGCCAATCAAATTAGGGTACATGAGTTAAATGAATAAGGAGATGGCTATTTTATATGTAAATGATTCACCGGAAATTTTGGGTATGGGGACTGGTACGTTGTCTATGTTCCTAAAATGGAGTTTCCCGGCAACTATACTTATTAGTTATTGAAAACACAACCAATCAGAAGAAGCTAGAAGAATGTGAGCAGATAGAGGAATGTCTAGAGAATCCCATGATTAATGGAAAAAGAGAAGAAATGAGGATGATTGAGAGAGAGAATAGAGAAATGTTCATTTGTGGCATAAAAGAGGACAATGTAAAAAATGAGTTGTTTTGAAACAATATCACCTCGAACTAGGAAATGAAGTACACCTCACAAAATATAAAATGGAAAGCATGCCTAAATGGCATAATGCAGAGGAGGATGCACTTATGGGAAATTTTTATTCCCTTAACTTTATTTTTGTTTTTAATGATTTATGTGCAGGTGCAATAGGATTTGGTATTAGTGATGCAAAGAGAAACATCAATTTTCAATGGAGGAGGACTAGGCCTTCAAGTAGCTGGAAAATGAGGAAGGGATTCAATTGGTAGAGGAAGAGGATCTTTATTCCAACAAGAGGCTTGAAACGAAAGAATTAAAAATATTATGATTTGCAAAGATATCTAATTTGGTGGAAGGGAACACCGTGGCTTGGTCCTTCAAGTCAAAAAGATGGTTCTACCATCTATTCCAAACTCTAAGTACAGCAAGACAAATCCATTATATGACTGTAAACCAAGAGGTTCAAAAATTCTAAAAGATGGGAAGGATGATGCAACCATTCCGTGACTGGCTGTTGATCAGCAGTTAATTCAGGAGTTGATCTGCTGTTTGTTTGTAATCTCTGTAGGAGTTAAATTAGGTGTGATTGCTCTGTTATGGACTGATGTTGCTTTGCAGTCTACATAGGAGTTGATAGGGGTTTTTGGACTGCTGTTACTTGGCAGTCTTTGTAGGAGTTGATTAGAGGCTTTTGGTGGTTAAAAGAGGATAGCTGCTAACGTAGGAAGGATTTTTTTGGTTTTGGTGAATGTAATGATCTGTTTGAGAATAATAAAAAATAGAGTATAGTTGCAACAGCACTAAGGATCTCCATACCTTTTTGGTTTCTATTTTATTATGTTTATTTCCTCTGCTCACAGAGGACAAGTTTCTTAATTACAAAATCAAAGTTCAAAACATTTTGGTCTCTTTCAAGTTGATTTTGTTTGTGTGGCCATGGAAGCAACGATCAAGGAGATTTGGTCCCACTTGGCATTTCTTACCATCTCACATACAACATCCCCCTTTATTACACATATGCTTTTAGATCCTCATGAATTAAATGGCGCCTATGTGTCTATAGAGTGCACATGTCTAGAATGTGGTAGATAAGCAATTTCTTCCACCTTATCTTGTTTTTATTTGTAGTTTTTGTTGGCAATCACCCATTCAATGTCAAGGGGTGAACATGCCTTATTTCATAGAGTAATATGAAGAGTATCCAAGTCTATGCACTCTCATTATTATTTGAACTGCATAGATCTCAACAATTTGTAGCTTAAACTTGTAGCCTTTGGACATTTTGTTGTATTTTTTATATAATATATATGTACATTGATAGTGAAAGCAATGAAATTTTGTTAATCTGTGTGTGGAGTCTCATATGAAATATCAATTCAACTCTAATGTTAGTTAATCAGGTTAAAAGAATGTATACAGTGAATGCTTTATTATATGAGTATTTGAAATTTCTTATATTTTAAAATTTTCCCTATTTTTTTAATTGGCATTCCCTATCATCGCCTAAAAATTCACCTCCCCCAAACACTGTCCCAAAAACAAGTCCCCACCATCCAATGCCAACCCCATCCTGGAAATGTGGTGTAATGTGATGTTCCTTTATTGAATCAGGCCAACTTTACTTCAAACCTTCTAAGTTCTGAACTATTAATGGATCTTGACAGTATACGCCAAAGATAATATTTCCCTTAGTAGACTCAGTTATGAATATTTATATGAGAGAGTTGAAATCAATGAATTAAAATTCGGTGTTCAATATGAAAAGTCCTTTGTCTGCAAACTGTAATGCAGTGATCGCCCACAAATCCGAGCCTCTCCTTGATGTCGCTACTTGATCGCCCACCTACAGGTTGCTTGCTCCTGATTGTATTAGCCGCAGTTGCTAATAAGAGTGGTCGCCTCAAGAATTAAAGACAGGGCTGTCCGCGTGTTTGGGAATAGCCTCGATGGAACTCTGCCTTGAAACTGGTTCAGCCTCTTCTCTTAATTGACTGAAACCCTTGGTGAGTCTGTAGATTATTCTTGATTTAGATCGTTGTCTTCTTAACTCATTGATTTGATAATCCTCCTCCTCCCAGGTGTCCGATCTGATATAGACTTTGGTGCTCAAGAGATATGTCTCTTCATGCGTCCCTTCATAATAATGTTTAGTTTGGGCGATTAATCTTGCATTTGCCTTCTTCATGCTTGATTGGCTGCATTAACGTCAAATTAGTGTATAATGACATATTTCATTTGTAATACAAATATATCTAAATATATATATATATATATATATATATGTATGTATGTATGTATGTATGTGTGTATGTATGTAGATATATAGGTATATATTATATCTATTAAATTGTAAATGCATTAAATTTGTTTTTTGAATACTTCTCTTATGATGGGGACATCACAAGTCTCCCCCTCTTGATTTTGCTTGTCCTCAAGCAATTCACAAATCTTGATATTCTCTCTTGGTGTACCTATCTTGTCTTGGAACAAAATCGTAACTTTTTGTTACACTTTATCTTTTTCCAAGCCTTCTGGATACCTCAATTTTGAGTATATCTAGCCTAATAATCCTGGAAAAAGATCGTAACCTTGTTACCCTTAATCTCCTTCCAGGCCTTCTAGATACCTTTTGCTAAGTCTTTCCAGCCTTATAATCCTGGGAAAAGATTGTAATCTTGTTACTCTTAATCTCTTCCCAGGCCTTCTGGATACTCTTTTTCTTAAGAGTACCCAACCTCAAAATCCCAAAAGCAAACCTTTCACTTCTCAGGACTTATGGACACCCTATTTTGGTGTATCCATCCTTAAGATCTTTGAAAGAACCTTGGCTCTATTTATGGATACCCTATTTGAGTATATCTATCCTTATGCATATTATCTTCAAGGGATACTCATGTGCAAGAACAATGTCCTATTAACTTATTAAAGATATTACATACAATAGTCTATAATTTTTTTCTTTTTCTTTTTAGTCAAGGGCCATTATGTTTTTCCCTTCCAGAATTTTTAATCTTTGAAAGCCTTAATAGTTTCTTCCCTTTCCCATGTAGCATCTTCTTCAGGAAGCCCTTTCCATTTGATTAAAGACTCTATAATGATCCTATTCCTCAACTTTCTTTCTCGGGTGTCTAGGATAACTTTTGGTTCCAAGGTAAGTTGTCCTTTTTCGTTGAGAGGAGGTAACTCAATACAAGGGGTGACTTGCTGCCCAAGGACCTTCTTAAGCCTGGATATGTGGAAAACATTATGGATCTTGCTATGCTCTGGCAGTTCTATCTCGTAAGCTACCTCACCTACCCTTCTTATAACTTTATAGGGACCGTAGAAATGTGGCTTGAGCTTTTCAGTCCCACTCTTCTTGATTGATGTTTTCTTGTATGGTTGTAGCCTTAGAAACACTAAATCTCCAATTTCAAATGTCCTTTCTATGCGATGTCAATCAACATAGACCTTTTGCCGGTTCTAGGCCTGTTGCAGATTTTCCTTGAGTGCTTTCATGAGGTCAACACTTTGTTGTATGAAGTCTTGTGCACTTTGCACTTTGCGTTCATGGATGACCAAGTTCCCAAAGGAAGGAGCTTCATATCCATATAGGACCTGAAAGGTGCTCATCCCAATTGACATGTGGTGGGTAGTATTATAGCAATACTCACCCATGTGTAGCCATTTTATCCATGCGGTTTGTTGTCCCGTGGCATAGTTCCTTAAGTAACCTTCGATCCATTTGTTAACTATCTCCGTTTTTCCATCCATCTGTGGGTGGTAACTTGTGCTAGGAGTTAGACTTGTCCTTGCTAGCCGAAAAAGCTCTTGCCAAAATTGGCTACGAAATTTGCTATCTTAGTCACTAATGATTGTCTTGGGTATTCCATGGAGTTGAAAGACTTCCTTAAAAAATAATTCTGCTATCTGATGTACTTAATATTTCGTTGAGATTGCAAAAAAGTGGGCATACTTAGTAAGTCTATCCACTATCACATAAATGCTATCTTTTCCATGCACTTTGTGCAATCCGGTTATGAAATCCATCGAGATGCTTTCCCATTTTTGGTTGGGAATGGGCAGTGGTTGTAGCAAGCCTACGAGAGGATTTTGTTCCACTTTATTTCGCTGATGAATCATGCATTCTTGTACATGTTTGAGCACATCTCTTTTTAGTCATTTCCATGAATACTTCTCTCTAATCTATTTATAAGTTTTGCAGTACCCTTGGTGACCGGCTAGAGGACCATCATGGAATTCCTTTATTATGTTGTTCTTTATCCTCGAGTGGGGAACAAGAAATACCCTTCCCTTGTATAGGATAAGTTCATCCCACGCCTTGTATTCTTCATTTGGCATTCTTCCTTCTAAAATCTCGGACGCTTGTGCATCTTTGGCATACTCGGTGATAATGTCATTTTTCCAATCCTTTGAAATACTTGTGATGGTGTTGAGATAGGGCCGCCTAGATAAAGCATCCACCACCTCATTATTGGTTCCTTTAACATATTCTATGTCGAAGTCTTATGCTTGAACTCGGCTTACCCACTTTTGTTGTCAATCATTAAGATCTTTTTGATGCATGAAGTAGCGTAGACTATTGTGATCTATTTTGATGATGAATCTTCCAAAAACTAGGTATTGTTGGAACTTCGCTAGGGCGTGCATAATAGCCAACATCTCTTTGTCATAGATGGAGTAGTGCCTCTATGTCTAAATTAGCTTGCGGCTTTCAAAGGCTATTGGATGTTTCTTTTGCATGAGAACTACGTTGATTCCTTATGTGGAAGCATCACATTGTAGCTCAAATGGTAGTGTGAAGTCAGGAATGGCAAGGAGAGGGAAGGTACTCATGGCTTCCTTTAGTTGTTCAAAGGCTTGTTGTGCTTGGTCATTCCACATAAAGGCCCCCCTTTTATTCAAATATGTGAGGGGCGCGACTAACTTAGAGAACCCCTTTACAAAACGCCTATAATAGCTGCATAATCCCACAAAGCCTCTAAGTTGAGTCAAAGTTCTTGGCTCGAGCCAAGAACTTTGACTCAACTTAGAGGCTTTGATGGCCTTAATCTTCTTTTCATCCACACTCACCCCTTCTGCATTGATTTTGTGTCCTAAGTAGAGGATTTCTTCCAGCCCAAATTCACATTTTGACATTTTTGCATAAAGGGATTCTGATTCCAAAATATTTAAGACTTCTTTAATATGTTGGAGATGCTCTTCCCACGTTTTGCTATAGATCAAGATATCATCAAAGAAGATTAGTAAGAACTTCTTTAGTTGTTGGCAGAAAATGTGGTTCATGCATGATTGGAAGCATAGTTTACATACTCTCCGAGTAGCCAAGTAATCTCCAAAAAATTTGCATGTCGAGTAATTTTTGCTCTTACTTGCGGGCAATATGTAGATGGATTTTATCTTGGCAAATTATCGAGCAATTGCCAGTAGCTTGCAAAAATCCCACAAACTTGGCATGTTTGTGTGTGTATATGCATGCAAACTTGGTATCCTGTGTATGTTTATAGATATGTATGTGTGCATAGTATAGTCCTGAGTATACACATACATAAATATCTACACAAATTTTCCGAGTATTTTCCGAGTATTTACTGAGTATTTGCTGAGTTTTCCCCGAGTCAAAATTTTTGGGCTTGTCGAGTACTCTCAAATTCCGAGTATGTAAACTATGATTGGAAGGTGGCTAGGGCGTTGGTGAGACCGAAGGGTAAAACTAGAAATTCAAAATGCGCATAATGACATCGAAATGTTCTCTTTGGTACATCTTCCTTCTTCATTCGAATTTGATGATATCCCGATCGTAATTCAATTTTGGAGAAATATCTTGCTCCATAGAGTTCATCCAATAATTCACCTATCCTTGGGATTGGATACTGATTCTTAATAGTTTTCTGGTTTAAGGCCCTGTAATCTATACACATTCGCATAGTGCCATCTTTCTTTTTGACTAACATGACGAATGATGCAAAGGGACTATTACTTGGTTGAATGTGTCCCATTTCCAGCAATTCTTTAATGGTCTTCTCAATCTCTTCTTTGAACCTTTGGGGATGCCTATAAGGGGTGGTTATTACCGACTTTGATCCTTCTTCCAATTCTATGGAGTGCTCAAATCCTTTTTTTGGAGGTAGACATGGGGGAACATCTCCAAAAATCTTCTTGTGTCTCTTTAGAATAGGTTGGATATCTATGTGAATTGCTCACTCATGAGAAGGTGATTCATCTAGCACCATGCATTGTGCTATCCATTCTCCTTGGCGAAGCCTTACAATCCTTTCCATTCTTTTGCACGATACCACCTTTGGAGATCCATTTGGCATCCCTTTAAGTGTAACTTCTTGTCCTTTGTGCTTGAAGCAGATTTCCAAGTTTGGGTTATCCATGGTGAAGCGCCCTAGGGAATTTATCCAAGGCATCCCTAATATGACATAATTTTGTAGGTTCACAACATAGAAATCTCCTCTTATGGTATGTCCATCCAAGTTGATCTCTAATTGAGGAATGACCTTTGTGCATTGATCCGCAGTTCCATTTGCTAGTGCTACCTTGAAACCAATCAAGTTTTGGGCTTCCAATCTTCATTTTGAGACTAAGCTTTTGCTGATAAAGTTGTGGGAATCCCCACTATCGACCAAAGCAATATTTTTTTGTCCCTTTAGTGTGCCTTTGATTCGAAAGTGTCTATGTTCACTTGTTTGGGAGATGACTACTAATGTTCCTTGTTCCTCCAGGTCCCATCTTTCCCTTTTGGTAGGAGCTTCCTTTGTCTCTTCATCCCATGCTTCTTCAATTTTATGTATTTGCCCCTTCTTGCATTGGTGGTCTTGTCCCCAAGGCTCATTGCATCTGAAGCATAAGCCTTTCTTCATTAATCCTTTTCTTTGTTTGATTGCTTCCTTATCATGGCATTGGTGTCTTGTAATCCATGGTTCATCGGAGAAGTAACATGCTCTTTCTTTATTCTCCCTTCTTCGTTGGCCTTGTTTGGATTGTGACTTGGATGGGGGGTTCTTAGATCTTTCCTTTCAAGAGCTAGTTTCCACCTTCATGGCTCTTTGAATTGCCTCCCCCAAGGTTTGAGGTTCTAAGGAGTTCACTATGTTCTTAATTGGTTCCTTGAGTCCTTCAATGAAAAGGTAGGTGAGCCTTCTTTGGGATAGGTCAGGGACCATGACAACTAACTTTGGGAATTCATTTGCAAAAGCTTCCACAATTCCATGTTGCCTAAGATGGGTGAGTTCCTTGAAATACCACTCAGGATGCCTTTGATTGAACCTATTAATGAGTTTTTGGGTGAATTCACTATAGGAGGCTATATTTAGATGGCCTTGGGTGATGAGTCCATGATGTCACCAATCATGTGCTATACCAGATAGGTGGAGGACAGCAAATTTAATGGCATTTTCTTCAATCATGGGGCTGAGGGATAGGTAGGTGTCAAGCTTTTGGACCCATGATTGAGCGGTGAACTTCTCAGAGCCATCAAAGTAAGGTAAGGTCATCTTATTAATTATTGATCTAAGGTCTTTTTTGAGATGGTTCTTTCTCTGGTTTGGATTGACTTGGGTTTTGACTTCATAATATTCTTTAAATGGTATAAGCCTTTGTATTGTAGTGTCTAATCCGGCATACATATGAGCAATATCTTCCGCACTACTTGTGTTTGGCTCTTCTTCTTCAATGACCTTTTGAATGAATGGAGGCATGGTTGGTCTTAGTGTGGAACTTTGAGTTGAATTTTCATTTTTGGAATGGTTCGAGTGTAATTCTTTCCTTGGAATGGTTCTTTCATTGGTATTGTTGTTGTTCATGCTTTGGAGGGCCTGGAGGATTAGCTAATTGGTTTTCTCAAACTTTTCGTTTGTTTGCTCCATGAATGTTCTAAGCTCCTGAGCCAATTGATCAGCCATAGCTCCTTTCCGGTGGTGGGTTCGCATTCACTTCTTCCCTATAGGTTGGCAAGACCGATGCTCTGATACCACTATGATGTTCCTTTATTAAATCAGGCCAACTTTGCTTCAAACCTTCTAAGTTTTGAACAATTAATGGATCTTGACAGTATACTCCAAAGATAATATTTCCCTTAGTAGACTCAGTTATGAATATTTATATGAGAGAGTTGAAATCAATGAATTAAAATTCGGTGTTCAATATGCAAAGTCCTTTGTCTGCAAACTGTAATGCAGTGATCGCCCATAGATCTAAGCCTCTCCTTGATGTCACTACTTGATCGCCCACCTACAGGTTGCTTGCTCCTGATTGTATTATCTGCAATTGCTAATAAGAGTTGTTGCCTCAAGAATTAAAGACAAGGTCGTCCGCGTGTTTGGGAATAGCCTCGATGGAACTCTGCCTTGAAACCAGTTTGGCCTCCTCTTAATTGATTGAAACCCTCAGTGAGTCTGTAGATTATTCTTGATTCAGATCATTGTCTTCTTAACTCATTGATTTGATAATCCTCCTTCTCCCAGGCGTCTAATCTGATATAGACTTTGGTGCTCAAGAGATATGTCTCTTCATGTGTCCTTTCATAATAATGTTTAGTTTGGGTGATTAATCTTGCATTTTCCTTCTTCATGCTTGATCGGCTGCATTAACATCAAATTAGTGTATAATGACATATTTCATTTATAATACAAAAATATATATATATATAATATATATATATATATATATATATATATATATATATATTATATCTATTAAATTGTAAATGCATTAAATTTGTTTTCTGAATACTTCCCTTATGATGGGGACATCACATGTAACATAGAAATAAACGCTTTTGAAGGAAACAAATGATTGATATAATCTTTCAAGAATCCAACACTGTCCCAAAAACAAGTCCCCACCATCTACTGCCAACCCCATCCTAGAAATGTGGTGTAACATAGACAAATCCTTTTGAAGGAAACAAATAATTGATATAATCTTTCAAGAATCTAGTAGAGTCCCAAGCTGACTCCCTCTTTCACATACCTCATTTCTAATACAAAAACCCTCCAGTGCCAATAAGCAGATTATGGTTATCCATCTAGCATAGAAATATAACTCTTGACTAAAAGTACTATTCCAAGGACTTCAACAGCTCTCTTCTAATCTTTCAAACACTTGACTCGATTGCATCTATGAATCAGCACAATTTATAGGAAAGAGATTACACCGAAATCTATTATCTTAGAAATGAGAGGAACCTTAGATTACACTAAGCTTTGGAAATGGCTTTGCCTAAAGTAAAGACAGTTTTATAACCTGCTCATCTCGTTAAGGGGAAATTTATTAAACTTGAGCGAATTTTCCATATACATGAAAACGAAGGAGTCATAACTTCTAAGACCCCCAAGTTTTAAAGAAAACCTAGGAAAGTTTCACATGAATATATCAGAATGTCCAAATACAAGTCTGATATATGCCATACAAAACAATGCCCACTATATCAGTTCACATTCCTCATGGAGATGGATTTTTTCTAAGGTTCAAAGCCATCATTAAAGGCCTTAATAATTCTAGCAAATTTCAAATTTCAGGTTTTCATTCTCTCTCTAATCTCAATATTCTTCACACTATTCAGAATGGTTGTTGCTTTCCCTTTTTCTCAGTTTTCCTTAAGAAACAAAGTTGCTTCTTTGATGAACTTTAGTGATTCCCTGAGAGGTAGTGTTGATGTTATAGCAGTGGGAGATATCTTTCTCTCAAAATTTAATAAACAAATAATTAATAAGGCAAGTCAGCCTTAATCACAAATTATATTATTTCTTAAAAGGAGGCCTACCTAAGTGAAGAGTCACTTTGTTTTGTATATATACAAGGTGGAGTCCATTCAATAAAATCATCAAGTCATTCTTATATTCAATTGGAATTCTTTCAAGGAGTTTGCACTTAGCAGCAGATCAGTTTCACTTGTATCTTTGCATCAAGGAGTGATGCTATTATTCATTGTATTTATTCAGCCTTGTGTAAGGCAAACTCTGTATGCAACATTCTGCACTTCTATCTGATATATATATGAGATATATTTTTGTTGGGTTTTTCTCCCTCGAGTAGGAGGGTTTTCTCAGGGTAAACTGTTGTTTTTATTGTTCATGTGTTGCATTTTCTGCTTCTGTTAAATCTGATCCTAAAACTAACATAGTATCAGAGCAAGTTTAAGTAAAGATCTGATCAGATTTCTGAGATGTTGTCTTGAAGTTGAACGATTTCGAGAAGTATAGTCTAAAAATTGGGTTGATTCTTATCAGCGATGGTAGTTTGGAGTGAATGAAAAATATTCATTATATGTGCTCATGTATCAGTTATGTTGTCAATCGATATAGAAGTTTAGATAATTTTGAAAAATTAAGCCTTCTTAATTCTCACCTATCCGGGGGGCGCCGGTCCCAGCTCAGTTGGTTAAGGTGTTCCCTGTAGCAGGGCGCCCACCATGGGTTCGACTCTCCGGGGCTCCCGTGGTACCAGTTGGTGTGTCCCGCCAGCACTGCCGGTCACGGTAAAAAGTTTACGGTGGGGGGTTATATGGGGGGCCGTGCTGCACCTGATTCCCCTCGTTAAAAAAAAAAAAAAAAAAATTCTCACCTATCCGGGCTATCTTTGGATACATGGGTTAGTAATAAGAGTGTTTGGTCGGTGCTGGAGACCCATTTCTTTAATCCATTCATGAACTGGTAACTAATGATGAAGGCACATAGGTAAAGAATAGAAGTTACGACTCAAGGGTATGGGTGTCACCTCATGAAGATAGCCATCAAATTGCGACTTAGGAGGACGTGGTGGTAACACTAATATTTGGATTGACTATATCAACCAAGGGAATTGCAACAATGCTAGCATTTACAAGGCCCAAGCCTTTAATAAATATTCTTAACTTCCAGGAGTTATAAGTGTTGGACGTAAAACTTGTAGGGAGGCTGAGGGTGGCGTTATAAGGGTGATATGTCTACAGAAACAAATTGTTGGTAGCCGCAGCTTACAAGAGAAGCCAATTGTTGGCAAGTAATAATATTTACATCTTGAATGGCCTTAGGCCAAATTCAAAATGAAATTCACTATGCCATTCATATGATGTAACAAGTTTTTCTAAATCTCAAATATTATTTCAAACCATTTTCATGAGCATGTACCTGATCACATTGATTGAAGTTGAAGAAAGCAAATATCAGTGTTGAGCAAATATGGAAATCGAAATTTGTAAAGGCATCACTGGCTGGATATCTATAGAATTGACCAACTTTAAAGAGATAAGTATTCTTTGTTTGTACCCTTGAATAATGTTCATGAATTTCTTATGTAGTTATTAATTCATGCAATAACATTGGGAATAGTGAATCATGTATGCATTGGTATTTCTCTTCGGGATAGTTTAATTCTATGAACTATTAGTAATCTCTCTAAAGTGCTTCCAAGACGGATCGAGGAGCAAAAGGATGATGAGAGATTGCATAAGTAATTCAAAGAGAGGAAGAGCTTGAGGCATCTTGTGAGGAAGTCGTACCGACTAGAGAAATGAACAAGCATGGAGTCATAGCTTGCAGGCATGGGACTGAGTTGGTGGCACTTAACTTCATTGGAGTCATCTCTTGAAGAGGAAGAACCTATACAGATTGCGATCAGTTTCTTCGAAGAGGAGGAATTAACATTCAGAGGGAGTTTGACAAACCAACAAAGGAAACCTTGGACGAGGAGGTTAGGAGGTTGATGCAAGAACTTGGAGCTTCAGAGGGAGTCACATCATCATGAAGATTTATTGTAGTGTATATTTCTCTGAGACAGAGAAGTATGAGGTGAAAGCCCTTGTAGTGTATATTTCTCTGAGACAAAGAAGTATGAGGTGAAAGCCCTTGTAGTGTATATTTCTCTGAGATGGAGAAGTATATATGAGGTGAAAGCCCTTGTAGTGTATATTTCTCTAAGACAGAGAAATATGAGGTGCAAGCCCTTGTTCATCTCTAAGATGAGACGTCATGTTGAGAGACTCCATGACAACATCACGTTGAGAGACTCTATGATGAACCTTTTGTACTTGTGTTTTTCCACACACAGGAGTAGCCATGGTGGACGACATGTTGAGAGACTCCATGATGACATCACGTTGAGAGACTCTGTGATGGGCACTTGTACATGTGTTTCTTTCCACACAAGGGAGTAGCCATGGTGGACGTCATGTTGAGAGACTCCATGACGACATCACGTTGAGAGACTCTGTGATGAACTACTTTCCACAATTGGGTGTAGCCATTGTGGGCGTCATGTTGAGAGACTCCATGACGTGGATATATGGAAAGATACCTCCCTAGCTAAGAGGGAGTGTTGATGTTATAGCGGCGGGAGATATTTTTCTCTCAAAATTTAATAAAAAAATAATTAAAAAGACAAGTCAACCTTAATTACAAATTATATTATTTCTTAAAAGGAGGCTGACCTAAGTGAAGAGTCACCTTGTTTCGTATATATACAAGGTGGAGTCCATTCAATCAAATCATCATGTCATTCTCATATTCAATTGGCATTCTTTCAAAGAGTTCGCACTTAGCAGCAAATCAAATTCACTTGTATCTTTGCATCAAGGAGTGTTGCTATTATTCTTTGTATTTATTCAGCCTTGTGTAAGGTAGACTCTATATGCAGCATTCTACACTTCTATATGATATATACATGAGATTATTTTTGCTGGGTTTTTCTCCCTCAAGTAGGAGGGTTTTCCCAGGGTAAACTGATGTGTTTATTGTTCATGTGTTGCATTTTTTGCTTTTGTTAAAACTAATCCTAAAACTAACAGGTAGCATCAAGGATAAGCCATTGCTTCTTCCAAACAATCTACTAAATAGATAATCTTCCCAAAAACCTTATGGAAGGTGAATATGAAATGCAGAGGGTGATCAAAGTGACAAATAATTTTATGAAGGGTGCCTGGCACCTAAATGTGCCATCATATTATGCTAGACTACAATCATATAAAATTTCAGTGGTTTATAGCTCATCTTGAAATCTCTGAGTGATCAAAAATTTAGGTTACAAGGATTTAAAACCTTAAATAATAGTGATGCCAATCTAAGTGTCTTCTTTTCAGACTTTTACATAGAGGATCACCTGGTAAAAGATGTTCAAACTAGTTTTTCATGACTCGCAGAAACTTTCCTAACTCGGTGAGTTGCGAGGCGAGTGACCCTAAACGAGTCCCAGAGACTCGATAGCCAAGTACTCGCTAGACTTGCCGAGACTCACCGGACTCACCAAACTCACCTAAACCGATGAGTCTTGTGCCTCAGACTCAGCCATTTTAATTAAATTTTTTTAAAAAAATTGTAATCTTTCATTTATAAATTTTTTAATTAAATGGTGTGCGCCATGAAGGTTTGTGTGGTTTTGAAGGTGTTTCCCCTAAACCCTCATCAAACTATAGGTCTAAGCATGTTATAGGCCAATGATGAATCATGATCATAAAACCTACAAAAGACATATCCCCTTTTGCAAATCTCTGTATCTTTCATAGTCAAAGCCATAATCAAGGATTATCTTGTTTCATACATTAGACAACAAAACATGCAGTCTTGAAGGCTTCAATAAAATTTTAATAATAAATTCATCACTTGAATATACACACCAATCATTGAGACGCAAGCAAATATCATGGCTACATCATTAACTAGGACCTATCTTAGACACTAGCGCATGACTTGTCGTGATGTTGGGATGAGTAATGCAAGCTCTTTTGAGCCATAGACTTATATTTTTAGTTTTGATATTTGTTTTGATGCCATGGATTTCATATTACATGAGTTTTGTATACATTTGACAATATTTATATATCTGAATGTGTTATTTCCTTTAGCTAAAATTTGCGTTTACACTTATGTGATCGATATATGTTTGTGTATGGGATCATAGTAATTTCTATTTGATGATGTTATTGTGTCTTTAAGGTTTATTTATTAAAGGGTGCATGAAACAAGTTTTAAATCCTTAAAACTATCTGAATTACTTGGGTTTTCCTATTTGCCAAGTCTTTACCGAGTTTGCGCCGAGTCTAGGCTCTAAGTCTGAGTCCAAATAAAAAATTGGCTTGTCGAGTCTGAGGAAAGTCTGAGTCTTGTAAAACTGGTTCAAACACATTCAATGGTGGACTTCCTAATATAAAAGTTCAGTGTTTCATAACACATACCAAAATCTTTGGGTCATGAAATTTTAGTTCATGAAGATTGAAAACCTTAAATAATAGTGAAGCCAATCCAGTAATGACTTCTGATGGGATTTTTACAAGTGGGTCACTTGGTAAAAAATGTTCAAAACAAGTACAAAGATTGTCTTTCTTCATATTAGAATTTGATGGTTCATAGCCGAAACCAAAATCTTTGGGTGGTACAAATTTCAATTTAGAAGGATTGAAAACCTTAAATAATATATAATGAAGCCAAACTAATAATATTTCTTGAGGTATTTTTACACAAACCATTACTTAGTGAAAGATGTTCAAAACACATGCAATGGTGGGATTCTTACTATACCCTTTATTTTTATGATTTATCAGTACCTCATTATTCTTGGGACTTTTAAAAAGCTCTTACTTTTTGGATTAACCGCTATCAAGTTAATCTTGTAAGCCCCTTCACCACTGCATGCCTATTTTTACTTGTATTACCAATGTAAAAGTTGTACCCTTTGATAATATTACATGTGATATTTTGTAATAACCACCCCTTCATTACTATTTTTTTTTTCAATACACAAAAAGTACTAACTTAATCAACCAAACATCTTCCAACTAATTTAGAAGTGCCAAATTCATAACTTTTCCAACCATAGTTGTGGCGACAATTCTATGCCACAACTCATGCACTCACAATAGAATGTGGTAAGCTTCCAATGTCAGGGTCATCCCTAGACCCAAATCTAAACCTCGAGAGTTTATTTGCAATGGCCCTGCCTATGTATCCCTTCCTAGGAATCAAAGGCTCCATAGTTTGTACAGCAGTGATTGAGAGATTCCATCACATTTGGGATGAGATCTTTGATCTCTCACTTAAATCACAACTATTCATTGAGCTTATGATTTCAACTTAATTCAATTGCAATTTAGAATGCTAACAAACACATTCCAATCATATGTTGATTCCATGCAAACATTAGTATATGAACACACACAAACCTACAATGAGACCAACTCATACAAACATCACATATTTACATAGTGATTGGCTCGTTGCCCAATCATACATCATCTATACACAACATGGCTAGCTCCCACTTGTGTCACATATACATGATGTGACTAGGCTTTTATACACCTCACAAGTACACACAGTGACTAGACAACACACACCACATATACACAATGTGAATAATTCACAACTACATCACATATATAAACAATGTAATAACTTGTGCATGCATCACATATACATAGTGTGACTAGCTCATGCACTCAACACATGCAGAATGTGAATAAATTAGCATTACGTGGTCACATAAAGATCAGCTAGCACAAAGGAAAGGGGTTGCAACCTTATTGCAAGCACCTTCCTCTCTAGCCAAGTCACTAACACATAAACCCTTAAGTACATCCCAATCAGAAAGAGGAATGTCTACTCATCCCATACCACACCATTGGTCCCATCTTTTTTCCCAATCTATCGCCATTTATGGTGACAAGAAAGCATCCCATACTACTTGTTGTCACTAGCAAGGGCATAAGCATATCAATGTACACAACACATGGGGCCATTTTTATTCAAGTACACATTATTGACTCACACATACACGCCAACCTACTAGCAACATGAAGTGGATGTGTCTCTACTACATGCATCTTCCCATTTCTTGGTTCACAAACACTTACCCTTTAGGTATACCTAGCTAGAAAAAAGAATCTTGTTGCATCCCATACCACATCGTGGTCATCACCAACTAAGGCGTAAGTGTAACAACAAGCATCACATAAGGTCACTAATAAGACTTCCACAACCTATTGAACCTTTTGAGTTGGTGGATGCTAACATCTATTGCCTCCATGCCATTAGTGAAAGTCAATCCAACCCAATAAGGGGTAGCTCCTAGTATTTATCACCTACACGGTAATAGTGAAAGCCATCTAAGCCCTATCATACCAAGGGTAGCTCCTAGCATCCATCACTTTTTGGCTACTAATGATAGATAGCTAAACTACTCTTGTATCATAACATAGATAGCTCTTGGCATCTTCACCTTTGTTCTATTGGTGAAAGCCAACTAATCCTAAAGATATAGTGGATAGCACCTAACACCTGTCACCTACACAATACTAGTGATATTCATCTATTTTCCCCTATATCAGACTCGGTTCCAATAATTGGGGTCACTTTATAACCAAGTACACATATTCCACATATCACAAGGATTGACAAATATTGGTCAATTTGATCTAAATATATACCACATAAAATGATCTATAAAGCTACACATCAATTTCTATAGGTCTTGAGGTAAAATTAACAACACACAAGTAACACATTGAACCCACATGAGTTGGCGTTTATTCAAACAAATATACATGAACAAATACCAACTTATAAAGTAATCAAGGTTCATTCACTTCATTCAACTGTTATTCTAAAACACATTATTTATTAGAAAAAAATTAACTCAATGGAAATAGTATTAAACAATATCCTACTTCTGAGTAGTTTTAACATTTTTGTATGATACCAATCATAAATCTTAGCATACCATTATCGACCCAACAAATATAAAGGTAAAATACCATACCATATTTAACAATATCTAATATTAGTTGCCCACATTTAGCAAAGGCAATCAAAGGAATTCCACCATAAACACAAATACAAGTACATATTTAGAGTAGCTAAATCATTCATACCTATTAAGAGTTGCTCAAACCATTAGATCATAATGGCTAAATTCAGCATCATCACTTAATACAACACTAGTAGGCTTCATCAGCTCATTCATAGCCATGTCATGGCCAAGTTTATCATGCCCTTATTTCTTGGAAGGATGACATGTGTAGAGACTACCTATACCTTCTATACATATCACTAAGCCAAGACACAAAAAAGTAGTGTTTAACACACAAAGTCTAATTATTTGTAATGTCCCCTTCTTAGTAAGGATCTCATTATAGACTAATAACCTATTTCCGAAAAATCCATAGGCTACTCAAATGGGAAAATTAGGGTTTCCACGTTTACAAGAGGTTTTGAAGGTTTGCATGTGAGAGTTTTTGATGCATGTCTGGTGGAGCTTTCTGGGTTTTTGGAGAGCATCAGAATATGGTAACATGCATGTTGAGAAAATGACATGCATTTCTTTCTAGTTCCTCGCATGCAGAAAAGGTTTTTGGGTTTTTCTAGGTTTTTAGAAATCTCCAGAATGGTGTGACATGCATCCAATTTCGTCAACCTTTCCAAGCACTTACTATTTATAGTAAGTCATGCGTTCTACTCAGTTTGGCATTTTGTTGAGTTTGAAGTGAACTTACTATTTTTTGGCACTTTCTAATTTTAGTAAGTCTATTTTTGGCAGTGGCATCATCAACAGCTCAACTTAGATCATCATGTTATTTCTGGCAGTCTGGCAGAATCAGTTTTGGGTGATGGTTTAAGTTGCTTCATTGGATTGAGTTTCAACACTTAGTCAATTTTATGTTTTGAGTTTGTACCCTCATGCCTAGGCAACAACCTCAAAGTTGTTTTAAAGTTGGGGCCATAAAGTGGATGCTTTATTAATGTAATTAATGTTTTATTAATGCTTTGATATTTCCTCAAAATGGGACGACTTGGGAAAGAGAATAAAGAATTTTAAATATTTTTAAAACGTGCTTTTGAGGAGGACATCCTTTGGAGAAGTTGAAAATTTTTCTTGGATGGAGTTATAGGTTGCTTCAATCGCCCATTTGTGCCTATATATTGATGCTTTGCTATGTGTTGTGGATCTTTTGGAAAAATTCATAATGTTATGTTGTTGAACTGAGTTCAGACTTTGCTACAAGGATTGTGTATTCTCTAGCTTTCTATATCATTCTTCGGGCCTGAAACTATGGCTTCCTAGATGGTGATTGAAGACCATGCTTCATTTAGGAGTGTGGATAGAGCTTAATTTCTGAATTATTACAAGCAGGTTGATGATGTATAGCCTATTTGTAGTACTGCTGAAGAGTATGGCTAAAGCATATTTTTGTTCATAGCTTCGTCATCGAATTTATTTTGGTTTTGGGTATTAGCTCAAGTTGTGCTACTGTGGAGGGCGCCTAGGCTTGCAAAGTTGCAGATTTTATTACTAATAGTTGGATTTTTGGGACCAAGTCGACCTCCTTGAGGGGGCCGCCCCATTCAAGCTTTGCATTGGGATTTGTGTCATTCATTTGCTACTGTTTTGGCACAAATTACCTGTTGGAGATTGGACGCCTTGACTAAAGGCTTCTATTGACTGCTGAACAAAGTCCTTCCGGGCTGTATTTGAAGAGCTACGTCCATTTTGGCGATTCTCTTACTTGCTGGTCTGATTTTCTGTGTTTACTGTTTCTAATCAAACTTGAAGTAATTTTGATTTTCTGATATTTAGAGGCTAAAATCTAATCATTGTAAAAGAGTAAGGATAATGTCCTTAATCATTGGTTATATTTGGCATTTATTCTAACATGTTTTGTAGCTGAAATTCATTCATTGTAAGGCTGGTTAGTAGTACTAACAATCATTTATTTATTTGCTGCAATTTAGTTTTGTTTTTAGTTCCCACTAAATAAGTGGTTGAAGCATTTATATTTCAGCACTTTAAGTTTAATAATTCCCCCCCACTAAATAAGTGGTAGAGTGGATTCATGGTCGGCTTGCCACCTCATTATTTGTAATTAGTTTTGCTCCCGTTGAATAAGTGGTTGAGCTTATGGTCAGTTATCCACCTACTTTGTGTTTCCAGCATTTACTTTTCATTCATGGTCAACTAGCTTCCTAGCAGCTTTGTAATTTCATTTTCTAGTTGCTAACGATCCCCAACACCATATGCTCTCACCTCACCCACATTGGGATATTGGTGATCAAAAGGTGAAGGGTTACTTTTCAAGATGGTTACTATTTGGAGCTAACGCTAACAGTGATGTTTGGTGCTGATTAAAATCAAAAAAATTACGGGGGAATATTACATTATTTTAGTTCTATCAAATCCAAAAGCATCCTCATATATTCACATAAAGATGAACCATGATGATAGTGACTCTAAAAGTTCATTCAAGATTAGAGTAGATTTTAGAAAGTCCAAACACCACAAAGATCAAAGTACATAAATTTGATGGTGATAGATTTTATTTCATTGGCTCAAATCTATATAATGGGGACATATTAATTGGAAAGGTGAGTTCATAGCCATCTAATGCAAATCTCAACCTCAATCTGAAGTGTACTAAAGAGGAAAGGTTGATCAAGTTTAGAAACAACCCTAAACCTTGGAGATATTCCCCAAACCTCTACCTTATAAACTTAGGTCACAAAAGCATCCTTCGCCCAATGACTAACTACAGACCCACTTCCAAACAAGATTGAATTACCATGTAGTTCTCTTGGGATTCAACTAATAGAATGAGAATTTGCACTTTCCCAAGTAATGATAACCCATACTGATACTTGGCAAAACCAATTGTCACATACATCAGCAAAGTATAGACCTCTAAAATTCCCAACCTTGATAGATAGCTTCCCTAAAGAAGCCAAGGTCTAGCTTTACCAAGGAAGATCATGAAGATGATACAAAACTCAGCTATATGATTTTACTCAAATGAATCAATTCAACATGTTAAGATATCACATTACTAAGAACAAGGCTACTGAACTACCTCTACATACAACGGTCCCCATTATGTACAACATGAGAAGTTAAGAAACTACATAAAACTTCAACCTATTCACACAATAGAAGATATAAAGGGACTTAATCATAATTTAAAATCATTCAAGAGGTATTTTGTGGATAAATTATTCTTTATTGAATTATGTGCATAATTTTTGTGAAGGCCATGATGCTACATAGTAACCTTTCCAATACAACAACTAAACTAATATAAATCCTTATCAAATTGCTTCAGTGGGCATCCTTGCCCTTTTCCCAAACTCCAATCTGAGCATAGGTAGGCAAACAAATTTTTTATATTCAAATAAAAGTCTTTGAAGCCTTCCCAATAAACCCATTTTGAACATATCCAATTATAAAGTCATTCCCTAAGGCTGCATTTCTTTGAGATATTTTGTCAAAGAAATTGCATGCCTTGTGTTGGTGATCTGAACTGTGAGCCCAAAATTCCTAAGGTTTGATAATTTTTTAGATGCCAAGGGTGTCAAACCTAGTAAATTCACCACAAACCTATTGGCAGTTGTTGTCATTGATGTGAACACTAAGGAGATTGTTGGCAATTGTTGTCATGGTTGTCAATACTAATTGTTGGCTATCATTGATGTCAGCACTTGAGTAGTAAGTTGTTAGTCCTTGGCGTTGGTTATCATTGTTATATTAAGTTTGGGCTAACATTGGTGATGAATTTCATGGTTGGATGTCATGCCTTATCAAAGAAGTATTGTTGATATTCATATAATGCATTATTATAGTCAGCAAAGTTGATTTCATAATGATATATTAAGATGAGAATTAAAAGCATGACTAATAGTGAAGAGATGTTATTAAAGACCTACAATATGTCTTATGCTATCTCCTAATGTTCCCAATGAAGTATGCATTGTTGAAAGGAAGTTCTGGCCTCCGCAAGTTGTTTAAGTATTTTTGTGTCTGAATGCTACATTGACGTCTATCCAGGAGAATGCTTTGTATTCCTTTGCAGTTGCAATTTTGGTCTTACGGTTTGGTATTCAATGTAAGTGTTTTGTGGACGTTGTGTTGCAAGTAAGAGTAGTTGGTTTTTTCATTCATGTCCACTATATGAGAAGAAGATGGTTGCAAGAGTATGTGTTGTTTTGATGATGCTTTGATTAGTTGCATTATGTTGTTATTAGTAAGCTACTGGTGTCAACCTCTAGTGTCGCCTTGATAAACTTTTTTCTTGGTTGAGGAAGTGGTGGAGATGATGAGGATGTATTCTTGGTGCTTGGTTTCCACGTGCTTTTGAGAAAATTTGATAAAAACAGGAAATAGTGAGTTGTAGTGTGTTCTGGATCGAAGAGTAGGTGTTGCTCTGCATTTCTTCTAGGTTGAAGATCTACCTATGAGTTTCAGATATGTTGATCAGAGGTGTTCAAGGGTGTTGTATTCACAATTTGATGTGTTGGATTGTTGTACAAAAGAAGTTGTGTTCACCATTGTGTGAACAATGTATTGTAGAGGTGTCTAGGAGAAATGTTTTTGCTCTATGTTTCTCTACAATTTGATTTTAGGCCTTGCGGATTTGAAGGTGTGATGATATTGTTGGTATATTTCTTCAATCGAAGTTGTTTGAGGTTTTTGTGCTTTGGAAGTCAGTTTCTTAAATTGCAGTGTATGGTAGAATTGTCTAAGTGTATTGGGTGTGTACATTATTCAAGTGAAAGATGTTGCCAAGGATTTTGTTGGATTTCAGGGTGTATGGAATATTCAAGATTGTGTTCAGGTGACATTTGTTGTTCGCGACTTATTGTTGAGCCAAAGGAAGCGTACACTTAAAAGTTTAATGGTGTTTACACGGGTAATGGCCGACCTCAATGTTTACAATAATTGCAGTGGATGTTTATTGTTTGTAGAAGCGTGTTGTAGCGTGGTGTTATAGATTTGGGTCCCAGATAAGGAGTGGTGTGGTCCGCTTCCACTTCTATCCACCATAGAAGTGTTTTGGTGCTGACCTAATTTGAATTCACACAGTTGATGTGCACAGTCGGCCTTGGAGAATGCTTTCAAGGTTGAAGATGATATAAATATGAGTTGAGTTGTTGAGGGTTGTGGAGATAAACAAGTATGATGCGAATGATGTGAATTGTAGAGTGTCAAATGTGAATTTGAGAAATGTAGTGCGAGCATTCATGTATTAGACTATTGGATGCAGTGAGCAGAAGGTGTCTACAATTCTTCAATCAAGCTATGATAGTGTCGGTGGTATTGTGGTGGATTTATTTGTTGCATTGAGATGGATTTCTCATTGTAACACTCTTCTCTATCTTCATTTCTATTCTGATAATGAGCCTTTCTTTCTTTAGGTAGTGAGCCCTATTGTATTTGGTGTTGATGTTACTTTATATTGTGAGTTAATCCTCACTGTGCTTTTTCCCATCTTGGGTTTTCCACGTAAATTTGGTGTTCTTTTGTGCATGGTGTTGATTTGATTTAGTTTTTGTTATTTTCTTTTCATGCTAAATCATTATAACAAATTAAGGGTTAATTGAATGAATGTGATCTAAATGTTTTGAAGTTTTAAGGTACAACTAATTCACCCTTTTCAGTTGTCTTGTGCTTTCAACAATTGGTATCAGAGCAAGGTTCCTTGGAAGAAAGCTTAACCTCTTGAGGTAGATCTAGGATGGTGCACAAAAAAGAAATCTTTGTGTTTGATGGAACGGATTATGCATTTTGGAAGAAAATGATGGAAAGTTTTTTTATTTATCTTGGATTTGATGTCTGGAAGTCTATGAAGACTAGATACATTGAACCTACAAATAGTCTAGGTATTGCTAATGAGATCAAAGCCTATGAAAGCAATGGTAAAGCAAGGTATGCTCTCTTAAATAGTCTTACTAATTCTGAATTAGTGAAAGTGATGAGTATGAAAATTGCTAAAGAAATTTGGGAAAAGTTAGAAAGCATTTATGAAGGAGATGATAAGGTCAAAAAAGCCAAGATGCAGAATCTGAAGATCGTGTTTGAGAACTTATAGATGTCTAAAGATGAAAATGTTACAAGCTATATGCAAAGGGTAGATGAAGTTGTCAACTCCATCAGAGGTCTTGGTGACGAACTGAAAGAACCAAAAGTACTAAAGAAAATTCTTAGAACCCTTCCTAAATCTTACAGTCATAAAATGCCTACTATTGAGGAATCTGCAAATTTGAATCAATATACCAAAGATCAGTTGTATGGCTGTTTAATTTTTTTTGAGATGAGATAATTTGGTAGAAACAGTGGTGCAAAAGTTGAGACTACTTTTAGGGCTGGAAAATTAAAGGAGATCAAGGAATCAGATCAGGAGGATCTTAATGATATAGAAGCTAACTTTGCAAGGAGAATGAAGAAGGGTACTAGTAAGTACAATGGTAAGCTACCTTTCAAATGTTTCAGTTTTGGAAAGATAGGTCACTATGCTTCAAGATGCCCAAACAAAGCTTTGAATAACAAAAATAAGGAGAATAAAGGTAAGATGATTAAGAAAAATTATTATGTTAAAGAAGATGCAAGTATTTCTGATGATGAATTTGATTATGGAGATGAAGATGATGAATGCTTGTTTATGGCTTTAAAAGATGAATCTATTTCTACTAACTTTGAGAGATGTATGAAGGAAAGCCCTCTAGAGACAAAGGATAAGATTGAAGGTACTTTGGTATCTACTTTTCATGCTAGACAGGAGAAGAACTATTGGATCATTGACAGTGGATGCTCTTATCATATGACTGATGACAAGAGTAAGTTTGTTAAACTTGAAAATATGATGATGTGTTAGATTTGGTGATGATACATTTGCTAAGATCTATAGAAAAGGTTATATCATTTTTTATGGAAAGCATAATACTGGTGATGTTTACTATGTTAAGGGTTTAATGCATAACCTCTTGAGTGTTGGACAAATGTTAGCAAAGGATACAATCTTATGCTTCAGGATGATGGATGTGAGATCAGAAAAAAATCCAGAGTTGTGGTTGTTGCTAAAGAATAGGTAAATCTATGTTTGCTTTCTAAAGTTGAACCTAAAACAGTGATTGAGACATGCAAGGATGAATTTTGGATCAAAGCTATGAAAGAAGAACTGTTGTAGATTGAGAAGAATCAAAATTGGGAACTTGTCCCAAGACCAACAAAAAAAAATGTAATTGGAACTAAGTGGGTGTTCAAAAACAAACTAATGGAGAAGTGTAAGAAACAAGGCAAGGCTTGTGTGTAAAGGCTACTCACAAATTGAAGGAATAGATTTTGAGGAGACATTTGCTTCGGTGGCAAGAATGGAAGCTATCAAGATGTTTTTGACTTTTTTAGCACATAAGGATTTCAAATTTTATCAAATGGATGTGAAGTCTGCTTTCATGAATGGAGAATTGGAAGAAGAGCTATACATAGAACAACCAGAAGGATTTCAGTTATCAGGAAAACCAGATATAGTCTGTAGATTGAAGAAGGCATTATATGGATTGAAGCAAGCTCCTAGAGCTTGGTATGCAAGGTTGGATAAGTATTTGATACAACAAGGATTCAATAAAGGTACCACAGATATCAATCCTTATTTTAAAGTTGAAAAAGATAAAATCTTGATTGTGGTTGTATATGTTGATGACATAATCTTTGGATAAGTATTTAATATGCAAGGTTGGATAAGTATTTGATACAACAAGGATTCAATAAAGGTACCAAAGATATCAATCTTTACTTTAAAGTTGAAAAAGATCAAATCTTGATTGTGGTTGTATATGTTGATGACATAATCTTTGGAGGCAAGGTTGGATAAGTATTTGATACAAGGATTCAATAAAGGTACCACAAATATCAATCTTTACTTTAAAGCTGAAAAAGATCAAATCTTGATTATGGTTGTATATGTTGATGACATAATATTTGGAGGCAATGAAGCTGTGTGCAAGAAGTTTGCAAAGGAAATGCAGAAAGAGTTTGAAATATCTATGTTTGGGGAGATGAATTTCTTCCTTAGATTACAAATAAATCAAACAAACAAAGGTATTTTTATTTCACAATCAAAGTATGTCAAGGAAATGTTGAAGAAGTTTGGGATGGAAGATTCTAAACCGATGTGTACTCCTATGGTTATTGGTTGCAAGCTACGCAAGAATGATGAATTTCCTAAGGCTGATCAGAGCAAATATAGATCAATGATTGGTGGACTGCTATATCTAATTGCTACTAGACCAGATATCGTGCATGCAGTTTGTCTCGTGGCTAGATTTCAAGAAAATCCTAGAGATTCACATGTTGCAACAGTAAAAATGATATTTAGATACTTGAAGGGCACTCCAGATCATGGCTTGTGGTATATAAAGGATATTGATTTTACTCTGAGTGCTTACACAAATGCAGATTGGTCTGGTTGTGTGGATGACAAAAAAAGTACAAGTGGTGGTGCATTCTTTCTTGGATGTAAATTGATGTCATGGCTAAGTAAGAAACAAGATTCAGTGTCCTTATTTGCTACAAAGGCATAATACATTGCAACAACATCTTGTTGCACACAAGTGTTGTGGATGAAGCAAACATTGAAGGATATTAGGGTCGTATATGATGAACCAATTTCTATCTTCTATGACAATACAAGTGCTATCAATATTTCAAAGAATTCGGTAATGCATTCAAGGACAAAATATATCTCAATCCGGTATCACTTTTTGAGAGAGAAGGTTGTAGAGAATGAAGTTAACCTTGAATATGTGACTACAAAGGATCAAGTTGATATATTCACTAAGGCTCTTCCTAAGGATACATTTTAGTATCTCCAGAAGAAGTTGGGGGTTATTGCCCCTCCTTTGAACTAGATGCATAAGGAGATGCATCAGTTTAGTGGATTTCAAGATTCATTCTTTAGTCTGGACTGATGTTGGTGGATACCTCTCAAGGGGAGTAGCTAGTAACATTATTGGTTGTTGCAGTCAGAGGGAGTGCATGTTCTCATTGTATTGCGGTTGCTGATTGGTGCAGTATGGTGTGTGCTCCTAAGGGGGAGTATACTAAGTAGTAAAGAAATAGAAGTTGCGAAGCAATTGTTAGAAGGTTGATTGATGTCAAAGGAGAAACATAAGTGATGCAAATATTTTGTCCTTTTCTATTGATGTCAAGGGGGGGGGAGAGAGTCATGTGAAAAAGAAGACAGTTAAGGGGGATAGAGTAATGTGAAAATGCAAGGAAAAGAGAATTATGTACAAAGGGGGAGAGTGTGACATTTGAAAAAGATAAGTTGAGAGAAAGTAATAAGTGTGTTGTGAAAGGGGGAGAAAGAGAAAAGGAAATAGGTATGGAGCAGGGCTATTGTTGTTGATGGTTTTTCACATCATGTATTGCCATCAATGACACAAGGGGAGATTGTTGCAAGTATGAGCAGTTGGTGTTGTCATTAATGTCAACAAGCTTGTGTTGTCATTAGTGTCAACTGTATGAGAAGAAGATTGTTGCAAGAGCGAGTGTTGTTTTGATGATGCTTTGATTAGTTGCATTATATTTTCATTAGTAAGCTACTTGTGTCAACCTCTAGTGTTACTTTGATTAGATTTTGTCTATGGTTGAGGAAGTGATGGAGATGATGAGGATGTGTTCCTGGTGCTTGGTTTTCAAGTGCTTTTGAAAAAAATTGATAAAAAAGAGGAAACAATCAGTTGTAGTGTATTATGAGTTGAAGAGTAGTGTTCTAGTGTTGCTCCGCATTTCTTTTAGGTTGAAGATCTACCTATGAGTTTCAGATATGTTGATCAAAGGTGTTCAGAGGTGTTGTATATGAGTTGAGTTGTTGAAGGATGTGGAGATAAACAAGTATGATGTGAATGATGCAAATTACAGAGTGCTAGAGTGCAAATTTGAGAAACGCAGTGCGAGCTTTCATGTGTTAGATTGTTGGATACAGTGAGCAAAAGGTGTCTACAATTCTTCAATCAAGTTGCGAAGGATTTAGTGGTATTGAGGTGGATTTCTTTGTTGCATTGAGATGGATTTCTCATTGTAACACTCTTCTCTATCTTTTGTTCTATTGTGGCAATGAGCCTTTCTTTCTTTGGGCAGTGAGCCCTATTGTATTCAGTGTTGATATTACTTTATATTATGAGTTAATCCTCACCGTGGTTTTTCCCATCTTGGGTTTTGCACGCAAATTTGGTGTTCTTTTGTGTATGGTGTTGATTTGATTTAGTTTCTATTATTTGTTTTTCATGCTAAATTGTTATAATATATTAAGGGTTAATTGAATGAATGTGGATGTTAATGGGATATAGCTTCGGTCAGATATAAATGATGATTGCTAAATAGCATCATCATCATTTATATGTGATCGAATTTAATCCTTAAACATATTTCTGGAAAATAAGTAAAATGAATTTATAAGCATGCATAAATTCGAAATAATAAAATGATGATCAAATTCTACATTGAATAAAATCGGAGCTCATATAATATATATCCGCCATGTATGTGAGGGCATATGTATTAAGTTTGTTAAACCGAGTGTTAGTCGGTTGTCTTTGAGACCCGCGCGCCCAAAAGGACACGTCCCATGAGCAGAGTGGAGACACGTCCTCTCATGAGACGTGTCTCTTAGAGGCGGGTCTCCAAAGGTATTTAACATTGTTCCATCAGTGATATGCAAACATCGAAATTATTAATGTTCTGCAATCAGCACATTCAGCATTAGTGAAAATAAATCTGACTTAGAATTTTAAGTAGAATTCTTACATTAGAATTTCCTTAGTTTTTAGGCTCCTAGTATGATTGAGATTTGGTTACATTTACAGTGGATCTAAATGTCTTGAAGTTTTAATGTACAACTAATTCACCCCATCCCCCCCCCTCTCAATTGTCTTGTGCATTCAACATTTTTCACTCCTATCTTTTCAAGTCACCTGTGCTACCGAGGAGAGTTTTATGAATTCTAGAAGGTTGGCAGTGTTGATGGTTTTTTGGACTGGTCCAAGAAATGCTCCGCATTTCTCCACTATGATGTCTCTACTCTTGTAGCTTGGTGAATGTGCTCTCAACATTCATCCAATGTCTCAGTTCCAATATCACGTGTTGAAGTGATCCACAAGCTGATATGTTATTGTTATATCTCATGTCTATGCATTTTGTGCTTCCTAGATAAATTATTATGTACCTATTTGATCTGTGGTGGCTATAGATGGCATGGTAGTATGAAAGAAATGTATGAAGGTGTTGTAGGAACATCCCCATGTGATCTGCATGTTACTAATTGACCACTTTGGTGCTACATTGTGTCTTGAATTGGCTTTCTTGGCCTTTTGTGGATATCTGGCCAAGTTCTTTTGCTTGAACTGTGTGCTTGGGGGGCTGTGCCAATAATGGAAGATGTGTTATGATAGATTTGGGTCTTGACCTATCTTGTTTGGGACCACATCAAGTAATTTCAATTGAAAGAGCATTTTTGGGCCGACTAATTATGTGCTTCAATGTTTCATCCACACATTTCCTCAATGTCGACTTAGGTTGATGTGATTTGTGTGTAAATGGTTTTGGATCACATTAAAAGAAGTGCTAAGAATGTTTTTTGGTCCTCTCTATCTTCAAGATAGAACCACATTATGTTTTTGGTGGCCAACCAATTGAATTCAATGTTCATTCTCTTCCTGGCTGACCTAATTGAAGAAATGAAGTGTTGTAGTGGATATAAATGAAAGATCATTTTGGATGCAACTGAGGAGTGTACAAAGGTGAAGAAGTGTGTGTGTGAATTGTATTAATATCTAGCAGAGATAGTGCTAAAAGTTTGAAAAAGGAAAGATCAATTGTGTTGTAATGCCTCAATCAACAGAGTGTTGTGTTGACAAATCTTTGTAATACTCTCTATATCATATTGTATCCTGCTCTGAGATAGTGAATCTCAGCAAGTCCTTGTATCTTGCTCCTGAAGTCATGTTGTCTTCAGCTCAACAAGTCCTTTGTATCTTGCTTTAAGGCAATGAGCCTTCCTGCAAGTCGTTCTGGCTATGAGCCTTATATTGTGAATTAACTCTCATCGTGGTTTTTCTCTCATTAGGTTTTCCATGTAAATCTAGTGTTTTATTTGTACATGTGTGTTCTTAATTTTCTTTCGTTAGATGCAGTTTTGATTATTACTATATCTTTCATTGGTAAAGTTTGTTGAAGTTGTTAAAGATTCAAATTGCTATATTCTTCTTTGTTACTACTCTGCTTGAAATTCTATCTTTATCTGCTAGAGGAGTTTGAGTTGTGCTGAAAGTGTTAATTTTAGGATCAGAATTTAAATAAGCAAAAATAGAACAATTTCAAACAATAGAACACAGCATATACCCTAGGAAAACCCTCCTTCTTAAGGGAGAAAAACCCAGCAACAATATATCACTTATATATTGAATAATGAGCAACAATTCGCTTTACAATGAGGTCAATCACAAGGCCGATCTAGAAGCTGAAGAATTGTCCTCAAATTTAAAAAAAATAACAAAGTGAGTTCAATTTCAATTGCTAGTGAAACCTACAATGTATGACCAACAAATACCCTGTTTTCAGCATGTGCACTGGGATTATTATCAGATATTACTGTACGAAATCCTCTGGTAAACATGCATGCACAATGCGGAAGCAAAGGCAGGGGACGTGAACTGTTTGAGCGAATGCCTCAAATAAATGCGGCCTCATGGAATGCTATGATTGCAGGATATACACAAAATGTGTTTGTTGAAATGGATTTAGAAACTTTTAACTAAATGCAATTGGCAGCCGTAAAGCCAGCCCTCGCAACCTTTGGCAGTGTTCCTCCCGCCTCTGCCAAAATGGGAGCTTTGGAACAGGGCATGGACACATCGCAGGAAAATGGATGGAGGAATTCTGTCAGACCTCAGTAAAATCCTTATGAAGTTGAACAGGTCATTGTAATGGTGCATAGGAGGAAAAGTAGGCATGATACTTGGGTTGGCATCCAAGAAAAGTTCTCTACACTAATAATAAATTGCTAACACATGTTCCTACATTATATGAATCAATGAATAACTTTTGTTACAATAAAGATGAATGCATGTATTATCTCTAAATTCATGAATCTAATTGCAATTTTGACTATTGTAATGAAGTTTGTGATATGTGTTTATCCAATATGTTTATAGGAGAAGAAGGGGTAGATTTGCTTAAGGACTCCATCAAAGATGTGTAGAAGAAAGCATTAAGGATTGTTGGGTGACAGTTGACAATCATCAAATTATTGGTTAAGGATCAAGCTTAGGTTTGTTATTATTTTTTCTTAAGGCATTAAGTTGTAAAGTCTAGAGAATTGTAAAGGATATGCAAATAGTTAAAGATTATAATACTTTATGTAAACTAGTTGTGTAAAATTTGACCCATCACCTCAAAGATAGAGTTAGTTTTTTAATACTATGATTCTATTGTGTGATATAAATTACTTAAGGCTTGTATGAGCTTCCTAGAAGGCTTAATTAGTACAAGGCTTGTGTGATATTATTATTTGGGTTAATTTAAAAGACATGCGACATGATTCTTTAATGTTCTAGTTATTGAAACTAGCTACTTGAGTGTACTTGACCTAGAGGAAATGCTCTAGACAATTGGAGCCATGGATGGTTAGAGACTAAAGCGTAATATTTATGTAATTCCTAAATTTGGTAAGTAATTCTAGATTATGTCATAAATTGAGCATATACCCTAGATATAAATCAATTCTTGTAAATGTTCAAGATTTGTTAACAGATTATTGTATAAACCCTATGGATAAATCATAAAAGGAAGTATTACCATAACTCTTTGAGGAAAATTCTAATAGCATGGACTGGAACCATTATCGTATGGCTCTTTGCAAGATTCAATGATTTAAAGTCTAAATAATTTAAAAATTGAAGATTTTTTCTTGAATTAATTATAATAAGTCTTTGAGTCCCTTCATGATAATCACTTTATCAATCCTATCCTTTGAGACTAGATTCTTTTGTAATATTGAAGCCTAATTTTGTTTCCAAGTCTTAATAACTTCTAACCATTATTTCCTTAAGAAAATTGTTTCAACTATGGATGTCTTAGAGTGAATATCTAATGGACACATTTCCCTAAGAGGAAAGAATCCTTGAAAATAATCCTAAGTCAAGAAAAATCCCTATTCATTATTCTATCAAGTGAAGTCTAAGTCATCAATTGATTAGAGTTAAACATGCACTTATGCCTATCCTCTAAGTGGGAATCTGAATATTGCCCCTATAAAAAAATACAATTTTAGCTATGTTAACATTAAAAGGATCCTCGCATCCACTAGGAGTTTTAGGAACAAAGGAGTGTCAAATCTAAACATCAAGGTCTCAAGAGTAAAATCAAATTTATAAATACCCACATCTATAGCAAATTTTAAATATAATCACATGTCAAGATTAAAATTAAGAGCTCTTTAATTTATAATTGCACTCCTTTTTTATTTGGATCCTAAAAATGTTGTGATTTATGTTCTTCTCTCAAACATATATATAAAAGTGGGCAAGTGGCATGATGTTCAAATGGTAAGGAGATTGATGAAAGATAAAGGAATTAAACAAAACCTCAAATGTAGTTGGTTTGAAGGCCATAAAATGGTATGTTATTTTTATGTAGGAAATATATTACATCCATAGACACAATATTTCTATATGTAAATTTGGAAACATCGTTTGGGAGATGAAGGCAATAGGGTGTTTTCAAGATTCAAGACATTTACTTAGTGATATGGATTCAAAGGAAGAAAAATAATCATTTATTTGCCACCATAGTGCAAATTTGGAAATTATTTTTGCTTTGTGGGACACAACCCTTAGAATAACTATTAGAGCTATGAAGAACGTATGCACGTTGATTGCCACATTGCAACAAAATTTATCTCCAAGATCATTGCAAGAGGACTTGTTGTGAGGGATATGAATTACACCCATCATTTTAAACATGGATAATTTTCATGTGGAGATTATTGGTGACACTAAATGAAGTAATACAAAAAATAGGATTCACTATAATAATGTGCACCATGTTAGACTTGCATGAGGGAACAAGATTTATTTCTATTTTTCAAGAAATTTTTATTTTTATTTTTTTATTTGACTTTTCAGCAATCTAGAATATCATGTTGGATTTATAAAATTAGATGCATAGAGTGCAATGGAGATCACTACTAATATTCATTGTTCATGTATAGAGTAAAGAGAATACATGTGACTATACATTACTAATGTGCCAATACAAAAGTGAGAATATCTTGTTAAATGAACACAAATATTTTTTTACCTATCTTAAGTCAAAGGTAAATTAGAAATAAACTACATGGGGAATAGTAGGGACTTAGGTATTGTTATAATATTCCACCATCATTATAACATAAAATATTATCAAAATCATAAATATTGAATAAACGTATGTGGGGGAAACAAATAAAAAAAAGGGCATCAATCATATAGCTAGGTAAAGGCATACGGAATAGGATGAAACCCTAATTTGAATTTCTTGGATTGATTGTCAATGTTAAGCATGCCAAAGCACTATAAAGAGATAGAAATAGGTTATTCCAAGAATGGATGTCAACAACACCTCTTGTTAGGGACTTAAATGTCCAAAAGGTACAACAAGAATCTAGAAGTCTCTAACAGAGCATACCAAACCAAGAATATAGGGAGAAGAATAAAATAAGGCCACAAACTAAAATGCACAAGAACTATGTACAAATATAAATTAAACATAAAAGAGAGAGAAACCTAAAACTTAAAGGCTTGCAATGAACAACATTACCCACATTATTAGAGACATGCATTTACAACTAGGAAGATTCTAGCTCATACATATGAATCTACAATGGTCCATACAAAAAATGTGATACACTATCCTTTACAAGGACCTCTTGTGCCTAAAGGTTATAGGAAAACATAAAACTAATACTTTCCTAAATCAAAAACAAAAATTTAGATTAGTTATCCCATTCTTTTCATTATAGTGCAATTACTACCTAGATAAAATATAAATATTCTCATACATTCAAGAATGTACACATGGGCATGTTTTGGTTGAAGATCAAGAATAAAAATTAACTTTTGGGCCCTTATATGAATCAAATAGCTTATTATATAACACATAGAAATCATGCATATTAACATTACCATAGTTGCATCTAGTATTTACACTAATATTACATGGTTCATCATTATTGGAAAGTGAGTTTATCCCAACACATAGGAAAATAAAATTATTCATAATATAATGTCTTGGCATTGTCTTAAATCCAAACCACTTTAGATATATTAATATCAAACTTAAATGCCTCATATTCACATGTTGCAAAATGACATACTAGGCTACATGATTTTTATAAAGAAAACTTTTTATTCAGAAATGCCAATGAAAACTCTCAAATATAGGAAAATTCTTTAAATAAACTATATTGGGTTAATTCTATAGGTCACCTAAAATGTGTAGTTCATCTTCTTCTTTCATTTGCACAAAGATCCAAATATCACTTCTAATAACAACTTGGTTAACTTTATTAATGTTTGTAAAATATTATTGGAACAAGAAAAACTAATGCTATGATCAAAATAGAAAAAACCATATAAAATTGAGTCATATAGGTAGCCCAAACAATCATTTAGATCATTGAAGCTAAATATGGAAAGTTGAGGCACCACATGTGAAGGACATGTGAAGGACCTAGTTTTTCATATTGCAAGCTCTCTATTTTTTATCACATTCATTGTAACATGCTATATGAGACTCATTACTATAACCAAATTCATTAATAAATCTACTAGAAAATTTATTAATAAATATTGATAAATTGACTTCATTATTAGTTTATTCATCTTCTTTCGTTAGAACTTCTCTTTTAGCATATTTTGTATCTAATTGTTGGAATCCTACAGATCAAAGGAATGAATCACCATATACTACAACTTGGTCATTAGCATCACAAATATTTATAGCTAACTTATTAGGCTAAACATACAAATCTAAGGGATTATCAATAGAAACAATTTTGGATATAAAATGTAACATCATTGATACCCTAATGGTTTCATCAATGTGTTTACCTCAATAATAATCATATAAGGGACTTATTAGATTCATCTCTTTTGAAAAAATATTATAGTTTAGGATCAAAGACTCCATGATAGAATCTCAAACATTCTTATATAATAGATCAAGTACATGCTTAGGGATATTTATCACAACTTAAAGTGAGATTATCTAATATTAAATGGACAAATTGGCTCATTTTTATTTTTCTAAATATTAGAAAGCTATGCAATTAACCTACTAAGATCAACTTCATCTCTAAACTACTCAATAATAGTAGCTTGAAATTTTTCATGATTTGAAATATAATTATCTAAGAAGCTAATATAATTATATTTTAATTACCCCTCTAAAAGTGAACAAATAGTTTCAGCAATACATCCTCAACAAATATCTTGAAATAATTTATTAGACTAAGACATGAAGATGCACACTATGTAATGTAAATCACTCCCATCAAATAAGAAAAATTATTTTTTGAGTGTATTGGGTATTGAATTTATAAATTTAGATGTTCTATCAAACTTAATTTTTTTATTTGTCTTAGTAAGAAAGGGCAGTCTTTCATGTTGAACTCTATAGGATTATAGGTAAGAATACAAGACCTTTAACTAAAAAAGTCCTTGGTTAATCTTGTAAATTTCTTCTATGTTTATAATTGATATTGATATAGGCAAACAATGCTTATTATTAATATTTGAGTGACTACCTGTATAGAGTACACTTACTTTTAGATTCATCATATGTTTCTTTCGAGAATATTTTTCTTAGAAACATTCTCACTAAGAACCCATATTCAAATGCATAGACTATACGCCCATGTAATATATCAAAGAACCCACAAAACTCATCACTACCTAATAAGTGATAGCTTTCAATCATGAAGACGTGCAATAAAAAATAATAAGAACCTTAATAATTTGATGTCTTCGGATGCATTTTGTTAATATCTTGCAACCATGAGAACAATATTTCTTCGAGCCATTCTATCAAACAGTTCTCATGCCTTGTCTTTGAAAAGTAGTAGCAAAGAAAAAAAGACATCAAAGCATCTTTTTGTTTTGATAGGTGATGGGAGTTTGGACTCTTGAGTGAATATTTCATAGACATGAGCCCAAAAGGAATATCTTGAGCAATAGAAATCCTTCGGTTGTTGTTTGAGCGAGAGAGGAAAATTCAAAATTTAAATTCAAACTTAACCGATTAGTTTCATTATCAATGAGTGTGACAACTAGATTGGGCGGAAGTTGCAATGACTGTGACTGTTGAGAGTCAAAGGAGTGCAATGGAAAAGAAAATGGGAAACAAAAAATGAAAATAAATAGAGAATTCGATTGAACGGTGTAAGAGTGGGACCGAGAACCATGTAGGAAGTCAAACCTTAGTGTGTGCTCTTTAAGCCCAACCAATTGAGGCTCAATAAGAACTCTGAAAGCTGACATTTTACTCAAACAAAGACTTGATAAAAAAAACTATAATAGCCCAATTTTTCCTTTTTAAATACATATAGTGTAATATAATATAAGATTTTTTTTATAAGTTTCTTCCCCCTAAATTGTTTTATCGTATTTTTGCTTTTCTTTCTTCATTTATTGAAGCAAACTCAACGAATACTTTCTAGGTGAAGTCACAACACTATTGTGCAAATTTTCAAAAAAAACCTTCCCAGCAAATGAGTTTCCATCACAATTGTCCTAAACTCTTATCAATATAGTTTTTCCTCACTCTCCAACTCTACAGTTAGGCTTATTCGGTACACTCTAAGGGTACACTCCTTAGGTGGCCGGGCCCACAATGTTTTTAAACCCGTCACTTTTCCCGTTTTCATTTTCACTTTTGCCGATGTTGTTTATGTTTTCGGGTACTCTTCAGCTCCCCAAAAAATTATGTATTTCAGTTTTAATCTCATTTGCTGAGGGAAACAACGCAAGGGAGGAGGACATTATAAAAAGTATAAACAGTAACTTAAGTGTGTTAGCCCCGTCATAAAATATTAAACTTTCTGAATTGCCATGCTTTTTATACTGTGGACAATAACCTAGGTATAAGAGTATTAGTTTTAGTTTTTGACTTTTCATATTTTAATAATTATTAATAGTAAATTATTAAACATAATTAATTATTTTTCAATTTTATTTTTTTAATAAATCTATTAATAATAAATTATTTATAATTGGTATTTAATAAGATTTAAAAAAAAAAATCAAATGATAATAATGATAAATAATAAACAATCAATAATAATAAATTATTAATTAAAAATAAAACTTCAATAACAATTCCAATTAAAATTATTAAAAATAATCAATATATTATTAATTATTTAAAATTAAAAAATTAATTACACATAACAATAAATTATTAAAAAATTATTAGTTAAGGGTTGGGGCCCTAGCTCGATTGGCTAAATCTTTCCTGTTATAGGAGGTTGGTCACGAGGTCTAGTCTCCCCCACCCCCATGGTACCGGAGGGCGTGTCATGCTAGCACCGCCGGTCACGTTAAAAAGTTTACCAAGCGCACTGCAGTTTATATGGGGTCGTGCTACCCGCAGTCTAAAAAAAAAAAATTATTACTTAAAAATCATTTTTAAATAACCATTCTAATTAAAATTATTAAAAATAATCAATAATAATTTTTTTTTTATTAATTATTTAAAATTAAAATTGATGAATAAATTACAAACAATGAATAATTTGACATTCTAATTTTGACATCATGATTTATGATTTTATTAAAAATTGATCATTTTGGATTTTGACAAACTTGACACACAAATGACAATGGCATATGCAAATTCACAATGATGGAAAATTTGAGGCCAACAATTTACCGTGGGAAAACTCACCACCATGACAAATTCACTGCAAGTAAAATTAACCACCAACAATTCATGCCCATATTTCAAAATATATATTAAAAATGTTAATTGTTGGTGGTGAATTTGTCATGACGGTGAATTTTCCCATAGTGAACTGTCATGGTGAATTATCTGTCAGTGAATTGTTGGCCATGAATTTTCCTAGAGCCAATGACAATTGAGTTTCAAATTGAGTAACACAATAGACACTAAAACAAATTGAGAGAATGTTATGAGGGTAGTGATGCAACTTTTCTAATTAGAGTGTCTTCCATGAGATTACAATTCTTTTAAGACATTTTGTTAAATAGTTCACAAGCTTTGTCTATCCTTCCACATTTTACATAGATTTCAAAAGAGAATCTACAACAACAACATTTGAGATTTAATTCATCTTCATATTATGTTTTCATTATGATTGGTTGACTCTTATACTAAATTTTAGTGTTGTTTGTGTTTTGACTAGATTAGATTCATATTTTTTTAGTTTGCTTTATCAAGTTTATAATTACATGCACATAGAATGAAATATAGTTTAGTTATGAACCTTGGTCTCTTCAAAATAATCAAACAAGATTAGGGAGAAGAAGAAACACACACCAAACTACAAAATAGGGGTATTTGTGGCTTTGTCGGTTTGCTTTATATAATCTATTGTTTCCTATAAGGAGAAATTAATCACTGTACAAATGAAAGATGATTGATTATCTATTGAATATTCTTTTGTATGTTTTGAAATGGAAGAGATTTACATCTCTATGAAAATTGGTGTATGCTAGCAGTCAACTTATTATCTTATTTATAGTATTTCCTTAGCTTTGTATACTAACAAATTCAAGGTAGAGGGTAACATGATCCTTTGAATTGGATACTACATAAAAAATTATGTGTTACAAGCATTGCTTCCATTGTTTGGATTTTTATATTGGGATGCATATATTTTTAAAATCAACAAACTCTTTTAATGTCTTACCAAAATTAATATTATTAATAATATCAAACTTATAAACATGTATGCAAAATAAGAACATAAATAAGAAATATATGGTAATAGTTTCTTCAACAAAGGATTCAAAGTGATGTGGAATACAAGGACTGTAAGATATCCATAAAATAGATCTACATTGAAAAGTTTGTAGGACAATTCAAGAAAATACAATGCAAAGCCAAATAAATGTGAAATTATGTACTATAATGATCTTAGAATATACACATAATGGATTTGTTGAAAAGGTTTTAGAAACTTTCAAGCAAATGCAATTGGTAGATGCAAAAAAAAAATTCCACAACCTTCACCAAAATCCTTATTGGTATCCTTAATATGGGAGATTTGGAACAAGGTATATACATCCATCAAAGCATAATATGAAGATGAATTTTCTCAAATGTTATGGTTATAGATGCCCTTTTAAAATTTATGCAAAATGTGGGAGGATAGACAAAACTTGTGAACTATTTCAAAAATTGTCTCAAAGAATTGTAATCTCTAAATTTATTTTATTGTCTATTTTGTTATACCAATTATTCTAAATTAGGTATAACATGATGGAAATTAAAACAAATTGATAGATTGTTATGAGAGTAGTGATGCAACTTTTCTAATTCTAGAGTGTATTACACAAGCTTTTTGTCACATAGTAGGCATTGTGTCAAATAGTTCATGAGCTTTTTCTATCCCCCCACATTTTGCATAGATTTCAAAATGGCATCTACAACCACAACATTTGAGAAAATTCATCTTCATATTATGTTTTCAATATGATTGGTTGACTCTTATACTAAATATGAGTGTTGTTTGTGTTTTGACTAGAGTAGATTAATATTTTTTTAGTTTTCTCTATCAAGCTCAAAAGTACATGCACATAGAATGAGCTACAGTTTGGTTACAAACCTTGGTCTCTTCAAAATAATTAGAGAAGATTAGGGAGAGGAAGGAACACACACCAAACTACAAAATAGGGGTAGTTGTGGCTTTGTTGGTTTGCTTTATTTACTCTACTTGTTTCCTATAGGGAGAAATTAATCACTATACAAATGAAAGATGGTTGATTATCTACTGAATATTGTTTTGCGTGTTTTGAAATGGAAGATATCTACATCTCTATGAAAATTGGTATATGTTAATAGTCAACTTATTATCTTATTTATAGCACTTCCTTATTTTTGTATACTAACAAATTCAAGGTAGAGGGTAACATGATTCTTTGAGTTGGATACTACATAAAAATTTATATGTTACAGTCATTGCTTCCATTGTTTGCATTTTTACATTGGGATGCATATATTTTTATAATCAACAATCTTTTGATGACTTGCCAAAATTAATATTATTAATAATTTCAAACTTTTATAAATATGTATGAAAAACAAGAACATAAATAAGAATTATATTGTAATATTTTCTTCAACAAAGGATTCAAATTCATGTGGACCATACAAAGATTGTAAGATATACACAAAATGGATCTACATTGAAAAGTTGGTAGGAAAATTCAAGCAAATACAATTGGTAGATGGAAAACCAAATAAATGTGAATTTGTGGACTATAATGATTGTAGAATATACATAATGGATTTGTTGAAAAGATTTTAGAAACTTTCAATCAAATGCATTTGGTAGATGCAAAGAAAAATTTCACAACCTTCACCAAAATCCTTGTCGATTTCCTTAATATGGGAGATTTTGAACAAGGTATGGACATCCATCAAAGCATAATATGAAGATGAATTTTCTCAAATGTTGTGGTTGTAGATGCCCTTTTGAATTCTATGCAAAATCTGGGAGGATAGATGAAGCTTGTGAACTATTTGACAAAATGTCTCAAAGAATTATAATCTCATGGAATACACTCTAATTAGAAAAGTTGCATCACTACCCTCATAACAATCTCTTAATTTGTTTTAGTTTATATTGTGTTACTCAATTTGAAACTTAATTGTGATACATTAAATATTTCATTGTTAAATTGTCACTTGTGTCAATTTGTCAAAATCCAAAATGATCATTTTTTAATAAAATCATAGATCATGCAATATTGGCATGGGTGACCTTCTGTGAAGGCCTAGTGCTTCATCTTTGTGAGCATCATCTAGATGTAATGAGTGCTAAGTGGACCATTCATTATCATGAGAGATGGGTTCTTGTGAAATAGTACTCATGAAACATGGGTCAACGGGTTTGACTTGTAAAACTACACAGTTGAATCCTGATAGCAATATCACAATTTGACACGTTGTGGAAGATACCTCCTACTTATCAATAGATTGAATGTTATCAAAATCTAGAATTTCAATTTATGAATTGTTTATAATTACTCATCAATTTTATTTTAAATAATTAATAATAAAAAATTTATTATTGATTATTTTAATAAATTTAGATAGAATTTTTATTTAAAAATCATTTTTAACTAATAATTTATTATTATATGTAATTAATTTTTTAATTTTAAATAATTAATAATCAATAATTTATTTTTTAATAATTTTAATTATAATTTTTATTTAAAATTGATTTTTAATTAATAAATTATTATTATAATTTGTAGTTATTTTTTAAAATAATTTGAATTAAAATTGTTATTTAAAATTGATTTTTAATCAATAATTTATTATTATTTGTAATTAATTTTTTGAAATTATTATTAGTTGTTGATTATTTATTATTATCATTATCTAAAAATCTTTTTAAAAAGTCTAACTAAATATCAATTATGAATAATTTATTATTAATAAATTTATTTTTAAAATAAAAAATAAAAATATTTAACTTTTTTAATAATATTAATTATTAATAATTTATTTGTTAATAATTAATAAAATCTAAAAAGTCAAAAACTATAACTAATACTCTTATCGTTATAGGATATACTCACGAGGGATAAAAACCATGTTAGCCTACGAAAGTTAAAATATTTTATTAAGGGGTTAACACACTGCAAGTTATGATTATACTTTTTATAATGTCCTCCTCTCTTGTGTTGTTTCCCCAGCACATGTGGGATTAAAATTAAGCGTAATTCTTTGGGGAGCAGAGAGGTTACCCAGAACAGAAACGACATCGGTAAAAGTGAAAACGAGAACATTAAAAGTGAAAAAAGGGAAAAAATGACAGGTTTAAAGGACTGTGGGCCCGACCACGTAAGGAGTGTACCCTTAGAGTGTGCCGGTTAAGCCAGGCCCGACTCTACTAATGAACTACCAGTCCCTCACCTATTATAATTTTCCTAGAGGGCGGATTGACATTTTCAACAAGCTTACTAATCTAAAATAGAAAAAGAATGGAAGTGAATAGAGATACTCACCTGGCAAGTGCCATCAGAACAAGCATCAGTGCCACCTGACAAAACTGCGACTGCTATCACACAGAGTAAATGCAGAGATTCTACAGTAATCATCCTCATATCTGCAATTTGCCAAAGAAATTAAGCGTACAGGCAACGAGTTTGTAAATTAAAAATGTTATGGAGCATAGAATCAAAAAATGTTATGAAGCATAGAATCAACCGATAAGAATCGGCACTTTGGGCTGTTAACCTGTTTGTTTCTCCTTGCCCCTAGCTGTTGGCGAGGTGTAATAGTTTGCCGTAGTTGTGCTGTTTTACAGCTGTATGTTCTTTGCTGGTGTTTCTTGTTGATCTATTTGAATCCTTTTATAGACATTGTACGATGAAAGAAATTATTTTTGAGTATTTTGTCATGAATGTCAAAGGTGTTTGAGCTGTTTGTCTACTTGTTTGAACTGATTGCTCATTTGTTTGAGCTACTTGTTTGCCTACTTCAACTACCTTACTTGTGTGGTTGAGAGCTGCTTGTCTACTTACTTTGTCAGCAATCTTGCCAAGTCAGATTTCTATGTCAGTATTTGAAAAATCATATCGCATGCCAAGTCGGATTTAATATGTCAAAGCCTTTGTTTGAATGTATATGCTGTGTCTATTAATGTGGCGGCTATGTTAAGGGCGGCTTGTTTATGATGGCGGACTGCATATTATTTGTAAACTCTTAATTTGTAACGCCTCTCCTCATTCATATTTGCTCTCTCCTTATTTAAGTCGATATCATTTATACCAACGTCTCCTCTCTTTCATGCTTTGGCGGCTTATTGAAATCTTGAAAGTTTTTTATATTCCGCGGTTGCTTGGTTTTAAAAAAAAATGGTTTCTGTATTATGTTTCAGGCGTCTGGGAAATAAAGCTCGACGGCTTCCAGTGGGCGACGGCTCTTTAATTATCTCTACGAATCGTTAAACTTTGTGGCGGCTTCAGATTTATTTGTGGGCGCTCGAGTAGTGGTTGTTTTATTTAGGTCAATGTGTACGTGCCATTGAGCGACATATCTGAAGGTGTCGGGCTGCATATGTATTGCATGAATTTTGTGGACTGAGTGAGTTGGGCGGGGCGGCTTAACCAGCACACTCGCGTTGACAGCTTACAGTGGCTGACGTGGGGCCCTCTCACTCCGTTGCTATCCAGCCCCAGGAATGCACCAGAAATGGATGCCATGCCATGCCTCCGTACATAATACGATACCTGCCTCTCTAGTGCACCCGATGGCCGTACCCAGTAATACCTGCAAATGCTAACGGCCTTTCAGTGCTGTACTGTCAGGGTTAATAGCCAGCACCACCAACATTCGGGTCAACCACCGCACCCCAAGTTGTTCTCTCCGTAGCCTCCATCCTCCCGTCAAGGGACAGCAAATATTAATGTTCACTTAATCGTAAAAATGTGAAAGACAATCGAAAGTATATAGAGAATATAAAAAACGAAGTATGTAAAATATATAACACTGTTAAAGATTTAAATATATCTATAGTTTTTGGCTTTTCCCATGTTTATTAATTTATGTTTTTTAAATTTAATTTAAAAGTTTAACTATGTAATGTTAAATTTTATTCCTATTTTGAATTAGTTTAAAATTAGTTAATTATTTGTAAAATATAGATATATTATTGATTTATCTAGTTTATTTATGTTTTTAGAATTCAATTTGAAAATTTTATGTTAATAATAAGTATAAATATTTTTTTATAACATATGTATCTTAGAAATTATAAAAAGTATTATTTACTTACAAAACTTTTTACAGATCATAAGAATCCAATTCACAACATACCGTCAAATTTATATTTGATTTTATCTATTCAATAAAATTTGATTGTAAATATTTTTTAAAACTAATTAAAATATTTTAATTTTTGATTTTTATAGATATTTTTGTAGACATCCAAAATTAGCATTATGCATTCAATTAGGTCCATTCATCAAGTAAACCAGGTTTCACATTCATCCACTCATCAAATTAATCAAGTTCACCTTCATCCATTCATCAGGTAAACTCATTGAGTTCATTCCTAAGGTTGTTCATTTAAATTAAATAAATCAAACATCAACCTTTTAATTAAATAAACCAAACTTTATTAAATTGAAATCTAAATGCATATTCCATCCTTTTTTGATTTAAATAAATCAAATATCTAAGTCAAAGAGGTCAAAATCACCTAATCGTCACCTAAGCTAATCTAATCTTGATTTACCTAACCTAATTGAACCCATCACATCCTCTAGCTTTTCCCATTTGCACCAATAAATCAATTTATTGATTTATTAAAATCAACATGGCATCTTTGAGGAATATTCCCTAAAATTTGAATTCAAAATCAAGTGGACATGTACATCCAACAAGACATTTAATAGGTCTTACATGTCCCTTGCACAAGTCAAACTCAGCATTTATTTCACAAATTTGAATTTGAAATCTCCCTCTCTTTGGCACATTGACCAAAATGTGCTCATCCTCCAACCTATCACAAGTTGACAAGTGGCCTCATCTCATTGGTCCAATCTTTGTCCCACATTCATCCATTTGGTTATTTCTCTCATCAAAATAATCTATAAATGAAAGCTTCATCTTTTATCAAATCCTCCACAACTCATGCAAAGTTACTCTCTTCAATTAAGAGCTAATTTTTCCCATCTTCATAATATCTTCATATCAATTTTATCATTGAGCTTAGCAAAGGATTGGGAAAGGGCTATTTTCCACAATAGCACCAATCCACTATGGGATAGGATTCATTTCATGTTTTATATGTCTTGATTTGTCTTGTAATTTGTTTGCATTTTGAAACATGATTTATTATTTCATAGGGATGTCTTATTCGATTTGCTTAAAGTTTACTAATAGTTGTTTGTTTTGAGCAACTACAGATTTTGACATCTACATTATGGCGCTAGAAGGAGGGCCGAATCGAGCTCAATATCATATTCTGCTTGTTTATCTCAAGGGTTTATAAAACTTTTCTGTATTTTTTTTTATCTTTGAAATAGCCTAATGCAGAACTTGTAGTCAAAAAGGAATGAATCTATGACTTTTTAACTCGAAAGAATGGCTACTATGTTTATTACTATTGAAATCTTTCATGCTGCAGCTATGACATATGCTATGACTTAATCTTGTGCAACGCCTGATAGAATTTTTATTTTATTTTTTACCCATGACTACTTGATGGTTGCTCGTGCTCTTTTTTTACTGTGCATTGATTTTCCTTCATTTATGATACTTCCCAAAAGCCCAGGAGGATTTAAGGTTGAGATCGAGCAGGGCAGATATTTGGTGTAACATTTATAACATGCATAAAAACTTCAAAATTGTTTGTTTTGTTAGTGTTTCCATGCGACTTACTTGGTGTAATAGCTATATTGTCCATATAACTATAGCATATCAGTTTTTCTTATCTCTATTTTAGTGGAAAACTTTGAAGCATACCATATTATAATGTTATACAGCTGGAAGGGCCACTGCTTGCCAAATTGGAGAAGTGAAAGGTCAATACATTCATTAGTGTGTTGGTGATCTCAGGTCATGGTTGTCAATATCATGGCATGCAAGTACGGATCCAAAAACAATTGTCTGTCACTTCTTTGCTATCAATTGTAATGTGTGCTAGCCAGTCGCAACCTACTTTATCTGCAATATTTCATCCTTTCTTATGCATTCAGTCTTTTTCCCACTAGAGTGCTTCAAGGATAGGATGTAACCTGTAGGCATTGAATATAGCCTTTGGGTATTTCGTTATTTTTAAGACATTCAGGCTATGTTGTCCACCATGCTTTGTGTTTGTATTATCCTCCAGTATGCTTGTACAAACCTACTCTGAGATATTATTTGCTACAACTGCCCACCAGTCCATAGAGACATGAAATATGATTTTTAGCATTTCATGGGATTTTTCTGACATTCTCTAGTGCGTGTTGCATAGTAGCAGTCTCCCTAAAGTTGGCCTCACTCTTATTTTATAACTACAAATTGTTTATCTGCCATCCTCTGCAGAGGTTGTGAGAATGCCATCCTCACTTATCTTGAAGCAAACTTTAACACTTGGCACCCCACATCTGGCCGACAGAATTTCACACAATACAAATTAACCCAACAAATTGTTTTTCGTTATCAATGGTCTCTCTCCTTCATAGACACCAATAGATATTGCAATTTTATTATCATACCCAGGCATTTGGTATTCAAGAAAAGGTGCAGGAACTTCTTAAATAGTATATTTTGTAGGCGTGTAGAGTGGTGGGTATCATTTGTCTTCGTGGCGTTTCATTGTGGGGAATGGTTTTAGGGGGATTAATAAAAAAAATACAACTTCATTGAAGTATGAAAACTACATTGTTTTGTCCACTACATCTGTTTTGAATATTGCAGTGTTGAGCGGGACTGCAGGGATGGAATGGCGTTTATCATAACTTCTAACAATAAATGTACTAGCAGAGAGTCATGACCTCTAGAGGGGAGTCTTCGATTCCTTCACCAACAGACTGAGCATCAATGAGATTGTGGTGAAGGTTATTAAATTGTTTGGTAGTGGGCAGAGTGTGCACTAATTAAACAAAGCTTGGTCCTCCCATCAACCCATTCCAAATGAGAGCTTTAGTTTGTAGGGTGCTTGTCTGATGGTAAAGTTGCAGTTGCCTTAGAACCATGCTATGACTCTTTTTTCAAATATTATTGGAAGGTCATAACAACTCTTAAATGCCTTCAGGTGAGTTCGTTTTGCCCAACATAATGAGAGAGCCACCTCTTATCGCCATCATATCACATCACAATGGAATTGCTGCTTATTAATGCCTGCTAACATGGATCTTATTGGAACATATCAGTGCATTTATTTTAATCAACGTTCATCTCATTTTCAATCTATTTCTTGCATATCGATTATTTAAACGTAGTGTCACATCAGAAATCAAATTTCACATGATAAAAAGATTGATAACAAGCTACGGGTAACTTGTTGCTGGTCATCAAATCCATCTAGTGATCCTTCTTTGACATTAGCAGCATGTAGGAGGAGTTGGAGCTTTTTTTTCCCCTGCCAGAAGTATTTAACTCACCAAATATGGGAGCCTTTGATCTTGTCGGCTTAAAGCAATCATCAACTTTTCTCCACCCCAGTAGCGTAGAAAGTAGGAGCGACGGACCCCACACCAATGTTCATTCTTCGATGTCAGAGTTAATTATGGCACCATCAAATGTATGATCTATTCCAATGGATATGATAGAAAATAATTGACGAGTATATGCATTTAAATCATCCATGTTTTTTTCGTTTACTGTGCGGCACCCCACTTGTCTAAATTTTCCTTTCCTCTGGGCGATGAAAGTGGAGGCACGCTTTCTTGCTTTCTCTACTACTCGTTTTCTGATATTCTTGTCCACTGCTTTGCTGGATGGATAGCTTCCCACTTAGTGGAACGACTGACCGACATGACTGCAACTAGAGTCTCAAAATGGCCTTGTAACCCTATGAAACTAGAAGCAGCTGATATCAAGTCAACGTTGTCTTAAAAAGATAAATTTCGCTCTGGTTTTATATCTTATGCAGATTTTTTTTTTTAATCTCTGTCAGGAAATCTAAATTGATTTGAAGGTACACACAGCTTTATCCAATGTTGATTTTTGTTTGCAAGAGATCTGAATCGATTGGTTGGACTCTTCATTTGAGACTTGTTTGAATAAATAGATGACCAAGTTGGTGCTTCAGAGGCTTTAATATTCTAACATTTTCTTTTTTTAGATTTGTTGGAATATATGTTAAAATATGTCCAATTTCTAACTGTTGGTGAGTTGGAAAAGATTTTGGAGACCTCTCTATTTGGTGGGATACAGTTGTGGTGGAGCAATCTTCAAATATTTTTCTACATAGCCAATCTTTTGGTTTCCCAACTTGGGGTTGCATGACAAGTGTAATTTTTGATAATGCTATATGCTTCATTGATTCCTTGAAATAAATCTTATTTCTAATTGTTTTGTAATGTTTGCAGGGTTGGAATCAAGAAACAATGGAGGTTTTTCTTCATATAATAAAGAAAATTTGAGTGGGGCATTGAACGTAAATCTAAAAAAGCATTTTTTAATGCTCATCGTATTGGTTTAGAATAACCATTTTCTACTTCTATTTTCTATTTTAGGCCAACTAAATCATTGTTTTGTTTTCTTTCGAAGTTGGGCTAAAATTGAACCTTAGACACCTACTAGATTTTGATTTGGTCTAACAATTGAACAAACAAACTTCACATTTAGCTTGGTGCTTTTAAAATGAATTCATCATTGCTTTGAGGCTAAAATGAACAAGTGCTCTTGTGATTTTGTAATTTTTTTTGCAAAGTAATTTCACTTAAAAAGACGTATGCGCTTCTCTCGCACTTTACGGTGATCTTGAGAATCAAAAGTATTTTTGGTGACATTAAATTGCATAAAATATTGCTTCCACATCTTCTGTTTGGGTTTAAAAATTGAACAAAATCTTGTGCGAGTGTGAATAAATTTATTGCATGTGTTCTCCCTTTGTTTCTAAACAAGGGTTGATCGAACAATGAATCGGTTTATTCGCTTTTGTCTATCTTAGAGGGCCTGCCTTGGGGAAAAAGTACTCACCCAAGGGAACGACTCAATTGGTAACACTCTAAAGCCAAGAGTATTTCCAACCGGGATATAAATGTGGGTATTGGAGTAAATGCCAGTATCATGCGGTTGATTCCAACGAGATGGATTTGAAAGGGGACTCTCGTCGTATCGGTCAATCTCCACGAATAGAAAGTTTGAAATAAAACACTTGTTTGTAGTGGCCTATTAACTCATTCACCGAGTTTATCGAAGTGGTGCATTGGAACTTAGATTCCAAGAAGTTACTTGCCATGTCCGATCTTGGTTGAAATATAGAGGTTAAGATTGAACATTCTTAACATACCTTTATATTTCTTTCCTTGGTTGCATGTAAAATCATCTCTTCTACTACGAAGGGAATGAGGCAAGCCCACCGAGAAAAATGTACCAATTGAGCTAGGATGTTGCATTGCTTGTGAGTCAGTTTGAAAACACAGTGCTTTAATCGAAAACATTGGGAAACCAACATTCAACGAATCATCAAAATTGCAAACTCTTTAGGAGAGGCAAATATCCTTGAACAAATTCACATGTTATTGCTTTCCCTTAGGATTCGTATCCTTAGAGGCTTCTAAACATTTGGATTTCATCTTAATTTGCTTCTACTAAAGTCAACTTTAGGTAACCTTTGCCTTGATTTCCTCAACTTTCGCATAATGCGCTTTGTGGGATGAAAGGGAATTAGGACATTGGACAATCAGTTGAAAACCTAATCAAGAGTGTGTTTGTGGTAAAAATAATCCATTAAGCAAAGATTAAATCAATTGGACCCCACACATGTGCTTGGCATCTTTTGGTCATGCAAACATTGGTCTTTTGATTTTGAATTACTCTTAGAGAAAGGCATGTTCTTCACTATCTTGGTCTCGTAAACAAGTCCTTCCTAGGTTCATTTAGGATAAAATCAATTACTTCATCCAAATTCCAAACATTCATCATATCCATCCCACCAAACAACTTTAGAACTTTGGAAACATCATTCTAGACTTGGGAATGCATCCTTTCTCATACATTTAATTAGCAATCATTTGAGCAAAGTTCATCCTAAGGTCACATCCAACATCTTAGGGTTTACAAGTTCATTATCCAATCAACCAATCAAAATCAAACCCTAAGTCTAGCATTGATCCAAAGCCCCTAAACATTCAACACTCATATCATTTACACCTTTCATCCTTCATCTCGTCATTAGTCCTAAGGACCTTAGAGGTCACTTTTGCAACAAGGTCAAAACACAAGGAGAACATGGAATACAAACTTGATCCATACATCATGAGTAATCCAAATCAATTGAACTTTCAAAGCCTTACAACGCCGATTGATTATCAACACTCACATCTATACAAACCGTACATGGGATCATTACCTTCAACAAATGTCAATAGTACAACAAATGTGAGTATGCCCAAATCAAAGTTTGGGAAACCTTTCCCAATGTTAGATTTAAATCCAAGTCCAAACCTACAAATCCACCAACCGAACAATCAATGCATGAGCCTTCAAATGAACAACGTCATTCCACCAAATCCCTACATGCCAAATGAGAATTTACCAAGTACAAGTTTTCTAAACATGAATCCGGAAAACTTTGGGATAAAAATGTTTGCAAATCATACGAATATTGTTCAAAATCCAAACAAGATGTTAACGACTCCAAATCAAGGCAATGTGATTCCCAATATCAACAATCTTCAATTTCAACCTATCATGCCAAATTTGAACATCATCCCAAATCAGAATATTGTCCAAAATCAATTTGTCCATGATCCCATTCAAAAACCACAAGTATGCATCCCAAATCTGCTTGAACAAAAACCAAATCAACTATATCAAGGAAGTCAAAATCGAAATCAAGATCAATTTTGGCGAGATCAAATTGCTACACTTACCAAGATAGTTGAGTCATTGCGCCAAGAAACATCTCCACCACCATTACCCATATCAACATCATTCCTTGGTTTAGGGCTTCCCCCTTTACCTAGCACCAATCACTCCATCCAAATCAATCCACCTAACACCAATCAAGCCATCACATCAAATCCTTTGAATATACCATCGACATCGCACCAACAGATGGTATCTAATCAAATGACAACATCAATCCTGAAAAATCAAAATGTGGTCTCCCAAGGACCTATCACCTCGGTCATTCCAACCAACACTATCACTTCAATCATTCCAACCACCACTCTCACACCCAACACATCTCAACCCCTCACTACCATGATTGCTCTGAGCATATCCCAACCACTTGTCACTGCATACAACACGATTCTGAATCCGCCACCACTACCACCTAAACCAAACGTAGCAAGACAATATAACATTGTGCTAAAAGCTCACCAGGCCTACCAAAAGGCCATCCAACAATATCTATCCACACAACAAGCAAGACAGCTCAACAAGTGCAACAAACCTCTCAAGCTACCCAACAAACACAAGCACAAACAAAAAAAATGACAAATATTGAGAACAAGGATCAAGGTCAATCCATCATTGAGCACCTTGAAGCTGTGTCTACTGCATCCAATGATCAAATCAACATATGTCAAAAGTCACTTTTCCATCATGATCAAAATCCACCAACCAACAATGATCCAATTCAAGAAATGTCAACATCATTAGACCCTATGGTTGAGGACATTGGAAATCCCTCCACCACAATTGTGGAAAACAATGATCGAGATCTCTCCATCAATGAGCACCTTGAAGATGTTTTTACCCCACCCGATGATCAACTCACCATACATCAAGAGCCACTTTTTAGTGATCTATTTCAAGGAGTGTTAGGATTATTTGATCCTATTGACATAATGCATGATCCATTCACCTATGATCATGTTGAAAATGTCTCTACATCACCTTATGATTTAGAGGACATATCTCAAGAATTTATTCCAAAGCATGATCAAAATCTTTCACCAAGGTCTAGCAATGGTCCTTTCTAAGACATGTTGACCCTGTTTGACCTCATGGTTATAGATACTGAAGGAACTCTGAACTCAACACTTGATCTAAGTCCACTTAAATATCAAGAGGATATTGAGCCACTTCCCATTCCTAATGACGACATCCAAGAACCCTTTATAAGCAATCCATCCTTTGAAATTAACCCATGTCAAGAACTTGATCCAAAGCATGTCGAAAGCAACTCCAAAATCATTCAAGATCAAGAATTTGTATCTTCAAGATACTACAATAATCTAAATGACACTCTCCTATCTATGGAAGATGATCATATCCATGTAGCACATACTACTCCATCTACCCATGAGATGCTTTTTGTGGATGGACACGTAGATGATCTTCATTCAGAACATGATTCCTTTACTCCTGATATTATTACACAACAAGAGCAGGTTATCGATCCCTACAGTCAAACTGAGTTGTCAACAACAGGATCAGATATTTCCCAAACTCAGACTGGGGACATCATGAATAAGGATATCTAGCATTATCCACTCAAGGAAATGAGTCAGACAGAACAGTATAATTCAGAGTTAGCAAAGCAGCAAATTGAAACAACCTCACCTACGGTGGTCATTTATCAGACAATGTATTCTAAACAAGACATCTCATAATAGAAAAAATCAAAGCATGAAGGCAATATTACCACCATATTGGAGGCAACTTCATCTAGTGCAAATGTCAACATAGGGAGCATGAAGAGTCCCTATGATGAAACTAGTGTCAATACTATAACCAGCCACGTCATGAATATTCATCCACCCATCACCCCATCCACAAATTGGGACCAACTTCGAAGGAAAGATTTGAATCAAAGCACAAAGAACGTTATCAAAGAAAAAGAAGCTGGAAAGCATAATGGAAAAATCAAATACAAATGGATACCAAAGAATACAAAGAAAGATCATCCCTATGAAACTCCATCGGTCAAAGAAACTATGGGGCAAAATAAAAAGGGAAAAGTATCCATCAAGGATGTCCACAAAAGAAAAAGTAGGCTTTTCAAGCGACATACAAAGTATATCAAGCAGTTGGTCCTAATTCCACGCAAACTTTCGTATCCACCCATCATTGCTCATCTTCCCAAGTTTGGAGAGTCAAAGATTCCAAACTATCAACCAATCCATCTCTTATCCCTAAACACACTCCATCCACGCCTCCACACATGATATCCAATTCTCATATTGACCATATATTGGCAACAACCCTTCATCATAAGGATTTAGAAGGAACTCTATCGTGATGTGCGCACAAGGACAAAGTTAACTCCGGTATCGATGAAGCAGATCAAGAATCTCAAAAGTTGTATTCAAGTGCACGTATCTTAGCAAAGCAACTTCTTCGAGTAAGATATCGATGGCACATTATGATAGGGGCATCTACATCAGCAATACCTTGTGATTCAGCATGAGTTTAAAATCTTTCAGAAAAACCAAAAAATATCAAAAAATATGAAAATCCAAAAAAATCAGAAAAGGGATTGAAAACAGTAAAGATAAAAAATCATCCTCTAGTGAAAACCGCATGGGCAGCGCTTTGGGAAAGACCATGATGAAAACCTGGAAAACAGGCGTCATGTGTAGAATCGAGCATCTACGTGCGCCATTTTAGGTGAAAGCATCTCATCCCATCCATAATAAATCCATCATCCCATCCATCTCAGTCATAATAAATCCATTGATCCATAAACCATTGCTCTAATCCATTTTCATCCATCTGCATCCATAGTCCAAGTTATCTTGATCTTGATGAAATTTTGGGGAACACTTTACACTTGCTTATGGTAACATCTTGACATGGGTTGTTTTCATTGATCCTATCCTATGTAGCATTATCTGAGCTATGAAGCATTATCCAATGAAGCATTCCTCCATCCGAACACCTTATCTTATCACAAGATAATCCTTGGCATCCTTTATGTGCTTGTCATATCCATCCATCCATATACCTATTTGAGCATCCATCCATGACATTTCTTACATTGCTAGACATTGGGGGCAGATATTTACATCTTGCTTCGGGAATAAATCTTGATCTATATCCCCCAACTTATGTAGTGATCCGAACATTGGAAAATGTGAAATCAAATTGGTCAAAGCATTTGTGATCCAAAATCCAAATCACTAGCCCATGGCATATTTTGACAAGATGTTCTTTATCAAAGCTTTATCTTTCAATCGAACATCAATCCAAATAATCACTATCAGTTGCATCTAACACACCCTTCAAACGTTACATCAAATCATTCAAACATCTTTTGTTTCAAACCAAGCTTCATCAATCATGATCAATCAAATCCAATCAAAACATCATCATCTTGGGGATATATTTCCCAATGCTTGTGTTGCTTAACACTATCCTTGCATTGTCATGTATCCTTGACAATGTTATCATCATCAATCCCATCATCATCTCAGGATATATTTCCCAATCATTGTGATGCTTAACACTATCCTTGCATTGTTGTACATCCTCAACAATGTTATCATCATCAATCCTGATCAATCAATCCTTGCATTGTTGTGCATTCTCAACAATGTTATTGTCATCAATCCTGATCAATCAAATCCTTGCATTGTTGTGTATCCTCAACAATGTTATTATCATCATCAATCCATCGATTCGATCAATCCACCTTAGCTTGGTCTTCAACAAAATCCCAAATACAGCACTGATATCATCACACATGTCCATATCCAAATCGTCAAAATCATGTGAAAATCTAAAAACATCATAAAATCAGAAAATCCAAAAACATCCAAAACATATCAAAAATCCAAAAACACTCAAAAAATTAGAAAAATATCAAAAACATTGGAATCCAAACTACGTCGTCTCTGAGCTTAAACGTAGGCAAGGCTCATCTTTGATCAGCCCCCGAGACATCAAAATCCAAAAACATTTGAAAAACATCAAAATCCAAAAACATTCAAAAACAAAATCCAAAAATCTCACAAAATCCAAAAACATTTGAAAAATAAAAAATCAAAACATTTGAAAATCCAAAACCAAAATAGCCTCAAAACATTTCAAAACATCAAAACATCCAAATATTTGAAAAATCCATCTGTCTCATCTCGCTTTCACTCGAAATAATCAATCATCCATAATAAACTGATCATCACCTTCATCCTTTGGAAAATAAATAGAAACAATCACAACAATCAGCAAAAGCAAGCTTCAATTGTAAAATCAAAATCAAACAACAAACAATTAAAACAAAATCAAACTCTTGATCATTAACAAACATGTCAATCAACCTTATATCAACACCTATCAATCAACTTATCAAACCATCATCATCCTATACAATGCATGTCCTAGGATATATCGTTCCGACAATGGGCATCATTTTGGATATCACTTTGGATTCTTATCCTATCAAAACACATCCCTTTGGCTAGAGATATGAAGAACATTGACTTATTTTATGCATTGATCTTTTCTTTTGATTTATCTTATTGCACTCATTCCAAGGACCTCTCGATGATATCCAAACGAAGGATTTAGAGAGATAGGAATGGGGCAACGATAATTATCTTTTGTCTACTGTGCTTGTTGGACGTTCTTGTAACATAACTTGGCGAATACTTGCTTTGTTAGGTACGTCCTAGCAAGGTTTCCGTATGTCAGGTGTGAGCAAGAATACTCCTATCAGTTTGTCGAGTCAAAGTCCATCGCACTAGGTACAATGCCATCTTGGTTCTTTATACCTTGATGCATCGTATCTATGTGTGTAATCAAACATAAGGTAAGTAGCCCTTTAAAATCCCAATCCTTGATAAGCAAATCATCATCATCATCTCTAATAAAGTATTGTCAGATCATGGACTTGTTGGATCCTCTTGTCATCATCTAATGTCTTGTTTTCGACACTAACATCACATCATGAATAATTAATCATCATCACCAATGCATCCATCATGCATCCATCTTGCATCCACAAACCGTCAACATACCACATATCATTCATATCATACATAATAGGAAACAACGATCATTTCACATGCATTGCATAATCATCATCATAATATAGATATGTTAGTCTAAGCATCTCATAAAATCATACATTTGCATAAAACATCTAATGCATAATCATATAGGCATAATCGCATCATCCATCTCATTTGCATCATCATCATAACTATCCATCTTGAACCTCTTTATCGTGAGATTGACCCTCAAATTGAATCTTTTCGCTCGATCTCTCGAGGGGGCAATGTACCAGTGTATTTCTTTCCACTGGGGCATCTAAAAAAATTAGATTTTTTTTTGAATTTTGATCACGGCAAGTTTATTCTTTGAACCAACGCAACAAGTACATTGCTTCAAAGAGGGGCAAAATGTAGACATGCAAAATTAGCATTATGCATTCAATTAGGTCCATTCATCAAGTAAACCAGGTTTCACATTCATCCACTCATCAAATTAATCAAGTTCACCTTCATCCATTCATTAGGTAAACTCATTAAGTTCATTCCTAAGGTTGTTCATTTAAATTAAATAAATCAAACATCAACCTTTTAATTAAATAAACCAAACTTTATTAAATTGAAATCCAAATGCATATTCCATCCTTTTCTAATTTAAATAAATCAAATATCTAAGTCAAAGAGGTCAAAATCACCTAATCATCACCTAAGCTAATCTAATCCTGATTTACCTAACCTAATCACCCATCACATCCTCTAGCTTTTCCCACTTGCACCAATAAATCAATTTGTTGATTTATTAAAATCAACATGGCATCTTTGAGGAATATTCCCTAAAATTTGAATTCAAAATCAAGTGGACATGTACATCCAACAAGACATTTAATAGGTCTTACATGTCCCTTGCACAAGTCAAACTCAACATTTATTTCACAAATTTGAATTTGAAATCTCCCTCTCTTTGGCACATTGACCAAAATGTGCTCATCCTCCAACCTATCACAAGTTGACAAGTAGCCTCATCTCATTGGTCCAATCTTTGTCCTACATTCATCCATTTGGTTATTTCTCTCATCAAAATAATCTATAAATGAAAGCTTCATCTTTTATCAAATCCTCCACAACTCATGCAAGGTTACTCTCTTCAATTGAGAGCTAATTTTTCCCATCTTCATAATATCTTCATATCAATTTTATCATTGAGCTTAGCAAAGGATTGGGAAAGGGCTATTTTCCACAATAGCACCAATCCACTATGGGATAGGATTCATTTCATGTTTTATATGCCTTGATTTGTCTTGTAATTTGTTTGCATTTTGAAACATGATTTATTATTTCATAGGGATGTCTTATTCGATTTGCTTAACGTTTACTAATAGTTGTTTGTTTTGAGCAAATGCAGATTTTGACATCTACAATTTTCAATTAGATTTTAATATTAGATTCTTATAATATATTATATTGAATAAATGTTTTTGAAGTAATTTATTTGCATCAATATTTTACATTCTAACTTATAATTTATAATATATTATTAAAATTAAATTTAAATTATATTATAATAATTAGTACTTATAATATAAGTTTATATATATATACAATTAGGATCTATGATTCAAAATTCAACTTTAAGCCTATTAACTTTAATTTCTTAACTTTCAAATCAATTACTATATATAGAGTGTCATTCATTTTATGTTTAAATTTAATTATTTATTTACATGGTTCATTATTAATTCAAATGTGAAGACACTACATTCAATTTAGCCATTACAGATCAGATAATGAGCCTATGATTATGGAGCTTAGGATATTTAAGCCTTACATATCAAGCCAAAATTTAAATTCTAAACTTTCAACAAGGAATTCAAAACCTAAAACCTTGCAACCTAAACTCTATACCTTAAGCCTTGTGGATTATTGTAAGTTTCCTCAATTTAGACTATTTTTTATTTATGTAAATATTATTTTTTAATTAATCATAAAATTATTTGAGTAAAAAATGGAATCTTTGAGAAAAAGCTAAGAATTGGTAATTTTAAAAACTTCATCGATTTTAGGTGATGGAAGTGCCAACCTTGTTAAAGGTTGAATTCTTGGTAAATAGATTTGAATAAATTGCGAATACATGCTATCTTGATAGTTATAACTCTCTTGCATTAATTTATTGTAAAATAAATTGAATCTTATGATGATATAAGTGATATTAGTCCTTTGTTAAATTTTCATTTTTTATTTTATATTATTTTTAATTAATATATAGTTCTCCACCCTATACCATCCCTCGATCCATAAAACATATTCTCCCCTATTTCTATAGCTATTTGATCCTTCATTTTCATCGCCCACCCTCATCCTCACTTTTACAATTTCTAGTCTTTCCATAACCTTCCTTTTTTACTTTCAAGCATTCATCACCCTCTTTTCATTTTTTTATTTTCATACCTCATTAAATTCCTTTACATGTACATAGAATTTCTATTACCATCTTTCCATTTTTTTCCTTTATCATTTTCCACCTTACCTTTGTCCCTTACATTCCTACTTTATCTTTTAAGTCTCCTTCCCAAATTCTTTATTGAATACCCAATTTTTTTTCTTTAAATCTATGTTTTCTCTCCCTTTTTAAAGTATAATTTAGTTCCATGTCATTTTTATTTTCTCATTTTTCCATATTTTCTTCCCAAACTCTCACCCCATTCTTTCCTATTTCATTGCCCTCTTTAATAATCTTCATAACCCAATAAGGTTTTCATATTTATGAATTGAATTTGTGACATTCCTTAACAATAAGTTTTATCTTATATATTATCCATCATAAGGAGATTGGTTGACGTAGTTTCCCTTTTAATAATTAGATTTAAAAGATTTTTATAAATATTTACATTGCATTTCAAATATAGAAAATGTATTGAATAATTAAATAATGTGATAGTTAGAAAAAGTGATACAAATCATGAAAGAATGATCCTTATTAAATTTTAACAAATTTGGATACAATGGAATAAGTATCCCTATATGCAACCACTCATTATCAAAGTATCATTTCTTTAACTTTTAATTTTAATTTGTTATGGTCAATCCTTCTCAATGTTAAGGTTCTATACAACTTAAATATTATCAAAACTTTAAATGAACTGTGCCCATTTATTATGTTTTTATATCTTTTTAATCCAACAATATTTTTAAAATCATTTAATCTTTATTTATTTAAAAAATAAATATACTTAATAAATAATTTTATTGTTTTTAAATATATGACAACTTTTCTAATAGTTAGTTTTAAGTCCATATGCATAACTTTCGTTGGCAATAAGAGATGTATTATTTGTAAACCTTGAAACAATTTTTTTTTTAAATAACACTTAATAAATACAAACAAAATAATTTAAAAGAATTCTAAAAGTAAATAAAGTAAAGTTTTAACTAATTAAAATTTTAGAAAATATTTTTTAAATAATTTGATTTTTTTTTAAGTAAATAATATTTTTTATAATTTCTGAGATACATATTTATAAATATTTATTTATACTTATTATTAACATAAAACCTTCAAATTGAATTCTAGAAACATAAATAAACTAGATAAATCAATAATATGTCTTAGTAAACTAATTTTAAACTAATTCAAAATAAGAATAAAATTTAAAATTACATAGTTAAACTTTTAAATTAAATTTTAAAAACATAAATTAATAAACATGCAGACTGAAAAGCCAAAACTACAGATATATTTAAATATTTAACTATGTTATATATATTTTACATACTTTTTTTTTTATATTCTTTATATACTTTCGATTGTCTTTCACATTTGTACGATTAAGTGAACATTAATATTTGTTGTGCCCTAGCAGCAGGAAGGAGGCTATGCATTGAACAACTTGGGGTGTGGTATGACTAGGTATGGCCATCAGATGCACTGGAGAGATAGGTATTTGTACTATGTATGGAGGCATGGCATGGCATCCATCCCCAGTGCATTCCTGGTGCTGGATAGTCAGTGCCCACTCCGTTCCTCTCCTCAACGTTCATTTTTGTTCTTGTTAGCAATCTCGTTAACTGCTACAGTCAGCAGTTAGTCATAGTTAGCAACCCAACACATAAACTGAACATTTAAACTCACTTTCCTGCACTGCAGAAGATGGGATGTGCTTCACCATACCCAAGGATGAGCATTGTCACATTCATTGTTAATGAAACTACAACTAGTAAGTTGGAATTTCAAATTTGAATATGCAATCCCCTGCCCAATCCATTGAAAGGTGTAATAGGAGGATTTCTTTGACTGGATCAACCATCACAACCATAAGAGTTGTAGGAGTAAATGGGTCATCCTCAGATTTTTTGAGGTTTGGCATGGTATTTGTCGTTCAAGAATCATTTTATTTTGAACAGTGGGCCATAAAAATAGAAAATCTCAGCCTCTTCCTCACACAATTTTCCAATTCAATTTAATGGCGGACGAAGTTAACAAGACTTAAAATGAGTGTGTGTGATTGGAGCAGGGGAACACGTAGGATCATGGTTGGTCAAAAATCTTCTGGAAAGGGCCTACACCATCAATGCCACACTTAGAAACCCAGGTACTGGTTTTTAAGTGAAGATCATAAAAAGCTAACATTCTAGTCAAAATTTATCTATTTAAGCATGCCAATTTTATATGGGTTGATGATATGCAGGGGACGAGACAAAATCTGGGGCTTTGCTAGAGTTGTCGGTGGCAGAGGAAAGGCTTAAGTTCTTCAAAGTTGATTAATGTTTAGAGGGCAGCTTTGATTCTGCAATCGAGGGTTGTCAAGGAGTTTTTCATGTTGCAGGTCCCATGGATTTTACAATAGCTAATCTGGTAAGTAGATGAAATGACTCTTCACCTCTTAATTCATAATAACACTTATATGATTTATTTCTAAATCTTTCTGGAATGAATGTTGTTTTCTAGGATGACTTTATTGTACCTATTGTAAATGGGGTACTCAATGTTATGAGATCCTGCATAGGAGCTAAATCTATTACACGTATAATTTTCACATCATCAATTATAGCGACTTCTCCAATGAATGACAAGGGAGAATTCATCCAAACATTCCTTGATGAAAAGAGTAGGAGCCCCCTAGGTTTCCTTTAATCTCAAACAACTAAGAAAGCTTGGTATATGATAGCTAAGACATTAGCAGAACAAGAGGCCCTTAAATATGGGCTTAATAATAACATTGAGGTGGTAACCATCCTTCCAGGTATGGTGATTGGGCCTTGGTTTACAACTATGAGTTTTCCAACATCTACTCAAGCAATATTAGCTTTGACTGGAGGTATAAATATTTGTGTGTTTATTGATCCTTTGTGTATGATGTATTAAAGATTTTGTATAATTTTCATGTGACCTGACTTAACAGGATATCATGAATATTATGAAATGCTCAAGTTTCTCGATTTCATGTTGGGATCTATACCAATTGTTCATATGGACAATACTTGTAATGCCCACATATTCCTGATGGAACATACCAATGCTCAAAATCGTTATGTTTGTGCATCTGATTCTTTCAGTCCGAAATCTCTCAAAGATTTCCTTGCTAAACATTATGTACAACTCAATAATTCTCTCAAGTAAAAAGACAATTTTCATTTGAATCGTTTAGGTTATCTAGGCTAACTGGTCTACAGAACCTTCAATTATAATACTTTAACTTTTAAATTGTTTTTGGTATAGGTTAGATGAAGATGACGGACCTAAGAAATACCTGCCTATTTCTTCAAAGAAATTGTTGGATATATGTTTCTCTTACAAGTATCATTTACCAGAAGCCTTTAAGGAGACCAAGGAATGTGACATAAAGAATGGGCTGGTGAGGTTGTAATCAATGAGCTATACTTCCTAATAGTTGATTAATGAATTGTTGCTTTCAGATGGAGCCTTTTTTTGTCCTCAAGCAAAATGGAAACAGTGGTCAATGATGTATTGGTTGTAATCATTTCATGTCTTCCACTTTAGTTCACAAGATAACAATTTTTCTATTTACTGAATAATTTTCAAAACTACCTATTTCAAAACAAATTAGTCATACAAATAATAAAAGAAATAAAAATTATTTGCTTAATTTTATTTCAAGATTAGATAACTTTAAAATGAAGATTTGTAATTTTAAAAAAATTAGTGGGGTATTTATAGAAAGTGAAGTTGGGAGATTTATAAAAAGTAAAGTTGAAGTATTTATTGGATGACAAATTCCTTCTAAATTCTATAAAAATAATTGTATGTAAATCTAAGAAAATAAAAGGTAAGCAAATAGGAAATGCTCAATGTAAATTTTATATACATACATATATATATATATATACACATAAAATTAAGGTTTTAAGTCATATAAAATAACTATTTATAAACAAAATCTAAGGTTTTCTATGATTTAAGAAGGGTAGATGTGAGGCTTGATTCACTCTCAATGAGAAAACACTAAGACAAAAAAATATATGATACAAATCGAGATGTAACATAACTTTCTCACCATATTTTAACCTTTTATTTTCTTTGCATGAACCCACATTTTAAACATAAGACATTTGTGGGATTGATATTTTCCCCAATATGAAACTCCTTTTATGGTGTAAAACTACATTCCAAGGACTAAATGTCACAAAGGCTATTTTGTACTAAACGTGGAATGTGTAACTCCTATGGAAGAGTGTAACAACTGTCATACCCAAACTCAACTTAAGCAGACCTACCTATGAAAGTTATACTAAATAACTACAAAATATGTGTGTGAATTGTAATTGGGATAGTCACATGGAAAGAAGGAAGTCTACTAATGGGTATGTGTTTACCCTATTTGATGGGTGATTAATTGGATTAGTAAAAAAATCTATGGTTTCTCTTTTGACTATAGAGGTAGAGTACATGGCACCTACTTATGCCTCTCAATAACTATTATATTTTTAGAGATCATGTTTAGACATTGGTTGAAGATATATTTGTTTTTTAATGTGATAGTAAGAGTTACATCATCTTTTTTGACAACCCTACCTTTCATGGACAAAATAGAGAATATTTATGGTCAATCAAGTGAATACCTTAAATTGAACATTGGAAATCATTTGATGAAGAACATGTGAACAAAGAAGTTCAAATGATAGAGGATGGATATGAGGATCAACTCCTAGTATTAGTTCACTATGTTGAGTACCCCTTATGATTCATGTAATTTATACAAGTGGGAGATTGTTAGGACTAGAGGAATGTGTTGTACAACTTCCAATGTCATAGTTCAATGACTATTATTTTATATTTATAATATTATAAATTATGTTCTCATATGAAAAAAGAATACTTCACTCAGATGTAATCTTCGTATTTTATTTGTTATACTTTTCCATTTGTCATTAGCTTTAAGGCACTTTTAAAATTATTTAATATTGAGTTAAAAAGTGGAATCTAACTAGTATTTTTGACCCACTATTTATAGATATATAAAAAAGGTGTGCAAGCATAATTATTGCTTCACATTAGATTTTTTTAGAGTTACACTTGGACCGATTATTCATAGAATTCAATAAAATAAAGAAGTGACACTTTAATTGTGGAGAAGTTACTCTTCAAGGTGAAGCACATAATTTGGAATTGGACAACATTTGGTATATATACAAGTATTGTGATGAATATTAGGTATCCTTTTTATGTAGGGTTATGTTACAAAATTTCCTCTAGATTCAAAGTGTAGATTTTGTATTCAAAGACTAAACAAGTTACTTATTGATGTCTGTGCTGATCACAATGAACTTAGATAAAATCACAATGATTCTTACATCTCTTGAAAAAAAATCCTAGAATAGAATTTGATTATCCCAACGCTTTAGATTTCAGGTCTTAACATATAGGATAACTATTTTTTTTTTACTTATAACATTTAAGAGAGGGCCTATATGGTTCAAGATTCAATAGATCAGGTTGTCTAGATGATTAGGACCACATTAAAAGGCTCAAAAATTTTATTGATCATTTGATTTACTACTAATTAATTCTTGAAACTTAGGTTCAATAAAGAAATGGAAAAAAAAAGGAGAAGAGAAGGGCTAGAGATCTTACTTCAAGAAAATTGTAGAGATTAACACATAAATTTTAAACTTGGAGACATCGTGAAACCAATATATATTTCACTAAATGTGGTTACAACTACATATACATGATGCAACCTTTAGTTAAAAATTTTCAAATAATGAAAGAGACTCTTAAATACCTAGAACATGGCATAATTCCACAATATTTCACAAGATGGAATAATATTCAAGTCACTTTTCATATTCAAAGATAAATAAAAAAAAATGTTTCAATTAAAAATTGACAATAATTTTGGAAAAATTCACTATTTTACATAATAAGAAACAAAATAATAATAATAATTTATTACTTGTTCTACATTTATCAATAATTTCTCATTTTTTGAAATGGAAAAGTGATGGAATTTTTATATGCATAAGGTGCCAAAAATCAATTACAAGTTAATGGTCTAGATTAAAATTGATAATGAATGGCCAAGATTTAAAATACAAAAATATCCCTTTATAAAAACATATTATATGCTTGAGTATATTCTTATGAATTTTTGCTACTTTTCTTGAAGTGTAGTTGGGCATTTCAATCCCATTAAAGTTACAATTTTTTTTGCTTGCAGCTTACTCTTCTACATCAAAATCAATTACCATTTCACCATTCTTATCTATCTCTCTCTAGTCGTAATCTCCATAAGAAATTACATCCTTTTAAATCTCACTCTTGTATTCATCTTTGATAAATTTCCATCTAAAATAGTAGGTTATATAAGGGTAAAAATTTGTGGAGTATATTGTGGGTGGAAGGGTGGGCGATTTTCCACATGGGATTGTGGAAAGTCTATTTCTGGGGGTAAAATAAGGCATGGAAAATAAGTGGTTTCCCTGTCAATAATAGTCACATGGTTTCTTTGCGTGTTTTGGTAATCACCAAACAAACTCACCGTATCCAGCGATGATGAGAGCTCCACACACATTAGCATCATATTTGGCCTCCATTCTGTATCGTTGCATTGATGACACCGTATGGCAGCAATGCCTTGTGGTCTAGGCCGCACAGGGTGACAACCTCACCTTGTATAGTGTAATAACCCCTCGTGTATTAACATCACTCATTCCTTCAAAGGTGGTATTGGTTTATGCATTCTTCTCTTTTCTCGAGGGATTTGGGCTTGTTTAAGGGTTTCTTCAATGCCAGAAAAAACAAAATTTACAGTGCATATGTTCCTCGATTCTTTGGTGTGCTTTGGGGCCGATACCCCTATATAGCTTAGGAGCAAGGAGTGACAAAACATGTTCAGCTAGTGCCTCAAGCGCATTCTCTTGGACATAGATCTGCACATAGTGGTGGCTATCAAAATGGTCTTGGGGAGGGAGCATCTGGTGCCTCATGAAACTCCACACATGAACTCTCAAATAGTTTTGAGGTTCTTGGCATCTTTGTTGGATCTCCATACTTCCAAATAATATGTAGAGGCGTTGGTTTGCAAACTTTTCAAGAAGGGTCTGATGGAGGGGATGGATGAAATTCTAAAGGTGGTGATTCTGGGGGTTGGGGTGTGAAGGCCAGAGGACCTAGAGCTAGTTAAGATGCAAGGCGAGGTTGTCAAAATTTATCCATTTCTGTTGGATTTGAAGGGCATGACTTTGGTGCAACATAGGATGGTGGTGGCGGTTGGGGTTAATTTCTTGAAAAAGAAGGTGAGGATGGTGGCTGCGAACGGCTTCGAATGAATTGCTGAGTTTGATTCCTTTGCAAGGGAAAATGGTCTAATGTAATGGGTATGGCGTCTAGTTTTGAATACTTTCAAGAAATCAGCTTTAGTTTTCTATTTGGTGGTTGCCCAACTATGGGCATCTTGTCTTTGTCCGGTTGTCGAGCATCCTATCTTAATAGTAGTTGAGGTGTCGTTGGTGTTTGTTTTTTGTTGGGTTAGTCTGGGTTTTTGGTGGTGGTCTAGCAAAATTCAACTAAATCCTGCATATTCAAACGATTGTATACCTCTTTTTTGGCAGAAATCAATATAATCTCTATTACGGAACCAAAAAAAAATTGTGGAGTATATTATATTTCTCATCCATGCATTCTTTTCATACTCATTTATTAAATTTCTATAATTGTATTCAATACATCTTCATTAAATTCCTTTGTCTTCTATTCTAATGTTCTATTGGTAATCTTATTGAATCCCTCTTGCATCCTTTCTTTTTCTTTAGTCTCATCTAGATTGAAATTTAGACTAGTTTTTTTTTTGGGTGATCCCACAACACTGGTTTACAATTTTTGGCCAAACTAACACTGAACTAATTTTTTCTAACTAAATCTTCACTTTCAGACACCTATAGTGGCTAAACCATGAGGAATTTGAAGATGAGGCAAACTAGTGATTTGTGACATTTTGTCTGTAGATTCTAAATATATTTTTTTCAAAAATTTTGGAATTAGATTGCACTTCTTTTTCCATCTCCTTTGAAAACAATTTTTTTTCAATAAACACCATTTTTAAGGAGTGATGCTCATTGTATACAACATAACTTTTTTTCCATGAAGGATACAATTCTATTTTTTTGAATTTAGATTTGTAAATATGATATTTAGCGCTTTCATTTGGTTTCATAGTGTTTTATTGAATATTTTTTCCTTAATCAAGTTTTGAAGTCAAACCAATTACAATTCAAACATAGGCTTGGTTTCATAGTGTTTTATTGAATATTTTTTCCTTAATCAAGTTTTGAAGTCAAACCAATTACAATTTAGACATAGGCGGACCGTATACAACATAACTTTTTTTGTATGTATTCAAATTCAATTTGTTTTGTTGGATCAAGGACTTCAATACCTAGTGCACTAATATTTTTCAATTTTTTTTATAATTTTCTATTTTTCCACGTGCAGAACAGAGAGCTTGATTTTCGGTGAAAAACCTAAAATACATAATAAAACCAAAACATATTAAAATTATATTCATTGGATAGCTCGTTCTGAGGACTACCAGTATCCAGTTGGGTTTGTGAAGTCTCCAATTTCATCCTCAACTCAAGCTTTGAAGGGAAAAATTCTAGAGAAATTTGGTGCCAAAGGGGGAAAGGGGGGTAAAGGGGGTTTCGAATGAACCTAGGTTTGAGCGAACCCCCCTTGGAGGTTCACTTGAACCAGGGTTCCAGCGAACCCCCCTTCCATTAAGTTTTCCTTTGTTTTTCATTTCGGGAAATGTAGAATATGGTGGGACCCAACATTAAATAGGTTTGCTCGAAGGGGTATTCGAATGAACCCCCTTTGGGTTCGCTCAAACCTGAAGTTCGTTTGAACCTCTAAAAACCAAAATTTTCTCCATGGGGGCATTTTTTGTAATTTTCCTTCCTCACTAGAATTGTAAACTAGTTTTGTGGGTTTACCCTTCTATGAACGATAACTCTTCAAATTTCAAATCCATTTCCTTTCCTCCTAGTTTTTTTCATTTCTTTGATGCCTTCTATGATCCCTTGTTCTTTCCCATTTAATAATTCAATCTATTTTATTATCGTTGGAATTGTTTCATGACTTAAGATGTATTCATATAATAGAATTTTATCACTCATTCCTTCAATGGGAAGAAATTTATGAAGTTCTATATTAAATTTTGTTTTTTCCTATCTTTACATCTTTTACTTCTTTATCATCTTATTTGGGCTTGGTTGGTGTTTTCATGGGTAGATGAAAGGCTAAAGCTCTTTAAAGTTAATTTATGCTTAGAGGGAAACTTTGATTCTATAGTGGAGGGTTGTTAAGGAGTTTTTCATGTGGTAGGTCCCATAGATTTTACAAAAACTAATTAGGTAAGAAGATGAAATGACTCTTAACTTGTTTATTCATAATAACACTTATGTTTGTTTTTAAAACTTTTTAGAATGAATGTTGTTTACCAAGATGATTTTATTGTACCTACTATAAATAGGGTATTCAATATTATGAGAACCTATGTAGGAACTAAATCTGTTATGTTGAGAATCAAGATAAAAATTCACAATGAAAATATGTAGATGTAGTGTAGCAAATTGTATACCTTTACAATTTCACACTATGTATGCATCCCCTTAATTAATTTGACTTAATTAAGCCTCTAATTGACCCAATTATGCATTCAAAAGCCTTATTATTTCCATTTTCTGAAAGGAGTTCACCTATATTAAATTAATGCCATCATTAATTAAAACACCTTGGATCATGTGTGTCTTGGACTTAGGGTCTAGGACCCATTCTCCCAAGGGCGAAAGGGTCCCCTTTAAGTGCCAAGACCCATTTTAAAATATGTTTTTGGTGACATTTTAATAATTCAAATTCAAATTGCAAACGTCGGCTTTTGGAATCTAATTGTTGAGATATTAGATAAACACTTATAAATATAAAGTATTTTTATCAATTCAAATTATCTAGCATTAAGGAAATTTTTACAAGAGTCAAAATTATTATCAAGAGCATTGAAGAGTAGGTTTATCAGTTATCTGTACACAACAACATTCAAGATCCTATCATCATGTCAAATTTCATGTGTGTTCAAGTCATCTTGTGAAGGCTAATATGCATTATTGATCCTAAAGCATCCAAGCATTTCAAATATCCAAATTCATCAAGAAAATCAAGATCAAGTTCCTTGGAGTGATGTGTTTGACTTTAGTCCTCTAAGGGCAACCAATGAAGGTTTGGTGAGTTGTAAGAAAGCATTGTTTCATTCATCATTTCCTTCTCCATTGTCATTCATATTTCTATCAAGTTTTAATTACCAAGCATGGGGTTTGACTAAGCCAAACCCCCATTCATACAAAATAGTTTTTCCCTCTTTGTATGTGTAGATTTACAAGTGAAGAAGGACTGAAAATTGATCAAAGGATCATTTTTACAAAGTTGTGTTTGTTGCATTCTTTAAATTGTCAAGCCACATAAACTCAATTGCATAATTTTCTGGCTTACTGGCAAGAAGCTTAGATCAGGGATTAGAGGACTGTAAAAAATAATTTTGGACCCTTGCACTGAGACCCTTTGCCCCTGGGTGAATGAGACCCTTCGCCCCTGGGTGAATGAGTCCTTGATCAAAGCTCAAAACCCACTTTTTATTATAGGTGCACACTATCAAACCCTTCCTAGATCTACTTTCAAATGTCTATTTTGTTTCTGTTATCATGGAAATTTTCATTTTAAGTGTTATTTCATACTTGATTTAATTAGTTTATGTACTTTAAATAATTCCAAAACATTGTAAATTTGTCTTAAAGCAGATATCCAAAGGTCCAAAATAGGGTTGGCTCACCTCAAGGTTGAGATTCTATCCTATCCTTTTGTGACCTTCTCTCTTTCTAATGAAATTAGGAAAGAGTGTTTGAACCTAGGAGGACATTTCATCTTGACACATCCACTCTTTTTCTATGTTTCAGTAGATAATTTTATGCATCCAAAGAAACATATAGCAATAAATCATAGATGAAAATAGATTAAAATATAAATGGAAACTATAACTCAAGAATTACACAGAGAAACCCTTTCAGAAAAAAGTTCCACACCCTAAGAGATCCAAGACTTGTATTAATCCTTCAAATGAGTTACATCAATAAAACTTCTCTCTCTAAATCATTGAAACACTTAATGACTTCAACATGTACTAGGAGGAAAAATAAAAGATGTGTTAATGAGATTAGGGTTATGAATATGAGTGTGGGGGTACAAAAAATAATCCAAGTATGTGGTAAATGAGTATGTATCAAATATAAGAAATTGAGGTTCCCATCAATTTCCAATAAGATGATGCATCCAATGAGGATGTATCACATATGATAAATTGAGGTTCCCATCAAAATGTTGTTCTCGTCTCCCAAACGTCATAGGCAACAAGGAATATTTAGCTGATTGATTATGGTGCTAACAAGTATATGAATGACAATAGAGAGATATTTGATACTTGACTGATTGACCCACAAAAGATCAAGCTTAGATTGCATACAATAAGGAGTATGTTACAGAAGGAATATGAAATGCCACCATTCCTCTTGGTCTGAGATGTTGTACCCTCACAAAGGTGCTCTATGTTCTCTGCTTGACAACGAATCTCTTATTTGTAAGTCAAATTTTGAATCATAAGCTTAAGGTGGGGTTCCAAGTCAAGGAAGGAATCAAATATTATTTGATCTTCAAAAAAGGTATGGAAATTGCTAGCACTTTCATGAAGGACCATTTATTTGCACAATATGCAATCTCATTCTCTGTAGTTTCTTTCTACCTCTAAAATTGAATCTACTCTATTCTAGCATTATCAGTATGGGCATATTTCTACCGACTCCTTGTATCATCTCACTTTTAAGGAGATGATATAAGGAATTCCTCAACTATCCCATTCTTTTCCTATATTCCTTGGATGTATTATTGCTAAAAAACCATTGGGATCAGTTTGAGTCAAGTAGCTTCCATGCCAAGGACCGTATTGTGGTCATGCATACATCATGTGGACCCCTTACTACTTCCTTTTGAGGTTTCCAATACTTCTAGAACTATTTTTGGATTACTTCTCTTCTAAGATATGGATTTTATTTCTCAAGAAGAAGAGTGAAGCCTTTTGCACAATTTCAAGACTTCTACTAGTGAGTTGTTCAGCAGACAGGACAACATCTTCTTCTCCTTCACTCAAATTGAGGTGGGGATTCACATCCAAGCAATTCTTGGCATTTTTGAAGCAACACAACATCAAACAACACTTGACTACATGTCTATGCTCCAACAAAATAGAATTGCAAAACATTTCAATTGAACTATCATGGAGATGGCTCCTTGCATGCTTTCCACAATGAAGTTACTTTGAATGTCTAGTTTTGCACTAGGAAACGTACAATTTTTTTATTCCACACTAGAAATCACAAACCTTCCTTGATCAAATTCAAAACTTCATAACCTTGTGGAAATATTATTTCAAATAGGTTGAAAAGTGAGGTCGAAATGGTTCATTCAACACAAGAAATTCATAAATGTCCATTTCCACACTAGAAACCTACATTTTAGATAAAATTCAAACCAAAATATCTCTATTATAAAATTTAGGTGAACATGATAACTAACAAAAGAATGAAATCCATCAAAAAATTAAAGTTCCACATCCATTGAAGACCAATTTTTTGTATTTTGTAGCAAACTAAAATATTGTATCTAGTAGTAAAACCCAATTTTGCACTTACATAACTTAGTCAATTTTAGCCTAGACTAAACAAGAATTGAAACATAAAGACCTTGTAAATGCATGATATACCTTTAACTTATTTATACTAAAAATTAAGGAATTGGAATTTTGTGTTGTTAGACCATGAAATTTAATTAATTCCAAGTTTAATCCTTATATTAATTAATTTTAAGTTTGGTTATAGGTCAAAATTTAATTGTACTTAAAATTTAAACAATATACAAGTTAAGCTTACTAGATTTGTCATATAATTGTAATAGTTCTTTAGTTATAATAAGTTTGAAATATCTCTATTGCAATTGGTTTTCTTCCATATAATAAAAAGATTTCAATATTTTCTCCCAAGCTCAAAATACCAACAAGTTTTAAGTTTGTTCAAATATAGAAAAAATTACTTAATCATATTTCTTGAGATGCCAATAATGAATCCCTTGAATAATATTGATCCCTTAAGCCATCAAACACCAAATTGAATTATATGGATTATATTATTGAATCAATTACTAGTTGAATCTTATTTTAACTCTTATTTTATTATTATGATTGGAAGATCAATATATATTTTAAAAATTTTAAAATATATGTTAACTATATTTTAGTTTTTTATGTACATGGTCACAACTTGATAGTCAATGTCTTTCTACCACTATAGAATGCCTTTTAATATACTAAATACTACAAATAATTTTTTTTTGAAGAACTAAGATCAAGTTAAAACTTTTTCTCACTTGCATATCACTTTCTATAATCTTCTTGGAATTAGAAATAGTAAATTAATGACATCTTATTTATTTTCTCAATAATTGAGTTTTTTTTATTCTTTTATAGGTCAAAATCTAACAAGTGCTCATAAACACCCAAGGTATTTATCAATTGCTCAGTTGCACTCGATGTGCTAATTAAGATTCATCAAACAAAATCATAAAATAATTAAATAAAAAATAGAGCTTAAGATTGGGTTATAATCCCAATTTAGGCTATTATTTTCTCACACATCCTTTTCTAGCATGATCAACGACTCCACTTCACTTTCATAATAGTTATTTGTGGTGACTACTAACAAGTTGATTATATTTCCACTTCACTTTGGTAGAATATTAACATATGTTATATACATCTATTTATGAACTAGGTCAAGATGCACTTTTACTCCCTCCATCTAATAATTGATCATGATAAAAAAATTATTAAGTGTGTATAGACCTTTTTTTGTGACTTATTAGAGGAGAGGATAGAGTAGTTGGGTGCATTTTATTGATAGGTTAGTTTTGTTTATACAAAATCAAATAGATATATTAAATATATCTATATAAAAGATGTCCAAAAGTATAACTCCAAGACACCTATCTATCCTAAATAACAATTTCAATAAAAATACCTTGAATTTAATATCTATGAAATATTTTAAATATATATATTTAAAATATCTATAATAATTTATATACTATATTTTTTATTCATTAATTACATATCTATTTTATAATTTATTTACAAAATTACATAATGATTTCAATATTTTTTCCTTACTATTTTTATTATTCTCTATTTTCTCTAATTCTTTTATTTTAATTTTTCAAAGTTTAATAAATATTATATATAACTTAGTATTCTATTTTTAAAATACTTAACTATATCTAAAATTTTAGATATAATATTATTTTTACATAAATTCTAAAATTTTAAATACTATTTTATTTAATAGATATATATTTAAATAAATAATATAGACTTTATTTTAACAAGTTTTAAAGTTTTGAAATAAATTATTTATTTCATATTTAAAAAATATTTATTTAAAAATATTATCCACTATTTTATTTACTCAAATACATAATTATTTGTTATTTTACTTATTGAAGTACATAATTATCTCATTAAAATTATTCATTATATGAAATTGTTGAATAAATAAAAATATTTGTTCAAATAAAAAGAATAAAATAAAATATTTTTTAAATAATTAGTGAAGTAAACAAAATGTACTTTTGAGAATGCTTCTGAAACTAATATACCTCAAAAAATATGAGGATGATCCATTTACTCCTATAACTCTTATGGTTGTGATGTTTGATCCAGTCGAAGAAATCCTCCTATTAAACCTTTCAGTGGGTTGGGCAAGAGATTACAGATTCAAATTTGAAATTCCAACTTACTGGTTGCAGATTCATTAACAATGAATGTGACAATGCTCATTCTTGGGTATGGTGAAGCACGTCCCATCTTCTGCAGCACGGGAAACTGAGTTTAAATGTTCAGTTTATGCGCAAGACTGCTAACTGTGACTAACCATTGACTGTAGCAGTTAACGGGATTGCTAGCAAGAACATAAAATGAACGTTGAGGAGAGGAACAGAGTAAGAGGGCCCCACATCATCCACTCTAAGTGGTCAATGCTTAGAGTGTGCTGGTTAAGCCCAACCGAGTTCGGCCCATATGAATTTTTTGATATGGAAATTCATTTTTTTCTAAAAAAGACTTGAGTTGAGCGAACAGGTTAAAAAAAGGGACTTGAGATGTGTAGCTTATATAATAAACTTCTACAGATTCAGAATTGTTCTCATTGAATTATTTTATCATTTGCAGTAATTTGGAGTTTAAAAAGTAGGGGGTCATGGATAATTAGTTTTGTGAGAGTTGGCAGTGGCTATCCAGCCTTTAGAATGCACTTATGACATAAATATCCATCCATGCATCATAACTTCAATTCATCATCCCTCGGCTAACTTAACTCATTTTTTTAGATGCCCACTCTAGTTCACTGAAGCATCATTTCGAAGATAGAAAACTACAATTTCTCTCAAAAAAATCAAAACTATGACATGACTAGCAGCAACTTTTATTTCTTTTTTGGTTCTTTCTGTTTTATTCTCTTTTTTCAATGCCAAGTTTGATCTATTTTCTTTTTAGTGCCAAGTTTGATAAAAGGACTCTGCATCCTAGAAGATGGCGATTTGATCATTTTTTCTTTGCACCAAGTTTGATTTTTTAGCGACTAGGATGCTAGGGTAGGCTACAGAGTTTGGTTGTAGGCATTCCAACGGTTCACATGCCTTCTCTATGCTTCCATATTTACATAATATGGACAATTTTTTAGAGAGAATGACATTTTACCATGGATTCCATGGCGTATGAGGATATTCATAGTCAATATGAAGGAAATTTGAAGATCGACAACCTATACAAGCTATTTGATGAAGAAAAAATCATCAAGACTGCTAGTTTTCTGATAAAAAATCATAGTAGAAGATCCAACATTGAAAAGAATTTGGAGATTTCATAGTTTTGTGGTTCTCGGTCCCTTAGAATTTTGGTCTCATAGATGACATTAAAATCTCTCATTCATTCATTCATTCATTCATACCATAAATCTTGATAAGTAATCCGCCATCTTCCCAATAACCACAAGATTAACATGATATAATCTCCATTTTAGTTATTGCAGTCTTAAAGAATTTTCCTTACACGACTGAGGAGAAAAATGAGGATGACTTAAGGAGTAGGAAGTTTCTAAACAGGTAAGGTGAAGATTTATTCCGTTCTATTTGAGTCTAACTACACCTCACAATTTTTTTGTTATTCATGGTTGTCTTTTTTAGTTTAAGGTTTGTAGTAAGAATTTCTTTAATAAATTTTTTAATGTTTTTTAATTAAAAAATATGTTTATTGGAGAGAAAATAATATTTTTTTTAAGTGTGGAAAATAATAGTCTATAAATATTAATAACTACTTAATAACATTTTACAATTTTCATGGTTATACTATTTTGTCTTGGTAAGTATAAAATTAATGAAAACTGAAAGTTGCTTTAAATTTTATTATTAATTATTAAAAGAATCTCTTTTTCAAGCCAATGATGTATGAAATGCATGTGAGATCTTTAATACATAAATTGGATTTAATCTTATTATTAGTTATTTTTTAAGTATTTAAAAAAAATTATAATGATGAAATTTGTATACTTATGCAAATTCTTATTTAATTTTGTGTTTATTTTTATAGAAATTTTAATATAATGATTAAAAGTCTCCAAATAATTACCTAGTGTGATTAATCACACCAACTAGGTGTATCACAACTAAATAATTATTTAATTACAACATTATAATACAATATTTTATGCAATGGTGTACAATACCATATCCCAACATTCACCTACTTATTGTATACATTACATAAGGGATCAATCAATGAAATACATCATCATAGCCATACATGAAACCATTTGAATCTCCAACATGCTCTCATGCTCCATCAAGATACCTACAATAAGAACAAAGTGATCACCATCTCAAGCAAGAACTCCTCTCATCCTCCAACATGCCACCTATTGAAGAAGAGGAGCACATTCCAAGGTGAAGGTGCACCAATTCAAGAACAAAAGCACCAAATCCAAGTGATAACAAAGACCCCAACCAAGCTGTTGTCAAATGAAAAAACTCACATGATCAAAAATAGCATCCACAACAAATTCCAATGCATCCAACCATCCATTCCTCTTAGGTATCCACAACATCAACAAGCTCATGCCAACAACATATGCAACCCATAAACCACAATCAAGATCCCTATATCAAACCTATCAATGAAGAACATACATATCTAGGAACTCCCACTGCATGGGTAATGTCAAAGCATACCAAGTCTACCAATCAACACTATATCAAGGTGTGATAAATGATCAAAACATGAACTAACAAGAATAATCACAATGATCTATACATGCAACACCAACAACACCATAATATCTCACAACATGTCACCACAATCCTCCCAAATCATATAAACATGAACCTCCAAGAAGAAACCATTTAATGAAGAGAGAAAAATTGTAAACCATAATATGTCCTTCTACCAACACCTCAAAGAGAAATGTTGTGTCAAGTATGATCTCCTAACAACCACAAATGAGAAGCGTCAACAACACCCATAACAATGTTTAATCTCTTAGATCAAACAACATATGAATCATGTAAATTCCCACATGGATGTAAGCCTCTCTAACCAAGAAGATCAAACTCAAAGTATCCATTCCCAAAACAAGAAATCAATCCAATAACCATCTCCTCAACTCCTTGTCAATGAATGATAACATTTAAACTCAAATGCACAATGAGATAACCATACTAAATAATCCTCAAATGAGTCTTCCAAAATCAATCACCATGACTCAACTCATTCCCATGAGAAATCAAAACATGAAACATAATCACATCAAAAATAGGATGGGCATACCTATTAGATGATTATCCACTAAGAAGACCAAGAGTGGGGAATGAGAATGATCCTCTAGGATAACCAAGTCAGATCATGAATCACTCCAAGAATAATCTCCTCTATAGGTCCATCATAAACTAACGTCCATATCCAGGTGAAGGCTCCTCAATCTTCCTACTGAAAACTCCAAAGAGTAATTGTCTCAAGTAAATGCCTCTAACCACAAGAGAACTCCAACCTCACCCATGTCTCCAAGTATCCATGAGCACCTATAACCAATCAATACATGTCAAAATCCAAATGCAACATAGCACCATGATGAAGTAATCAAGCAAATAATCATGTACTCAATACAAAGAGAACCAAACAAGATCAATGTAAAAGCTCCAACTTCAAAATCAAGAACCTATCATGACAACATTATTTAACCATCTCCTCCTAGGAGATCACATGCAACAAAATCATGCACACATCCTATGTTTCAAGTATGATGGTGTTGTCATTGATGTCAATAGGAAGTCTACTGACTAGTGTTGTCATTGATATCAACTATGGGATGAAGATGTTGAGTATATTGAGAAAATTGTGGAAAAGAGGAAAGCAGGTTGTGCATGAATAGTTGAGACCTTGAGGAAGTGTTGTGAGTAAATGAAACTATTCTTTTGTCACAAATTCTGAAGATGAGTTGGAATGAAGTAATGAGATGAGATGATGTCTCTGGTACTTGGTTTCCAAGTGCTTTTGAGAAAGTTTAATAAATAGAGTAAATTGTGTTGTGAAAATGTTCATTATGTGCTCTAATATTGTGCTCCATGTTCTTTCTGTGTTGATGCTATGTCTATGTGGATCTTACAAGTTATTTAAGGTTGATAGAGGTTGCTATATTTAGAATTTTGGTTTTTGGATCATTGTACAGTGTGAGATATTTTCACTAGTGTGTGAACTAGTTGTTCAATGATGTTTTTTGTGTTCTGGCAGAAATGTATTTGCTCCGCGTTTCTCCGTTGTTTTGATTTAGGTTGTGTAGATTTGAAAAGTTTCTTATAATGCTTTTATATTTCTATATTCAAGGTTTTACTTGATTTGATGTAGTACAATGAGAGCTTCATTTATCAGTATGCAATTAAGGGTTATCAATTGTCCTAAGTTGAATTATTTGTTGATGATCATGAGCTTAGATGAAGTGTTTGATGAATATTAAGTAGTTCATGGATTGTTTTGGATTGATTTCAAGTGAATTATGTTCACAACTTTTGCCTTGATTTAAAGAAGCATGTACTTAATGTCTATGGTGTTTTGCACGAGTGTTGATCGACCTTGTGTTTAAGACTACACGTGAGGCTCATAGTGGAAGCATGTTCAAGTGTGTTGGGATCTATTTGGGTATTAATTAAGGATTTGTGTAGGTTTCCTTTCATTCCTATCCACTACAGGAATATTTAAGTGTTGACCTATTTTGAATTTGAATGTACAACAGCTAGTGGCTGACATTGGAGAATTTTTTTTGAGGTTGAACTTGATATAAATACATGTATGGTGTTGATGCAAGTAAGAGAAAGTGGAAAGAGTAAGAAGCAAGATATATGTGAGATTTTTTCAAGTGATGTGTGTGATGCAAAATTGAGCATAGCAGTGCAAACTTCATGTTAGGGTTCCTGAAGGAAGTGAGTTGAAGGCATCCAAAATATTCCATGTGAGAATATGAATGTGTGTGAGAAATTGTGGTGGACTCCTTGTTGCATTGAGAAGTGTTTTCTCTATGTAACTTTCTTCTTCCATCTTCTTGTTTTCTTTCTATGGCAATGAGCTCTAGCTGTGAGCATTTTTGGACAGTGTGTCCTATTCTCGCAGTGTGCGTACCGATTTTGCTATTACTTATATTGCGAGCTAATCCTCACCGTGGTTTTTCCCTCATTGGGTTTTACACATAAATAGATGGTGTTCTCATGTGTATAGTTTTGTGATTTTAGTTTATGTTATCTACATTTCATGTTTAATCAACTTAACAGAATAAGGGTTTAATGGATGTTTGTGGATCTGTTTACAATTGAGGGTTTTGAAGGTTCAATTTGCTACAATTGATTTACCCCCCCTCTCAGTTGTCTTGTTCATTTCAACATCCTGGTCTCAAGAGAACCCATATCATGTCAAAACTCTAAGCTAGTGAATCAAGAGTAAACCATGACATAATAAAAATCACACTCTAAACCAAGAATCAACCATCTCCAATCACATGAAGATAACCATCACCAATTATGAATCACGTCACTGGAAACAACTCCCATAGAACCATGATACCAAGATACACATGGTATCATGACAACCATCACCTCAATGAAGATCATCCAAGTTCACACACACAACTGAAATGCCAAACATGTACCAAGTAGAACCAAGATCTCCAAGCCAAGAAGATACAACCGCCATCAAAACATCAGGAACCAATCCTACATCGCCAAATAATCACTATCAAAATCTCCCACTAAAAAGTGTATATAACCAATGAATGCAACCAAGCTATCATGACATCATGATAGAACCACATGTTACAAGTCTCATCAACTGAATAATCAAGTACTCTATTCATCCATCCTCTCATCCCAAAGCAACATGTACCAATGCACAAATGACCACGAACAAGGCCAACTATCAAAATATACATCACCATTGAACCAATCTAATAGATATAGATAGTCCACATCCGATTCATCCCACTGCAAATGATTAGGTGGCCAACCCACACCTACATAACTCATGATAAAAACAATGATGCATGCAAACTCATCATCACATTAGTAACCTGTCAACTGAGATATCAAAGAAGATAATCCTCTAGACATCAAGACTCAAGCACAAAATCAACCATAGCTTTGATTTGTCAAACATGTCCACAAATGAGTAACCATATTCAAGGAACCATAAAAGCATCAAGGAAATAAGAAACAACCTCTTAACACCAAACCATATCACCGCCAAACAACCACATATATGATCATGTCATGTCAATGATCAAATGTACTTGCATATCCATGACACCATAATCGTATTCAACATTATACCTGCACTCAACTATCACCCATACCAGATTCCAAGTCTTCACTTGTGTCAACTCATGTCCTCAAAACTAAAGACAACCTATTTACCTATCACCATCAAAGTCCAAATATGAAAAACACTTGTAAACCTATACCGGGAAGCACCAAACTGACAATCAAATGTGTCATCATAAATATCACATAAAAGCACATGTACACCCTGAAACCTAGGAAATAGGGGTTCCACCTTTTGGGAGATGGAACCTAGGGGTTTAGGACCTAGTTCACTTAGTTTCACTCAAGGAAACCTTAGAGATCTCAATCCAAGGATGGAATAAGGGAAAAAAAATTGCTAAATTTTTTCCTAGGGTATGATTAAAGATCAATGAGGGGTTCACCACCAAGCTAGGGCTTGGAAAGACTAAAAATGTAAATGATGAAGGTATCATGCGAACTTGACTAAATGACCTAGGAAATGAAACTAAAATGCAAAATAACAAACTAAGAATGAGCTGAGGTGCACCTGGAAGAAGGATGAGGTAAGAAAAAGCTCCAAAACCATGAAATCCTAATCTTTAATGCCCATTGAGTCTCATACGCCAGTCTGGGAAATTTAGTCCCAAACTAGGGTTTATGTGCCAAAAATGGAATCTGTCAAGGACTGATTAGAATCTCCTGAAATCTAAAAAATGAAAGTGTTGGGACTCATACACCACAAGTGGAAATTTAGTCCCAGTATTAGGGTTGACTTGAAATTCTAGTATTCTCTAGTGATTTCCTGTAGCTTTCTTCCGACCAAATCTCTGAGTCTAAAACCTTAATTTCTAGCTTGTAGGTGACAACTTGACAACTTCTCTCCAATATTGCAACTTAGTCTTCAAATATCCTTCAATCTCTAAAACACCTAGTTCTACAATCACACATGTAGAGAGAAAAAAACTTGTTGATTGTTAGGAAATAGGAATTTACCTTGGTCAAACCCCATTTAGGTAATTAAACCTTATGATGAAAAAATGAAACATTAACAATGATACCTTGAATGATGTCTTGAAATGTAAATCAACAATCTAACATGAAGTTGCCATATAGAATGTAGATATTTATCTTGAATAAGATATGGAACAATGCTTAACTTGGATCTTGAATGCTACATCACAACACTGGCTCAAAAACATGCTTGATGCTTGGTGACTTTGACATGATAGTGGCTATTGAATTGGAAAAAACAAATGATGAAAAAATCTGCCCTTGAATGCCTTATAAATGCTCTTTTAAACTCTCTTAATGCTCTTGTGAAGTCTTATGATTCTTGACTCTTGATTGCTTAGTTGATATAATGATTGCTTAGATGAAATAATAATTTGAAACCTTGTTTATATAGGCATTCCATCTAACTTATCATTTATTAGATCCCAAATGCCGACATTCACAAAATTTGAATTGAAAACCTCGATTTCCCACTCAAAACCCTAAAAAGGGGCCAAATGGGACTCATACACCACTTGTGGTGTATAGGTCCCATCTGGGTGGGACTCATACACCTAAGTTGGCGTATAGGTCCCACTAGGCCTTTTTGGATAGAGGAAATGTTGGGGAGTTGAGATATTAAGTGTATTTATTGATTAGGGTGGGTGTAAAAAGATAGGAGGCCAATTTGTGGCCAAATTTTTAATTTTTTTTTGAAAGCTCATAACGCGAGCATGTTATAATGCACTCACATTATAACACGAGCACTTTATAACATGCTCACGTTATAACATGAGCGCTTTATAATGTGATCACATTATGGCTTGGTGTGCCAATCCTAAGGCTCGACCACAATGATCCTATAATGTGAGTGTTATAACGTGCTCGCATTATGAGCAATTAAAAACAAAAAAAAAGGAATTTGAATTCATTTGCATTGTGACTTTCTTTTTTCTACCCATAGCTAAAAGCCCTTCTTTTGTGTGCTCGTGTTCTAGGAGTGAATCTTACATTTTTTTCATCAAATTGTTGTTTTTTCGTCACCAGGATGTTGCCACATCGACGAGGAGGTCTAAGAGATAAGGATTGTTTTATTTTTGTTGTGAATTTGTTAGTTTTAGCTTGTTTTTTATATTTATTTGTTTAATTTGTTGAAGATGTTAATGAACTTGCAAACCCTCCTCAAAGTGTTCAACAAGCAGAGCAACAACAACAAGAACAAAATCCTCAACAAGCAGAGCACCAACAACATCAACAAAATCCTCAATTTCATCAACCACAACAAAAATTTCCTCCCCCAATCCCTCAACATCCAACTAGCACTCAGCGAAATTTAATGAGTGAAATTGAAAACAATAAAAAACAAATTGAGGAGTTAATCACAAGGTTGAACAATCCAAATGGTTCAACCATGGAAAGAAAAACCCTTGCAAATTCACTGAAAGAAATTTTAAAACATGTAGATTCAATCAACAAACAATTAACTGGTTGTCAAGATAGGAGGTAGGCGGCTAGGAATTTTTACCGAGATAAATTATTATATAAAGATGTAAAAGATCTAAAAAATTACAAAATTAGATTTGTATTCATTATTCACTGACCCACACACAAATGAAAATCTTAGCCTCAATGAGAAGAGGTTTCCTATCCATTGGTGCCACCACCAATAGATTAGGACCTCTTTTTTGGATAGGTGGTACATGGTTTTTGATTACCCACCATGCAACAATTGTGAAGTCCCACAACATTTCTTGAGGAAACTATACTATGAGTTCATCCTAAACAAAATCCTAAATTATTGAGGGACTTCTAGGGGAGAGGTGGGGGGTCAGCTCAAGATAGACTTGGTGCACATCAGTATCCTAGGTAGAAAGCGAGATGACCTATCGCTAGGTCGCCTCATGAGCACATCGTTATCCCTTCCATTGTGAATGAGTGCTGAGGTAGAAACTTTACAGGCCATCAGCTCTTTGACCCAAAGTGTCATCTAGCATACCAACCCTATACTACAGCGCCATCCAGGGGAGTCTTCGAGTGGTGGGATTATATCCCATTTGTGTCAAGCTTGTGGGGTGACTTGTTCATATGACCCCACAGACACTTAGGAGGCTGCTACACAAGATACATCTGTAACTATGGAGATGGAGAGGGAAATTGATATTTTGAATGAGGCCTATGGCATCGATACTCAGGTAAATGTTAGCATGTTCATTGAATTTAATTTACTAAATTTCAATTTTGAAATGCAAGATTAACTAATTTAGTTTTGTGATTTTAATAAAATTTCAGGGTCATAGTGTTGATACTGGATACACCATCCCTACACCTACTTATTACTCCACTGCATCTACTATTGAGGTATGTAACTAGTAAACAATTATAAATTTATTATATGTTAATAGCATTGTTTTATGAATGGTATTCTAATATGTGATTTTGGATGTTGAATAGGCTAATATTGGAGGTTTCGTGGGAACACCTCCTAGGGTGAGTGGATTTAGACAAACCTACATGCAAGTAATAGAATAAAGAGTTTAACTAATGAATTGTACTTAATAGATTTTTGTAGTTTATATTCATATCGTTGATTACATTGCATTGCACATTTTTCAAACTCAAAGCATTACTTCACATTCCATAACTAATAACTAGATGTTGATAGATGAAAAAAATTCAACTACAATATAGTTTAGAAAGTCAACATAAGTAGTGATGCAATTACTTCACATAACATAAGTAATAAGTAGGATTAGCTTCCAATTACATTTTCTTATCATGGAATTCCATGAGACCACTTTTTACTGAGGCATATTTTCAAACAATTCATTGCCTTGTCTATGCTATGGATGCTTGAAAGAAATATATGAAAGAATAATAGTAAGCAATAGCATATACAATGCAATGAGTTGTTTGAAAAAACTCCTCAAAGATATGTGGTCTCATGGTGATTTCCATCACCATGAGACCCAATTTCTTTGAGGCATTTTTTCAAATAGCTCACCACCTTTACCACATTTTCCATACATGTACCAAAGCATTTTATCAAACAGTTCATTTCCTTACTGCTATGGCTAAAAGCCTAAAAAAGGTGCTTTCTAACAAACTATGGATGCTTGGTAAAAACCTATCAAAGCATAATAGTAAGCAATAAAATAGACAAGGCAATGAGTAGTTTGAAAAAATGCCTCAAAGAAATGTTGTCTCGTGGTGATGGAATTCCATTCCATCACCATGAGATCACATTTCTTTGAGGAATTTCTTCAAACAACTCACCACCTTTTCTATGCTAACACATTTTCCATACATGTGTACCAAAGCATTTTATCAAACTAATCACTTCCTTGCCGCTATGGCTAAAAGTCTAAAATAGGTGTTTTCCAACAAACTATGGATGCTTGGAAAAAATCTATCAAAGCATACTAATAAGCAATATCATAGTCAAGGCAGTAAGTGGTATGAAAAAATTCCTTGAAGAAATGTGGTCTCATGGTGATGAAATTCCATTCCATCACCATGAGACGACATTTGTCGAGGGAATTTAAAAAAAAAAACTCACTTCTTGAAGAATAGAAACCAACCCTTTAGCCAAAATTCCCCTACAAATTCTTTTCAAGGTCCTCATCCTCAATTTACCAATCAATGGAACCTTCCACCTTTTATTCCACTTGTTCATGTCCCCACCCCTCCCTCTCCATGTCATGGTCTCTTTCCATCTCATAACCAAGACCACACTATACCATCCACCTCATCCCAACATAATACCATAGAGAAGGCAATAAATTGTTTGAAAAAATGCCTCAAAGAAATGTAGTCTTATGGTGATGGAATGCCATGACACATTTGTTTGTAATGGCATTCCATCACCGTCAAACCCCATTTCTTTGAGGAATTTTTTCATACAATTCACTCCCTTCTCTATGTAACCATTGTTATCGTACATGTCTACGAAAGCATTTTATCAAATGGTTCACTGCCTTGCTACTATGGGTAAAAGCCTAAAAATAGGTGCTTTCAAACAAGCTATGGATAGGGAAAATAGTAAGCATGATAGTCAAAAATATATAGTTTAATAAGTACTCAAATTTTTGTCCATTATATCATACATTATAAGCCATGATGTGCATCGCTATTGTAGTTTTCATGATTGAATAATTTGTTGTTTTATTTTCAGATGTTGGAAGTGGATAACCTCTGAATTTTCATAGGGAAATGGAGCTCGATGTTTCATCTGCTATAGAGTCCTAAATGGCTCTCATAGAGGAGGTATGAGGCAGATTACTAAATTTCAATTTACATTCGTTGTTATAGTTGTTAGTTAGTGAAAAATCAAACCATTATTGATTCGTAGTTTAATTTCTCGTTGGATGGTTTATACAGGTCTTCAACATGCCACAACATGGCATGCAAATATTTCCCTTGAGGAGAGAGATCGTCTACTGGTGGTAAGTGATTATTTTGTTAAATATATCATTTTTTATAATGTAATTTCTACATATTAATGTCTTTACTTCTTATTGTAACAGGTAAAGCTTGAACATAAACTAAACCCTAGGAGGAGCACCAGGAGCACTCCTCGGCCTCAAAATAAATGAGTGACAGACCTATCACCATATGGCCAACAAGAAAACGGAAAGAATTTATTTCGAGAGGATGCAAAGCAATGAATTTTGATTATAGAGCCCTTTTTTGTATGCCTATATGGCATTCTTATAAGCCTATATGGTTGTTTTGTATATATTTTATACTTATATCGACATATATTGATGTATGCCTACATGTCTATTTGGTTAATACAAATCTTTTTTATCGATGGTGTCCATATTTTCATTATAAATCCATGGCTCAATAGATATGAGTTACGTGTATTCAAGTGTATACTTTACAACTTATGTCTATACTTTTTGACTTACGTGTATTCCAATGTATACTTTGCAACTTATATGTTTTCATGTGTATACCTTGTATTCATACATATACTTTGTATTAATTTGTGTATACTATGTATTTGTGTGTATACTTCAAGGCTTACATGTTTTTGAGTACTTGTGCTTCCCTTATTCACATGTATGCTTGACTTATTCACATGTATACTTATTAATTGGTTAGCCCTAGCATTGATCATTGTTGTCCTTCATGGTTTGTCTTGAATATTTGTTGATTGATGCTAAACAGCTTTATTAGTTGATACTAAACAAATTCAATATTTCTAGGAATACTAGTAGACTTACAAATTACAAAATTGCACGAATTGAAAAGAAAAGATTAACTGTAAATAAATGCACTAATTATTAACTTGATAATTAATTAAGATTGAGTATAATATATATCAAGAGATGAGCCTTCTAGAATGGCAATTTCCAACTAGAAAATATGCAAAGCATTCCCAATACTTTGAAAGCAATAATCCACCCAAAATTGCAACAAGAAAGAAGGCTTATTTAAGATCCTTGACCAATGTATTTCCTAATTCCCCCTTGTTCTTACATATATCAATTCAATTTAATCCAAAGATTTCCATGAAATGCTTTATCTAAAAGCAAAAAACACATTTTCAATTAGTATTCCATGAGATGTTTCATAAAAATATTCCAGTACATATTTAATCTTTTGATTGGAACAACTCACTTAAACAAAGGATACATAATATTCACAACACTTGCAAAACATAATATTCATAGTAGATGATGAGTAGTTAACTTCTTGACACATTATCATATAAAAATTTATCTTGAATAGCCTTTAAACATTTTCACAACATAATCCTCACAATACAAAATGAATTATTATGTTCTTGATCCATCACCATATAAACATGTCAAAAGATGTATATGTCAACTTTTTGCAATATTATTTCTTGTATAGGAAATGGACTTGTGAGAAAAATTTATAATTTATAATACAAATAAGAAATGGACTCAAGGGTGGAAACTTTATTTATCACACCAAATAATAAATGTATGTGAGAGAATCACTTGTTTCTCTTAGATTCCAATTTTCACGCATAACAAATCATTTCAAATGAAAATGACAAAATGCTTCACAACCAAAGTTGTTAATTGAGGAAAAATAAAATGTTTCCAAGTTCCACCATTGTACACATTTACAATTGGTTGTATATTGTTGTAAGGACAAGGAGGATAATTAAAAATGTCTTGCACTTGCTAGAATTGAGGATGATCATATGCTTTTTTGTGTGGAAAACTAGGACTTCTCAACCGTCATGTGAATGTTTCTCTTTTTGATTGTTTTGGGTGTGAAAGAGGACCATTCCTATTATAGACGTACCTATCAGGACACGTTGGAATAGTTCATTTGGTCACATGAGTTGCAAAACGAAAGTTGCACCACTTTGCAACTTTACACTGCTTACATTTGACACTTTTTCCATCAAGTGAAAAAAAACACCACGACAAGAAAACTCTGAGATGACAAAATCCGAGAGAGGTTATTGTAGAGGGCCCCAACGTGATCCTGTAGGCTCAGAAAAAGAGTTCATAAGTTTCATGGTTTCTGAGTAATAGCCCGTCAAAGATTGCTGCCCTTTTACACTTTGGACCCTTAAGGGATCAAGCCGGTTGAACGTAGCTTGAAGTGATTCAGCATGTTTGGGTGCAAAAGAGGACCATGCCTAGTGTAAATGTACCCATCCAGAAACATTAGAATAGTTCATTTGGTCACACAAGTTGCAAAACAAAAGTTGCACCACTTTGCAACTTTACACTGCTTGCATTTGACATTTTTTCCATCAAATAAAACCCGGACACCACAGGAAAATGACTTTGAGATATAAAAAAATTGAGAGAGGTTATTGTAGAAGGGCACAACATGATCCCATAGGGTCAAATGAATATTTTTTAAGCGTCATATTTTCCGAGTAATAGCCCATCAAAGATTGTTTCCATTTTGCACTTTGGACCCTTAAGGGATCAAGCTGGTTGAATGTAGCTCAGAGCGATTCAAAATATTTGGGTGCAAAAGAAGACCATTCCTAGTGTAAACCCACCCATCCGGATGTGTTGGAATATTTTTTTTGGTCACACAAGTTGCAGAATGAAATTTTTACCACTTTGCAACTTTTTACACTGCTTGTAGTTGACACTTTTTCCATCAAGTGAAAACTGGACACCACGAGAAGACAACTGCAAGATAACAAAAATTGAGAGAGGTTATTATAGAGGGTCCCAATGTGATCCCATAGATAGAGATTTTGTAAGCACCACGGTTTCTGAGTAAAGTCTATCAAATATTGTTGCCCTTTTGCACTTTGGACCCTTAAGGGATCGAGTCGGTTGAATGTAGCTCATAGCGATTTGGCGTGTTTGGGTGTGAAAGAGGACCATACCTAGTGTAAAAATACCCATCTAGATGTGTTGGAACAGTTCATTTGGTCACTCGAGTTGCAAAATGAAAGTTGCACCACTTTGCAACTTTACATTGCTTGCATTCGACACTTTTTCCATCAAGTGAAAACAAGACACCATAGGAAAATGACTCCGAGATAAAAAAAACTGAGAGAGGTTATTGTAGAGGGTCCCAATGCAATCCCATAGGCTTAGACATAGAGTTCATAAGTGTCACGGTTTCCAAGTAATAGCATGTCAAAGATTGCTTCCCTTTTGCAATTTGGACCCTTAAGGGATCAAGTCGGTTGAACGTAGCTCAAAATGACTCGACGTATTAGGGTGTAAAAGAGGACCATTCCTAGCATAAACATACTCATCCGAACATGTTGGAACAGTTCGTTTTGTCACATGAGTTGCAGAGCGAAAGTTGCACCACATTGCAACTTTACATTGCTTGTATTTGACACTTTTTTCATCAAGTGAAAACTGGACACTATGGGAAAACGACTCCAAGATAACAAAAACTAAGAGAGGTTATTGTAGAGAGGCCCAACACAATCCTGTAGGCTCAGATGAATATTTTTTAAGCACCACAGTTTCCAAGTAATAGCCCGTCAAAGATTGATGCCCTTTTGCACTTTTGACCCTTAAGGGATCAAGCTAGTTGAATGTAGCTCAGAGCGATTCGACGTGTTTGGGTGTGAAAGAGGATTATTCCTAGCGTAAATGCACCCATCTGAACATGTTGGAATAGTTTTTTTGGTCACACGAGTTGCAGAACGAAAGTTGCACCACTTTGCAACTTTACACTACTTGCATTTGACATGTTTTCCACCAAGTGAAAACTAGACACCACAGGAAAACAACTCTGAGATATCAAAAACTGAGAGAGGTTATTATAGAGTGGCCCAACATGATCCTATAAGCTCAGACAAAGAGTTCATAAGCATCATGGTTTCCAAGCAATAGTCTGTCAAAGATTGCTACCCTTTTGCACTTTGGACCCTTAAGGGACCAAGTCGATTGAACGTAGCTCAGAGCGATTCAGCATGTTTGGGTGCAAAAGAGGAACATTCCTAGCATAAAATTACCCATCTAGATGCATTGTAAAAGTTCATTTGGTCACATGAGTTGCAGAACGAAAGTTGCACCACTTTGCAACTTTACATTGCTTGCAATTGACACTTTTTCCATCAAGTCAAAATTGGACACCACGGAAAAATGAATCTAAGATAACAAAAACCAAGAGAGGTTATTGTAGAGGTGTCCTACGTGATCTCGATGCCTCAGACGAAATTCTCGTAACTGACATGGTATCTAGGTAACAGGTCGTCAAATATTGTTGCCCTTTTGTAATTTGGATAGTTAAGGGATTACGTTGCATGAATTACAAATGTTTGAGGGCAGCAATAAATTTCAAAATATGAGTAAATCTCATTACAAGTGTTTATTTGAATAGATTATATGCTATATTGATATTGATATATAATAATTAGGTTGATTTTTTTTAATAAATGAAGTTTTTATAATAAGTTAGTAAATTGGTGCTAGTTATAATAGGGAGAGAATAAAAGAAGAAAAAGAATAATTACTAACCATCAATTGTTATTACACTCACTATATTAATAATATGATATTTATAATAAAATGAGATTTATTTAGGTCCTAATTCTTCTGTTTGTGTTACAATTGTCTAATACGCTTCACACATTGTTTTGAAACCCAAGTGTTTGTACTTGTAGGCACAATGCCTTAGGTACTCTGTTCTCACATTTCTTTTACAATGTCACTCATACATTTGAGATTCTCTTATAATTTCTACATCATAGGTGCTCATGATGAGTTTAGTTTCAAATTAATAACTTGATATTCCCTCACTAAGCTTCACATGCTCATTTATAATGGCTTCAAATTAGAATTGAGACTTCTCAAGATCATCAAAATAAGGATGTTGCATTTTTTTTTTGGCTGAGATTCTCTTAGATGGCTCATAAATCATAATTTTCTACAAGGAGACACCAATCAATTTTTAGTAGTTTACTTACAAATAGGAAAAGTAAAAGAATAAAAATAAAGAGCATCCAAAATGGAAATGAAATGAAAATAGATGGAAGGCACTTACAGACAACAAATCCACACCATTTGGTTCCAAGTCAAGAACAACAAAGCATAAATCTTGATGCTTCCATTGAGGATAGGCATGCTAGTCTCTCAACTTAGTCACTCATGGTCATACATCTTCATTGGGAGTTCCAACATTCCTATTGCACACAATACCTCTCATGAATAGAATAACTTGAAATTCAAGATGCTCTTATAATGTCTACATCATAGGTGCTCGCGATAAGGTTAACTTCAAATAAATAACTTGAAATTCCCTTTCCAAGCTTCACACACACTTTTATAATGGCTTAAAATCATAATTGAGATTTGTCAATATCATCAAAATAAGGATGTTACATTGCTTTTTTGGCTGAGATTCTCTTAGATGTCTCATAAATTAGCATTTTATGCAAGGGGACACCAAGCAATTATTAGTAGGTTACTTACAAATAGAAAAAGTAAAAGAAGATGATAGCATTGGCATCATAGCATTGACATCATACAAATTAATGTGCATACAAGTATAAATATATAAGAACCAATGTGCATACTTAAAAATTAATCCAACGAACCATTTGGGTCTGCTCTACTCTTTATTGTGTCAAGTATTGTCTCATGGTCATAATCACAGACCTTCCACAAGGTCTTGTTCAAAAGTTTACCCCCATATTTGGTCAAACGAACATTGGATGCCACAACAAGGTTCGAGTACTGAAGAATCTTATGATGTGTGTCAAAGTCCTAAAACAACCAATATTTAGCACTCTTATGTGGGTACCTTCTAAGCCACATTCCAGTAACAACAACTGAGCCTTAGGGTATTCGATGTTTTCTCCATCTATAACTGAGGCCTCCAATTTCTTTTTGGCCCCAACACAATGACACAAGTAATAGTTTGTTCCCTCTTTGTTGTCTTCACTGCAATAACTGCATAAACATGCTCTGCATTGATATGTGCAACAAATCTCTTCAAATTAGTCAGCATTACAAAAGCACTACAAAGTAAGATAATAATAGGAATTTCAAAAACTAAGTAAATATATTACCTAGTTGAACTAGATCTAATATGTGGTCAAAGTCGACCGATGAATCCATATGTGTTAGTTCCAATGCCATCTGAGGGAGATACATGTGAAGTGGGCTAAGATAACTTAACGACCATTTCTCAACCCACTCCTTTGACTCACAATCATCTTAGGCTTGCATTGTACATGAAGAACAAAAGCATGCCATCTTCCATGTATTGATACTCCATGAACCTATATCTGAGCTAAGGAAAGAGTGTAGCTCACTTTATCCTATTAGTGTACAACAATCCTCATATGGTGCAATGTTAGTATCATCCATCAACAAAAAAATCTACGAACTGAAGACGTACCTTCATTACCTAGACCCATCAAAACATTACACCACTCGATGATTGATTTTGTATTTTTCAACTTTACATTGTATTTATACTTTAACTCTTCTCGTGCTAATGCTCTTTTCACACATGCTCCTACACCATCATGCTCCCCCTTTCCATGCCTGGCCTCACAAAAGTTCCACATATGTTGAACAATTGTAATGACATGCATCTTGCACAACCAGTAAAACATGCACGAGTTCTTGAACTGTGTTGCACAGTTATCTGACCATATTATATGCCAACTATATTCTATTCCCCTCTGAGCCAAATCACTGTAGAACATCTAGAAGAAATCTTGCACGAACTCTAGAGAATGTGTGCAATCATCACTAATATAAAAGTGATACACCCTCAATACCTTCCTTTGGTCCTCTATACTATCAACTACATGAATGAATGTTATGTGCACAAATATCAAAACCTGTGTGGAGTTGTAATATTGTGACTGCACCTCATGATGTGGTTATAGAGTGTAGTTCTCTACAAATTCAACCACTAAAACTATTCTACCAACTAGAAAGGTGTCCTTGCATAGCTTGAATTGTGTGTTTAGCCATCGGGCTCTATGGGTATGCCTTGCATACTCATACACTATATTGCCATGAAACATGGACATAAACTAATATAATGGAATCTTCTAAATAACCAAATCACACATTTTTACATGATTAAAATCTTTTGTAACATATGCCACTGTTTTATACTTCTCAAACTCTACTAGTTTTTGTCCCATGTCATATGTGCTTTCCATATGTTGACATACTGGCATACACTGCAAGCCATTGCAATGCTCACATGAACCATCCAAGCATAGTTTCTTGTAGAATATTTGGCCATCCTCTATTTCACATATAAATTTTTTTGATAAGAACTCTCTTGAAGATGTTGGTGGGGCTTGTATGCCACAATCCTGCAAAACATCGTTAGTATGCAAATCTAAACATATAGAACAATAAACATCATAATGGTTAGAGAATTCAATATGTAGTCTACAACAAGTAGTGCGTGTGATCTTTATCTTGACAGAAAAAGGTTTAATCATTTCAAAATATCTTTGAAAAATACTAATTTGAGGATAATCCTATTGAAATTTATGAAAAAATTGGGTTTGAGTCGTATCCAAAAAATGCTTTGGATGTGGCTCATGGTTCCTACTACCAATTCTCCTTCTTACCACATCCCTTTGATTCAGAGATGGCCTTGTGTTATTCTTCCAATACACTTCAATTAGTGTTCTCAATGCTTCAACAATTTTTTTATCTTTTCGTGGCAGTCTCCCCAAGAATGCCCACAATTCATTTGAATCGATGCCCTCAATTCTTTGTTGCCTTCGAATGGCTCTTAATAAAAGTTTTTGTATTAATTCTCAATTGTTTACTCATCTTTCTAATGAGATGAGCTCTCTTTGTTTGACTACTTACCAAATTCAATGTAATGACACGTTGGGTGACATTACTATCCTTTGAGTGTGAGGTCTTATCCACACTCTCATAATCATCCATTAGATTCTTCACAATAGTGTTTTCACTTGAAGCATTCGATGTTCTCAACCCAAGAGTCTTCATGATGTTTCTATACTTTATACCTCGCATCATTTCAACAAATAGTTGACATCTTGTGGTCTCATTTAACCTTTCAAAGAAGAATTTCCAAATCTTATCAGCATATCTTCTACAAGTGTGTGCTAGAATCTTACCTTCCATGTACTACAAAATATCCTCATCAATATTAATCAAATACTTTGGCTTTCTATGGAAAATTTTAGGTGGTGTTCTCCTAGATACATACATCTCAATATTAGGAATTTCATCAATATTTAAGTGAGGTGGGATAGATTGCGTACCTTCGATCAAGGGTGGAATAGACGACATACCTTGAGATTCACATGGGGATGATGGTGTACCTTCTTCATCAAATCTGTCTTACCACAATGCTTTGGCATTCATTCCCTTTGTGTTGCTAATGCCTTTTCTCTTTTTGATGGTTGAGGTTCCTCTTCAATTGGCTTGTTTTTGTCAATCATATCCAATTTCTTCTTTTCACGATAGTCCCTCACCCATTCTTTCTCCTTTGCTTTATTGGTTTCATACTCTTCGTCTATTAGTTTATTCCTTGTTCATTTCCTTGGAACGATGAATAATTTTACCTGTAGCATGGTAATGAGATGAATATTAGTTCCTAAAAAATGAATCCATACAAATAAATGAAATATGTCATTAAAATTTTCATGCAAAATAATTACAATCATCCTGTAGAAGAGTATTTCTAGCATAGACAAAAGTCACATGAATTTTTCCAATGGAATGCCTTAAAGAAATGTGGTAATGTGGCATGCCATGATTGCAAGATAGGCTCAAAATGGAAGCATGGACAAGGCATGTGAATTCAAATTCCTTGTCCAAGCTAGTGGTGCTCCACTAGCTTGCCAATGCAGTAGGGTTGACAAGGTAGGGGCAACGTATGCCTCATAGAAATGGGGTCTCATAGTGATGGCGTATCACCATGAGTCCCCATTTCTATGAGGCATACACCATCATCGTGAGACCCCATTTCTATGAGGCATACCTTGCCCCTACCTTGTCAACCCTACCACATTAGCAAGCTAGTGAGCTCACTAGGTTGCCAATGCGATAGGGTTGACAAGGTAGGGGCAGCGTATGCCTCATAGAAATGGGGACTCATGACACTGTGAGTCCCCATTTCTATTAGGGATACACTACCCCTACCTTTTTAACCCTACAGCATTGGCAAGCTAGTGAGCTCACTTGCTTGCTAATTCTCCACTAGCTTTCCAATGCGATAGGGTTGACAAGGTAGGGGAAATAGGAAATGTGTGCCTCATAGAAATAGGGACTAATGGTGATGTTTCCCCTACCTTTTCAGCCCTACCACACTGGAAAGCTAGTGAGCTCACTCACTATCTTGTCAATGCGGCAGGGTTGACAAGGTAGGGGCAGTGTGTGCCTCATTCAAATGGGGTCTCACAGTGATTACCATCACCGTGAGACCCCATTTCTATGAGGCACATGCGGCCCCTACCTTGTCAACCCTACCACATTGGAAAGCTAGTGCACTGTGAAACCCCATTTCTATGAGGCACACGCTACCCCTACCTTATCAACCCTACTACATTGGCAAGCTAGTGAGTGAGCTCACTAGCTTTCCAATGCTCCACTATCTTTCCAATGTGGTAGGGTTGACAAGGTAGGGGCAACGTATGCCTCATAGAAATGAGGACTCATAGTGATATACGACAGTGTATGCCTCATAGAAATGAGGACTCATAGTGATGTATATCACTGTGAATCCCCATTTCTATGAGGCATATGCTGCCCCTACCTTGTCAATCCTACCACATTGGCAATCTAGTGAGCTCACTAGCTTGCTAATGCTCCACTAGCTTTCCAATGCGGTAGGGTTGAAAAGGTAGGGGCAGCGTATGCCTCATACATCACTGTGAGTCCCAATTTCCATGAGGTATACACTGCCCCTACCTTGTCAATCCTACCGCATTGGCAAGCTAGTGAGTGAGCTCACTAGCTTGCCAATGCTCCACTAGCTTGCCAATGCAGTAGGGTTGACAAGGTAGGGGCAACATATGCCTCATAGAAATGGGGACTCAAAATGATATACTGTAAGTCCCCATTTCTATGAGGCATTCAGCTGCCAAGGTAGGGGCAGCGTATGCCTCATAGAAATGGGGTCTCACGGTGATGTATCATGAGACCCCATTTCTATGGGGCATACACTGCCCCTACCTTGTCAACCCTACCGCATTGGCAAGCTAGTGAGTGAGCTCACTAGCTTGCCAATGCGGTAAGGTTGACAAGGTAGGGCAACGTATGCTTCATAGAAATGGGGACTCATGGTGATGCATATCACCGTGAATCCCCATTTATATGAGGTATACGCTGCCCGTAATCACCGTGAGACCCCATTTCTATGAAGCATATGCTGCCCCTGCCTTGTCAACCCTACCACATTAGCAAGCTAGTGAGCTTACTAGCTTGCCAAGCTCACTAGCTTGTCAGTGCTACCACATTTTGCATACATTTATACAAAAATATTATTGTCAAACAATTCAAATGCCTTGTCCATGCTTCCATTTTGAGCCATGATTGCAAGATAGGTTGCACCTTTCCCCATGTTGCTAACTTAGCCTTGAATAAAGAGTCTTGAAGCAGTGGAGAGAAGGGTTATAATCCCTTGTAGGAAGACTAATCAAGGAAACATTGAAAATATATCACAACATAAGTGATGAGGTAAATTTAGAAATAGAGATGAAAACCAAAATAGATTCAAAGATCTATCAATGTGGGAGGAGTATATTCCAATTTTTTAGAGACATGTATGGAAAATTTGGTAGCATAGACAAGGCAATCAACTGCTTGGTATAACTGTTTGAAAAAATACCTCAATGAGATATGTCTTCGTGGACTATAATGATTGCAGGATATGCAAAAAATAGATTTATTGAAAAAGATTTAGAAAATTTCAAGCATATGCAAATTGTAGGTGTAAAACCAAATTCAACTACATTTTCCAACATACCCCATGCCTATACCAAAATGAAAGCTTTGGAGAGTGGTATGCACATCCATAGTAAGGGATTGGGAAATGATGTATTATTTTACTTCCTTATAACTTATTTCATATATATGTGTATACAAAGTGTGGAAGCATACACAAGGTAAGTCAATTGTTTAACAAAATGCCTAAAAGAGACGTGGTTTAAAAATGTAATTGGCAAGTGTAAAAAATTGTGTAATTTAAAATGTGCATTGACAAGCTAAGGTTATAATGACAAACAAACAATGATCAACATGGAATATGCAAAATAAAAGAAATGAAATAAAACCATAATAGAATGAAAGAAAATGTATAAAGACTTCACATACCTAATAAACCAGAGGTTCAAATGGATTTCTACCCAATTTTATAGGCTTTTCTTATTCTTTCTTCAAACTCCTCAACAATTTGACTTTTTCAAAAGTTTGTTCCCCTCCAAAGTTCAATTGCATATCACTTTTGAATGGAATTCAAACTTGAATTGATATTATATTCCTTTCAACATGAAAACTCTGTTGTTTCATGCAAAGGTGGTGGAATGTGAAAAACATGCATGCACACTTCACAAAATCATCAAAAAAGCTCTTTTTTGTAAGAGCACGTGCAAAAATGAGAGAATGTGTAGAATGTGGGCCTTGAGATCACAGGTATATTGAGTTTTTTACCATTTTTAGAGCAAGAAAAAATGTGCTTGTGTTGTAATGCGAGCATGTTATGTCTTGCTAAAAGAACAACCATATCTTTACTACAAAACGTGCTCGCGTTATGAGAAAGTTAATTTTTTAAAGGTTTATTTTCTCTTTCTCTCCACCCACTACCCTCAACCCACAACCCTTAATCCCTCTACCCTTAAAGCCTCAACCCTAAACCCTAAAACCTATACCCTAAAACCCTAAACCCTCTACCCTCAACCCTAAACCCTTAAACCTTCTACTCTCTACCCTCAACCCTCATCCCTCAACCCTATACCATCAACCCAATACCCTATACCATCAACCCTATAGGTACTCAACCCTATACCTTCAATTCTCAACCCTCCACCCACTATCCTCGATATCTCTCCCACTCCCTCCCTCTCTCTCTCTCTCAATTCTCTCCCTCCTACCCCCTCTCCCTCTCTCAAGTCTCTCTCACTCACTCACTCACTCCTTCTATCTCTCTCCCGTCTACCCTCTACCCTTAACCCTTAAATCCTCTACCCTTAACCCTTCAATCCTCTACCCTCTACCCTTAAACTCTTAAATCCTCTACCCTCTACTCTTAAACCCTTTGCCCTCTACCCTCTATCTCTCTCCTACTCCCTCCCTCTCTCTTAGGTCTCTCTCCCTCCTACCCCTCTCCCCCATCAAGCATCTCTCTCACTCACCCTCTTCTATCTCTCTCCACCTACCCCTTTAACACTTAAATCCCCACCCTCACCCCATCTCCCTCCCTCTCTCTCTCTCAAGTCTCCGCCTCCTACCCCATCTCCCTCTCTCAAGTCTCTCTCTCACTCACTCACTCCTTATATCTCTCTCCCCTCTACCCTTAACCCTTAACCCTCTACCCTCTATCTCTCTCCCACTCCCTCCCTCTCTCTCTACATCATTGGGAGACCCCATTTCTTGGACCCTAAACCCTTAAACCTCTACCCTCTACCCTCAATTCTCAATTCTCAACCCTCAACCCTTAATCCCTCAATCCTCAACCCTCAAACCCTAAACCCTCAACCTCGATACCCTCTACACTATACATTGGACCCTAAACCCTAATCCTTCAACCATATGTACCCTCAACCCTAATCCCTCAAACCATATGTACCCTCAACCCAATACCCTAAACCATCAACTCTATAGGTCCTCAACCTTATACCATCAATTCTCAACCCTCATATATCTTTGTCCCTCCCTCCTCTTCTCTCCTTCTCTCTATCTCACTTATCCCTCCATCTCTCCCTCAATCCATCCCTCCCTCTCTACCTTAATCCCTCAACTGTATACCCTCAACCCTTAAACCCTTAAACACTCAACCCTAAATCCTAAACCATGAACCCTTAAACCGTCAACCGTCAACCCTCAACCCAATACCCTCTACCCTCAACCCTTAAACCCAAGTAAACTCTCTACCCTAATCCCTCAACCCTCTTAACCCTTAATCACTCAACCCTTAAACCATAATCCCTCAACCCCTATACCCTCTACCCTATACATTGGACCCTCAAACCTAATCCCCCAACCATATACCCTCAATCCTCTACCCTCAACCTTAAACCCTCAACCCTCAACCCTTAAACCCTCTACCCTCTACCCTATACATTAAACCCTCAACCCTCAATTCTCAACCCTCAACCCTTAATCCCTCAATCATCAACCCTCAAACCGTAAACCCTCAACCCTAATCCTTCAACCATATGTACCATCAACCCTAATCCCTCAAACCTATACCCTCAACCTAATACCATAAACCATCAACACTATAGGTTCTCAACCCTATACCCTCAATTCTCAACCCTCTACCCTATACATTGGATCCTCAACCCTCATATATATTTGTCCCTCCCTCCTCTTCTCTCCTTCTCTTTATCTCACATTTCACTCCATCACTCCCTCAATACATCCCTCCCTCTCTACCCTAATCTCTCAACCATATACCCTCAACCCTTAAACCATAAAACACTCAACACTAAACTGTAAACCATAAACCCTAAACCCTTAAACCCTCTACCCTCTACCCTCAACCCTTAAAACCTAGTTAAATCTCTACCCTAATCCATCAACCCTCTTGATCCTTAATCCCTCAACCCTCAACCATTAAACCCTAATCCATCAACCCCTATACCCTCTACCCTATACATTGGATCCTCAACCCTAATCCTCCAACCCTATACCCTCAATCCTCTATCCTCAACCTTAAAACCTCTACCCTATACATTAAACCCTCAACCCTCAATTCTCAACACTCAACCCTTAATCCCTCAATCCTCAACCCTCAAAACCTAAACCCTCAACCCTAATACCATCTACCCTATACATTGGACCCTCAACCCTAATCCTTCAACCATATGTACCCTCAACCCTAATCCCTCAAACCTATACCCTCAACCCAATACCCTAAACCCTAAACCTAAACCCTAAACCCTAAACCCTATACCCTCAATTCTCAACCCTCTACCCTATACATTGGATCCTAAACCCTCATATATATTTTTCCCTCCCTCCTCTCCTTCTCTCTATCTCACTTATTCTTGCATCTCTCCCTCCATCCATCCATCCCTCTCTACCCTAAGCCCTCAACTATATACCCTCAACCATTAAACCCTTAAACACTCAACCTTAAACCCTAAACCCTAAACCCTCAACCCTTAAACCCTAAACCCTTAAACCCTCTACCCTCTACCCTCTACCCTCAACCCAATACCCTCTACCCTCTACCCT
>VDFB02271358.1:913487186-913512841 GCA_007258455.2 Sequoia sempervirens
AGTATATATTCATTAAAAAAACTATCTGAAAGAGCGAGGACAAACTACATGGTGTTAGCTAATTTCTCAACGTTGGGATTGTTCAAATTCTAAAAAAAGGTTAATAAAAAAGGGGGAGCCCTCAGGTGCTATGCTAATTTTTTTTTGATAAAAACAAGACCTATTTTGCCCCCCCCCCTTTATGAGACCATTAATCTTCATGAATTTAAAAAAATATAGTAGCTTAGAAACTAGACTCGGAGCACTTCAACTTTTGTTCTTGCTACATCTTGAAATTTTGAGCACAACTATCTTCATTTTCTTGTGCAAATCAAATTTTGCTTATTTCAGAAAGAAAAAGTGGCATCTTAAGAGCCAAAATTGTGTCATAGATCCATGCACTTACCCATCAAAATCAATTTTCCAACCATTATCCACCTTTAATTCTTCTTCAAAAACCTTCAACTTTGGGAGATAAATAGATTTACTATTGGAAGCAATAAAAAAGTTTTCCTTTATGGCTAAGCTTAATTTGTGGAAGACCCTTGCATTGGGATTAAGGTGTCTGAACCTTAGAGTCCTAATATTTATTTAATTAATGTATTATTTTATTTATTTGTATTATTTAATTTCCTATGGTGTCATGTCATAAATTGGGACCCAGCAGCTGGGTGGCATCCCTATTGGAGGTGACTAGATGACACATAATCATCCCAAGTGGATAGAGGCATCCCACTTTGGAATCTTTGACCTATGATAGATTCTATGACATGTCATAAGGCATATTTATGTATGGAAGAAGTTCGCACCCAAGATGGGTTATGACAAGTAAGAGAATCGAGTATTTTAGGTCATTTATGATAGATTCTCTTACAGTTGTAAGTGTTGTAAGTATGGAAATTTTTATGATAGATTATATGATAGTTGTAAAGCATCTATCATAGCCTATTTTTAGCATATTCTAGGTGCCCAAGCTTGGAGAAATAATATTGCAGGTAATGACACTTGTAAGGGGTGTAAGAGAATGTTGTACATGTTTCCAACTACATGTTTATGGCATGGGATATTGTGCCATGTGGATTTGGATGCCCCTCTCCTTCTAGATGCTTCTTCAAGCTTGCATTTCTCTATATATTGAGTGCCTTGCATTATAGAATGCATAGTTTTTTTGTAGGTAACGAAGTGCTACCGGTATCACTCTAGAACAGATGTTTATTTTGAAGCACTTATTGAAGAAGCTTTATACTTGGAGATACATTGTATTCACTATTTGATACAATAAAGAAGTATTATGCTTTTGGAGGGTGGGGATTTTTACCTGAAAGGGTTTTCCCCACATATATCTGGTGTCTATTGTATTTGTGTACTTGTTATTCCATTATCTTCTCTATGTGTTTCTCTTATTGTAATTGTATAAGGTGTTAAAAAGGAAAATTTTGTAACTCTCCCCTACTTAGATTAGTGTAGGAAGTTGTTTTTGCTCGTGCTTGACTCCCTTTCAATTGGTGTTAGAGCTTGGCTAGCCTTGATTCCTTTGTTGGGTTAGAAGAGTTTTTTGGGCTGATATTCATTTCAATGGGAGTTTTGCAGAAGTGTATTTATTGACCTTGTTGTAGGAAAGAGATGGAAGGAACATCTGAGAGGATTGAGATGGAGAAGTTTAATGATAGTAATTTTGAACTTTGGAAGATCAAAATGGAATACATGCTTGTAGATCGTGATCTATGGGTTGTTATTTTTTGAACCAAACCGATGGGCATGAAATAAGAAAATTGGGAGCTCATGGATCAAAAAGCCAAGGGTTTTATTATACTTTGTTTGGCTGATTTTGTTCTCCTAAATGTCAATGAAGAAAAGACTTTTGCTTCTCTGTAGAAGAAGCTTGGTGATGTCTATCAAGCTAAATCCCAGGTAAACATGCTTTTCCTAAGAAAGAATATGTATTCTCTAAAAAATGGAATATGGGGGATCTATGGTAAACCATCTAAATGCATTCAACATGTTGATTTCTCAGTTATGTTTTGTTGGAGACAAGATTGATAAACAAGACCATTGTATTCTCATTTTGTGTTCGTTGTTGAACTCTTGGGATCACTTGGTGATGGCTATTGGAAGCACTACTTCCACCTTCAAGATGGATGAGGTGGTTGCCTCATTATTATCTGAAGAGATGTGAAGGAAGTCTTCTGAGATGGCCAAGGAGGCCCTTGTGATTCATGGTAGACCAAAAGAGAGAGGAAAAAAAATATAATAAATCTAAGTCAAAGTATCTAAGGGGATCTAAGTCTCCTAGCAAGAAGACCAAGGAAAAATGTTGGAACTATCAAAAAATTGGTCACTTTCGTAAAGATCGCAAGAAGGAAAGAAGAAGAAAAACAATTCTTTCTCTAATTCTAAATTTGAGAAATCATCCCAAGATGAAGGAGAAGCAGTTATTGCAGCCTTGGCAGCCCATGCATTAGATGATGTATGGTTGATAGATTCAGGTGCATCTTTTTACATGATCTCTCATAGAGGTTGGTTCTCAAAGTATGAAGAGTACAATGGTTGACATGTGTACTTGGTTGATGACTCTCACCTAAAGATTGTTGGCGGTGGAAGAGTGAAAATTAAATTTCCTGATGGATGAGTGAAGGGATTGATGGTTTCTTGCATATCTCAGGTTTGGCATGAAACCTTCTTTTTGTAAGTAAACTGAATGATTCAAGAGTGGAATTTTTTTTCTCTGGTAGAGGATGCAAGATGACAAGAGGAGTTATGGTGTTAGCTAAGGGAGTTCATATTGGCACTCTATTTCAATTTGATGTATGCATTATATAGTGTAATAGTTATTCTGATGTATCGAAGAAGATACCTTTGGTTCTTCATCCTCACCATTAGATCGTGAAGAGAATAATTATATTGCAGCTACATCTGATGTTTGTGCATTTTGGGTACCTAAGGGTTCTCATTCCATGGAAATCAAACTTCGTGCAAAGAAGACAATGTTATGGCACCAACGACTTGGTCACATTAGTGAGAAGGGTCCTAGAACCCTAAAATATAAGAGCCTTGTTGAAGGCCTTGATGAATGTAATCTCGAGTTCAAATTTTTTGAACATTGTGTATATGGAAAACAACACCATGTTTCTTTTTATTCTAGTTCTCACAAGTCTTCTAGGGTTGTGGACTATGTTCATTCAAATTTTTTGGTCCTGTGAATGTTCTTTCGTTATCAAAATCTATATATTTTGTTTCTTTTATAGATGATTACAGTAGGACATTCCTTTATTTTCTCAGAAGTAAAGTTGAAGTCTTTAGTCAGTTTAAGGAGTTTAAGGCCTTGGTAGAAAATTAGACTAGCAAAAAGATTAAGTGTTTGAGGACTGACAATGGTGGTGAGTTTTGTTTTGTAGAGTTTGAAAAGTTTTTTAAAGAGCATGGGATTGAGAGACATAAGAAAACTCCCTACACTCCACAACAAAATGGAGTTACAGAGAGGATGAACATAACCTTGATGGAGAGGGCTAGGAGTATGTTGATCAATAGATCAATAGATCTCTTGCATCATGTTATTTGATCAATAGATCTCCTACATCAATGCTTATTGGTAAGACACCCATGGAGGCATGGTTTGGTAAAAAGCCTTCGATGAGACATATTAGAGTATTTGGCTGTGAAGCTTATACTCACGTTTTGATTGAGAAGAGATCAAAGTTGGAGAACAAGGCTATTAAGTGTATCTTTATTGGCTATGGTGTTGATGTGAAAGGGCACAAGCTTTGGGACCCAAAAGCTTAGAAGGTTCTCTAAAATAGAATTACATGGTTTTCAAAGAGTTGAAACCTTCCATTGTTGAGTTGCAGCTAGAGAAAGAGGAGAAACAAAAGGAGGTAGTTCAAATTCCACCTACTCCAAAGAAAGATGAACTATGCACTCATGTTGGAACTAATGATGTGGAGAGATCAAGCAACTCTAAAAGTACTAAAGAAGAAGAAGAATGTCAACCTCCACCTTTGAGGAGGTCTGCACGAGTTAGGTGGAAACCAGAAAGGTTTGGTTATTCATTATTAGATTCCAATTGTATTCTTCTTTGATTGCTAACACTAATGAGACAAGAACTGCTAGAGAGGATATGGGTACGAGTGATGTAGATTCTTGGATAAAAGCCATGGATGAGGAGATGGTTGCACTAAAGAAAAATAATACTTGGGATTTGGTAGCTTTTCCTGTTGGATGTAAAACTATTGGTTGTAAATGGGTTTTCAAGAAAAAGTGTGGTCCTAATGGCAGTATTGAGAAGTATAAGGCATGGTTGGTCGCTAAGGGGTTTTCTCAGGTGGAGGGAATTGACTATAGGGAGATATTCTCTCCTATAACGAAGTTGAAATCTATCTGACTTATGTTGTCACTTGAAATAACATATGACTTAGAAGTGGAAAAAATGGATGTGAAGATAGTGTTCCTTCATGGTGATTTGGAGGAAGAGATTTACATGTCACAACTAGAGCATTTCGTTGAAAAAGGTAAAGAAAATTTGTTTTACAAACTGATTTTTTTTTTATGGTTTTAAACAGTCTCCTAAAATGTGGTACCAGAAGTTTGATACCTATGTGTTGTCAATGGGATTTCAGAGATCTAAATATGACCATTGTGTATATTTTAAATCTGATAATGGTCGCATTCTCATTATTGTTTTATACGTAGATGATATGTTGTTTATTGGGAATGGTAAAAGTATGATTTCAAATTTGAAGTTTCAGTTGTTAGCACAGTTTGAGATAAAACAACTAGGTGCAGCTAGGTACATTCTTGGAATGGAGATCACAAGAGACAAAGCTAACATAAAGCTTTGGTTAAGCCAAAGCAAGCATGTGAGCTTAGTGTTGGAGAGATTCAACATGGTACATTGCAGACAGTTAGTTGTTCCTATGATGCAGGGGACAAATATTTCTGTGAATGATTGTCCAAAATCTTCTATTGAGACAGAGGACATGACCAAAGTACCATATGCAAGTGTAGTTAGAAGTATGATGTATGCAATGGTGTGTACGAGACCAGACATTTCCCAAGCAATGGGATTCCTTAGCTATTTTATGGCTAATCTTGGACGAGTGCATTGGGATGTAGTTAAGAGAGTGTTCAAATATTTACGAGGTATTTCAAAGTATGCCTTGCATTTTCATGGTTATCCTACTAGACCTTAGCATTCTATGAGTATTTTTGGATATGTGGATTCAGATTGGGCAGGTGACATAGACAACAGAAGATCCACCAATGGTTACATGTTTATGATGCTTGGTGATGCTATTAGTTGGATGAGTAATTGATAATTTTTAGTTGCATTGTCCACGCCAAATGTAGAGTAAATGGCAACCACTCACACTTGTAAGGAATCCATTTGGTGTAAGAGATGTTCTGATATTGGTTTAGATGCAAGATAGATTACCATTTGTTGTGACAATCAAAGTGCGATTTTTCTAGCAAAGAATCTTACCTTCCATGCTAGAACAAAGCACATTAATGTTCAATATCATTTTGTTGGTGATATGGTAGAAGATAGAAAGGTGAACCTGGAAAAGGTTGACACTTTGGTGAATTTTGCAGATGCACTGACAAAACTAGTAAGCACAAAGAAGTTCAGATGGTGTTCTAATTCCATGGGCTTTGGGGCCTTGAGTAGATGATTTCGTATGACTCTCGGCATGTCTTCGACAAGTGGGATAATGTTGGGATTAAGGTGTCTCAACCTTAGATTCCTAATATTGATTTAATTAATGTATTATTATATTTATTTGTATTATTAATTACCTATGGTGTCATATCATAAATTGGGACCCACCGGTTGGGTGGCATCCCTGTTGGAGGTGAATGGATGACACATAATCATCCCAAGTGGACATAGGCTTCCCAATTTGGAATCTTTGACCTATGATAGATTTTATGACATGCCATAAGGCATCTTTATGCATGCAGGAAGTTGGCACCCAAGATGGGTTATGACAAGGTGTAAGAGAATCGAGTATTTCGGGTTATTTATGATAGATTCTCTTATAGTTATAAGTGTTGTAAGTATGGCATATTTTATGACATATTCTATGACAATTGTAAGGCATTTGTCATAGCCTATTTTTAGAATATTCTAGGCACCCAAGCTTGGAGAAAGAATATTGCATGTAATGACACTTGTAAGGGGTGTAAGGGAATGTTGTACATGTGTCCAAATGCATGTTTATGGAATGGGATATTGTTCCATGTGGATTTGGATTCCCCTCTCCTTCTAGGTGTTTCTTCAATCTTGCATTTCTCTATATATTGAGTGTCTAGCATTATAGAATGCATAGTTCGTTTGCAGGTAACGAATTGCTAACGGTATCACTCTAGAACAAGTTTTTTTCTCAAAGCACTTGTTGAAGAAGCTTTGTACTTGGAGATACATTGTATACACTATTTGATATAATAGAGAAGTATTGTGCTTTTGGAGGGTGGGATTTTCTACCTGAAATGGTTTTCCCCATGTATATCTAGTATCTATTTTATTTGTTTACTTGTTTCATTATCTTCTCTATGTTTTTCTCTTATTGTAACTATATAAGTTGTTAAAAAGGAAAATTTTGTACTCTCCCTTACTTAGATTAGTGTAGGAAGTTTTTTCCGCTCACACGACTTCCTTTCACCTTGAAGGGGGGATTATTGTTTTCTAAAAATGCAATTGTTTCTCTCTTTCCATAACACCCAAACCATATGGGGAAACAAGAAGGGAAATGTTAATCAAGTTTCTAGCAGTATACCTTCTTCTAAATAAGATGACCCTAGAAAGTTTACAAAGTTACATGAAAATTTGAATAATGCACTTCAAATTGTATTAAGCTCTAATTTGATAACCTTTCCCCCTATTCATCCATTAGATCTTAGTGAGGTACTTCCAACAAATTATGATGACCAAGCATTTTTCTATCATAGAATCAAAGGACATCATACTCAATCATGCATGGGCTTGAAAAATATGATAGGATCTCATAGGTAATAGCATAATTCATATAGAAGGTATTAATGACAATGGATATCATGTAGTTGTACCTTTAAACAAAGAAAAATTACAAATCCATGTCAATCTATTCTATAACCATACTAATCATGTGGAGACACAAGATTCTATTACTATGGAACATGATAATTTTGATTATAGTTGAATAGATTCACATATTATATTACATACAGATACATTTATGGGAATATTGATTCTGAAGCTACATTTTATTCCCCTCCTACTACTCCATTGTTTAATTTTTTTGATGAGGAGATCCCACATAATAACGATATGAAAAAAAATTATGAATAAAAAAAGAAAATATGGGAAAAGGGTCAAGAAAAACAAACATCATTAATCATCCCACCAAAGAAAATCATAGTCAACAATGCAAAAACCCAAATTTCAAGCCAAGAACACTATTGCATGGGTTCCCAAAACAAATGTTGTGTTACAACAAATGTAACACAACCACTTTCAAGGTTTAATGGATTTGGAAAACAAAATAAAAAACTAAATGTGGCATCTCTTGATAATGTCTTTACAAAACGTACAAGTTCATACAAAGAAGAAACACACATAATTCAAAAATAAAGCAATGAAGAAGCAAATTATGTTATCAAAGAAGATGAATCTGATGAAATTTTGGGAAGAGTGATCTTTTAGAGGAAGATCCTCATATATTTTCCCATGATCCATAAGCACTCCTATAGCATATGCATTTATTTTCCTATATTTTTATCTTTCCCTTATCTTTTTCTTGTTTACTTACATTTTGACCTTTTTTCTTATGCTTTGTTTGTTATGGTTTCCTACTCTCATTCACCTACAATATTAGCATTGACTTACTTTTTCCTTCTATATCATGGTGGTGTTACTTTTTTCTATGTTTTTTTTGCCTTTATTATTGTGATCCATGCTTTGTTTTCCCCACTTAGGGGCATTCCTTTTTATTTTGTCATCTTCATGTTTAGCACCTACACTTTCTTTTTATATCACTTTCATATTTACTTATGGAATTTTATTCAGAATACTTTATCATGTCTTTGATTATTTTCATTTTACCATGATCTTATGTTCTTATGACCTATGATGCTTTCCTATATACCATTTTTTAATATTTTTATGGCTTGTGTTGAATTCTCTTGAATCTTCTTATAACTAATTACTTACGACTTCATGTATGTTGTTTCATTTTATCATGATTATGTTACTATGATAAGTTTTATATCATTTTGATATTACATGTGCTTACATTTTATTATCATGCTTCTAGAGGCATCCTATTCTATTGTCTATATTTTGGCAACCTTTCACGCATCCCTTGATGATCATCACCAACTTATGTGTCTTGCATGCTTATTCACATACTACATGATTTGTTTGAATGTTTCTATGATTGGATTACTCTATTGCTTTATCATTTTTTACTCTTCTTCAATTCCTTAAATCTATTGGAGGGGCATATCTTATTGCTAATGCTCTTATTGTTGAGATTTTAGGTAGTAACTTGTGCTACACAAGTGTTGGGAATAGGATGTCATTTAATTGCAATCCTAAACATTAATTCATGTATCTCCTAAGTCCTTGGAAAGTGTTCCCAAACACTAGGATTAGAAAAATATTAAATTTGAATGAAATGAACATGTAAATTGACATTTGTAATTATTCCTAAATGATAGGAACATGTGGGGATGCCCAAGAAGAGCTCCTACAAAATAGTAGCACATGGGGCTCCCACATGGAAGGTGGAACCCACCTTGAGTTAAGTGAACTATTTGGAGGAAATATAAGACTTCAGTAATGCATGTAAAGATCCTACAAGTTAGGAATTGATATTTACATGAGTGGAGTTCAGTTCAGTTTAGTTTATTTCAATCATGGTCCAATTATCTTCAGTTGCATGTAGTTAGTTTGAGTTGCATGCTAGTTGTCTTCAGTTAACTTGAGTTGCATGAATAACGACTTCAGTTGCATGACAGATAATAGGTGGATACATTCAATTAAGTGGGGATGATCAATCATGCATCATGTTTGCATGAATTGATGGAGAGATATGTTTTAGTTAACTAAGATTGACTTGGACCCACCTTGGGCACCCAAGTTGGCATCTTGGAGTTAACACCTTTTGCATGAGAAGATATTTACAAGGCTGAGTTAAGTGGGCCCATTCTTGGGCGCCAAATTTGAGGAGAAGCTTGGAAAATATTTTCTTGACCAACGATCAGTTAGGAGTTCAATTTGGGGCACCTAAATTGAGGAGACATTGGTTTTGACTTCATGTTATATGATGAAAATCTACTTGCACAAAATAGGTGTAGGCTTTTTAGAGGAGCTTCAAGCTCTTGTAATTGACAATTCTTTGGAGTTTTCAATGCTCATTATTGTCTATTAATTGTAGCAAGTTGAAGAGAGTTTTATCAGAGTATATTGCAAGTTGTGAATAAGAGTTGTTGAAGGAAAAAGAAGCATCTCAATCAAGGATTGATACAGTGTTATTGTAATCTTGTTCTAAGGTTAAATAATACAAGCACTATTGATTCTAGTGGTGGAGTTTTTTCCTGAAAGGGTTTCTCCACGTATTTATTGTGTCACTTCTATCTTCTTGTCTCATTCTTCTACAATCTTTTGTCTCTTTCTACAATTGGTAAAATTGATCCAAACAGATAATCATACACAAAGAATTTTTAACAAAGAACACTTAATTATATCTACAATCTCATAGTTTTACAAGTTTTAAGCTACATAATTACCTCCATTTTCAACATTTGGTATCAGAGCTAATGGTTGGGTAGAGTTTGGGATGCCTTTCTCTTAAAAGTTTGAAGTTTTTTTGGCTGTAGTGGGAGCTTTTACTATTGTGTTATTGTTGATTTTATAAAAGAAGTGTGTTACAATGAAGTCTAAAACCCATTTAGATATTGAAAGATTCAATGGATCTAGTTATGAGATGTGGAAACTAAAAATGGAGGATCTCCTTGAAGAGAGAGATAAGTGCCTAGCTGTTTGTAATGAGACAAAGTCACCAACAACAGTGTCAAATGAGGATTGGGCTAAGCTTGATAAGAAGGAAAGAGGAACCATAAGATTATGTCTTGCTAATGTTGTTATCTTGAATGTTTTAGATGAAACTACTGCATATAAATTGTGGAAGAGGATATGTGATATCTATCAAACCAAAAGTATTACTAATAAGTTGTATCTGAAAAGACAATTAGATTCTTTAAAGATGAAAGATGGTGATTTTGTTGCAAATCATTTAAATTTTTTAATTTGATTCTAAGTCAGTTAGTATCTATAGATGTAAAGCTAGAAGATGAAGATAAATGCATTTTGTTACTTTTTTCTTTACCAGAATCTTGGGAAAATCTAATTGTTGCTATTAGTGTAGTGGTGCAGATCCTAAGATGGACGATATAATTCCTACTCTCCTATCAAGGGAGATGAGGAGGAAGTCTAAAACTGGTTCCCAAGATGCCTTGTTTGTAAGAGGTAGGCCAAAGGAAAAGGAACCTAAGGGAGACAAGAAAGGAAAGGGTAAGTCCAAAGGACGGTCTAAAACCCTTGGTAAGAGTAAGGTAAAGTGTTGGAACTATGGGAAACCTAGACATGTAAAGAAGGATTGTAAGAGAAAGAAAAAGAGTTCTGATGCTTCTATAGAGAAATCCTTGGATGACAGTAATGATGCATTGGTCATTTCATCTAATATTGTTGTTGATAACTCTTGGCTTATTGATTTAGGTTGCTCCTATCATATGACTCCTAACAAGGAGTGGTTCACTAAGTATACTGCATATGATGGCGGGAATGTCTTCTTTGGAGATAATATCACAACAAAGGTTGTTGGAAAAGGAGAGGTAAAGTTGTGTTTCAGTGATAGTAGGGTTAAGACCCTTAATGATGTTTTACATATTCCAATACTTGCTAGAAATCTACTTTATGTATCTAAGTTCAATGATTCTGAAATGCATGTGACATTTGACAAAGGTGGTTGCAGATTGGTGAAAGGGAATATGGTTGTTGCTAAAGGATCTTGGATTGAGACTTTGTTTAAGCTTAATACCTCCAATTTGAATAAATTGGCCAATGTAATTGAAGCTGAAAATACATGTATGTTGTGGCACCATAGATTGGGCCATATTGGTGAAAAAGGTCTTAGGACCTGTTGACGGTGATTTTGGCACCACAACAATGCAAGCAGAATATTGCTATTCTGCTTCTCCTGAAAGAGAAAGGCAACACATGGATGCCTTAGCTCCCAAGGTCTTTGTAGTTGGGTCTCAACTGTGCTAATGTTACTCAGTGGTCAATGCAACAGTAATATTCAAGGGGCCTGTTGGTGTTGAACTTCTGGATTGTTCTAAGATCAAGCATGAAATAAAACCTACTCTAACAGGGGTTTTTAAAGAAATATAAAAAAGATAAGTCAGAGTTTTGAAACAGAAAAGAACAATAGTTCATCCAACCTTAACCAGACTTGTTGATTTCAAGGAATTTGTAAACCAAAACTACAGAACAAAGTAAACTTGTGATTAACACACAACCTCTTTCATTCACAGTGCTAATTCACATAACAGATTTTAATTACCATTTAAATAAAACACAAAATAATATTTCATTCCTTGAAGACTTCACAAATCAAATGATCAATTTAAGACAAATATCATTCTGGAACACAACATGAAGGAGATTAAACTCTAATTGCTTCTACTGTTAGTAAAACAGATAAGCAATATTTACAAAGCTGGCACAATCACCAATGTACAGAGAATTTGAAGCTCCAAATTGTTTCCAACTACACTAAGAGAACTTAGAAAATACATTACAGTCGGTACTGAAATCTAACTGCTAAACAAGAAGACAAAATAAGCTCTCATTACTGAGAATCAAGATGCAACTCTATCTCCTTCTGTTAACTAACTAACTTCTAATAGTTCTAACTCTAAACAGTTCTCAGTCTAAAAGTTTTATAAACCTAGCTGTCTTAACCTAGAAGTGCTAACCTTTACAAAGAGGCAAGAATGCCTTATATACAGAATGTTCCAACAGGAATGTGTTGTCCCCTACACTAGGGTTTACAAAATATCTGCAGACTATAGGAGAGTCGGCTCTCAGATCTTTCTGAGGAAAGTCAAAACTACATTCAATGTGAAGCCCTGTTATCCATGCTGATGAAGGATTTCTACCCTCATGAGAAGCCTTTTTAGATCTTTTTGGCAGCTGCAGCATTAATTTTCCTGTCTTCATGTCCACCTTCGAACTCTATTGGGGGCACCTTGAATGCTCAGAATATCTTCATTAATATTGATCTACCTCCTTGCCAGTAGTCGCCACAACTGTCCCTCTGAGTCACAATTTCTTCTTTCCTTCGGCTCCCTTTCTATTCTGGACTTCTTTGTTCGTTGACCGTCTTTTGGAAGCACCGTCGAGCCTCCCTATAGATCTGAACGCCATCGCCCGAGTCGATCCATCATCATTTGTTCTCAGAAGGAATATATCTTGCTTGCATTCTGTTAGTCTTCTCCACAGGGGTGGTCAAAGGTGGCCCGTATTGAATTGCATGTCGGGAGACACTCATCGTGTCTCCCTGATGCGACTATTGCTTTTATCAACCATCGGCATAACATTAGATAGTTGGCAAGACGTTTCAGCGAGCTGTAGAAATGATATCGAGCTTGCAAAAAAAACCATCGGCAAGACCACATCCTTTCGTTGAGACCACATGGCGAAGCCTTTGTTTTCTTTTGGGGTCTCCCCGACATCCTCCTTATCCTCTGGGCTCGGGCTTCTCTTGCTTCGGTGTGACTTTCATAGTTGCCGAGAATTTTTTGTATCGGCAGGACCTTTTGCCGATTTCCTTCACTCTCACCGAGCTTCCTCATTGTCGCTAAGACAACATCAGGTTGGCAAGACATCTTACCAAACCTGATCCATCCGCTCAGAGTCTCCCCGAGTTCTTTTGTTTTAGCGCGACCTTCGAACTTCGCTAAGACCTCACACTGAGGTCTTTATCCTTCGGCGACTTTGTTTCATTTTGGCCAGAGCCTGTTGAATCGGCAAGAGATTATGCCGATAGTATGTTGTGTCGCCGAGAGCTTATTATTTCGCTGAGACCTTCCACTGAAGTCTCTTTGTCTTGGTGAGAGTTTATTTGAGTTTGAGGAGGGATTTTTGATCGGAAAGACTTTTCGTGTCAGTAAGACATCACAACGAAGGCACTGCATTCGCTTAGAGTCTTACCGATTTCTTCTTGTTCTCTCTGAACTCTTTTGTTTTAGTGAAACTTTCCCCCTTCGCTGAGACCTTATGGCGAAGGGAGAACCCTTCAGCGAAACTTTCAACTTTTTCCAACCCACATCATCGCCAAGACCTTGCTGTAGTCACATCGAAATGCTTTCTTTGCTCCACATGTGTCGCTGTAGCATTCTCTTGTCGAGGAAATGTCCTATAGAAACCTCATGTCTCGGTGAAAGCCTTCGCATGTTCCCTCTTTGGTCGCCGAGACATATTAATTCTCTCACCAAAGATTACTGATAAAATCCCTTTGTGGCATGTTGGTGTGACTATGAATTTTCCGAGACCATATGCCGAAGAAGATGACTCCCACCGATGCGACTTTTGTCGCTGTGACCTCACCTCTTTGGCCAGACATTATACCGAAGGTTTTATCCTTCTCCAAATGCAACTCCCTTCGGCAAGACCCATGCCAATCGGCCAGACCTCCTACCGAAGGCAAAATTATCGTTGAACTTAGATCTTTGGTGGGACCCCTCTGTATTGGCGAGACACTCTGATTCTCTCCCTGAATACATACTAATAGAATCCCCTGCGCTATGTAGATGTGACCAGAGCCACTTGGTGAGACATTACAACCATGAATAGATCTCTCCACGATGGGAAATCATCACCGTCGGTCGACAAGACCAAAATACCTTGCCAAGACCACATGCCGAATGTTAATTGTTTGGCCGAGGTGTTCACTTATGAGCCGATTGACAAGACACAAAGAACTCACCATGACTTTACTCTGAAGATAAGCCTCTTGCCGAAGTGTAGCTCCTAGTCACCGTGACTATATTTCATTGGCGATACATTATGTCGAACGCCCACACTCTCTCCGAAGACATCCTTGTCGATGAGACTGCACCCATTCGCCGAGACTTCTTAGCGGGGAGAAAACCTTATGCCGATATATGAATCCTTTTGAAAGCAGTCGGCAAGACATGGAGAGTTCACCATGACCTCACTCCGGTGATGATTTCTCTCGCCGATAGGAATTCCCCTGTCGCTAAAATAATGAAAATCCTTTGCCGATAAGAATCTACATATGACTTCTAATTGTTGTGACCTCTCCGGGGTCTTGCCGATAGGCAACACAGATGCATATCGACAAAATGCACTGGTAGTTGGCAAGACACCTGCAAGGTCTTGCCGACTTTTGCCTTATCTGATTTTTAGGACCAACTGGATTGAGGGATGCACCCCAATTGAGCTCCCTTGACAAATATCATCTTGTATGTGATTTAATCCTGCATTCAACAAAGAAAACCACAGTAAGGATCACACAAACAGAAGTTAATTAATCAAAATCATCATTAAAATGAATCCTATGTCTATAGGGTACCGTTAAATCTTCAAACAAAATGATCATACAAACAGTTCGGGTTTCAGGCTAACCCATGGAATCCAAGCCAGGGAGGAATTTCGGAGAATTCTGAGTCAGGCGGATTCCAGTGGAATAAACATGAAAACACCCACTAGAAACTTAATCCGATCATTATCAATCAAGAAATAGCATGTGAGATCTCAAAATAGCATCAATTAATTGTAAAATGCATCATCATTTATTAACTAGTCCTGCTACTCCATACTTCTTCACATTTCACAAATTCCAGGGAAATCCGCACGGGACGGATTTCCGCGAAGGAGAAGACATTCTGGCAAACCCAGAAAAAACAGGGAACAACGGATTTTGGGAAAATCCGGAAGAGAAAGAAATCCGCGAAGAAGGTACATCTTCTCGGAGACCTCGGGGATTTCAGGAAAATCCGGTCCACGCGAAATTCCGCGAAGACCAAAAATCCCCGAACAACAGCGTTTGGCCAGAGCTCAAGTGAGATCCGGGAAAATCCGGATTGGGTGGAAAATCTCGAACTCGGGAGAAAACCCGAATTCCAACTGAGGCAGAACCAAACTTAGATCATATAGATCAAAAGTCAAAATTAAGAGGAAAACACAAGAATTCCAAAGAGGAAAGCAAGTAACCAGAAGCAGAGTAATCAAAAGAGAAAGGGGGACCCATTTTGATCCAAATCAAAGTGGGGTGGTTATGCAAGGCATAACAAGACCATTCTTAATAAGAAATTGGTTGACAATATTCTTGATTATAATATTGGAAAAACTTGATTTTTGTGAGAATTGTGTGTTTGGAAAGCAATCTAGATCTTCATTTCCTAGTGGAACAAATAAATCTAAAAGATTATTAGAGATTATTCATTCAGATGTAATGGGCCTTGTGGATATTGACTTTATTGGAAAATCTAGATATTATGTCACATTTATTGATGATGTCTCAAGATAGACTTGGATCTATTTTATGCATAACAAATCTGATGTGTTTAATAAGTTTAAAGAATTTAAGGCTTTGGTTGAGAAACAATCAGATCATAAGATAAAAGTGTTGAGACCAGATAATGGTGGTGAATATTGTTCTAAGGAATTTGATGATTATTGTAAGCATGCAAGAACTGTGAGACAGAAAACTACTCCATATACACTTCTACAAAATGGAGTAGTAGAAAGGATGAACCAAAACTTAATGGAAAGAGCTAGGAGTATGTTAAGTAGTGCTAAGCTAGATAGGTGCCTTTGGGCCGAGGCTATAATTCCTTCTTGTTATTCAATCAGTAGATCTCCTAGTTCATCTATTGAAGATAAATCTCCTTATGAAATGTGGTTAGGTAGGAAACCTAGTGTTGCACATTTAAGGATCTTTCGTTGTGAAGATTTTGTTCATGTGCTTAACGAAAAGCAATCTAAGTTGGATCCAAAAGCATAGAAATGCATATTCATAGGTTATGGTAAAAATGTAAAAGGTTACAAGCTTTAGAATCCTCTAACCCAAAAAATTCCTTTATCTAGAGATGCGATTTTCAAGGAATTTAGAGATTATTCAGGAGAAGAACAACCAAAAGAGAAGAATACTTCTCAAACAGTGCATTTTAAGATAAATACTAAGAAGTATGAAGATGCAAATTTTGAAGAACAATTGGATGGATGGGATGAGGAGATTTCATAGAGTTCTTCTGAGATAGATGCTCATGATGAGCATATATAGGAACAAGAAGAAACCCCTTTGAGAAGATCCACAAGACAATGGAATCCCATTGATAGGTATAGCCCACCTGATTTCCATTGTATATTTGCTTTGATGAGTACTAATGATGAACCTAGATCTTACAGGGAAGGTTTGTCTTCAGATGAGAACAAGCTTTGGTCACAAGCTATGCATGAGGAAATGGAATCCTTGGATACTTGTGAAACATGGGTTCTTGAGAGTTTTCCTAAAGGAAGAAAGGCTATTGGTTGTAGATGGATCTCTAAAAAGAAAATTGGAGTAGATAGTAATCTCGAAAGGTACAAGGCTAGATTAGTAGCCAAGGGCTACTCCCAAAGAGAGAGAGTTGACTTTAATGAAATCTTCTCTCTTGTTGCTAAATTAAATTCTATTAGATTCTTTTTATCTATTGTTGTTGCTTATGATTTTGAGATAGAGAAAATGGATGTGAAAACTTCTTTTTTGCATGGGAATCTTGATGAGGAGATTTATATGAGGCAACCTGATGGTTTTGTTGTAAAAGGAAAAGAAGAATTGGTTTGCAGGTTAAAGAGATATTTATATGGATTGAAACAGTAACCAAGAATGTGGTACCAAAAGTTTGATGCTTTTGCATTGAAAATTGGTTATGTTAGGAGTGAGGAAGATCGTTTTGTTTACATAAAAGTTATTGATGATCAACTTTTAATTATTAGCTTGTATGTTGATGACATGTTTATTGGTAACAAGGTAATGATCAAAGAATTGAAAGCACAACTCTCTAGCACATTTGAGATGAAAGATCTAGGGGCTACAAAATATATCCTTGGTATGGAGATCAACAGAGATAGAGGTAACAGAAAGCTTTGCTTAAGTCAAAGCAACTATGTTGATACTATTTTGAAACAGTTTAACATGCATGATAGTAAACCAATTAATATTCCTTTACCAGTTGGCACGAAGTTAATTTTAGACATGAGTCCTAAATCTGATTTTGATCATGAGGAAATGTCTGAAATTCCATATGCTAGTGCAGTTGGTAGCTTGATGTATGCAATGGTTTGTACAAGACTAGATATAGCCCAAGTAGTGGGAGTTTTAAGTAGGTTTATGTCTAACCCTGGTAAAGAACATTGGACTTATGTTAAGAGGGTTTTTTAGATATTTATGAGGTACTTCTAATTATTGTTTGGCTTATCATGGTGCTAATGATATTGGTATTATGCAAAAATCATTGGACATATAGGGTTTTGTTGATTCAGATTGGGCAGGAGACCTAGACAGTTGGAGGTCGACAAGTGGCTATGTGTTTACTTTATTTGGAGTTGCGGTTAGTTGGATAAGTAAGAGGCAGCCCACAGTTGCTTTGTCCACCATAGAAGCAGAGTACATGGCTACTACACATGCCTCTAAAGAGGCAGTTTGGTTATAGAGACTTGGGAAAGGTATTGGTTTTAATTGCAAACAAATTAAACTTGAATGTGATAGTCAGAGTGCTATTTGTTTAGCCAAAAATTCTATGTATCATACTCGTACTAAGCATGTTAATGTTCAGTATCACTTTGTGCAAGAAATGATTGAGAGTGGGAAGGTATTGATTGAGAAAGTTGACACTTTGATCAATGCTGCAGATTATTGTTGACGGTCCTTTTGGCACAATCAACATGCAAACAAAATATTGCTACTATGTTTCTCCTGAAAGAGAAAGATGATCACATGGATATCTTAGCTCCCAAGGTCTTTATAGTTGGTTCTCAACTGTGCTGATGTTATTCAGTGGTCAATGCAACAGTAATATTCAAGGGGCCTGCTGGTATTGAGCTTCTGGACTGTTATGAAATCAAACATAAACTTAAAACCTATTCTAACCAGGGTTTTTAAAGAAATGTAAAAAGATAGATCAGGGCTTTGAGACAGAAAATAATGACACTTCATCCGAATTAACCAGACCTGTCATCTTCCAAGGAATTCCTAACTAAAACTGCAGAACAAAATTAACTTGTGACTAACACACAGTTTCATTCATTCACAGTGTTGATTTCAACAACAGATTGCATATTACCATTCAAACAAAACATAAAACCAAACTTCATTCCTTGAAAGCCTCCTAAATCAGATGATTAATTCAAGACAAACACCATTCTGGAACACAACATGAAGTAGATTAAGATCTGGTTGCTTCTACTGTCAGTAAGACAGATAAGCAACATTTACAAATCTGGCACAATCACCAGTGTACAAAAAATTTGTGGCTCCAAATTGTTTCCATTTACACTAAGAAAACTGAAAGATACGTTAGACTATTCGGAATCTAACTCCTACTCAGGAAGACAAAAGAAGCTCCTATTACAAAGAATTAGGCTCAGCTTCTATCCCGTCTATTCCTATTTTACTACTAACTAGAAGTTCTAACCTTGGAAGATCTAACCTTTACAAAGAGGCAAGAATGCCTTATATACAGAATGTACCAACAAGGATGCGCTGTCCCCCCGCATTAGGGTTTACAAAATATCTTCCTCCAGGAGAGTCGGCTCTCATATCTTTCTGAAGAGAGTCAATGCTGCATTTATGGTGAAGCCCTGCTGTCCATGCTGATGAAAGATTATTCTGGGAATGATCTGTAGATCTTTTGCGGCAGCAGCATTAACTTTAGGCCTTCATGTCCACCTTTGAACTCCACCGGGGTCTCCTTGAATGCTTCAAAATATCACCATTAATACTAATCTGCCTCTATCGGTGGTCACTACAGCTATCCCTGTGAGTCACAGTTCCTTCCTTCCTTCGGCTTCCTTCATGTCCTAGACTTTCTGTACGTCGACCACCTTCTGGAAGGACCATCGGGCCTCCCCCTTTAGGTCTGAACTTTTCACCCGAGCCGATCCATCACTTTTGGATCTCAGGAGGAATTGATGTCGTTCATATCCAGTTGGTCTTCATCACAAGGGCGGTCAATCGGTCAATGGCCCATATTAGCTTCGTCTGATTGGAGGAACACCAGGCCACACAGGATTCCCAGGCGGTCAAGAGCGGTCCACCCTAAATCACATGTTGGTGAGACACTTATCGTGTCTCCCCGATGCGATCTCATACTTCAGCAGCTATTGGCATGACATGGGTCAGTCGGTGAGACGTTTCGGCGAGCTGTAGAAGTCATATCGAGCTCGCAAAACCCTGTCGGCAAGACTTATTCTTTCTTCTCCCCGATAGGATTCCCTGTCGATGTGACACTTCTGTGTCGCCGAGACCTCTCTTTAGTCACACCGATATGCATCCCTTCATCTGACATGTGTCGCCGTAACATCCGCTTATCGGGGAGACACCCTATAGTCACCTTTTGTTTTGTTGAGGAATCTCCATAGGTTCACTTTTTGTTGCCGTGACAATCTGATTTTCTCACCGATGAAGCAATATGTCGGTGAGACTTTATGGGTCGGCAAGACTTCCAGACCTCTTATCGATAGACCCCCTTTTGATGCCGGTCGGCGAGACCAAATGCACTCGCCAAGACTTCTCACCGAAATTCATACCCTCGTCGATGGTCAGCAAGACATGAAGATCTCGCCGAGACCTCCTTCTGATGATAATTTCTCTCGCTGGTAGGAATTCCTCAGTCGCTGAAACAATGAAAATCTCTTGCCGATAGATGCCTGCATATGAATTCCACTCGCTGTGACATCTCTGGGGTCTTGCCGATAGGCAACACACATGCATATTGATAGAATGCACTGGTAGTCGGCACGACTTCTGCAAGGTCTTGCTGACTTTCTTCTTAGAGGAAAATTGTGACCAATTGGACTGAGGAATTGCATTCCAACTGAGATCCTTGAGAAATATCATCATGTGTAGGATTTAATCCTGCATTCAACAAAGAAAACCACAGTAAAGATCATACAAACAGTAGTTAATTAATCAAAATCATCATTGAAACGAACCCTATGTCAGTAAGATGTCATTAAATCTTCAAACAAAATGATCATACAAACAGTTCGGGTTTCAGGTCGACCCGTAGAATCCAAGCCAAGGAGGAATTTCAGAGAATTCTGAGTCAAGCGGATTCCAGCGGAATAAACATGAAAACACTTATTAGAAACTTAATCCGATCATTATCAATCAAGGAACAACATGTGAGATCTCAAAATAGCATCAATTAATCATAAAATGCATCATCATTTATTAATTAGTCTTACTACTCCATACTTTTTTTCATTTCATCAGATTCTGGGGAAATCTACGTGGGACAGATTTCCATGAAGGAGAAGACATTCTGGCAAACCCAGGAAAAATAGGGAACAATGGATTTCGGGAAAATCCGGAGGAGAAAGAAATCCGCAAAGAAGGTGCATCTCCTCGGAGGCCTCGGGGATTTCGGGAAAATCCGGTCCACACGGAATTCCGCGAGGACCAAAAATTCCTGAACAACAGCCCTTAGCTGGAGCTTGAGTGAGATCCGGGAAAATCCGGATGGAGTGGAAAATCCCGAACTCAGGAGAAAACCCGAATTCCAACTGAGGCAGAACCAAATTTAACAGAACCAGCAGGCAACTCAGAAAGAAAACAAAAGAACCCCAAGAGCAAAAGAAAACAACAAAGGCAAAGAAGAAAATAAAAAAGGGGGACCCATTTTGTTCCAGGTGGTTATGCAAGGCATAAAAATTATCTTACGAAACCAGTTCCTACAGATAACTTCTCTTGGTGCAGGAAGGTCATTGTCCTTGAGTCCTGTACTTGATTTATAATAATGATTCCTTGTTTAGAATAATTGCAATGTATAATGTCAAGTGGGAGAATGTTGGGAATAGGATGCCATTTAATTGCAATCCTAAACATTATTTCATGTATCTCATAAGTCCTTGGAAAGTGTTCCCAAACACTAGGATTAGAAAAATATTAAATTCAAATGAAATGAACATGTAAATTGACATTTGTAATTATTCTTAAATGATAGGAACATGTGGGGACACCCAAGAAGAGCTCTTTCAAAATAGGAGCACATGGGGTGCCCACATGGAAGGTGGAACCCACCTTGAGTTAAGTTAACTGTTTGGAGCAAAGATAACACTTTAGTAATGCATGTAAAGATCCTACAAGTTAGGGATTGATATTTACATGAGTGGAGTTCAGTTCAGTTATGGTTCAGTTATCTTCAGTTGCATGTTAGTTTACTTCAGTTGACTTGAGCTGCATGAATAATGACTTCAGTTTCATGACAGATAACAGGTGGATACATTCAGTTAAGTGGGGATGATCAATCATGCATCATGTTTGCATGAATTGATGGAGATATGTTTCAGTTAACTAAGATTGACTTGGACCCACCTTGGGCGCCCAAGTTAGCATCTTGGAGTTAACACCTTTTGTATGAGAAGATATTTACAAGGCTGAGTTAAATGGGCCCATTCTTGGGCGCCAACTTTGAGGAGAAGCTTGGAAGATATTTTCTTAACGATTGATCAATTAGGAGTTCAATTTGGGGCGCCTAAATTGAGGAGACATTGGTTTTGACTTCATCTTACATTCCTCTATTATTTTATCATTTTTTACTATTCTTCAATTCCTTACATCTATTGGAGGGGCATATCTTATTTCTAATGTTCTTATTGTTGAGATTTTAGGTAGTAACTTGTGCTACACAAGGACTTGTCACCATATCTAGATGGATCTTGATCACTTCACAATTCTACAATTGTGCATTCTATCGCATTTTTCACATTGGATTCATTATATGCATGTATCAAACATGTCATATCACATTTTCCACCATTAAATGGTGTCACATTGCATGGTTGTATTAGGCATTCCATATTGCATTGTTGCATCAAATGAAGAACTATTGTATCACTTTCCATATAGATAAAATCTCTAACCCTTCCCTCTCTCTCTGCTTATTTTTTTTGTAGATAGTTGAATTAATTTGTAGTATGTTCATGTTATAGTTGTGTTACTAAAAATACTCATTGCATGTTTTTTTCTATTTACAAGCTTCTGTGGAAAACTCACACCAAGGATCATACACAAAGTATTTAAGAATGGTTTATTACTTTCACAAATGCTATATACTTTTATAGTGCCTAAATTTTTACTTGTCATGTTAACCAATAATGTTGATATACATTGACATACATGCTCATGTTCATGCATCTCAAAGTGTGGACATTGGACTAGTGAAATTAACATTACCCATATATTCCTCACTTAGTTTTGTGCCCTCTTTGGTTGAATGTCTTTTAATGCAAGTACATATTGATAAGTGGGACACTCTTCTGCTACGTTTGGCTCATGTCTCAATCCTTGTCCATCTCCATTTACTCTTTACATTTACCATATACATTCACCATTCACCCCTCATTTATTACACCCCATTTGCACTTACCTCTATATGTTCACTCAATATCTTAGAGATTATTTCCTTGTCCAAGTTTACTTCCACATTATTTAGGATCAATCTTGATTCATGCAAAAATGAACCTTAAATTCTAATTCCATTTGTCCTACCCCTTTCTACTAGTCATTGTGAGCTAACTTGGTGCACATTTGCATGACATGTTGCTATGTATCAGTATTTAAAGACATTCAATGTGCTATTAATTCATATGCAAGAATAAGGTTGAACAAGGAGAAATCAATGGTGCATGCTTCAATTTTTAAATGACAAAAAAAATCAAATTTTGTGTCATCTACATATAGACTCCTTGCATGCTTGTGTATGTTGTTTTTGAAGACTTGCTCACAGTTCTACAATCAATCGATTCAAAGGTTTAACCTAGGAGAACCTGACTCTAACGACCTAACAAATTCCCTTAACGAGTTATCCATTTCTGCATAGCAACAATTAAACTGAATTTCTTGTCGACTCGACGGATCTTACACACAACGAAGGCATATCATTCAACAGTTAGTTTTAGCTACTTTTTGTCATTCATAAACATCTACACACCATTTAGTTCCAGTGCTTTTAAAAATTCTATATAGAATGAAACATTCCTTTAATTTTTGTTTCTAGGAAAGATGTTTCATTTCCCCGTTCCACACACGATAGTGAAATCCATTAACTGACACATTTTGCAGTGTCTGATTTAATATTCATATTTGCGGGTGATTATGCTAGCTCACGAATGCACCTCCAAGGACTGATTGCATTCTTGAGTTGTGGCTCCAGGCTGCAAAATAAGAATAGCAGAATAACATTATTATGACACCAAGTTTAAACTCTGTGCAACTATACATATATCTCATTGATAATTCAAATCAACAGAACGCAACCCAATCTTCAGATTACCTGGCAAGCATGAATATCATTACAGTTACAAATTAGCCCACCATTCAGAGCATCAACATCTTGAAATGCCCCTCCGTCATCACTTCTCTGATTAGACCACAACAAGTTAACAATCACGGAACTTTTGGGGAGATTTTATCTATTATGAATTGAGTCATCTCAAGTTGACCTCTAGGAGTAGTCATTTACACTAGAGACATTTTACTTCCTTAAGCATCTTGGTAATAGTTACAAAGCAACGGGATCCCTTTAACCACACAAGCACATCTATGCATTTGTTAGTAAGGAGAGTAACAGTGACTTTTCGCTACTTTGAACTTTCACCCTCTGGCCTCTTTCCCCATTAGCTTCTTTTGGAGCATGTAGTGGCTTATAATACAAAAATATTAAAATTCTAATTGAAAATGCCCATGAATGCCTTCAATTTTTAATAAAGTATACCTTGTAAAAATCAACTGCTAGAAAGTTTGCCCATCTATTTCCAGCAGCAGCATAGCAAGTTTTTATCATTTCAGAAAGTGGGTCAGAGTTGTCCTGGCAAGAAAGCAGCTGCTCTACTGGAAATGATCGGAAAAAATTTACTAAAACAAGTGACTTAGAACGATCATCTAAATATGATGACTCTGAACGATTAGGACAGTATCCTGCTATCATTCCATCACTCCCAACTGCAACCATACGCATATCAGCCAGTGCTATGGATAACCACGTTAGGATATAAATGCAAACTCTAGAAAAATGTTCTCCAAGAAAAATCTGATATGCAAAGGAAAATACATCTTACATTGATTCTCCACAATATAATTCCATTCATACGCTATCCTTTCAGTTTTCTCCTTTGAGGATATTGATGTAAATACAAGCAAACGTTGGTTATTGGCCACCATCTCACTCACAAGAGGCCAATCTCCACCATTTTGAGGCATTTTTGACAATGGAAACCAATACTTCATTAATCCTGCTGTAAATACATTTGTCAGGCCATTGGGAGCACGAACATAATCTTCTAGAATAATAGTGACAATCTCGGTAGGATTTGTGGACAAGAATGCTTCAATCTCTTTCAGAGTATCAATTGCTGGGCGCTGAAATAAGTTCACAATGACATAGAATGCTAATTCTCAGACAAGGCATCATGCAGGATTATTCTGTATTCGATTTGAAGCACAAGAATTATTTTCAATTGTACTTTTTAGCAAATGAAAGACAGTTTGCCATTCAATGAGAGAATCTTAGCCAAACATACAAATGCTGTAGCATCAAAGCACTCGCGACCTCCAATTGTGTGACAGAGCCATACATCTCCCTTGAAGTCGTATGTGTCAAGCATAAGGCCCCTTACCCCATTCTGTAATTAGAGAACTGAATGATTAGAAAAGCATCACTAGAAATCATTTAGAAATTATCTACATTTCTCTCACTAGAAGCAATATTTACTAGAAGACTATACAAGATTGACATGATGAATAACAGATTGACATCATAAAGGAATAATAAGCAAATTGCCAATTTTGATAATTCCGATTACTGTAAGAAAATCTAATGCCTTTTAACAAATGGCTTGTGGAAAGGCAATGATGCAGAAGCATCCTTGGTTGACTGGTCATAAAAAAAATGAATAAATAAATGCTAGTAAGTTCTTGAATTTGTCTTTAGATCTTTCTCTTCAATTATCTCGACTTCCATGATTCTAGGAGGCACTCAGTTTCTTTTTGGAATCCAAAAACAGCACCAACAATTATGGATAAGATCACCTTCAGTTAAAGGAGAGAGAGCACAAAAAAATAGAATGTTGGAGGTAATAGTATCTTTTATTTTTTGGGAGAGGTTTACAAATTTGGAAGAAAAAAGCAGGCAGCTAGGCAGCGCTGAGATGGAGATAGTCACAAGAAGACAAAAGGCCAGGAATGGAATGAATGGAGGCTGTGTTGGAAATAAAGAAAGAGAAAACAGAGGAGCTAAAACGCTCTCCTTGTGATTGATTAGATTAGCATTTCAGAAAAAAAAAAGAAAAAAAAGGTCTGTAAGTTGGTTTGGAAAGGGTGAATCACGGATCTGCAGAGCAGCTATTAAAG
>VDFB02271358.1:913512861-913568737 GCA_007258455.2 Sequoia sempervirens
AAAAGGGTCTACCTCAAGTGTTTGTGAAGGTTCATGACGTTTAAAATACTTTATGTTACTCTAATTTCAATAAACACGCTTAATTTGTTGTTCTTGTGCAGATAATGCTGTTATGTTTGGATTTTCCTTGTCTTCATTGATTATTTTAAGCTGTACAATTGCATATTGGTACATTGTGTCTGCATCAGATGGTATCAGAACCAAGTTTTCATCTATGAAGTTGAAGAGAGAAGAAAGAGGAGTTAGCCACATGTTGCATAGATTGGTAGAGAACAAGTGGTGAAAGAAAAATGGGAGAGATTTTCAAATTTGGAAAAAGACAAGCAGGCAGCTAGGCAGCACTGAGGTGGAGATAGTCACAAAAAGACAAAAGGCCAGGATTCAAAGGGATGGAGGCTGTGTTGGAAAATAAAGAAAGAGAAAACAAGGAAGCTAAAATGCTCTCATTCTGATTGATTAGATTAGCACTTCAGAAAAAGAAAAGAAAAAAGGCTGTAAGTGGTTTGGAAAAAGGGGATTTATGGATTTTCAGAGCAGATATGAAAGATAATTCTATGCTATTCCACAGGATTGCTCCATGTGAAGAATATGTAAACAGTCTACTCTTATTAAAAGAGTCTACCTGAAGTGTTTGTGAAGTTTCATGATGTTTAGAATACTTTATATCACATTGATTTCCAGAAACTCAATTAATCTGTTGTTCTTGTGCAGGTAATGGTGTTATAGTTGGGTTTTCCTTGCCTTTGTTGATTATTTTAAATTGTAGGATTGCATATTGGTATGAGGCTGCCTGGGTTGGTTGCCTTTTCAGTTGAGCCACTACAGGGTCTTAATCAGGCAGCTCTTGGTTATTAAAGTTACACAAAGTCCACTTAACATAGAAAGTCTCAACACCAATCTCATGAAAACAAGCCTTTCAAAGCATCAAATTTTAAGTTTTAACAAACAAGAACAAGATAATTATAGCTTCAGAGCATTGTGACATTCAAAACTGGCTATAAATCAATGATAAAAAATAAACCTATGTACTTTGGGGATGCATCCCTTGCATTTTCAGATCTTGTCCTCTATTGGAAACGTTTTGGGGATGCAGGGACAGGTCAAAAACGTCGCCCAACCTTCCCCAATTTGGGGAAAGAACTAGAATCTCCGGGATGTAAATTTTGTTTTAGGAAACGCCCAACATCAAGCAATGGCTAGTTGTCTCCTACAGCCCAATTAAAAAGATTTTTTTTTTTGTTTAAACACAAAAATGATACATAGTCCAGTTGCTAGGTTTTTCAATTGTCAAAATCAATGGGATTGGATGAGCAAAGGCCAATTGCTAGGGTATGGGTTGACAAGTTCTGCCTTTCAAGGGCCAAAGATGATGCAGACGATTTTTTGGTTTTGGTAAATATAATGATCTGTTTGAGAATAATACAAAACAGAGTATAGTTGCAACAGGACAAAGGATCTCCATACCTTTTTGGTTTCTATTTATTGTGTTTATTTCCTCTACTCACAGAGGACAAGTTTCTTAATTGCAGGATCTGAGGATTGTCTGCATTAGTTTGATATCAGAGCAAATAAGATCAGAGCTTAGATCTGTGGGAAGAGGAAAGTTGTGAAGTACAAAAATTAGAGTTATATCATGACGTGACAAAGAGGATAACCAAGGTAGAAGGAAAGATAAGACAAAGGTGGAGGCAGAAGCTAACAAAGGATAAGAAAAAAGAGTTGCAAAATTTAGAGTATGAGTTTAAGGAATTACGGTGGATGCTGGAGGAATATGAGACATGCAATCATAAGAAGGCAAAGAAAAATAAATTTACAGCAAAGGCGCTAAAGAGTTGTGAGAAGACGAATGAGAATGATGAGGTTAAATACTCATCTTGTGAAAAAAGGGTACATTCAGAGAAGAAAGTCATAGAGGCAAGGGTTAGCCAAGGGATAGAATTATTAGAATAGGGAAAGATGAAATCCCTTGAAGAGTTGGCAATAATATTAGTAGATAAAAGACCTATAAATGTGATTTTCCAAAAGTTCCAGAGAGAAGAGAGGGATGAATGGGATGAGGATGAAGAGATAGATGAATGGGTCGAAGATGAAGAGATGGATGAGTTGGATGAAGCTATTGAATTGTGTTACCTTGAAAAAGGGGGAGGTATTGTAGATTACAATACACGAGGAGAAGAGTTTGAAGACTGCAATGAAGAGGAATGCAGCATATCACAAGAAGAGGCCCAAAATGTTGTAGCAGTGGAAGTGGTCCATGTTATAGAGGAAGCTACAACGAAGATGGAGATCTTTGGGAGCCCCATATGTGATGAAGTCTTATTAGCATAGTTGTCGGGAGATGCAGGGTACCTGGTACTGGTACAGGGACAAGGATGCCAATCAAATTAGGGTACATGAGTTAAATGAATAAGGAGACAACTATTTTATATGTAAATGATTCACTAGAAATTTTGGCTACGGGGACTGGTACGTTGTCTATGTTCCCAAAATGGAGTTTCCTCATAACTATACTTATTAGTTATTGAAAACACAACCAATCAGAAGAAGTTAGAAGAATGTGAGCAGATAGAGGAATGTCGAGAGAATCTCATGATTAATGGAAAAAGAGAAGAAATGAGGATGATTGAGAGAGAGAATAGAGAAATGTTCATTTGTGGCATAAAAGAGGACAATGTAAAAAATGAGTTGTTTTGAAACAATATCACCTCGAGCTAGGAAATGAAGTCCACCTCACAAAATATAAAATGGAAAGCATGCCTAAATGGCATAATGCAGAGGAGGATGCACTTATGGGAAATTTTTATTCCCTTAACTTTATTTTTGTTTTTAATGATTTATGTGCAGGTGCAATAGGATTTGGTATTAGTGATGCAAAGAGAAACATCAATTTTCAATGGAGGAGGACTACTAGGCCTTCAAATAGCTGGGAAAAGAGGAAGGGATTCAATTGGTAGAGGAAGAGGATCTTTATTCCAACAAGAGGCTTGAAACGAAAGAATTAAAAATATTATGATTTGTAAAGATATCTAATTTGGTGGAAGGGAACACCATGGCTTGGTCCTTCAAGTCAAAAAGATGGTTCTTCCATCTATTCCAAACTCTTAAGTACAGCAAGACAAATCCATTATATGACTCTAAACCAAGAGGTTCAAAAATTCTAAAAGACGGGGAGGATGATGCAACCATTCCGTGACTGGCTGTTGATCAGCAGTTAATTCAGGAGTTGATCTGCTGTTTGTTTGTAATCTCTGTAGGAGTTAAATTAGGTGTGATTGCTCTGTTATGGACTGCTGTTGCTTTGCGGTCTACATAGGAGTTGATAGGGGTTTTGGGACTGCTGTTACTTGGCAGTCTTTGTAGGAGTTGATTAGGGGCTTTTGGTGGTTAAAAGAGGATAGCTGCTAACGTAGGAAGGATGTTTTTTTGGTTTTGGTGAATGTAATGATCTGTTTGAGAATAATACAAAACAGAGTATAGTTGCAACAGCACTAAGGATCTCCATACCTTTTTGGTTTCTATTTTATTGTGTTTATTTCCTCTGCTCACAGAGGACAAGTTTCTTAATTACAAAATCAAAGTTCAAAACATTTTGGTCTCTTTCAAGTTGATTTTGCTTGTGTGGCCATGGAAGCAACGATCAAAGAGATTTGGTCCCACTTGGCATTTCTTACCATCTCACATACAACATCCCCCTTTATTAGTTCCTGCCGGGAACTATAGCAGAGGCTTCGGTGCTTAAACAGTGAATAAACTTTGTTTTAACAGCCAACCAAAATTCAGTTTTCAGCAAATTTCTCATGTGCTTCATAGTTTAGTAGGTAAAGGTGCTCGTTTCTTATGCCTAAATATTTATTCATCATTTTTGTTCGCCTTTGATTGGTACTGCATTTTTATCTGAACGCTGTCAGAGGAAATTGTAGTGTTTCAAGGCAAGAGACCGCACAAAAATCGATTTACAGGTGACAGGTTTGCAGGAAGAAGACATGGGTTACGAGGAGTTTTGAAAACAGGCGTCGTGCATGTGAATGGTATGTGGAAGCAAATAATGTACACATATGTCCTTTTCAATGTCAAATGTGCAGTGTATGAATTTTCATTGTTGAAACCTTGTTTTTGGTTCTACAAACAATCCTCCACGGTCATCTACAGGTAATTCCATCTCATGACAGCGATTTGCTCTACAATGGCGACACCAGCAATCTCTTGTTTACTGAGCACTACCACTTTGTGGTGTTGTAGTGTATTGGGGAATGTTTTGCTGCATATTGCTGTGTTGAGGGTTTCACCATATCTCCTCACATTCGGAAAGAAACCGATGTGTGCAAGGATCTATGCCCTCCCTGGTTTATAATTTTTTTTGCTCAGGTGATTGTTCCCGTAGTTTTTTATATTAGTCCGTTCTTCTGCTAATTCATCTCTTGTCCTCAGAATTAGGGTTTTTAATATTCATTCGAATGTTTTGGATTGGATCAAGCTTTCTCATATTATGTACTGCTAAAAACAGGGGAAATATAAGTGGCTGCTTACCACTTTCCTTGGAGAAGGTTGCCAAACAAGTCTGTGCAGATTATTGCACTCATGACAAATTCATCAGTTCAAACTTTGGTGTATATGTACTATTTGTTGTGTAGTATTGGGTACCCTCCTTCATGGAAGAAACTTGTGACAACTTGCCAGATTGTACAGTTTTTGTTCAGCTTTCTGGTTTTCCTTTAACAGTAAAGAGTGGACATCTACTGTTTACATTTTGCATTTACACTTTAAGTTTTTTAAGATATTAATCTACCTCTTGATCTTTTCAGAGGTCATCTCCATCATTACGAACGATGGATGAAACATAGGGGTATGTATGCGTATATTCTTTCTGTGTTTTACTCTATTTGGGTTCTTCTGTTAACAAGATGATTCAAATATGTGTTTTGTATTTATAGTTGAGAATTGAAAGTATTATATTTGCAGGATATTTTGAGAGGATTTGATCAGGCCACAAATATTATTCTTGATGAATCACATGAACAAGTTTACTCCACTACGGTGAGCTGCTCCCTGTCGTATATATTAGTGTCTTTTTAATTATTTTTTGGTAAATCTAAGCTTATTGCAAGTTTTTAGATCTGGCTGACTTGGATGAGCCCAAGAGAGATGTGAACCTAGGTCATTCTCTTACAATCCCTAATTAGAATTGTATAGTTTTTCCTTGAAGAGTGGGTTGAACCACTTTTCCGATCAGTCCCCTTGTGCTAAATGGGGAAATACTGGAATAGGACGCCTAAAAGTAAACACTAAATCTTATGAACTGAATGGGAATACACAACTAGAATGGGAACCCAAGGAACATGGTTGAATCCAGTGGTATACTCAATGACGTGTCCCATTTATAATACGAGAATACCTCACTTATCCATATTTCCACACTCCACATCCTCTATGTGACTTGTTCCGCCAGTTAAATGTCGCATTATCACACTATGAGATTTGATCGAGAGTCACTCTTTTCTGGAATGCATCCCTTTACCATTACACCGCGTTCATTTGGACTGTTATTGTTGTTGGGTTCCTCTCTCGGTTGGTTACTATTGAAGGACAAGGAGTTTATGAAAATGGTGAGAGACCTAGTTTTATACTTACTATTATCATGTATTGTATTTGCACCCCTGGTTTTGTTCGTTAGTTTGCCTTGTCATTTACTGTACATTTTTCCTGAACTTATTATCAATTTGGGGCATGTTCTGATAACCAGGCCATTACAGTCTCATGGCCATTACATGCATTTGTTTCTGTGGTTTTGCAGTATCTGAGCCCAAGGTCAAGCCCATCAACTCTACTTAGAGCAGATCATTCTCCAGATGACAGTCTTAGACTTTGTTTTTTACTTACACGCCTCAAATTTATATGCTAACTCATGCTTTTGATAATATTGCAGATTGGGTTGTACAGATCCATATAACTAGTTATTTTTGGTAGGTTTTTCTATGTCATCTACTTTCTTGAGTGCCTCTCCTGTACTATTTTGAGCTAGTTTCCACTTTGACAATTCCATTGATCCATTTTATCATGTGTGGGCTTTAAATATCTTCTTTCTTCCTTTTTTTTTTTTACCTCAGGCCTCTAATTTTCTTGCTGTTATGTATTTATAATTTAGAGGATTACAATTTTAGTCACCATCTAGTGGTGCGATTGCACCTGGTGTCAGTTTGATTCAATTACTATTTGTTTTTTTACTTTAACTATTCATCCTTTGAGTTTGCACTGGATAAATAAAGTTATATTGCTTGGTATATCAGAAACAATGAAAAATAGATATCTCCAAACACTGGTGGCTGGTTTGGTTATGGCAAGAGGCCACAAAGAGAATGTTGCAAGGCTAGGGTTTAGAACCTTATTTTACCAGTAAAATAATGGCTCTAAAAATTAGTATTTAGCAACAAATGCTTAGCCAAATCGCAAAACATATTTTACTTTCTTTGAAACTTCAATTTTGTCCATTTCCCAGTCAGTTAAATATCTGTGCATGGCTATTATGTTCTTTTCATCTGTTATCTTGAGCATTTAATTGAGATGACATCTACTCAATCAGTCTCCTGTTGAGATGTTTCTCCAATTTTTTCCCCTATATTTTCTAGTTCATGTTCATACACAAGGATGTGATTTGGGAAAACCATGGCTAGAAGTTTTCTATTTTCTATTTGATTGTTGTCCCATGTGAATATTGTTTGTTGCTTGTAAACTCTTCATAATGGTTATGAATATGATGCATCTTTGAACTTATAGAAAGGGCACTCATTAGTAACATTGTTTATCATGTTTTCCTAGAAACATAATCTAGGAGAATAAGCTTATTACAGGAAAAAAAATTAATGACTGACCACATGCTTTGATTGTCAAGTCCATTATACTTATGGTGAATATACTATAGTTTCTAACTTACCATTCATTTTGAAACCTCTCATGGAGTCATCTTATTGGTATTTGCAGTCAAATCTAGGTCGACATCCATTAGAATCCAGTGTTCTGCAACGTCTCTTCCTCCCTTATGTTCCACTGTGCTTTACAATAAGCTAAGGATTTAACAGTAACAACTAAAGAAAAAATCATAAAAAATTCACTTGTTTGGAGATCCGGTTTGGATATATAACTTCCTTTTAATGAGAACCCAGGGCAACAAGGGAACAAGCTGCTAAGCCTAGATGTACCTTGTCTCTCTCACGGTTTTTTTACTTCCAACTCAATTTATCTAGCTTATCCTTTTACAGTTTTTAAGAGCACTGCGGTAAATATATTAATAAATTGTAGGCTTCAAAGATTTCTCCAATAATGGAAAACTATCCATTTGACAGAGAATGACTGGAAGTTTTCTTCTTTTACATAACTTAAATGCCATATGTTTTGTGTTGGGTTTGGGTTTTGTCTATTTCCTTATTTCCTAATTGAATCTCTTTTTGCGGGTTTCCTAGGGGCAGTAAAAAAATATGACCAACCTTTCTTCTAAAAACAGGTCATGCGGTGATATGGTTGCCCCACGTAGGTTGGCCAGTTAGATGAGTTTTATGAAGCAAGGTAGTTCTACAACAGCGCCATGCTACAACTTTTATATAATCAAATGTTTTTTATGCATTTTGTAATTCTGGTATTGTGCAATCTTTGTATGGCCATATTCATTTTGAACTTGGTTGTTGGAGGAATATGTATTTGAAGTTGAACTCCCATTTGCAAAGTATATACACAAATTGTTTAAATTTATAAAACCTCAAGACTTTTGCTAATCCTTTACCCACAGTTACAAGTTACACAATATTTATATAGAGTTATATTGATGAGATGGGAAACTTGGATGTATTGCATTATTTATTATGACTAATCCTTGCAGACTTCTTACACCAACAATGAAATGAATGTGAAATGATAGAAGATTGCTCCATATTGTTTGTGTTGATTGGCCACAATTTTCTCCTTGTTACAATATTTAGTATTCTTTCATTGTTATATATTCTGCAGACTTTTTGGCTGTCGATATAAGGTCATCTTAACCTTAATATGCAAAGAAGCACATCTTCTCTACCAACATTATACTATCCTTTAAGAAGCAATCAACCTCCTAGCACTCAAAGCTTCCATTTTCCTCAGTTCCAACATTCCCTTACATTCCCAACTATGTATGGCTATTCCTGATTTATGCCTATGCATGTTTCTCATGCACCTATAGATACTAATATACCTCTATAACAATATGATTTGTCAAAGATATTATATTGCAATGTTTGATTTTTAGCGATAAACGTTAGTTGCATTGCAATAGGTAAAGCATATTTATTGCTTTCTTTAGTAGGTTTTTTATCTTTCTTTCTATAAAACAAGGACTTTCTATTATAAGCTAATGTAGTTTCTCATTCAATTTTAAAAATATTTAGTCACTTATGAATGTTAGTAGCAAGTCCTTGGAGCAGTATGCATCCAACTGATTGCAGAGGCTCCACAATATTCCAGTGTAGCATAATCTTGTATCTATAACACCTATACTTCTATAAAGTGCCCAAGTTGTGCACTTTACCTTTGAATTTGCACTCCAATGTTTATTTATTGAATACCTAATAGAATAAATCAAGCTCAGTCATCAGGCCATCTACTTGTCCATGTAGAAACTCTTTGTATGTCTCTTTGGGTGGAGATTACTGCGATCTTTTCTACAACTGTTGTTGTAGTGGATTGATCAGTGAATCTTGTTGGCAATCAAATTGTAATCAGCACCAACAATGATTTGTGCTTCTTGATACTCCTTGACTTGCACAAGCTGTACCTTAGTCAAGTTTGTTGGTTGTAGAAGAGCATTGAAATGTCCTGCCAACATGTTTCCTAGATTTAACCAATGGCATGCAGGTGAGTTTATGGTGTTTCTTCATTTTGTTTGACGAAAACATAATGGTGAAAATTGAAAAGCTAAGAGCTAAGTTGCAAATTTTCCTGAAACGTTCGCATTAAGACATTTAAATATATTGTTGTTGCGAGATGGACAAGCAACTCTTGAGATTGCATATCTTTCTACAGTGAATCAATTGTGCATTTCACAACATGCAATGTTTCTCAGTGTATAGGTGATAGATTTAGCTAGAGCTTTGAAACAAGGCATTGACATTCATCATACAATAATCTTCATTCAGTGTCTGGACACTATCTTGCAAGCTCCTCCAATCTGCAATTTCTCAAAATTGCCCTGCCAGCACTAGGCAGGAACTACGCTGCCCTGCAGCTCTTGTTACACATATGCTTTTAGATCCTCATGAATTAAATGGCGCCTATGTGTCTATAGAGTGCACATGTCTAGAATGTGGTAGATAAGCAATTTCTTCCACCTTATCTTGTTTTTATTTGTAGTTTTTGTTGGCAATCACCCATTCAATGTCAAGGGGTGAATTGGCCTTATTTCATACAGTAATATGAATAGTATCCAAGTCTATGCACTCTCTTTATTTATTTGAACTGCATGGATCTCAACAATTTGTAGCTTAAACTTGTAGCCTTTGGACATTTTGTTGTAATTTTTATATAATATATACGTACATTGATAGTGAAAGCAATGAAATTTTGTTAATTTGTGTGTGGAGTCTCATATGAAATCTCAGTTCAACTCTAATGTTAGTTAATCAGGTTAAAAGAATGTATATAATGAACGCTTTATTATATGAGTATTTGAAATTTCTTATATTTTAAAATTTCCCCTATTTTTTTAATTGGCATCCCCTATCATCGCCTAAAAATTCGCCTCCCCCAAACACTGTCCCAAAAACAAGTCCCCACCATCCAATGCCAACCCCATCCTGGAAATGTGGTGTAATGTGATGTTCCTTTATTGAATCAAACCAACTTTGCTTCAAACCTTCTAAGTTTTGAACAATTAATGGATCTTGATAGTATACTCCAAAGATAATATTTCCCTTAGTAGACTCAGTTATGAATATTTATATGAGAGAGTTGAAATCAATGAATTAAAATTCGGTGTTCAATATGCAAAGTCCTCTGTCTGCAAACTATAATGCAGTGATCGCCCACAGATCCGAGCCTCTCCTTGATGTCGCTACTTGATCATCCACCTACAAGTTGCTTGCTCCTAATTGTATTATCTGCAGTTGCTAATAAGAGTGGTCACCTCAAGAATTAAAGACAAGGCCGTTCACGTGTTTGGGAATAGCCTCGATGGAACTCTGCCTTGAAACTGGTTCAGCCTCTTCTCTTAATTGACTAAAACCCTTGGTGAGTCTGTAGATTATTCTTCATTTAGATCGTTGTCTTCTTAACTCATTGATTTGATAATCCTCCTTCTCCTAGGCGTCCGATCTGATATAGACTTTGGTGCTCAAGAGATATGTCTCTTCATGCGTCCCTTCATAATAATGTTTAGTTTGGGCAATTAATCTTGCATTTGCCTTCTTCATGCTTGATTGGCTGCATTAACATCAGATTAGTGTATAATGACATATTTCATTTGTAATACAAATATATCTAAATATATGTATAAATATATCTAAATATATGTCTATATATATATGTGTGTGTGTGTATGTATATAGGTATATATTATATCTATTAAATTGTAAATGCATTAAAAAAAATTTCTGAATACTTCCCTTATGTTGGGGACATCACAAGTCTCCCCCTCTTGACTTTGCTTGTCCTCAAGCAATTCACAGATCTTGATATTCCCTCTTGGTGTACCTATCTTGTCTTGGAACAAGATCGTAACTTTATGTTACACTTAATCTTTTTCCAAGCCTTCTAGATACCTCAATTTTGAGTATATCCAGCCTAATAATCTAGAAGATCTTAACCTTGTTACCCTTAAATCTCCTTCCAGGCCTTCTGGATGCCTTTTGCTAAGTCTATCCAGCCTTATAATCTTGGGAAAAGACTGTAACCTTGTTACTCTTAATCTCTTCCCAGGCCTCCTAGATACTCTTTTTCTTAAGAGTACCCAACCTCAAAATCCCAGAAGCGAGCCTTTCAATTCTCAAGACTTATGGACACCCTATTTTGGTGTATCCATCCTTAAGATCTTTGAAAGAACCTTGGCTCTGTTTAGGCCTTATGGATACCCTATTTGAGTATATCCATCCTTATGTATATTATCTTCAAGGGATGCTCATGTGCAAGAACAATGTCTTATTAACTTATTAAAGATATTACATACAATAGTCTATATTTTTTTTCTTTTTTTTTTTAGTCAAGGGCCATTATGTTTTTCCCTTCCAGAATTTGTTATCTTTGAAAGCCTTAATAGTTTCTTCCCTTTCCCATGTAGCATCTTCTTCAAGAAGCCCTTTCCATTTGATTAAAGACTCTATAATGATCCTATTAGTCAACTTTCTTTCTCAGGTGTCTAGGATAACTTTTGGTTCCAAGGTAAGTTGTCCTTTTTCGTCGAGAGGAGGTAACTCAATACAAGGGGTGACTTGCTGCCCAAGGACCTACTTAAGCCTGGATACGTGGAAAACATTATGGATCTTGCTATGCCCTGGCAGTTCTATCTCGTAAGCTACCTCGCCCACCGTTCTTATAACTTTATAGGGACCGTATAAATGTGGCTTGAGCTTTTCAGTCCCACTCTTCTTGATTGATGTTTGCTTGTATGGTTGTAGCCTTAGAAACACTAAATCTCCAATTTCAAATGTCCTTTCTATGCAATGTCGATCAGCATAGACCTTTTGTCGGTTTTGGGCCTGTTGCAGATTTTCCTTGAGTGCTTTCATGAGGTCAACACTTTGTTGTATGAAGTCTTGTGCACTTTGCACTTTGCGTTCTTGGATGACTAAGTTCCCAAAGGAAGGAGCTTCATATCCATATAGGGCCTAAAAGGGGCTCATCCCAATTGACATGTGGTGGGTAGTATTATAGCAATACTCAACCATGTGTAGCCATTTTATCCATGCAGTTTGTTGTCCCGTGGCATAGTTCCTTAAGTAACCTTCGATCCATTTGTTAACTATCTCTGTTTGTCCATCTGTCTATGGGTGGTAACTTTTGCTAGGAGTTAGACTTGTCCCTGCTAGCTGAAAAAGCTCTTGCCAAAATTGGCTAAGGAATTTGCTATCTCAATCACTGATGACTATCTTGGGTATTCCATGGAGTTGAAAGACTTCCTTAAAAAATAATTCTGCTATCTGATGCGCTTTATATTCCGTTGAGATTGCAAAAAAGTGGGCATACTTAGTAAGTCTATCCACTATCACATAAATGCTATCTTTTCTATGCACTTTGTGCAATCCGGTTATGAAATTCATCGAGATGCTTTCCCATTTTTGGTTGGGAATGGGCAGTGGTTGTAGCAAGCCTACGGGAGGATTTTGTTCCACTTTATTTTGCTGACAAATCATGCATTCTCATACATGTTTGAGCACATCTCTTTTTAGTCCTTTCCATGAATTCTTCTCTCTAATCTGTTTATAAATTTTGTAGTACCCTTGGTGACCGGCTAGAGGACCATCATGGAATTCCTTTATTATTTTGTTATTTATCCTTGAGTGGGGAACAAGAAATACCCTTCCCTTATATAGGATAAGGTCATCCCACACCTTGTATTCTTCATTTGGCATTCTTCCTTCTAAAATCTCGAACGCTTGTGCATCTTTGGCATACTCGGTGATAATGTCATTTTTCCAATCCTTTGAAATACTTGTGATGGTGTTGAGATAGGGCCACTTAGATAAAGCATCTACCACCTCATTATTGGTTCCTTTAACATATTCTATGTCAAAGTCATATGCTTGAACTCGGCTTACCCACTTTTGTTGTCAATCATTAAGATCTTTTTGATGCATGAAGTAGCGTAGACTATTGTGATCTATTTTGATGATGAATTTTCCAAAAACTAGGTATTGTCGGAACTTCGCTAGGGCGTGCATAATAGCCAACATCTCTTTGTCATAGATGGAGTAGTGCCTCTCTGTCTCAATTAGCTTGCGGCTTTCAAAGGCTATTGGATGTTTCTTTTGCATGAGAACTGCATTGATTCCCTCTCTGGAAGCATCACATTGTAGCTCAAATGGTAGTGTGAAGTCAGGAATGGCAAGGAGAGGGAAGGTACTCATGGCTTCCTTTAGTTGTTCAAAGGCTTGTTGTGCTTGGTCATTCCACATAAAGGCCCCCCTTTTATTCAAATCTGTGAGGGGAGCGACTAACTTAGAGAACCCCTTTACAAAACACCTATAATAGTTGCATAATTCCACAAAGCCTCTAAGTTGAGTCAAAGTCCTTGGCTCGGGCCATTCTTTGATGGCCTTAATCTTCTCCTCATCCACACTCACCCCTTCTGCATTGATTTTGTGTCCTAAGTAGAGTATTTCTTCCAGCCCAAATTCACATTTTGACATTTTTGCATAAAGGGATTCTGATTCCAGAATATTTAAGACTTCTTCAATATGTTGGAGATGCTCTTCCCACATTTTTCTATAGATCAAGATATCATCAAAGAAGATTAGTAAGAACTTCCTTAGTTGCTGGCAGAAAATGTGATTCATGCATGATTGAAAGCATAGTTTACATACTCTTCGAGTAGCCAAGTAATCTCCAAAAAAATTGCATGCCGAGTAATTTCTGCTTTTACTTGCGGGCAATATGCAAATGGGATTTCTCTTGTCAAATTATCGAGCAATTTCCAGTAGCTCGCAAAAATCCCACAAACTTGGCATGTTTGTGTGTGTATATGCATGCAATCTTGGCATCCTATGTATGTTTATAGATATGTATGTGTGCACAGTGCAGTCCTGAGTATACACGTACATAAATATCTACACACATTTGCCAAGTATTTTCTGAGTATTTGCCGAGTTTTCCCCGAGTCAAAATTTTTGGGCTTGTCGAGTACTCTCCAATTCCGAGTATGTAAACTATGATTGGAAGGTGACTAGGGCGTTGGTGAGACCGAAGGGTAAAACTAGAAATTCAAAATTCCCATAATGACATTGAAATGTTGTCTTTGGTACATCTTCCTTCTTCATTCGAATTTGATGATATCCAGATCGTAAATCAATTTTGGAGAAATATCTTGCTCCATAGAGTTCATCCAATAATTCATCTATCCTTGGGATTGGATACCGATTCTTAATAGTTTTCAGGTTTAAGGCCATGTAATCTATACACATTCGCATAGTGCCATCTTTCTTTTTGACTAACATGACAGATGATGCAAAGGGACTATTAGTTGGTTGAATGTGTCCCATTTCCAGCAATTCTTTAATGGTCTTCTCAATCTCTTCTTTGAACCTTTGGGGATGCCTATAGGGAGTGGTTATTACCGGCTTTGATCCTTCTTGCAATTCTATGGAGTGCTCAAATCCTTTTTTTGGAGGTAGACAGGGGGGAACATCTCCAAAAATCTTCTTGTGTCTCTTTAGAATAGGTTGGATATCTATGTGAATTGCTTTCTCATGAGAAGGTGATTTATCTAGCACCATGCATTGTGTTATCCATTCTCCTTGGCCATGCCTTACAATCCTTTCCATTCTTTTGCACGATACCACCTTTGGAGATCCATTTGGCATACCTTTAAGTGTAACTTCTTATCCTTTGTGCTTGAAGCAGATTTCCAAGTTTGGGTTATCCATGGTGCAGCGCCCTAGGGAATTTATCCAAGGCATCCTTAATATGGCATGATTTTTTAGGTTCACAACATAGAAATCTCCTCTTATGGTATGTCCATCCAAGTTGATCTCTAATTGAGGAATGACCTTTGTGCATTGATTCGCAGTTCCATTTGCTAGTGCTACCTTGAAACCAATGAAGTTTTGGGCTTCCAATATTCGTTTTGAGACTAAGCTTTTGCTGATAAAGTTCTGGGAAGCCCCACTATCGACCAAAGCAATAATTTTTTGTCCCTTTAGTGTGCCTTTGATTTGAAAGGGTCTATGTTCACTTGTTTGGGAGATGTCTGCTAATGTTCCTTGTTCCTCCAGGTCCCATCTTGCCCTTTTGGTAGGAGCTTCCTTTGTCTCTTCATTCCACGCTTCTTAAATTTTATGTATTTTCCCCTTCTTGCATTGGTGGTCTTGTCCCCAAGGCTCATTGCATCTGAAGCATAAGCCTTTCTTCATTAATCCTTTTCTTTGTTTGATTGCTTCCTTATCATGGCATTGGTGTCTTGTAATCCATGGTTCATCGCAGAAGTAACATGCTCTTTCTTTATTCTCCCTTCTTCGTTGGCCTTGTTTGGATTGTGACTTGGATGGGGGCTTCTTAGATCTTTCCTTTCAAGAGCTGGTTTCCACCTTCATGGCTCTTTGAATTGCCTCCCCCAAGGTTTGAGGTTCTAAGGGGTTCACTATGTTCTTAATTGGTTCCTTGAGTCCTTCAATGAAAAGGTAGGTGAGCCTTCTTTGGGATAGGTCGGGGACCATGACAGCTAACTTTTGGAATTCATTTGCAAAAGCTTCCACAGTTCCATGTTGCCTAAGATGGGTGAGATCCTTGAAATACCACTCATGATGCCTTTGATTGAACCTATTAATGAGTTTTTGGGTGAATTCACTATAGGAGGCTATATTTCGATGACCTTGGGTGATGAGTCCATGATGCCACCAATCATGTGCTATATCGGATAGGTGGAGGACAGCGAATTTAATGGAATTTTCTTCAATCATGGGGCTGAGGGATAGGTAGGTGTCAAGCTTTTGGACCCATGATTGAGCGGTGAACTTCTCAGAGCCATCAAAGTAAGGTAAGGTCATCTTATTAATTATTGATCTAAGGTCTTTGTCGGGATGGTTCTTTCTCTGGTTTGGGTTGACTTGGGTTTTGACTTCATAATAATCTTTAAATGGTATAAGCCTTTGTATTGCAGTGTCTAATCTGGCATACATATGAGCAATATCTTCCGCACTACTTGTGTTTGGCTCTTCTTCTTCAATGACCTTTTGAATGAATGGAGGCATGGTTGGTCTCAATGTGGATCTTTGAGTTGAATGCTCATTTTTGGAATGGTTTGACTGTAATTCCTTCCTTGGAATGGTTCTTTCATTGGTATTGGTTTTGTTCATGCTTTGGAGGCCCTGGAGGATCAGCTAATTGGTTTTCTCAAACTTTTCGTTTGTTTGCTCCATGAATGTTCTAAGCTCCTGAGCCAATTGATCAGCCATAGCTCCTTTCCGATGGTGGGTTCGCATTCACTTCTTCCCTATAGGTTGGCAAGACCGATGCTCTGATACCACTATGATGTTCCTTTATTGAATCAGGCCAACTTTGCTTCAAACCTTCTAAGTTCTGAACAATTAATGGATCTTGACAGTATACTCCAAAGATAATATTTCCCTTAGTAGACTCAGTTATGAATATTTATGAGAGTTGAAATCAATGAATTAAAATTCGGTGTTCAATATGCAAAGTCCTCTGTCTACAAACTGTAATGCAATGATCGCCCACAGATCTAATCCTCTCCTTGATGTCACTATTTGATCACCCACCTACAAGTTGCTTGCTCCTTATTGTATTATCTATAGTTGCTAATAAGAGTGGTTGCCTCAAGAATTAGAGACAAGGTCGTCCATGTGTTTGGGAATAGCCTCGATGGAACTCTGCCTTGAAACTGGTTCGGCCTCATCTTAATTGACTGAAACCCTCAGTGAGTCTGTAGATTATTCTTGATTCAGATCGTTTTCTTCTTAACTCATTGATTTGATAATCCTCCTTCTCCCAGGCGTCTAATCTGATATAGACTTTGGTGCTCAAGAGATATGTCTCTTCATGCGTCCCTTCATAATAATGTTTAGTTTGAGCAATTAATCTTGCATTTTCCTTCTTCATGCTTGATCGACTGCATTAACATCAAATTAGTGTATAATGACATATTTCATTTGTAAATATATATATATATATATATACATATATATATGTATGTATGTATATATTATATCTATTAAATTGTAAATGCATTAAATTTGTTTTCTGAATACTTTCCTTATGATGGGGACATCACATGTAACATAGAAATAAATGCTTTTGAAGGAAACAAATGATTGATATAATCTTTCAAGAATCCAACACTGTCCCAAAAACAAGTCTCGACCATCTACTACCAACCCCATCCTAGAAATGTGGTGTAACATAGAAAAATGCTTTTGAAGGAAACTGATAATTGATATAATCTTTCAAGAATCTAGTAGAGTCCCAAGCTGACTCCCTCTTTCACATAACTCATTTCTAATACAAAAAGCCTCCAATGCCAATAAGCAGATTATGGTTATCCATCTAGCATAGAAATATAACTCTTGACTAAAAGTAATGTTCCAAGGACTTCAACAGCTCTCTTCTGATCTTTCAAACACTTGACTCTATTGCATCTATGAATCAACACAATTTATAGGAAAGAGATTACACCGAAATCTATTATCTTAGAAATGAGAGGAACCTTAGATTACACTAAGCTTTGGAAATGGCTTTGCCTAAAGTAAAGACAGTTTTATAACCTGCTCATCTCGTTAAGGGAAAATTTATTAAACTTGAGCGAATTTTCCATATACATGAAAACGAAGGAGTCGTAACTTCTAAGACCCCCAAGTTTTAAAGAAAACCTAGGAAATTTTCATAGGAATATATCAGAATGTCCAAATACAAGTTTGATATATGCCATACAAAACAATGCCCACTATATCAGTTCACATTCCTCATGGAGATGGATTTTTTCTAAGGTTCAAAGCCATCATCAAAGGCCTTAATAATTCTAGAAAATTTCAAATTTCAGGTTTTCATTCTCTCTCTAATCTCAATATTCTTCACACTGTTCAGAATGGTTGTTGCTTTCCCTTTTTCTTGATTTTCCTTAAGAAACAAAGTTGCTTCTTTGATGAACTTTAGTGATTCTATGAGAGGTAGTGTTGATGTTATAGCAGCGAGAGATATCTTTCACTCAAAATTTAATAAACAAATAATTAATAAGGAAAGTCGACCTTAATCACAAATTATATTATTTCTTAAAAGGAGGCAGACCTAAGTGAAGAGTCGCTTTGTTTTGTATATATACAAGGTGGAGTCCATTCAATCAAATCATCAAGTCATTCTTATATTCAATTGGCATTCTTTCAAGGAGTTTGCACCTAGCAGCAGATTAGTTTCACTTGTATCTTTGCATCAAGGAGCGATGCTATTATTCATTGTATTTATTCAACCTTGTGTAAGGAAAACTTTGTATGCAACATTCTGCACTTCTATTTGATATATATATGAGATATATTTTTGTTGGGTTTTTCTCCCTCGAGTAGGAGGGTTTTCCCAGGGTAAACTGTTGTTTTTATTGTTCATGTGTTGCATTTTCTAGTTCTGTTAAATCTGATCCTAAAACTAACATGGTATCAGAGCGGGTTTAAGTAAAGATCCGATCAGATTTTTGAGATGTTGTTTGGAAGCTAAACGATTTCGAGAAGTATAGTCTAAAAATTGGGTTGATTCTTATCAGTGATGGTAGTTTGGAGTGAATGAAAAATATTCATTATAAATGCTCAGGTATCAGTTTTGTTGTCAATCAATATAGCAGTTTAGATAATTCTAAAAAATTAAGCCTTCTTAATTCTCACCTATCCGGGCTATCTTTGGATACATGGGTTAGTAATAAGAGTGTTGGGTTGGTGCTGGAGACTCGTTTCTTTAATCCATTCATGAACTGGTAACCAATGACGAAGGCGCATAGGTAAAGAATAGAAGTTGCGACTCAAGGGTATGGGTGCCGCCTCATGAAGATAGCCATCAAATCACAACTTAGGAGGATGTGGTGGTAACACTAATATTTGGATTGACCGTATCAACCAAGGGAATGGAAACAATGCCAGCATTTACAAGGCCCAAGCCTTTAATAAATATTCGTAACTTCCAAGAGTTATAAGTGTTGGACGTAAAACTTGCAGGGAGGCTGAGGGTGGCATGATAAGGGTGATGTCTATAGAAACAAATTGTTGGTAGCCGCAGCTTACAAGAGAAGCCAATTGTTGGAAAGTAATAATATTTACATCTTGAATGGCCTTAGGCCAAATTCAAAATGAAATTCACTGTGCCATTCATATGATGTAACATGTTTTTCTAAATCTCAAACATTATTTCAAACCATTTTCATGAGCATGTACCTGATCACATTGATTGAAGTTGAAGAAAGCAAATATCAGTGTTGAGCAGATATGGAGATCGAAACCTGTAAAGGCATCGCTGGCTGGATATATATAGAATTGACCAACTTTAAAGAGATAAGTATTCTTTGTTTGTACCCTTGAATAATGTTCATGAATTTCTTATGTAGTTATTAATTCATGCAATAACATTGGGAATAGTGAATCATGTATGCATTGGTATTTCTCTTCAGGATAGTTTAATTCTATGAACTATTAGTAATCTCTCTAAAATGCTTCCAGGACGGATCGAGGAGCAAAAGGATGATGAGAGATTGCATAAGTAATTCAAAGAGAGGAAGAGCTTGAGGCATCCTGTGAGGACGTCATACTGACTAGAGAAATGAACAAGCATGGAGTCATAGCTTGCAGCCATGGGACTGAGTTGGTGGCACTTAACTTCATTAGAGTCATCTCTTGAAGAGGAAGAACCTATACAGATTTTGATCAGTTTCTTCGAAGAGGAGAAATTAACATTCAGAGGGAGTCTGAAAAACCAACAAAGGCAACCTTGGACGAGGAGGTCAGGAGGTTGATGCAAGAACTTGGAGCTTCAGAGGGAGTCACATCATCATGAAGATTTATTGTAGTGTATATTTCTCTGAGACATTGAAGCATAGTTTACATACTCTCTGATTACTCTCCTAGTAGCCGAGCAATCTCCAAAAAAATTGCATGCCGAGTAATTTCTACTTTTACTCTCAGGCAGTATGCAGATGGATTTTCTCCCATCAAATTATTGAGTAATCGCTAGTAGCTCGCAATAAACCCACAAACTTGGCATGTTTGTGTGTGTATAAATATGTTTGTGTGTGTATATGCATGCAAACTTGGCATCCTATGTATGTTTATCGATATGTGTGTGTGGACAGTGCAGTCCTGAGTATACACATACATAAATATCCACACACATTTTCCGAGTGTTTGCCGAGTATTTGTCGAGTTTTTCCCGAGTCAAAATTTTTGGGCTTGGCGGGTACTCTCTGATTCCGAGTATGTAAACTATGCATTGAAGTATGAAGTGAAAGCCCTTGTAGTGTATATTTCTCTGAGACAAAGAAGTTTGAGGTGAAAGCCCTTGTAGTGTATATTTCTCTAAGACGGAGAAGTATGAAGTGAAAGCCCTTGTAGTGTATATTTCTCTAAGACAGAGAAATATGAGGTGCAAGCCCTTGTTCATCTCTGAGATGAGACGCCATGTTGAGAGACTCCATGACGACATCATGTTGAGAGACTTTATGATGAACCCTTTGTACTTGTGTTTTTCTACACACAGGAGTAGCCATGGTGGACGTCATGTTGAGAGACTCCATGACAACATCACATTGAGAGACTTCGTGATGGACACTTGTATGTGTGTTTCTTTCCACACATGGGAGTAGCCATGGTGGACATCATGTTGAGAGAATCCATGATGACATCACATTGAGAGACTCCGTGATGAACTAATTTCCACAATTGGGTGTAGCCATTGCGGGCATCATGTTGAGAGACTCCATGACGTGGATATATGGAAAGATACCTCCCTAGCTAAGAGGGAGTGTTGATGTTATAAAGACAAGAGATATTTTTCTCTCAAAATTTAATAAAAAAAAATTAATAAGGCAAGTTAGCCTTAATTAAAAATTATATTATTTCTTAAAAGGAGGCTGACCTAAGTGAAGAGTCACCTTGTTTCATATATATACAAGGTGGAGTCCATTCAATAAAATCATCAAGTCATTCTCATATTCAATTTGAATTCTTTCAAGGAGTTCGCACTTAGCAGCGGATCAATTTCACTTGTATCTTTGCATCAAGGAGTGATGCTATTATTCATTGTATTTATTCAACCTTGTGTAAGGTAGACTCTGTATGCAACATTCACTTCTATCTGATATATATATGAGATATATTTTTGTTGGGTTTTTCTCCCTCAAGTAGGAGGGTTTTCCCAGGGTAAACTGTTGTGTTTATTGTTCATGTGTTGCATTTTTTGCTTCTGTTAAATCTGATCCTAAAACTAATAGGTAGCATCAAGGATAAGCCATTGCTTCTTCCAAACAATCTACTAAATAGATAATCTTCCCAAAAACCTTATGGAAGGTGAATATGAGATGCAGAGGGTGATCAAAGTGAGACATTATTTTATCAAGGGTGCTTGGCACCTAAATGTGCCATCATATTATGCGAGACTGCAATCATATAAAAATTCAGTGGTTTATAGCTCATCTTGAAATCTATGAGTGATCAAAAATTCAGGTTACAAGGATTTAAAACCTTAAATAATAGTGATGCCAATCTAAGTGTCTTCTTTTCAGACTTTTACATAGAGGATCACCTGGTAAAAGATGTTCAAACTAGTTTTTCAAGACTCGCAGAAACTCGCCTAACTCGGCAAGTTGCGAGGTGAGTGACCGTAAACAAGTCCCAGAGACTCGACATCCAAGTACTTGCTAGACTTTCTAAGACTCACCAGACTCGCCAGACTCACCTAAATTGGTGAGTCTTGTGCCTCAGACTCAGCCATTTTAATTAATTTTTTTAAAAAAAATTGTAATCTTTCATTTATAATTTTTTTAATAAAATGGTGTGCACCATGAAGGTTTGTGTGGTTTTGAAGGTGTTTCCCCCAAAACCTCATCAAACTATAGGTCTAAGCATGTTATGGGCACATGATGAATCATGATCATAAAACCTACAAAATACATATCCCCTGTTGCAAATCTCTGTATCTTTCATAGTCAAAGCCATAATCAAGGATTATCTTGTTTCATACATTAGACAACAAACATGTAGTCTTGAAGGCTTCAATAAAATTTTAATAATAAATTCATCACTTGAATATACACACCAATCATTGAGATCCAAGCAAATATCATGGCTACATCATCAACTAGGACCTATCTTAGACACTAGCGCATGACTTGTCGTGATGTTGGGATGAGTAATGCAAGCTCTTTTGAGCCATAGACTTATATTTTTAGTTTTGATATTTGTTTTGATGCCATGGATTTCATATTCCATGAGTTTTGTATACATTTGAAAATATTTATATATCTGAATGTGTTATTTCCTATAGCTAAAATTTGTGTTTATACTTATGTGATCGATATATGTTTGTGTATGGGATCATAGAAATTTCTATTTGATGATGTTATTGTGTCTTTAAGGTTTATTTATTAAAGGGTGCATGAAACAAGTTTTAAATCCTTAAAAATATCCGAATTGCTTGGATTTTCCTATTTGCCAAGTCTTTACTGAGTTTGTGTCGAGTCTAGGCTCTGAGTTTGAGTCCAAGTCAAAAATTGCCTTGCCGAGTCTGAGGCAAGTCTGAGTCTTGTAACATTGGTTTAAACACATTCAATGGTGGACTTCCTAATATAAAAGTTCAGTGTTTCATAGCACATACCAAAATATTTGGGTCATGAAATTTTAGTTCATGAAGATTGAAAACCTTAAATAATAGTGAAGCCAATCCAGTAATGACTTCTGATGGGATTTTTACAAGTGGGTCACTTGGTAAAAAATGTTCAAAACAAGTACAAAGATTGTCTTTCTTCATATTAGAATTTGATGGTTCATAGCCAAAACCAAAATCTTTGGGTGGTACAAATTTCAGTTTAGAAGGATTGAAAACCTTAAATAATATATAATGAAGCCAAACTAATAATATTTCTTGAGGTATTTTTACACAGACCATTACTTAGTAAAAGATTTTCAAAACACATGCAATGGTGGGATTCTTACTATACCCTTTATTTTTAGGATTTATCAGTACCTCATTATTCTTGGGACTTTAAAAAAGCTCTTATTTTCTGGATTAACCACTATCAAGTTAATCTTGTAAGCTCCTTCACCACTGCATGCCTATTTTTACTTGTATTACCAATGTAAAAGTTGTACCCTTTGATAATATTGCATGTGATATTTTGTAATAACCACCCCTTCATTACTATTTTTTTTTTCAATACACAAAAAGTACTAACTTAATCAACCAAACATCTTCCAGCTAATTTAGAAGTGCCAACTTCATAACTTTTCCAACCATAGTTGTGGCAAAAATTCTATGCCACAACTCATGCACTCACAATAGAATGTGGTAAGATTCCAATGTTAGGGTCATCCCTACACCCAAATCTAAACCTCGAGAGTTTATTTGCAATGGCCCTGCCTATGTATCCCTTCCTAGGAATCAAAAGCTCCATAGTTTGTACAGCAGTGATTGAGAGATTCCATCATCACATCTGGGATGAGATCTTTGATCTCTCACTTAAATCACAACTATTCATTGAGCTTATGATTTCAACTTAATTCAATTGCAATTTAGAATGCTAACGAACACATTCCAATCATATGTTGATTCCATGCAAACATTAGTATATGAACACACACAAACCTACAATGAGACCAACTCATACAAACATCACATATTTACATAGTGATTGGCTCGTCGCCCAATCATACATCATCTATACACAAAATGGCTAGCTCCCACTTGTGTCACATATACATGACGTGACTAGGCTTTTATACACCTCACAAGTACACACAATGACAAGAAAACACACACATCACATATACACAATGTGAATAATTCACAACTACATCACATATATAGAGAATGTAATAACTTGTGCATGCATCACATATACATAGTGTGACTAGCTCATGCACTCAACACATGCATAATGTGAATAAATTAGCATTACGTGGTCACATAAATATCAGATAGCACAAAGGCAAGGGGTTGCAACCTTATTTCAAGCACCTTCCTCTCTAGCCAAGTCACTAACACATAAGCCCTTAAGTACATCCCAATCAAAAAGAGGAATGTCTACGCATCCCATACCACACCATTCATCCCATCTTTTTTCCCAATCTATCACCATTTATGGTGACAAGAAAGCATCCCATACTACTTGTTGTCACTAGCAAGGGCATAAGCATATCAATATGCACAAAACATGGGGCCATTTTTACTCAAGTACATATTATTGACTCACACATGCACGCCAATGTACTAGCAACATGAAGTGGATGTGTCTCTACTACATGCATCTTCCCATTTCTTGGTTCACAAACACTTACCCTTTAGGTATACCTAGCCAAAAAAAAGAATCTTGTTGCATCCCATACCACATCGTGGTCATCACCAACTAAGGTGTAAGTGTAACAACAAGCATCACATAATGTCACTAATAAGACTTCCACAACCTATTGAACCTTTTGAGTTGGTGGATGCTAGCATCTATTTCCTCCATGCCATTAGCAAAAGTCAATCCAACCCGATAAGGGGTAGCTCCTAGTATTTATCACCTACACGGTAATATTGAAAGCCATCTAAGCCCTATCATACCAAGGGTAGCTCCTAGCATCCATCACTTTTTTGCTACTAATGATAGATGGATAAACCCCAAGATATGATGATTAGCTCCTAGAATTTGTCACCTATACGATACTAGAGATAGTCGGCTAAAATACCTTGTATCATAACATAGATAGCTCTTGGCATCTTCACCTTTGTTCTATTGGTGAAAGCCAACTAATCCTAAAGATATAGTGGATAGCACCTAACACCTGTCACCTACACAATACTAGTGATATTCATCTATTTGCCCCTATATCATACTCAGTTCCAATAAGTGGGGTCACTTTATAATCAAGTACAAATATTCCACATATCACAAGGATTGACAAATATTTGTCAATTTGATCTAAATATATACCACATAAAATGATCCATAAAGCTACTCATCAATTTCTATAGGTCTTGAGGTAAAATTAACAACACACAAGTAACACATTGAACCCACATGAGTTGGCGTCTATTCAAAAAAATATACAAGAACAAATACCAACTTATAAAGTAATCAAGGTCTATTCACTTAATTCAACTATTATTCTAAAACACATTATTTGTTAGAAAAAAATTAACTCAATGGAAATAGTATTAAACAATATCCTACTTCTGAGTAGTTTTAACATTTTTGTATGATACCAATCATAAATCTTAGCATACCATTATTGACCCACAAAATATAAAGGTAAAATGTCATACCATATTTAACAATATCTAATATTAGTTGCCCACATTTAGCAAAGGCAATCAAAGGAATTCCACCATAAACACAAATACAAGTACATATTTAGAGTAGCTAAATAATTCATACCTATTAAGAGTTTCTCAAACCATTAGATCATAATGGCTAAATTCAACATCACCACTTTTAATACAACATTAGTAGGCTTCATCAACTCATTCATAGCCATGTCATGGCCAAGTTTATCATGCCCTTATTTCTTGGAAGGATGACATGTGTAGAGACTACCTATACCTTCTATACATATCATAGAGCCAAGACACAAAAAAGTAGTGTTTAGCACACAAACTCTTATTATTTGTAATTTCCCCTTCTCAGTAAGGATCTCATTATGGACTGATAACCTATATCCGAAAAATCCGTAGGCTACTCAGATGGGAAAATTAGGGTTTCCACGTTTACAAGAGGTTTTGAAGGTTTGCATGTGAAAGTTTTTGATGCATGTTTGGTGGAGCTTTCTGGGTTTTTGGAGAGCATCAAAATATGGTAACATGCATGTTGAGAAAATGACATGCATTTCTTTCTAGTTCCTCGCATGCAGAAAAGGTTTCTAGGTTTTTCTAGGTTTTTAGAAATCTCCAAAATGGTGTGACATGCATCCAATTCCATCAACCTTTCCAGGCACTTACTATTTATAGTAAGTCATGTGTTCTACTCAGTTTGGAATTTTGTTGAGTTTGAAGTAAACTTACTATTTTTTTGGCACTTTCTAATTTTAGTAATTCTATTTTTGGCAGTGGCATCATCAGCAGCTCAACTTAGATCATCAAGCTATTTCTGGTAGTCTAGTAGAATCAATTTTGGGTGATGATTTAAGTTGCTTCATTGGACTGAGTTTCAACACTTAGTCAATTTTACGTTTTGAGTTTGTACCCCCATGCCTAGGCGACAACCTCAAAGTTGTTTTAAAGTTGGGACCATAAAGTGGACACTTTATTAATGTAATTAATGTTTTATTAATGCTTTGATATTTCCTCAAAATGGGACGACTTGGGAAAGAGAATAAAGAATTTTAAATATTTTTAAAAAGTGCTTTTGAGGAGGACGTCCTTTGGAGAAGTTGAAATTTTTTCTTGGATGGAGTCATAGGTTGCTTCAATCGCCCATTTGTGCCTATATATTGATGCTTTGCTAAGTGTTGTGGATCTTCTGGAAAAATTCATAATGTTATGCTGTTGAACTGAGTTCACACTTTGCTACAAGGATTGTGTATTCTCTAGTTTTCTATATCATTCTTCAGGCCTAAAACTATGGCTTCCTAGATGGTGATTGAAGACCATGCTTCATTCAGGAGTGTGGATAGAGCTTAATTTCTGAATTATTACAAGCAGGTTGTTGATGTATAGTCTGTTTGTACTGTTGCTGAAGAGTATGGCTGAAGCATATTTTTGTTCATAGCTTTGTCATCAAATTTATTTTGGTTCTGGGTATTAGCTCAAGTTGTGCTACTGTAGAGGGTGCCTAGGCTTGCAAAGTTGCAGATTTTATTACTAATAGTTGGATTTTTGGGACCAAGTCGACCTCCTTGAGGAGGCTGCCCCATTCAAGCTTTGCATTGGGATTTGTGTCATTTATTTGCTATTGTTTTGGCATAAATTACCTGTTGGAGATTGGACGCCTTGACTAGAGGCTTCTATTGACTGTTGAACGAAGTCCTTATGGGCTGTATTTGAAGAGTTGCATCCATTTTGGTGATTCTCTTGCGCTGGTCTGATTTTCTGTGTTTACTATTTCTAATCAGACTTGAAGTAATTCTGATTTTCTGATATTTAGAGGCTAAAATCTGATTGTAATCGTTGTAAAAGAGTAAGGATAATGTCCTTAATCATTGGTTATATTTGGCCTTTATTCTAACATGTTTTGCAGCTAAAATTCATTCATTGTAAGGCTGATTAGTAGTACTAACAGTCATTTATTTATTTGCTGCAATTTAGTTTTGTTTTTAGTTCCCACTAAATAAGTGGTTGAAGCATTTATATTTCAGCACTTTAAGTTTAATAATTTCCCCCCACTGAATAAGTGGTAGAGTGGATTCATGGCCGGCTTGCCACCTCATCATTTGTAATTAGTTTTGCTCTTGTTGAATAAGTGGTTGAGCTTATGGTCAGTTATCCGCCTACTTTGTGTTTCCAGCATTTACTTTTTATTCATGGTCGACTAGCCGCCTAGCAGCTTTGTAATTTCATTTTCTAGTTTCTAACGATCCCCAACACCGTATGCTCTCACCTCACCCACATTGGGATATTGGTGATCAAAAGGTGAAGGGTTATTTTTCAAGATGGTTACTATTTGGAGCTAACGCTAATAGTGGTGTTTGGTGCTGATTAAAATCAAAAAAATTAAGGGGGAATATTACATTATTTTAGTTCTATCAAATCCAAAAGCATCCTCATATATTCACATAAAGATGAACCATGATGATAGTGACTCTAAAAGTTCATTCAAGATTAGAGTAGATTTTAGAAAGTCCAAACACCACAAAGATCAAAGTAGATAAATTTGATGGTGATAGATTTTATTTCATTGGCTCAAATCTATATAATGGGGACATATTAATTGGAAAGGTGATTTCATAGCCATCTAATGCAAATCTCAACCTCAATATGAAGTGTACTAAAGAGGAAAGGCTCATCAAGTTTAGAAACAACCCTAAACCTTGGAGATATTCCCCAAACCTCTACCTTATAAACTTGGGTCACAAAAGCATCCTTCGCCCAATGACTAACTACATACCCACTTCCAAACAAGATTGAATCACCATGTAGTTCTCCTGGGATTCAACTAATAGAATGAGAATTTTCACTTTCCCAAATAATGATAACCCATACTAATACTTGGCAAAACCAATTGTCACATACATCAGCAAAGTATAGACCTCTAAAATTCCCAACCTTGATAGATAGCTTCCCTAAAGAAGCCAAGGTCTAGCTTTACCAAGGAAGATCATGAAGATGATACAAAACTCAACTATATGATTTTACTCAAATGAATCAATTCAACATGTTAAGATATCACATTACTAAGAACAAAGCTACTGAACTACCTCTACATACAATGGTCCCCATTATCGACAACATGAGAAGTTAAAAAACTACACAAAACTTCAACCTATTCACACAATAGAAGATATAAAGGGACTTAATCACAATTTAAAATCATTCAAGAGTTATTTTGTGGATAAATTATTCTTTATTGAATTATGTGCATAATTTTTGTGAAGGCCATGATGCTACATAGTAACATTTCCAATACAACAACTAAACTAATATAAATCCTTATCAAATTGCTCCAGTGGGCATCCTTGCCCTTTTCCCAAACTCCAATTTGAGCACAGGTAGGAAAACAATTTTTTTATATTCAAATAAAAGTCTTTCAAGCCTTTCCAATAAACCCATTTTGAACATATCCAATTATAAAGGCATTCCCTAAGGCTGCATTTCTTTGAGATATTTTGTCAAAGAAATTGCATGCCTTGTGTTGGTGATCTGAACTGTGAGCCCCAAATTCCTAAGGTTTGATAATTTTCTAGATGCCAAGGGTGTCAAACCTAGTAAAGTCACCACAAACCTATTGGCAATTGTTGTCATTGATTTCAACACTAAGGAGATTGTTGGCAATTGTTGTCATGGTTGTCAACACTAATTGTTGGCTATCATTGATGTCAACACTTAATTAGTAAATTTTTAGTCCTTGGCGTTGGTTACCATTGTTATATTAAGTTTGGGCTAACATTGGTGATGAAGTTCATGGTTGGATGTCATGCCTTATCAAAGAAGTATTGTTGAAATTCATATAATGCATTATTATAGTCAACAGAGTTGATTTCATAATGATATATTAAGATGAGAATTAAAAGCATGACTAATAGTGAAGAGATGTTATTGAAGACCTAAAATATGTCTTATGCTATCTCTTAATGTTCCTAATGAAGTATGCATTTTTGAAAGGAAGTTCTCGCCTCCGCAAGTTGTTTAAGTATTTTTGTGTCTGAATGCTACATTGACGTCTATCCAGGAGAATGCTTTGCATTCCTCTACAATTGCAATTTTGGTCTTACAGTTTGGTATTCAATGTAAGTGTTTTGTGGACGTTGTGTTGCAAGTAAGAGTAGTTGGTTTTTTTCATTCATGTCAACAAGCTTGTGTTGTCATTGGTGTCAACTATATGAGAAGACTTGTTGCATTATGTTGCAAGAGTATGTGTTGTTTTGATGATGCTTTGATTAGTTGCATTATGTTGTCATTAGTAAGCTACTGGTGTCAACCTCTAGTGTCGCCTTGATAAACTTCTATTTTGGTTGAGGAAGTGGTGGAGATGATGAGGATGTATTCCTGGTGCTTGGTTTTCATGTGCTTTTGAGAAAATTTGATAAAAAGAGGAAATAGTGAGTTGTAGTGTGTTCTGGATTGAAGAGTATGTGTTGCTCTACATTTCTTCTAGGTTGAAGATCTGCCTATGAGTTTCAGATATGTTGATTAGAGGTGTTCAAGGGTGTTGTATTCAGAATTTGATGTGTTGGATTGTTGTGCAAAAGAAGTTGTGTTCACCATTGTGTGAACAATGTATTGTAGAGGTGTCTAGGAGAAATGTTTTTGCTCTGCGTTTCTCTACAATTTGATTTTAGGTCTTTCGGATTTGAAGTTGTGATGATATTGTTGGTATCTTTCTTCAATCAAAGTTGTTTGAGGTTTTTGTGCTTTGGAAGTCAGTTTCTTAAATTGCAGTGTATGGTAGAATTGTCTGAGTGTATTGGGTGTGTACATTATTCAGGTGAAAGATGTTGCCAAGGAGTTTGTTGGATTTTAGAGTGTATGGAATATTCCAGATTGTGTTCATGTGACATTTGTTGTTCTCGAGTTATTGTTGAGCCAAAGGAAGCATGCACTTAAAAGTTTAATGGTGTTTACATGGGTAATGGCCAACCTCAATGTTTACAATAATTGCAGTGGATTTTTATTGTTTGTAGAAGCATGTTGTAGTGTGGTGTTATAGATTTGGGTCCCAGATAAGGAGTGGTGTGGTCCGCTTTCACTTCTATCCACCATGGAAGTGCTTTGGTGCTAACCTAATTTGAATTCACAGAGTTGATGTGCACAGACGGTCTTGGAGAATGCTTTCAAGGTTGAAGATGATATAAATATGAGTTGAGTTGTTGAGGGTTGTGGAGATAAACAAGTATGATGCGAATGATGTGAATTGCAGAGTGTCAAGTGCGAATTTGAGAAATGTAGTGCGAGCATTCATGTGTTAGACTATTGGATGCAGTGAGCACAAGGTGTCTACAATTCTTCAATCAAGCTGCGATAGTGTTGGTGGTATTGTGGTGGATTTATTTGTTGCATTGAGATGGATTTCTCATTGTAACAGTCTTCTCTATCTTCTTTTCTATTATGATAGTGAGCCTTTGTTTCTTTGGGTAGTGAGCCCTCTAGTAGTGAGCCCTATTGTATTTGGTGTTGATGTTACTTTATATGGTGAGTTAACCCTCACTGTGCTTTTTCCCATCTTGGGTTTTCCACGTAAATTTGGTGTTCTTTTGTGCATGGTGTTGATTTGATTTAGTTTATGTTATTTTCTTTTCATGCTAAATCATTATAAAAAATTAAGGGTTAATTGAATGAATGTGATCTAAATGTTTTGAAGTTTTAAGGTACAACTAATTCACCCTTTTCAGTTGTCTTGTGCTTTCAACAATTGGTATCAGAGTAAGGTTCCTTGGAAGAAAGGTGCTTAACCTCTTGAGGTAGGTCTAGGATGGAGAACAAAAAAGAAATCCCTGTGTTTGATGGAACGGATTATGCATTTTGGAAGACAAGGATGGAAGGTTTTTTTATTTATCTTGGATTTGATGTCTGGAAGTCTATGAAGACTGGATACATTGAACCTACAAATAGTCTAGGTACTGTTGATGAGATCAAAGCCTATGAAAGCAATGGTAAAGCAAGGTATGCTCTCTTAAATAGTCTTACTAATTTTGAATTAGTGAAAATGATGAGCATGAAAATTGCTAAAGATATTTGGCAAAATTTAGAAAGCATTTATGAAGGAGATGATAAGGTCAAAAAATCCAAGATGCAAAATCTGAAGATCATGTTTGAGAACTTATAGATGTCTAAAGATGAAAATGTTACAAGCTATATGCAAAGGGTAGATTAAGTTGCCAGCTCCATCAGAGGTCTTGATGACGAAATCAAAGAACTAAAAGTAGTAAAGAAAATTCTCAGAACCCTTCCTAAATCTTACAGTCATAAAATGCCTACTATTGAGGAATCTGCAAATTTGAATCAATATACCAGAGATCAGTTGTATGGCTCTTTAATTTCTTTTGAGATGAGAGAATTTGGTAGAAATAGTGGTGCAAAAGTTGAGACTACTTTTAGGGCTGGAAAATCAGAGGAGATCAAGGAATCAGATTAGGAGGATCTTGATGATATAGAAGCTAACTTTGTAAGGAGAATGAAGGGCACTAGTAAGTACAATGGTAAGCTACCTTTCAAATGTTTCAGTTTTGGAAAGATAGGTCACTATGCTTCAAGATGCCCAAACAAAGCTTTGAATAACAAAAATAAGGAGAACAAAGGTAAGATGATTAAGAAAAGTTATTATGTTAGAGAAGATGCAAGTATTTCTGATGATGAATTTCATTATGGAGATGAAAATGATGAATGCTTGTTCATGGCTTTAAAAGATGAATTTGTTTCTACTAACTTTGAGAGATGTATGAAGGAAATCCCTCTAGAGACAAAGGATAAGATTGAAGGTACTTTGGTATCTACTTTTCATGCTAGACAGGAGAAGAACTATTGGATCATTGACAATGGATGCTCTTATCATATGACTGGTGACAAGAGTAAGTTTGTTAAACTTGAAAATATGATGATGTGTTAGATTTGGTAATGATACATTTGCTAAGAACTGTGGAAAAGGTTATATCAGTTTTGATGGAAAGCATAATACTGGTGATGTTTACTATGTTAAGGGTTTAATGCATAACCTCTTGAGTGTTGGAAAAATATGTAGCAAAGGATACAATCTTATGTTTCAGGATGATGGATGTGAGATCAGAAAAAAAAAATCCAAAATTGTGGTTGTTGCTAAAGAATAGGTAAATCTATGTTTTCTTTCTAAAGTTGAACCTAAAACAGTGATTGAGACATGCAAGGATGAATTTTGGATCAAAGATATGAAAGAAGAACTATTGTAGATTGAGAAGAATCAAACTTGGGAACTTGTCCCAAGACCAACAAACAAAAATGTAATTGGAACTAAGTGGGTGTTCAAAAACAAACTAATGGAGAAGTGGTAAGAAACAAGGCAAGGCTTGTGTTTAAAGGCTACTCACAAATTGAAGGAATAGATTTTGAGGAGACATTTGCTTCAATGGCAAGAATGGAAGCTATCAAGATGTTTTTGACTTTTTTAGCACATAAGGATTTCAAAATTTATCAAATGGATGTGAAGTCTGCTTTCATGAATGGAGAATTGGAAGAAGAGGTATACATAGAACAACCAGAAGGATTTTAGTTATCAGGCAAACCAGATATGGTCTGTAGATTGAAGAAGGAATTATATGGATTGAAGAAAGCTCCTAGAGCTTGGAATGCAAGGTTGGATAAGTATTTGATACAACAAGAATTCAATAAAGGTACCACAAATATCAATCCTTATTTTAAAGTTGAAAAAGATCAAATCTTGATTGTGGTTGTATATGTTGATGACATAATCTTTGGAGGCAAGGTTGGATAAGTATTTGATAGCTTGGTATGCAAGGTTGGATAAGTATTTGATACAAGGATTCAATAAAGGTACCAAAAATATAAATCTTTACTTTAAAGTTGAAAAAGATCAAATCTTGATTGTGGTTGTATATGTTGATGACATAATCTTTGGAGGCAAGGTTGGATAAGTATTTGATAGCTTGGTATGCAAGGTTGGATAAGTATTTGATACAAGGATTCAATAAAGGTACCAAAAATATAAATCTTTACTTTAAAGTTGAAAAATATCAAATCTTGATTGTGGTTGTATATGTTGATGACATAATCTTTGGAGGCAATGAAGTTGTGTGCAAGAAGTTTACAAAGGAAATGCAGAAAAAGTTTGAAATATCAATGTTTGGGGAGATGAATTTCTTCCTTAGATTACAAATAAATCAGACAAACAAAGGTATTTTTATTTCACAATCAAAGTATGTCAAGGAAATGTTGAAGAATTTTGGGATGGAAGATTCTAAACCGGTGTGCACTCCTATGGTTATTGGTTGCAAGCTGAGGAAGAATGATGAATTTCCTAAGGTTGATCAGAGCAAGTATAGATCAATTATTGGTGGACTGCTATATCTAATTGCTACTAGACTAGATATTGTGCATGTAGTTTGTCTCATGGCTAGATTTCAAGAAAATCCTAGAGATTCACATGTTGCAACAGTGAAAATGATATTTAGATACTTGAAGGGCACTCTAGATCATGGCTTATGGTATATAAAGGATATTGATTTTACTCTGAGTGCTTACACAGATGCAGATTGGTCTGGTTGTGTGGATGAAAAAAAAAGTACAAGAGGTGGTGCATTCTTTCTTGGATGTAAATTGATGTCATGGCTAAGTAAGAAACAAGATTCAGTGTCCTTATCTACTACAAAGGCATAATACATTGCAACATCTTGTTGCACACAAGTGTTGTAGATGAGGCAAACATTGAAGGATATTAGGGTGGTATATGATGAACCAATTTCTATCTTCTATGACAATACAAGTGCTATCAACATTTCAAAGAATTTGGTAATGCATTCAAGGACAAAATATATCTCAATCCGGTATCACTTTCTGAGAGAGAAGGTTGTAGAGAATCAAGTTAAGCTTGAATACATGCCTACAAAGGATCAAGTTGTTGATATATTCACTAAGGCTCTTCCTAAGGATATATTTGAGTATCTCCGGGAGAAGTTGAGGGTTATTGCCCCTCCTTCTTTGAACTAGATGCATAAGGAGATGCATCAGTTTAGTGGATTTCAAGATTCATTCTTTGGTTTGGACTGATGTTGGTGGATACCTCTCAAGGGGAGCAGCTAGTAACATTGTTGGTTGTTGCAGCCAGGGGGAGTATATGTTCTCATTGTATTGTGGTTGTTTATTGGTGCAGTATGGTGTGTGCTCCTAAGGGGGAGTATACTTTAAGTAGTAAAGAAATGGAAGTTGCAGAGAAGTTGTTAGAAGGTTGATTGATGTCAAAGGAGAAACATAAGTGATGCAAATATTTTGTCCTTTTCTATTGATGTCAAAGGGGGGGAGAGAGAGCCATGTGAAAAAGAAGACAGTTAAGGGGGAGAGAGTAATGTGAAAATCCAAGGAAAAGAGACTTATGTACAAAGGGGGAGAGTGTGACATTTGAAAAAGATAAGTTGAGAGAAAGTAATAAGTGTGTTGTGAAAGGGGGAGAAAGAGAAAAGGAAATAGGTATGGAGCAGGGCTGTTGTTGTTGATGGTTTTTCACATCATGTATTGCCATCAATGACAAAAGGGGGGATTGTTGCAAGTATGAGTAGTTGGTGTTGTCATTAATGTCAACAAGTTTGCGCTGTCATTGGTGTCAACTGTATGAGAAGAAGATTGTTGCAAGAGCAAGTGTTGTTTTGATGATGCTTTGATTAGTTGCATTATATTGTCATTAGTAAGCTATTGGTGTCAACCTCTAGTGTTACTTTGATTAGATTTTGTCTATGGTTGAGGAAGTGATGGAGATGATGAGGATGTGTTCCTGGTGCTTGGTTTTCAAGTGCTTTTGAAAAAAATTGATAAAAAGAGGAAACAATGAGTTGTAGTGTATTATGAGTTGAAGATTAGTGTTCTAGTGTTGCTCCACATTTCTTTTAGGTTGAAGATCTACCTATGAGTTTTAGATATGTTGATCAAAGGTGTTCAGAGGTGTTGTATTCAAAATTTGGTGTGTTGGATCACCGTATAGAAGAAGTGTTCACCATTGTGTGAATAGTGTATTGCAGAGGTGTCTAGGAGAAATGTTTTAGCTCCACATTTCTCTATAATTTGGTTTCAAGTCTTGCAGATCTGACAGTGTGTTGATATTGTTGGTATCTTTCTTCATGCAAAGTTGTTTGAGGTTTTTATGCTTCGGAAGTCAGTTTCTTAAGTTGCAGTGTATGACAAAATTGTTTGAGTGTACTAGGTGTGTACATTCTTCAAGTGAAAGATGTTGTGAAGGAGTTTGTTGGATTTGAGGGTGTTTATGGAATATTTCAAATTGTCTTCAGGTGACATTTGTTGTCTGTGAGTAGTTGTTGAATCAAAGGAAGCGTGCACTTAAAGTTTAATGGTGTTTACACGGGTAACGAACGACCTCGATGTTTACATTAATTGTGGTGGATGTTTATTGTTTGTAGAAACGTGTTGTAGCGTGGTATTATAGATTTGGTTTCCAGATAAGGAGTGGTGTGGTCTTCCTTTAGTTCTATCTGCAACATAAGTGTTTTACTGCGGACCTAATTTGAATTTACACGGTTGATGTGCATAGCCGACCTTGGAGAATGTTTTCAAGGTTGAAGATGATATAAATATGAGTTGAGTTGTTGAAGGATGTGGAGATAGGCAAGTATGATGCGAATGATGCAAATTATAGAGTGCTAGAGTGTGAATTTGAGAAACGCAGTGTGAGCTTTCATGTGTTAGATTGTTGGATGCAGTGAGCAGAAGGTGTCTACAATTCTTCAGTCAAGCTGCGAAGGATTTACTGGTATTGAGGTGGATTTCTTTGTTGCATTGAGATGGATTTCTCATTGTAACACTCTTCTCTATCTTTTGTTCTATTGTGGCAGTGAGCCTTTCTTTCTTTGGGCAGTGAGCCCTATTGTATTTGGTGTTGATATTACTTTATATTATGAGTTAATCCTCACCGTGGTTTTTCCCATCTTGGGTTTTGCACGTAAATGTGGTGTTCTTTTGTGTATGGCGTTGATTTGATTTAGTTTCTATTATTTGTTTTTCATGCTAAATCATTATAATAGATTAAGGGTTAATTGAATGAATGTGGATCTAAATGTCTTGAAGTTTTAATGTACAACTAATTCACCCCATCCCCCCCCCCTCTCAGTTGTCTTGTGCATTCAACATTTTGTACTCCTATCTTTTCAAGTCACCTGTGTTGCCGAGGAGAGTTGTACGAATTGTAGAAGGTTGGCAGTGTTGATGGTTTTTTGGATTGGTCCAAGAAATGCTTTGCATTTCTCCATTGTGATGTCTCTACTCTTGCAGCTTGGTGAATGTGCTCTCAACATTCGTCCAATGTCTCGGTTCCAATATCACGTGTTGAAGTGATCCACAAGCTAATATGTTATTGTTATATCTCATGTCTATTCATTTTGTGCTTCCTAGATAAATTTTTATGTACCTATTTGATCTGTGGTGGCTATAGATAGCATGGTAGTATGAAAGAAATGTATGACGGTGTTGTAGGAATATCCCCATGTGATCTGCATGTTACTAATTGACCACTTTGGTGCTACATTGTGTCTTGAGTTGGCTTTCTTGGCCTTTTGTGGATATCTGGCTGAGTTCTTTTGCTTGAACTGTGTGCTTGGGGGGCTGTGCCAATAATGGAAGATGTGTTATGATAGATTTGGATCTTGACCTATCTTGTTTGGGACCGCATCAAGTAATTTCAATTGAAAGAGCATTTTTGGGCCGACTAATTATGTGCTTCAATGTTTCATCCACACATTTCCTCAATGCCGACTTAGGTTGATGTGGTTTGTGTGTAAATGGTTTTGGATCACATTAAAAGAAGTGCTAAGAATGTTTTTTGGTCCTCTCTATCTTCAGGATAGAACCACATTATGTTTTTGGTGGCCGACCAATTGAATTCAATGTTCATTCTCTTCTTGGCCAACCTAATTGAAGAAATGAAGTGTTGCATTGGATATAAATGAAAGATCATTTTGGATGAAACTGTGGAGTGTACAAGGGCGAAGAAGTGTGTGTGTGAATTGTATTGAATATCTAGCAAAGATAGTGCTAAAAGTTTGAAAAAGGAAAGATCAATTGTGTTGTAATGCCTCAATCAAAAGAGTGTTGTGTTGACAAATCTTTGTAATACTCTCTATATCATATTGTATCTTGCTTTGAGATAGTGAATCTTAGCAAGTCCTTGTATCTTGCTCCTAAAGTCATGTTGTCTTCAGCTCAACAAGTCCTTTGTATCTTGCTTTAAGGTAATGAGCCTTCCTGTAATTCTTTTTGGCTATGAGCCTTATATTGTGAATTAACTCTCATCGTTGTTTTTCTCTCATTAGGTTTTCCATGTAAATCTAGTGTTTTATTTGTACATGTGTGTTCTTAATTTTCTTTCGTTAGATGCAGTTTTGATTATTACTATATCTTTCATTGGTAAAGTTTATGTTAAAGATTCAAATTGTTATATTCTTCTTTGTTACTACTCTGCTTGAAATTCCATCTTTATCTGCTAAAGGAGTTTGAGTTGTGCTGAAAGTGTTAATTTTATGATCAGAATTTAAATAAGCAGAAATAGAACAATTTCAAACAATAGAACACAACATATACCCTGGGAAAACCTTCCTTCTTGAGGGAGAAAAACCCAACAACAATATATCACTTATATATTGAATAATGAGCAACAATTCGCTTTACAATGAGGCTAATCACAAGGCCGATCTGATATAGAGATAATAGCACCACACTTAATGCAATATCAAATGAAGAAATTCAAACTCCTTGAAAAACAATATATCGATCTACTGTGATATCGAACTCTTTCTAAAATTATGCGCACTTGACTCTTAATGAATGAATGAATGACAATGGAGAGAGAAACACCTTGTATAAATACTAGTCGATATGATTTCTACCAACCAATGCGTCCCTTCAAGATAAGTCAGCTTCTTTCAAAATGATGTGACTTTTACAAAAGGTGGTGAATATTCATTTATGTCAGCTATAATAAATAAAATACAAATAGTTATTTGAATGGAAGCGCCTCTTCTCAAAAGTCAGCTCCAAATAAATAAATAACCACGGCTATATTTATTTATTTGCTTATTAATTAAATCGCTGGAAGAATGAGGCCCGTAGCTATAACATCAACAGAAAGTTTCAAGCTCTGGAAGGGATTAAGTTTTTGTATAGACTGATCATTAAATTTAACAAGTTGAGGTAGTGCTTCTGCTAAGCAAGAAAGGATGCCATCTACATAAAGCCTATCTTCAGGAAACGTTAGATAATAATCATCTTAAAGTGTTACCAAATTAGATTTTGACCACTGAAGAGTTCTTTAACACTATTGAATTTATAGCTTTAAAAAAACTGCAATTTAGTATTTCTATCGTGGAAAGAAAGCAGATATGAAAAGCCATACCACTAAAATGGCAAAAACATCTTGAATAGTCTGTATTAAGCAGATTGCCTTATGAGTATCAATCCATGCTTAGGTAAGTCATTTCGAGAGAAGAAGATAATATGGAACCTGAATCAAAGCTGGACACATTTGTTTTCTACAAGATTAGGCATGTATTCAAAGCTGTTCAGATGCACGAATAAGAAAATGATACTAATCAATGATTCGACTTGCAAAGCATGATTCAATTGTTATGGTCAAAAGGAAGTTGAAGATGCAATTAAGGTGAGAAGCCTCGAGGTTAATGGAACACAACAACAAATTCCCGCTTGAATTGTATTGACAGTGGCAGCCTACTTCTGAATTTACAAGAGGACAAGCATCTATATGCATAAGACACATATCACATTTCAATAAGTATACTTGAGAAACATTTTGAGGAGCTTAATGTTGTGGAAGCTATTAGATCTTTGTGCTTGAAATTCCCGTAGAAATATCGTACACTAATGAACTTTACGACTAATATATTCCGACGAGAAGGAGGATAACTCGAAATGCACTCTCATTAATGTTTCCCATTCTTTCGAATAAAGAAAGGCATGTTCTGCCATTAAGAAAAATGAGAAAATTACGAGTCCTTTCTTCTGTAAGATATGGCATAATTCCTTCGATCCACACAATATCTTAACTACTCAGAGTGGTCAGTTACTCAGAGTGGTTTGACAGTTTTAGTTCAAGAATTAATTTGATAGAGGAACCTAAACTATAAATTACAGGGCTTATTAATGGATTCCAATTTCACATTCAGAAGGAGATGAGTTTCATGAACTTTGCTAGTTTAGAGGAAGCATATTGGATGGAATTAAAGGAAGAACTAGAATTGCAGTTTGTATAAACAATGTACAGACTATCTTACGGAGAAAAGATTATCAATTGCTCCTTGATAATTGAATATTGTTGTCACTATGCTTTCAGTTAAAGTAAAAATACTTTACAACTGGATGTCACTTAATGCCTTTCTAGAGCCAAAACATTGTGTTCATCAGAAAGTCAGCATCTTTGAGTTTTGTATTGTTACGTCAATAAAAAATAAAAAGAACAATTATCCATCAAAGATATTAGATTTCCACAGTCCATATCTAATTGAGTTTGTTGTTTCTGGATTAAACTGTGTTTGTTTTTTGGATCAACGTTTCGGAGTGTGATCCTTCATCAGGATGCAAAAAGAGTTGTATATGAAAAATATCATGGATGCAAAAACTATTATCCAACAAAAAAAAACCCCCCTTAACTATTTTTAAAATCAAATATGAAAATTTTCATGGATTGCTTCTTGCATAACTAAAAATTTTCAACGTTTCGGAGTGTGATCCATCATCAGGATACAAAAAGAGTTGTATATGAAAAATATCATGGATGCAAAAACTATTATCCAACAAAAAAAATCCCCCCTTAACTATTTTTAAAATCAAATATGAAAATTTTCATGGATTGCTTCTTGCATAACTAAAAATTTTCAAATAGAAAATAGCTGTTCTTTAAGCAATTTGGTGGCATAAAATTATAAGAAATGAAGCTAGGTGGTCCTAGGCCTAATGGAGACCATCAAAATTCTTATTATCATTTTTGGAAAAAACTCAAAAAGAATGCAATCGGAAAGAATTCCATGTTTATCTGAAATAAATTATATTCAAAGCAAAGAAAATGAGGGAAATAAGTTAAATGCATACATTCAATTGTTGTGTGACGGTGTCTTCTTGATTGGTCTGGGTGAGCCTGTGAATACCATCGTAGATTGAATATGAGTTGTGTGTAGTCAGAAATGAGTACTTGTTGAATGGAAGCGAACCGTTCTAAGAACCCCAAAAAAACTTGAGTTAATACTCAAAAGCGACATCAAAACCGAATCGTGCTTGAACCATAATGATACAAGGAAATTTTTTAAGATTTCAAAGGAAAACATGATAATCTTTTTTCTTTTAGCTGCGTTCAACTTTGTGAACATTTGTATCACCACAATGGAAACAATCTAAATATAAGAAAAGGTGAAAAGAAGTTATGCTTGTTTTAAATGACCTCTCTGGTAAACTAGCCTTTATTTTTGATTCCTATTAACATCAACAATGTTTTCCAGGGCAATTTGTTAAATCAAATGACACATACAACAAGGAAAATAATTACCACAATTTGAAAAGGATTTGTTGCTTCATCACGAACACACCTCAAATCGATAAACTCACATGATGCGCAATAAAGTCCAGATGCACAATCACTGTCACTTGAGCAAGGATCTAGAAGCTGAAGAATTGTCCTCAAATTTCAAAAAAATAACAAAGTGAGTTCAATTTCAATTGCTAGTGAAACCTACAATATATGACCAACAAATACCCTGTTTTCAGCGTGTGCACTGTGAATAAAATAAAATTCAAGTAAAATCCTATGATATGTGAACATCAGATATCTTGTCTTGTCATGTACTCTGCTAAATGAAATACATCTCCAGATAAAAACACTCTAACATAGCCTTAGAATGACCTTAATTATACAAAATAAGCTTTCACAAGAAACAATTAACACATGACAAAACTAGGAATCGAATGCCGAAACTTCCAAACATACAAATTATAATATGTAATCACATATTAGCTCATCATTTAAGCAATGCAAATAAAATGAATAAGCCCGGTCATTTAATTCTTATCCACTTCAAAGACCTATCAGTTCTATCTTTTTCGAAATTCCTAAATGACTGGCATGAAGATGTTCAAGTCATAGCATTGAGACGGCCGGGCTTAAAGAGCACGCACTAAGGTTTGATTTCCTATGTGGCTCTGGTACCGCTCTTACACCGTTCGCGTCATCTTCCGTTTCCCGTTTTATTTTCCACTGCACTCCTCTGACTCGCGACAGTCACTGTTACTGCAACTTCCGCCCAATCCAGCTGTCACACTCGTCGATAATGAAACTGACGGGTTAAGTTTAAATTTAATTTTGAATCTGCCTCTCCCGCTCAAGCAGCAACAGGAGGATTTCTATTGCTGGGAGCTTTGGAACAGGGTGTGGACATCCGTCAAACCAAAGAAGGATTATTATCAGATATTACTGTTCGAATTTCTCTGGTAGACATGTATGCAAAATGCGGAAGCAAAGACAGGGTACGTGAACTGTTTGAGCGAATGCCTCAAATAAATGCGGCCTCATGGAATGCTATGATTGCAGGATATACAAAAAATGTTAGAAACTCTTAACTAAATGCAATTGGCAGCCGTAAAGCCAGCCCTCGCAACCTTTGGCAGTATTCCTCCCGCCTCTGCCAAAATGGGAGCTTTGGAACAGGGCATGGACACATCACAGGAAAATGTATAGAGGAATTCTGTCAGATGTTAGGGACCATTGGAGTGGTTGTAACCCCGCAAATTGTGTTGAATGTAATTGTGACTCAAATGTTTAGAAACATGTTTGTGTCTATGTGTATCCATGCTTGTGCATATGTCAATTGGTCAATCTAGTGATATTGAGTTCTAAATTGGCTAATGGGTCGATGTCATAGTTTTCCTAGATTGGCTAAGTGGTGGATTCCATGGTTCTCTTGGATTGGTTCTAGAAATTAGCTACAAAATTGCTTAGATTCTAGAATCACTATACCTTGATCAAATGGGTTGAAAACCTCTAAAAGGCCACACACCTCAATAAAATCCTTATGAAGTTGAACAAGTCATTGTAATGGTGCATAGGAGGAAAAGTAGACATGCTACTTGGGCTGGCACCCAAGAAAAGTACTCTACACTAATAATTAATTGGTAACAAATGTTCCTAAATTATATGAATTAATGAATAACTTTTGTTACAATAAAGATGAATGTATATTATCTCTAAATTCATGAATCTAATTGCAATTATATTTGACTATTGTAATGAACTTTGTGATATGGGTTTACCCAATATGTTTATGGGAGAAAGGGGTAGATTTGCTTAAGGACTTCATCAAAGATGTGTAGTAGGAAGCATTAAGGATTGTTGGGTGATAGTTGGCAATCATCAAATTACTGGAACTAAGGATCAAGAGGCTTGTTATTTTTTTTCTTAAGGCATTAAGTAGCAAAGTCTAGAGAATTGTAAAGGATATGTAAATAGTTAAAGATTATAATACTTTGTGTAAACTAGTTGTGTAAAATTTAACCCATCACCTCAAAGATAGAGTTAGTTTTTGAATACTATGATTCAATTGTGTGATATAAATTACTTAAGGCTTGTATAAACTTCCTAGAAGGCGTAATTAGTACAAGGCTTGTGTGATATTATTATTTGGGTGAATTTAAAAGACATGTGACATGATTCTTTAATGTTCTAGTTATTGAAACTAGCTACTTAAGTGTACTTGACCTAGAGGGAATGCTCTAGACAATTGGAGCCATGGATGGTTAGAGGCTAAAGCGTAATATTTATGGAATTCCTAAATTTGGTAAGTAATTCTAGATTATGTCATAAATTGAGCATATAGCCTAGATATAAATCAAGTCTTGTAAATGTTCAAGATTTGTTAACAAATAATTGTATAAACCCTATGGATAAATCATAAAAGGAAGTATTACCATAACTTTTTGAGGAAAATTGTAATAGCATGGACTAGAACCATTATCATATGGCTCTTTGCAAGATTCAATGATTTAAAGTCTAAATAATTTAAAAATTAAAGATTTTTTCTTGAATTAATTATAATAAGTCTTTGAGTCCCTTCATGATAATTGCTTTATCAATCCTATCCTTTGAGACTAGATTCTTTTGTAATATTGAAGCCTAATTTTGTTTCCAAGTCTTAATAACTCCTAACCATCATTTCCTTAAGAAAATTGTTTCAACTATGGATGTCTTAGAGTAAATATCTAATGGACACATTTCCCTAAGAGGAAAGAATCCTTGAAAATAATCCTAAGTCAAGAAAAATCCCTATTCATTATTCTATCAAGTGAAGTCTAAGTCATCAATTGATTAGAGTTAAACATGCACTTATGCCTATCCTCTAAGTGGGAATCTGAATATTGCCCCTATAAAAAAATACAATTTTAGCTATGTTAACATTAAAAGGATCCTCGCATCCACTAGGAGTTTTAGGAACAAACAAGTGTCAAATCTAAACTTGAGGTCTCAAGAGTAAAATCAAATTTATAAATACCCACATCTATAGCAAATTTTAAATATAATCACATGTCAAGATTAAAATTAAGAGCTCTTTAATTTATAATTGCACTCCTTTTTTATTTGGATCCTAAAAATGTTGTGATTTATGTTATTCTCTCAAACATATATATAAAAGTGGGCAAGTGGCATGATGTTCAAATGGTAAGGAGATTGATGAAAGATAAAGGAATTAAACAAAATCTCAAATGTAGTTGGTTTGAAGGCCATAAAATGGTATGTTATTTTTATGTAGGAAATATATTACATCCATAGACACAATATTTCTATATGTAAATTTGGAAACATTGTTTGGGAGATGAAGGCAATAGGGTGTTTTCAAGATTCAAGACATTTACTTAGTGATATGGATTCAAAGGAAGAAAAATAATCATTTATTTGCCACCATAGTGCAAATTTGGAAATTATTTTTGCTTTGTGGTACACAACCCTTAGAATAACTATTAGAGCTATGAAGAACGTATGCACGTTGATTGCCACATTGCAACAAAATTTATCTCCAAGATCATTGCAAGAGGACTTGTTGTGAGGGATATGAATTACACCCATCATTTTAAACATGGATAGTTTTCGTGTGGAGATTATTGGTGACACTAAATGAAGTATTACAAAAATTAGGATTCACTATAATTATGTGCACCATGTTAGACTTGCATGAGGGAACAAGGTTTTATTTCTATTTTTCAAGAAATTTTTATTAGTTTTATTTTTTATTTGAGTTTTCGGCAATCTAGAATATCATGTTGGATTTATAAAATTAGATGCATAGAGTGCAATGAAGATCACTACTAATATTCATTGTTGGGGTATCTATCAAAGAATTATTTTATGATAACATTGATGTTTAATTAAATGGTTTTTATAAAAACTACAAATTATGTATGAAATGAAAATTTGTAGGAGGTAGAGAAAGAGAAAATAAAAGGTGAAGAAAACTCCAAAGTAAATGGAAAGATACTTGATCAATAGGAAATGGGAGAGGATGCCTCACAATTACTATTACTATTTTGTATATTTTTTTGTTTGGACTAATTGTATTATCTTTTGTCTATGTTAGGTTAACTATTTAATTGCACATTATAGATTAATTGTATTATATTTTGTCTATGTTAGGTAATTGGTAAAGAAGAAACATTTGAATTTTGTGAAATTCATTGGACACTATAGTATCATCTGAATGCTCAAGAATATTGCACTCATATCTTAGAGAAATTATTCAAAATTTAACATGAGATTTTATTTCAGTAAGAATAATCAAAGAGCAATAGAAAATTTGGTAATCTGGTGAAGAAAAAATGACCAAGGTTGAGGTTAAAATGATCCCTAAATATGATATGGGAATGGTTACTAAATCCTAAGACAAAATTTATGAAATTGAAGGGTATGCAATTTTTGATGTAACAAAGGGTTTATCATATATTAGGTCCAGTTGTTGATGAATTAAGTGTTATTTTTATCTCTTTTATTATCCTATCAAAATACCTTAGGGAAAACCTACCTTGATATAGAAGAGCCTAACAATGAAGCAAATATGTCCAATTCTTACATATAGTTTTTTCTTGTTTCTACTATCTAATCATAACTTTATCCCACAAACCAATCTCAACATTCACTAGAATTAGGTTTTTGTGTTTTCTTTAGGATTTGTGGAGCCATAATTGTGATCAACAACATAGTTAAAGTACAATACATATGCCAAATGTATTACTAATGCAACCTCTTCACTTTATATTATGTATATCAAGCCTATACAAATATTCATGGATTTAATAATTTCAAATAATTGGTAAGGATTGGTGATCAAGGATGAAACATAATGGTTGAAGTTACACTCACTTGTTTAGCCATTTTTTCATTTCTTCAAAAAATGTAACATGTCATACTCTCCTTCACAAAGGATAACATCTAATAAATATAAATTATCACACAAAACATAAATCATTGGGCAACTTGGCTATATTTTGAATTACTCCTTTATGACGCAAGCCCAATTAGGCATCCACCTACTTTCATCTTGACCAATAACTATTTGACACTTAAGTCCATGACATCTAGAAAAGAAAACTACAAACAACTCTTTTATGAATGGATAAATGATAAAATTCACAACAAAAAATTCAACCATTTTTGTTCATGTATAGAGTAAAGAGAATACATGTGACTATACATTACTAATGTGCCAATACAAAAGTGAGAATATCTTGTTAAATGAACACAAATATTTTTTTACCTATCTTAAGTCAAAGGTAAATTAGAAATAAACTACATGGGGAATAGTACGGACTTAGGCATTGTTATAATATTCCACCATCATTATAACATAAAATATTATCAAAATCATAAATATTTAATAAACGTATGTGGGGGAAACAAATAAAAAAAAGGGCATCAATCATATAGCTAGGTAAAGGCATACAAAATAGGATGAAACCCTAATTTGAATTTCTTGGATTGATTGTCAATGTTAAGCATGCCAAAGCACTATAAAGAGATAGAAATAGGTTATTCCAAGAATGGATGTCAACGACACCTCTTGTTAGGGACTTAAATGTCCAAAAGGTACAACAAGAATCTAGAAGTCTCTAATAGAGCATACCAAACCAAGAAGATAGGGAGAAGAATAAAATAAGGCCACAAACTAAAATGCACAAGAACTATGTACAAATATAAATTAAACATAAAAGAAAGAGAAACCTAAAACTTAAAGGCTTGCAATGAACAACATTACCCACATTATTAGAGACATGCATTTACAACTAGGAAGATTCTAGCTCATACATATGAATCTACAATGGTCCATACAAAAAATGTGATACACTATCCTATACAAGGACCTCTTGTGCCTAAAGGTTATAGGAAAACATAAAACTAATACTTTCCTAAATCAAAAACAAAAATTTAGATTAGTTATCCCATTCTTTTCATTATAGTGCAATTACTACCTAGATAAAATATAAATATTCTCATACATTCAAGAATGTACACATGGGCATGTTTTGGTTGAAGATCGAGAATAAAAATTAACTTTTGGGCCCTTATATGAATCAAATAGCTTATTATGCAACACATAGAAATCATGCATATTAACATTACCATAGTTGCATCTAGTATTTACACTAATATTACATGGTTCATCATTATTGGAAAGTGAGTCTATCCCAACACATAGGAAAATAAAATTCTTCATAATATAATGTCTTGGCATTATCTTAAATCCAAACCACTTTAGATATATTAATATCAAACTTAAATGCCTCATATTCACATGTTGCAAAATGACATACTAGGCTACATGATTTTTATAAAGAAAACTTTTTATTCAGAAATCCTAATGAAAACTCTCAAATATAGGAAAATTCTTTAAATAAACTATATTGGGTTAATTATATAGGTCACCTAAAATGTGTAGTTCATCTTCTTCTTTCATTTGCACAAAGATCCAAATATTACTTCTAATAACAATTTGGTTAACTTTATTAATGTTTGTAAAATATTATTGGAACAAGAAAAACTAATGCTATGCTCAAAATAGAAAAAAACATATACACTTGAGTCATATAGGTAGCTCAAACCATCATTTAGATCATTGAAGCTAAATATGGAAAGTTGAGGCACCACATGTGAAGGACCTAGTTTTTCATATTGCAAGCTCTCTATTTTTTATCACATTCATTGTAACATGCTATGTGAGACTCATTACTATAACCAAATTCATTAATAAATCTACTAGAAAATTTATTAATAAATATTGATAAATTGACTTCATTATTAGTTTATTCATCTTCTTTTGTTAGAACTTCTCTTTTAGCATATTTTGTATCTAATTGTTGGAATGCTACAGATCAAAGGAATGAATCACCATATACTACAACTTGGTCATTAGCATCACAAATATTTATAGCTAACTTATTAGACTAAACATACAAATCTAAGGGATTATCAATAGAAACAATTTTGGATATAAAATGTAACATCATTGATACCCTAATGGTTTCATCAATGTGTTTACCTCAATAATAATCATATAAGGGACTTATGAGATTCATCTCTTTTGAAAAAATATTATACTTAAGATCAAAGACTCCATGATAGAATCTCAAACATTCTTATATAATAGATCAAGTACACGCTTAGGGATATTTATCACAACTTAAAGTGAGATTATCTAATATTAAATGGACAAATTGGTTCATTTTTATTTTTCTAAATATTAGAAAGCTATGCAATTAACCCACTAAGATCAAATTCATCTCTAAACTACTCAATAATAGTAGCTTGAAATTTTTCATAATATGAAATATAATTATCTAAGAAGCTAATATAATTATATTTTAATTACCCCTCTAATAGTGAACAAATAGTTTCAACAATACATCCTCAAAAAATATCTTGAAATAATTCATTAGCCTAAGACATGAAGATGCAAACTATGTAATGTAAATCACTCCCATCAAATAAGGACAATTAATTTTTTAGTGTATTGGGTATTGAATTTATAAATTTAGATGTTCTATCGAACTTAATTTTTTTATTTCTCTTAGTAAGAAAGGGCAGTCTTTCATGTTGAACTCTATAGGATTATAGGTAAGAATACAAGACCTTTAACTAAAAAAGTCCTTGGTTAATCTTGTAAATTTCTTCTATGTTTACAATTGTTATTGATATAGACAAACAATGCTTATTATTAATATTTGAGTGACTACCTGTATAGAGTACACTTACCTTTAGATTCATCATATGTTTCTTTCGAGAATATTTTTCTTAGAAACATTCTCACTAAGAACCCATATTCAAATGCATAGACTATATGCCCATGTAATATATCAAATAACCCATAAAACTCATCACTACCTAATAAGTGATAGCTTTCAATCATGAAGACATGCAATAAAAAATAATAAGAACCTTAATAATTTGATGTCTTCGGATGCATTTTGTTAATATCTTGCAACCATGAGAACAATATTTCTTCGAGCCATTCTATCAAACAGTTCTCATGCCTTGTCTTTGAAAAGTAGTAGCAAAGAAAAAAAGACATCAAAGCATCTTTTTGTTTCTATAGGTGATGGGAGTCTGGACTCTTGAGCAAATATTTCATAGACATGAGCCCAAAAGGAATATCTTGAGCAATAGAAATCATTTGGTTGTTGTTTAAGCAAGAGAGGTAGATTCAAAATTTAAATTCAAACTTAACCGATTAGTTTCATTATCAATGAGTGTGACAACTAGATTGGGCGAAAGTTGCAATGACCGTGACTATCAAGAGTCAGAGGAGTGCAATGGAAAAGAAAATGGGAAACAAAAAATGAAAATAAAATAGAGAATTTGATTAAACGGTGTAAGAGTGGGATCGAAAACCACGTAGGAAGTCAAACCTTAGTGTGTGCTCTTTAAGCCCAACCAATTGAGACTCAATAAGAACTCTGAAAGCTGACATTTTACTCAAACAAAGACTTGATAAAAAAACTGTCATAGCTCAATTTTTCCTTTTTAAATACATATAGTGTAATATAATATAAGATTTTTTTTATAAGTTTCTTCCCCCTAAATTGTTTTATCGTATTTTTTCTTTTCTTTCTTCGTTTATTGAAGCAAACTCAATGAAGACTTCCTAGGTGAAGTCACAACACTATTGTTCAAATTTTCAAAAAAAACCTTCCCAGCAAATGAGTTTCCATCACAATTGTCCTAAACTATTATCAATATAGTTTTTCCTCACTCTCCAACTCTATAGTCGGGCTTATCCGATACACTCTAAGGGTACACTCCTTAGGTGGCCGAGCCCACAACATTTTTAAACCCGTCACTTTTCCTGTTTTCATTTTCACTTTTGTCGATGTTGTTTCCATTTTCGGGCACTCTTCAGCTCCCCAAAAAATTATGTATTTCAGTTTTAATCTCATTTGCTGAGGGAAACAATGCAAGGGAGGAGGACATTATAAAAAGTATAAACGGTAACTTAAGTGTGTTAGCCCCGTCATAAAATATTAAACTTTCTAAATTGCCATGCTTTTTATACCGTGGACAATAACCTAGGTATAAGAGCATTAGTTTTAGTTTTTGACTTTTCATATTTTAATAATTATTAATAGTAAATTATTAAACATAATTAATTAATTTTCAATTTTTTTTTTTTAATAAATCTATTAATAATAAATTATTTATAATTGGTATTTAATAAGATTTTTTTAAAAAATTAGATGATAATAATAATAAATAATAAACAATCAATAATAATTAAAAATAAAATTTCAATAACAATTCTAATTAAAATTATTAAAAATAATCAATAGATTATTAATTATTTAAAATTAAAAAATTAATTACACATAACAATAAATTATTAAAAAATTGAATAAAAATGGCATTTGGAGTGGGCTCTGGATTTTGGCTCCATCCCTAGTAGCATGGCACATATGGAAGGAAAGGAACAAACACATATTTAAGGAGAAATCATTAAACAGACAACTCATTTTTAAAATCCAAGAAGCCATAATTGAGATGGCAAATAACAGAATCAGGTTAGGCTCAAAATCAAAGTTTTTAAAATGGGACGAGGAGATCCTTAAGACGTGGAAAGGTCTAAGCTTTAAAAAGCTCATGCCAGCAACCAAAACAAAAATTAACAGAAAGGAGATCTTTTGGACAAAGCCGAAAAGGTTGAAGTGGAAACTAAATTTTAACGGGGCTGCAAAGGGCAATCCCGGAAGGGCAGGGGCTAGCTGCATAATTAGAGACTTTGCGGGTGATTGTGTGTGGGTGGCATCGAAAAAACTAGGGACATGCACCAATAACAACACGGAGTTGGAGGCATTGTGGCTTGGATTACAGCTTTGCATACAAAAAGGCATTGATTTGGTGAAAATAGAAGGTGATTCAATGCTATGTATATAGGAAATCACTACAAGCAAATCTCCAAACTGGAAAATAAATGATTGGATTGCAACAATTAGAGATTTGCTTGGGAAGTTGGTGGATTACACTATATCGCACATTTACAGGGAAGCGAATAAAGCTGCAGATCTTTTGGCAAACATGGGAGTTGCGCAGTCAGAAAAGGTGGTTACGTGTTCCTCTCCAGTACAATGGTTGGGTCTGCAATATGTGCTGTTAGAGGACAATATGATCTGCCATCTTGATTTTGTCCCTGATTCCAAGCCCACGTGGTCTTGAAAGCGAGGAACTGTTGTACCCCCGAGGGGGCTAGGACAGATTTGATGCGGATTCGGGAATGTCTTGGACTGTTGGGTCTTGGACTCTCCTGGTTAAAAATTGGCCCTCTACAATCTATATAGGAGTGGCTATTTCGCTCTAAATGGCAGGTCGTAGTAGTTTTATGAGGTATCACAGACGCGAAAATGGTGTTTCAATTCGACCTTCTCTGTCGATGCGCATTGGAGTCCATGGACATGCAATGTTGGCGTATCTTCACCTCGCGGAGTCAGGAGGTGCATAGGGCGATAGTGGGAACGGTCTCCACAGTCCTAAACCTCAACCAACACTAGTGTGATGGTAGGGTGTATGAGGTAATAATAATGCTCTAGTGGATATCTAAGAATCCAGGGAGCGAGTGGTGGTGGGGCTTCGTGGTTTTGTGGTGCAGGCCAACGTCCAAGCGATGGCCAGTTCGACTATGGATATGGGCTCAGAAGGATGGGTGAGCTTCTTACGCATGTACTTCGATCCAGCGATGGTAAGCGACGATGAAGTAGAAGAAAAAGAACAAGTTGTTGGGGTGAATTGAATCCAAGGAGAGGAACTAGTCAATCTTCTGACTAACACTTGGGAGGTATTCAGGTCTAGGGTGATGAATGCAGATATGGAGTCGTTCGTCTGATATATGAATGAACACAATGCCTAGCTTGGCGAAGGAAGTCTGCAGAAACTCATTAGACTGGGAGGCCTTTTGGCCGTCATTTACCAGTCACTGGCAAATTGAACCCATGAGTTGTTTCTTGGCTGTTACTCACTACTATCCGGGCATAGATTTGCCTTTTATCGAATGTAATCGGGAGCTACCCCCTTTGGTAGTACTCATCTATAAAATAAATAAATAAATAAATTATTAAAAAATTATTAGTTAAAAATCATTTTTAAATAACCATTCTAATTAAAATTATTAAAAATAATCAATAATATTTTTTTTATTATTAATTATTTAAAATTAAAATTGATGAATAAATTACAAACAATGAATAATTTGACATTCTAATTTTGACAACATGATTTATGATTTTATTAAAAATTGATCATTTTGGATTTTGATAAACTTGACACACAAATGACAATGGCATATGCAAATTTGCAAATTCACAACGATGGAAAATTTGATGCCAACAATTTACCATGGGAAAACTCACCACCATGACAAATTCACTGCAAGTAAAATTCACCACCAACAATTCATGCCCATATTTCAAAATATATATTAAAAGTGTTAATTGTTGGTGGTGAATTTTACTTGCAGTGAATTTGTCATGACGGTGAATTTTCCCACAGTGAACTGTCATGGTGAATTATCTGTTAGTGAATTGTTGGCCATGAATTTTCCCAGAGCCAATGACAATTGAGTTTCAAATTGATTAACACAATAGACACTAAAACAAATTGAGAGATTGTTATGAGAGTAGTGATGCAACTTTTCTAATTAGAGTGTCTTCCATGAGATTACAATTCTTTTAAGACATTTTGTTAAATAGTTCACAAGCTTTCTCTATCCTTCCACATTTTACATAGATTTCAAAAGGGAATCTACAACCACAACATTTGAGTTAAATAATTCATCTTCATGTTATGTTTTCATTATGATTGGTTGACTCTTATACTAAATTTTAGTGTTGTTTGTGTTTTGACTAGATTAGATTCATATTTTTTAGTTTGCTTTATCAAGCTTATAATTGCATGCACATATAATGAACTATAGTTTAGTTATGAACCTTGGTCTCTTCAAAATAATCAAACAAGATTAGGGAAAAGAAGGAACACACACCAAACTACACAATAGGGGTATTTGTGGCTTTGTTGGTTTGCTTTATATAATCTATTGTTTCCTATAAGGAGAAATCAATCACTGCACAAATGAAAGATGATTGATTATCTATTGAATATTCTTTTATATGTTTTGAAATGGAAGAGATTTACATCTCTATGAAAATTGGTGTATGCTAGCAGTCAACTTATTATCTTATTTATAGTATTTCCTTAGCTTTGTATACTAACAAATTCAAGGTAGAGGGTAACATGATCCTTTGAATTGGATACTACATAAAAACTTATGTGTTACAATCATTGCTTCCATTGTTTGGATTTTTATATTGGGATGCATATATTTTTAAAATCAACAAACTCTTTTAATGTCTTACCAAAATTAATATTATTAATAATATCAAACTTATAAACATGTATGCAAAATAAGAACATAAATAAGAAATATATGGTAATAGTTTCTTCAACAAAGGATTCAAAGTGATGTGGAATACAAGGACTGTAAGATATCCATAAAATAGATCTACATTGAAAAGTTTGTAGGAAAATTCAAGAAAATACAATGCAAAGCCAAATAAATGTGAAATTATGTACTATAATGATCTTAGAATATACACATAATGGATTTGTTGAAAATGTTTTAGAAACTTTCAAGCAAATGCAATTGGTAGATGCAAAAACAAATTCCACAACCTTCACCAAAATCCTTGTTGGTATCCTTAATATGGGAGATTTGGAACAAGGTATATAAATCCATCAAAGCATAATATGAATATGAATTTTCTCAAATGTTATGGTTATAGATGCCCTTTTAAAATTTATGCAAAATGTGGGAGGATAGACAAAGCTTGTGAACTATTTCAAGAATTGTCTCAAAGATTTGTAATCTCTCAATTTATTTTACTGTCTATTTTGTTATACCCAATGTTCTAAATTAGGTATAACATGATAGAAATTAAAAAAATTTGAGAGATTGTTATGAGAGTAGTGATGCAACTTTTCTAATTCTAGAGTGTATTACATGAGATTACAATTCTTTGAGGCATTGTGTCAAATAGTTCATGATCTTTTTCTATCCCCCCACATTTTGCATAGATTTCAAAAGGGCATCTACAACCACAACATTTGAGAAAATTCATCTTCATATTATGTTTTCATTATGATTGGTTGACTCTTATACTAAATCTGAGTGTTGTTTGTGTTTTGACTAGAGTAGATTAATATTTTTTTAGTTTTCTCTATCAAGCTCAAAAGTACATGCACATAGAATGAGCTATAGTTTAGTTACAAACCTTGGTCTCTTCAAAATAATTAGAGAAGATTAGGGAGAGGAAGGAACACACACCAAACTACAAAATAGGGGTAGTTGTGGCTTCGTTGGTTTGCTTTATTTACTCTATGTGTTTCCTACAAGGAGAAATTAATCACTATAAAAATGAAAGATGGTTGATTATCTACTAAATATTGTTTTGTGTGTTTTGAAATGGAAGATATCTACATCTCTATGAAAATTGGTATATGTTAATAGTCAACTTATTATCTTATTTATAACACTTCCTTATTTTTATATACTAACAAATTCAAGGTAGAGGGTAACATGATTCTTTGAGTTGGATACTACATAAAAATTTATATGTTACAGTCATTGCTTCCATTGTTTGCATTTTTACATTGGGATGCATATATTTTTATAATCAACAATCTTTTGATGACTTGCCAAAATTAATATTATTAATAATTTCAAACTTTTATAAATATGTATGAAAAATAAGAACATAAATAAGAATTATATTGTAATATTTTCTTCAACAAAGGATTCAAATTCATGTGGACCATACAAAGATTGTAAGATATACACAAAATGGATCTACATTGAAAAGTTGGTAGGAAAATTCAAGCAAATACAATTGGTAGATGCAAAGCCAAATAAATGTGAATTTGTGGACTATAATGATTGTAGAATATACATAATGGATTTGTTGAAAAGATTTTAGAAACTTTCAATCAAATGCATCTGGTAGATGCAAAGAAAAATTTCACAACCTTCACCAAAATCCTTGTCGATTTCCTTAATATAGGAGATTTTGAACAAGGTATGGACATCCATCAAAGCATAATATGAAGATTAATTTTCTCAAATGTTGTGGTTGTAGATGCCCTTTTGAATTCTATGCAAAATGTGGGAGGATAGATGAAGCTTGTGAACTATTTGACAAAATGTCTCAAAGAATTATAATCTCATGGAATACACTCTAATTAGAAAAGTTGCATCACTACCCTCATAACAATCTCTTAATTTGTTTTAGTTTCTATTGTGTTACTCAATTTGAAACTTAATTGTGATACATTAAATATTTCATTGTCAAATTGTCACTTGTGTCAATTTGTCAAAATCCAAAATGATCATTTTTTAATAAAATCATAGATCATGCAATATTGTTATGGGTGACCTTTTGGGAAGGCCTAGTGCTTCATCTTTGTGAGCATCATCTAGATGTAATGAGTGCTAAGTGGACCATTCATTATCATGAGAGATGGGTTCTTATGAAATACTACTCATGAAACATGGGTCAACGGGTTTGACTTGTAAAACTACACAATTGAATCTTGATAGCAATATCACAATTTGACACATTGTGGAAGATACCTCCTACTTATCAATAGATCATGTTATCAAAATCTAGAATTTCAATTTATGAATTATTTGTAATTACTCATCAATTTTATTTTAAATAATTAATAATAAAAAAAATATTATTGATTATTTTAATAAATTTAGATAGAATTTTTATTTAAAATTCATTTTTAACTAATAATTTATTATTATATGTAATTAATTTTTTTAATTTTAAATAATTAATAATCAATCATTTATTTTTTAATAATTTTAATTAGAATTTTTATTTAAAATTGATTTTTAATTAATAAATTATTATTATAATTTGTAGTTATTTTTTAAAATAATTTGAATTAAAATTGTTATTTAAAATTGATTTTTAATCAATAATTTATTATTATTTGTAATTAATTTTTTGAAATTATTATTAGTTGTTGATTATTTATTATTATCATTATCTAAAAATCTTTTTAAAAAGTCTAACTAAATATCAATTATGAATAATT
>VDFB02271358.1:913568837-913735470 GCA_007258455.2 Sequoia sempervirens
TTGCTCCCAATGCCTATACCTGCAAGGTCTACATGACTTGGCACACGCATAAGATCAAAGATAGTTAGCACATGATTACTAAGACAAGCTATATAAATCAATGGTAGTTTTTACGTTATCGGGAATAAACGACAATTCTCAAACAAGACTCAGAAGAACAGTCCTAGGGGTTTGACCTAATGCCTCGGGGGCTCATCACTTGATGGCCTTGCCTACATATATAATTCGCAGAGGCACCGTAGTTTGACAACTTGAGTTGCTCCAACTCACCCACATGGGATATAACCATTAGTTTCCAATGAACGACTCGACTTTCTTCATATGCATAACACTATAACACTGACATAAAACAACATGCAATGAGTACAACATTGCTTGATTAGGAGACTCTTTCGAATAGTTTCGAAACAAGACTCACAACAAGGGTGTACTAATGCATAAAAGCCACCAAACAAATACATGTGCGAGGCATGAACCATCTCGCTCATAGGAATAAGTAGGGAAAAACAAATCATGGAATAGAGTACACCCACGAGAACTTAAAATATGAATACGATCAAGGGAAACACAAAGGTTTAAACATGGGAAAACTCAACACCAAAACGGATTTCCCATCACATAGGCTACAATCCCATGATCTAGACTACAATTCATACTTTACAAATGAACAATGAGGCAGAACGAGGGTTAGTCATCAAAGCAAGACCTTCAAACTCAACAAAATTGACATAGTCCCCTCAATGCAAAACAAAACTCAAGAACAAATCCCCTTAATGACCATTAGTCACAAATGAGCTCCCTCTTACAAGCACACCCAACAATCAGTCATATTTCCAAAATTTATTCCATTCCCTTATTCTTTCCCAATTACTCACATGAATAAAAGAGTTATTTTAATAAGTAACCTCCTAGTCTTTTTTAAAAGCATTATCGCTTAAATCTTTAACCCTAAAACTACTTTCTAATAAATAATAATTCCACTAAATGAATATCTTTATCTCGAATTAGATTATTTGAAGAATACTAATCTTCATGATACAATACTATATTTACAAAATACCACACATCATAATTAAAATACTCTGTAGAAAGAACACTATTAGCTGTACAAAATTCAGTAAATAATGAGATTTCCAAAATTCCCATTAACATCATATAAACATAAAATTCTATATCTTCTTTTAAACTTAACTTAATTAACTAATTCCCATAAAGGATAATTACTTAAATATTTAATGTTATATAAAGGACTAAATTTACTCATATTTTCTAAAAATATAACTCTTTAAAATTTAATCTACGAAATTCCTTTCTTTCATAATAATATAATTCAGGATCACTTATAAATTTTAAAATTCTATTCTATAACATTTGATTCACTCAACTTAATTAAATCTTTTAATCATCAATATTTACTCATTCGATTCCTTAATTCACTAACAGGGTAAAATGAAACCCTATTAAAATTATAATATTCGATTCCTTAATTCACTAACAAGGTAAAATGAAACCCTATTAAAATTATAATATTCGATTCCTTAACTTATACCTTTATTTACTTCAAAATAATTAAAGTGAATCATTTGGTGACCAATTAATAATCTTTATTTTAATTTCCTTTAAGACATTATTTACTAAAACTTGTTTCAAATGCAATCATAATAATAAATAATTATCTAATCTAAGACATAAACATTAATATGTTAAGTATTCCTATTTTGTATATTTATACCTCTTTATGAACTTTCTAAAACTATAACAAACTAAGGTTTCAAGAGATGAATCTTTTAAGTTAACTCTAGTAATGAGAAGAGACTCAACACATGATCCATGGTAACCATCTTTCTTATTTACATTACCAATGACAACAAAATGCTTTCCTTTATTTAACTAAACTTTCCTATAGTTATCTAAATGCTTCACTTATTTACAAGATTTATCCCTAGAATAATTATCATATTTAAAGAAATTCATAATCTATATGTTCTTGACAACACTCTTAGTAATAGGATGGAAAATCATTACATTTAAATGTGTATACTCTCCCAAGAAAACCCAGCTACACATAAGTAGATAAATTGTTGTATCAACATTCAACTAAATAGTTAAATGACTTATTTGAGATGAACATTATTACTTGAATTAGCCAATTGATATATATATATATATATATATATATATATATATAGCTTGAATAAGATTGACATTATATTGTAAAATAATGTACTCTTGATAATCCAAATATCTAAATTCAAGTATGTAAATTAATGGCAAAGTCATGATGATTTTATTGCTAAGACTTATAAGTCATGACACTATAGGGGTTTGATGCACACTAGCTATTATGAAAGTTTCATTGAAAATCCATGTAACTCAATAATATTGAAAGTCATTTCCAACTCCAATGCACACCATATATGCCATATTCAATTATAACCATGTAACACACTAGAATTGATGTCACTCACCCATGAATGAACAAGCTTTCTAGGCATGACCCAGTAGTTTGATGTACATTAGCCTTATAAATAAAAACCGTATTCCTAATGCATAAGTGGAGTACACCACACCATGAGACTAAATGAGGTATTTACTATTGGACTCTTGGCATAAAATCCTTATAACACATTATTAAACATATGAAAAATATTAAATAAATAATACATAAATTCACCGTGGTAAAAAGTAAAATAAATGCATTTCTATGTTGTATTTTCTGAGTTTTCCTCCATAGAAAAGGCTTTAGAAACTTTCAAGACAATGCAATTGGCAGATGATGCCAATGAAACCAGGGAAATTATTTTATTATATATATATATATATATTTTTTAAATCTATGCGCCCTATCCTATTCAAGCGCTGCCGCTACAACAGGTTGACAATGAAATCTAGGAGATTATTTAAATTTATACACTCTCCATAATCTAAACACTATGGAAAGGCACGTGAGCTGTTCTCAGAATGCCTTTAAGAAATGTGATCTCAAGGAATGCAATGAATGCGAGATATGCACAAAATGGATTTAATGTATCACTTGGGTTTCAGAATTTGCAGTTGCAGACTGATAACTCCAAAACACAGAATTATTCATCGCTCTTTGCCGACACTGTGGTTGCTAAGGATAAAGGGCCTGAAAATGCAACTGGAGGTTAGCTCCATGGTATACTCAGATGTTGCATACTCATTTAACGATGATGATGAAGGTGAGGCAGTTAAAGAAAGACCCAAAGCTGATGCAAATGGAGGAGAATCCGACGTCTCAAGGAGGACATGGACTTATTAAACAGGCTTTAGAAACTTTCAAGCAAATGCAATTGGCAGGTGACGCCAAAGAACCAAGGAGGTTATTTAATCCTTTAAACTTACTATTATTTTTCCAGAGCTGCGGCTGAGACAGGTTCAAATGAAGGTAGGAGATCTTAAGAGTTCTCCCTCAAATTTGAAAAGGTTCCGGAGGTCCACCCTGAGAACTGTGAAAGCTTAAAAACTATAGGCTATATACATGCTAACAAGAGCAGGCAGAGAAGGCTTTTGGAAATTTTAAGAAAGGCAACTCATGAAAGAGTTGACTGAGATGTTCTAGTTTCAACTAACTGCCTTCTCATGGGATCTCATTCATATTAAAATCTTGCATGACCTTAGCAAAGTATAAATGATTATGACACCGCAGCTGCTACTACATGGCATCTGTTAGAAAAGCCAGAGGCCACAGGATTTTGTGTTACCATTCTTGGGCTGGGATAGGTTACGAGTGGAATCAGAGAGATTATTAAATCTCTACAACATTCTAATTTTAAATGCTACAGATGTGACAGGTTGCCAACGAAATTAGGAAGATTATTTAAATTTATACATCATCCAAAGTCTAAATTCTACAGCTGTGATTTGTTTTTTTTTTTTTAAATAAGTCTGAGAAAGGAATTGTTTGGCCAAATACGGTGGGCAAAGGCAACATAGAACAGAGCTAAAAGATGTTTCAAATGTAGCATGGTACAAGGCAAATGGCAGATTTGTATGCAAAATGTGGAACACAGGCAAGACACATGAACTATTTGATAGAATGCCTTCCATTAACAGATAATAATAGAATTGCCTTAGAATGAAATAAAACATTGTAGAAGTGGTCCATCCGTATGCATAGACCTCCTTTCTTTAGAAGTGAAAGCTTGGCAAGAGACTTACCTCAATTTTCTGCACAAAGTACTCTTCGTAGGTGACACAACAGAATCCTCAACTTTCGCTAACATGCACTCTACCTCAGGTCTTTGCACGTTCCTCCTCTGCAAGCCCCAGAAGCCTCCCTAAGAACTCCCCACCCTAGGCCTTTCAGACCTTCCAGTTGCCAGTTTGTCTCGCCTAGACAAGGTACGCGCACTTCTCACAGAATGCCTCTAAGGAATGTTAGTACTATTTGACCGAATGCCACCCCAGAAGAGTAAACTCAGGAATTGTTGTAATGCACTGGTAGACAGGTATGCCCAAAAAGAACAAAGAAAAGTTGTGACAAAATAGAATGAATTTCACACCCTCCAAAGTTGTCGTGCACCCAAAAGAAGATGACGCCCTTCGAAAAGCATGCAGCATAAGGATGCCAAGACTAGGCACGTGGTACGTTGGAGGAAAAGCCTTGAATGAAGGTGGTGGGTACATGCAAGAAGAGGAAACCAAGGCCAGGCACGTGGAAAGAAGGAGAGAAAACATGAAGCTGGTTAAAGATAGAGGCAAGGACAGGTGGAAAACTTAGATGCCTCTTTTTAAAAAAAATTATTATTATTTTTATTATTATATATTTTAAATTGCTCCTCATCTCAAATGCATATAAAAGAAAGTCCTTATTAACAAACAACATAAATATAATTTATTAAAATTGATTAATGATATAATTAATAATCTAAAGACAATTATTATAATCATTAATTTATTTACATCATACAACTAATTTAAACAATACATATTAGCACTTTAGTATCCTACTAAGCTAATAATTTATTAGCTTTAATAATGTAATTATTAATAATCTGAAGGGCTCACTTAAATATTTAATTATGGAATCTAAGTCCTTATTATTTAATCAATGCAAACTTGAGAACCCAACATAACATCACAAGACACAAATAAACAACTCACTCAATGTTTAATGATAGCCGAAACGAAGGGGCACTGCAATCGCTCTTATGTCTCAGTCCTTTCCACACTACTAGGACTAATCTCTCTCACTCATATCCCCTCTCCCTCTATCTCATGTCTCACTCCTTTCCTATTGATATTGTGAAATCATTTCAAAGCACCAAATTTGGTGAGCGACAAATGTGTTTTTTACCTTGAAAAGGTAAAATAGGGGTTGACCTCGTGATTCAGGCCCACATGCTTCTGCTTTTGTCCGGTTCAATGCTTTATCCAATAGAGAAACACCTATTTTATGCAGTTGACTCCCTGTTGTACCAATCTATGCTTGATCCATCACCTTTTTGCCACCAATTTGGATTCCAGACAACGTAGATGAAGAAATTTTGAAGTTTCTACATCATTTTACATTAGCTCAGGTAATATATTCATTTTGGTAATATTGAAATGTTTATATTTAGTATGTTTTTTTATTTTTGACAATAATCTAAATTCATTTAATGATTTTATTAATCATAACAATTGGACATAGAATTCAACATTGAATTAGATGGGAGTTGCATAAAAAAGTTTAATTTTTATGAATTTGAAGAAAAAAATGAAAACCATGACATAATTTAGATGAATTCATGTTTAAACTTATATAAATGACATCAAATTAACACAAATTTTCTTATGAATTCTATTTGCATTGCTTATAGTAGTCCATTTCCAACATGCTTAGATAAATGAATTCAACTTAACGCAAGTTTTTTATTTTGTTTTGACAATTTATAGACCATTCATTTGATGATTTTATTAATCTTCATTGTTACACATAGAATTGAACATTAAATTCATTATTACTGATGGTTGTGGGAAAACTTTTATTTTCAACTAATTTGGAAAACCTAAGAGCTTTCATCAATGTTAATGTGCAAGTTTCTATTTATTTTTTTGTGCCATAAAGAATTCACCTTCATCATGTACTTAGATAATTTCAAGTGACTCAAGACATAGTTGGTTTAATGCAAATTTCCATTCATTCATACCATTTACTGTTCTAAGAAAAAAAAGGGAAAATAAGCACAAGATTCTCTAGTTTCCAAAGGTGGTAGCAACTTATACCCTGGGTTTTAAAAAAGTATTTGCTCCTAAGAACTTGTCCACACACCAAATACTCCCCTCAAACCCTTCTTAACATTGATCAATGCTTGCATGAAGCAATTTTGTACAAATGTGATGTAAAACAGGGAAGTAACTTGTCTCCAACCTCAAATTAAACCAATTCAAACCCTCTTTCAGATTTTACAACCTTTCCTTTCCCATCTTCTGAAAAATCACCTATTCTTCCTTGTAGGTTTTCAACAAAGGTTTGTTGACCTCAAAACACCATCAGGTTTCTTTGGAACAAATTTGAGAAAACAAAGCACCTGCGCTATCGTAGACCACAAATTAGGTCACTTTTACAAAGGGGCCCTACTGGAAACTCCTCCTCAATCCCAAAACTCAATGGGGAAGCAAAAAATAGTAAAAAAAACCTCCAATTTCACCATTTATTTGTAGTGACACACTTTCAAAGACATCTAAACAAGAAACCCTCATTTTAGGCAATTTACATGGGGGTTTATTGAAAAAATATATCCTAGACCTTGTCTAGCCCAACCACCACTTCAAACACCCTTAATTATGTTTGCATATGCTTATAAGTTCATTCACCAGCCTCTATCATCAATATTTCACCAAACCCTAGTTCAAAACCTCCATTTTCAAGCAAAATTTGCGCAAAAACCTTTGGGATAGCAACAAAAAAAGCATTCAAACATCTTCCCTGCTCCAATGAACCATGTAAACACCTAAATTATGCCTTAGTGAGCCATTCCACCAAGTTACAGAATAAAATAGTGGGTGAAATGGCTTAAAATGTCATTTTCATACACTCAAAACCCTTAAAACAGGGTATATAGACTAGTCCTCTGTAATTTCATTAATGTCATTTTACAACCTTTCCTTTCCTATCTTCCAAAAACTCACCTAATATTCCTTGTAGGTTTTCAACAAAGGTTTGTTGACCTCAAAACACCATTAGGTTTCTTTGGAACAACTTTTCCTAAACAAAGCATCTACACTGTCGTAGACCACAAATTAGGCCACTTTTACAAAGGGGGCCTATTTGAAACTCCTCCTCAATCCCAAAAATAAATGGGGAAGAAACAACCAATCAACAAAATCTCCAATTTCACCATTTATTTGCAGTGACACACTTTCGAAGACATCTAACAAGAAACCCTCATTTTAGGCAATTTACATGGGGGTTTATTGAAAAAACATATCCTAGTTGTCTAGCCCAACCACCACTTCAAACACCCTTAATTATGTCTGCATATGCTTATAAGTTCATTCACCAACCTCTATCATCAATATTTCACCAAACCCTAGTTCAAAACCCCCATTTTCAAGCAAAATTTGCACAAAAACCTTCAGGATAGCAACACAAAAAGCCTTCAAACATCTTCTATGCTCCAAAAAACCATGTACACACCTAAATCATGCCCTAGTGATCCATTCCACCAAGTTACAGAACAAAACAGTGGGTGGAATGGCTTAAAATGTCATTTTCATACACTCAAAACCCTTAAAATAGGGTATACAGACTGGTCCTCTATAATTTGTCTCTAAAATGCACAAAAACAATTGAAATCAATCCAAACCAAGTCTAAAATGGTGTTAGGCCTACTGCCCACAAGATTCACTCCATGAAAGATCAAAAATTTCTAGTACGTAACCATACAGATCAAAGAAACTTCAAATTATCTAGAAAATACACAAAAATAGGGGGCGTTTCAATTACTTCTCTTCTCAAAATTACATGCCAACCCCTCCTTGACAACTTTTGTCTAAATTGACAACTTTTTGACATGATTTACAACTTTTACATTTGTTGCTCAAAATGACTCAAATAACCACAAAATGCAATGTAATAAGCGGTATGGATATTTTTGAAAAAATGCATTACAAGTTCTTTTCTTGTGGTATGGAGGCAGATTTATGTATGAAATATGTTGTAGCATATAGAAATGTTTTATAATTCCAAACAACACACTGCCTTCTTTCATAAAATGCTTTGGTGTGTTCAATAAAATGCAATGTAATGAACGTTATCAATATGTTTCATAAAATGCATTACTTACTTTTGTTCTATGTGTGATTGTGAATATGCAACATTCAATGTCATGGCGAGGAAACGACCAAAGCCTCTAACACCAAAAGAAAATATAGTAAAAAATGCAAGGAGAATAGAATCAAAAATTGCAGCTCGTGAAGCAAAAGAATTGCAACCCATACAACCAGAAATTCTCATGAAATCTAAGGGAGATGTACAATTGGAAAAACAAAGGGTATGAATGGAAAAAGTTTGTGTAAGGACACAAATGGATCCCCAATTTGGAGGCACATCATCAACCATAGGTGAAGTTCAATGCACATCTCTAGCTGAAGACACACTAGCAACAATATGTGGTCTTCCAAGTACATCAAAAATCGCATCTACAATTGAAGACGCACCATCAACAACATTTTGTTTTGAAAGCACATCAACAAACATGCCTCTATTTGAAGTCACTCCAAAAACAATATCTCAAGTTGGAGGTAAAACATAGTTTACATGTCAATCTCAAGGTATGTCATCAATTGCACCTCTGATTGAAGGTACACGATCTATCCCCGATGTTGTTGACACAAATTTACATTTGAGAACAACTCCTAGAGTTTTGCATAGAAAACCTATTTTTGATTGATATTGATTCCAATGTTTTGAAATGGATGCCTAATAAGATGTCAAAACGTACATGTCAAAGAGCTGCACAGAGGATATGGAATTTTTTTTTTGAGAAGCAAAGTGAGGGTGGAAGATGCCAAATATTTGTTGAAATGATGAGGCAACTCAAAGTTAGGCCCACCATGAAGGCTCTTAGGCTAAGAGTTTTGAATGACTCAAGTGAAAATTCCATTGTAAAGAACTTGATGAGTGCATATGAGAGCGTGGGTTCTACCTCACACACAGAGGATAGTTGTGCCACAAGATGTGTGATGAAAACAACACTGTTAAGCAGTCAAACAAGGAACAAGGTGAACCTTACAAAGACAAGTAAGTCTTTGAAAATAAGTAGATCATCTTTAATGAGAGCCAAAGGAAGGCGTGAAAGATTGGAGGATCCAAATAGCAATGAGTTATGGGAATTCTCAGGTAGAGTGCCATGGAAATATAAAAGAATTGCTCAAGGCTTGAGATCTTTAATAGTAGATTATTGGAAGGATAACACAAGGACCTCTCCTAATCAAAGAGATGTTGTAAGAAGGAGAATTGGTAGTAAAATTTGTGAGCAACATCCAAAGCATTATTTGGATACCACTCAAACCCAATTTTTTGCTGATTTTGTACAAAATTTTCCTAAAATTAAAATATGTCAAAGGTATTTTGAAATGATAAAGCCTTTTTATGTCAAAATAAATCACACATGCACTAATTTTTGTTGTAGAGTACATATTGAGTTTTCTAACCATTATGATGTTTATTGACGTATATGTGTAGATATGCATACTGACAATGTTTTGCAGGAATGTAACATAAGGCCTCCAGCCAAATCCTCAAGGGAATTCTTATCTTCCATTTATGTGAAAGAGAGGATTGTCAAATTTTGTACAAAAAGTCATGTTTGGATGGCACATGTGATCATTGTGGTGACATACAACATTTTCCAATTTTCCAACACATGGCTAGTACACACACAATTGGAAATAAAATTGTTGAATTTTGCAAATACAAGACAGTGGCCTACAATCTAAAAGATGGGAAAGAAGAAAAGAAGTGTGAATTGGTCAGTGATAAGATTCTAGTATATCAGTTTATGGGCATTTTTCATTGTCAGGTGGTCTATGAGTATGCAAGGAATATACATAGAGCTCAATGGTTGGACTCACAGTTCAAGTTATGCAAGGACACGTTTCCAATTCATACCATCATTTTAGTTGTCGACTTCATGGAGAACTACACACTATAGCCACAAAACAAGGTACACTCACAATACTATAACTCCACACAGGTTTCTATATTTGTGCATATAACATTCATTCATGCAAATGATAGTATAGAGGATAACAGGAAAGTATTGAGGGAGTATCACTTTTACATCAATGATGATCGAACACATTCTACTGAGTTTGTGCAAGGTTGCTTTCAGATGTTCTATGCTGATTTGGCTAGCAGGGGCATATCATTTAGTCAACATATCATATGGTCAGATAACTGTACATCGCAATTCAAGAATGCCAAAAATTTTTATTGGTTGAGCAAGATGCATAGGATCAGTAGTGTTCAACATATGTGGAACTTCTTAGAGGCCAGGCATGGAAAGGGGGAGCATGATGAAGCAAGTGCATGTATCAAAAGATCCCTTGCACGAGAAGAGTTAAAGTACAAAGACAATGTAAAGTTGATAGATGCAAGATCAATTGTTGAGTGGTGCAATCATGCAATGGGTTTAGGTATTCAAGGTAATTATTTTTTTCATAATTTTTTTCATTTAGTAGATGATACTAACATTGAAAAATATGAGGATTGTTGTACACTAATAGGATCGAGTGAGCTACACTCTTTTAGAAGGTCCAATACAGGTACATGGACTATCCATACACAAAATATGGCATGCTTTTGTTCTGCATGTACACTTCAAGCATGGAATGATTGCGAGTCAATAGAGTGGGTTTACGAATGTTCTGTAAGAAGTCTAACCCCACTTGACACTTATCAGCTCTCGACAGCTCTACAAATCACAAAGATGCAATCATGTGTTGACTTTGATCATGTATCGGACCTTGTAGAACCAGGTAATATATCTTACAAGTTTTATTTTGATGTTCATTAAATACATAGATGAACATATCAATGTAGGGCATGTTTATCCGGTGATTGTAGATGAATACAATGAAGAGGGTACATATTATTACCTATGTCATTGTATTGAGGCCAAAAATAAATTGGACGCCCCAGTTATAGATGGATAAAACATAGAATATCCTATAGGTTTGGTGGTTGTTACTAGAACATGGCTTAGAAGGTACCCAGTTAAGAATGTTGCAGTTTGGTTCTTTGAGGAATTTGAAACACTTCGAAAGATTCTTCACTACTCAAACCTTTTCGTCGCCACCAACATTCATTTGATAAAATATAAGGGCATACCTGCGAACAAGAACTTGTGGAAAGTGCGTGAGTCTGACCACAAATCAATACTTGACACAATAAAGAGTAGAGTAGACCTGAATGGTTCCCTAGATTGATTTTTAAGTATGCACATTGATATATTTGTAAAGTCATATGCATTTAGGACTGTCATTGATGCATTTGTGACTATAGGATATACTTAAACTTTTGTCAACTTAAGAAAAGAACATCGGTTGCTGGTGCAAGTGTTCAGTGGTATGAGAAAAATTAGTTGTTGGTGTTATTTCTGGTTCTCAATCTTCTCTTTCTTTTCCACTTCATAGATTTCTGGGATTCTTATATGCTCCATGCTTTATATTGAGGGTGTCAGTGATATATTTGAAATCTATACTTATGATCATCAAGAGATGAGAAAGTAGCGAAATTTGGGCCACATCACCATTGCAGGACCTTCAATTGATCTACTTACAATATGCATGAAGGTGATAATAGATCTTGTCAGAAGGTGTATGTTCGACATTATTCAATTATTGGTATTTTAATGATTTTTATGAGTCCATGTCTAAAATTGTTAGGATTTTGCAGGATTGTTGTGGACCAAATTCCAGTGATAGTACACAACCACAGAGAGGCTACTACCCATGTGTTTCCAAGGGAGTAGGGGAAGTACATGTTTTGAAGAATTTTGGAATGCAAATAACTAGGCCACATGAGGTGGATTGGAGAAAAGAAACTGGGCAGCAACTCCTTTTGTTTCTTCTTGTACAATATATTTCATGATGTGGGTTGCAAATGGGAGGATTATTTCATTGCATGTATTGCTACAAACATTGAGAAATGGGAGGATCTTGAAGATGTTCTTTCATCATTATTGTAATATTTGTTATTGACTTAGTGTATTTTTGGATATACAAAAATTATGAGAAATTAATACATGTAAATGTGTATACTCCTTAATATATGCCTCAATTAAATGTGTATATAGTACATTTAAAGTTAGTTGTAATCGTTTATGGTTTACATTTAAAGTTGTCATTGGAAGTTTAAATGTTAGTAGGATCGATTTGATGGTTATTTTTGGTTGTGGGAGGTTAAATACAACCACTTGGGTTGATGAGAAAGGTTGTTGATCATTTGTGAGGAAGAAATCAATAAAAACTCTCACTTTTATGTATTATTTTCTGAAAATTTGCTGCTCTCTTGCTATGTACGGTTCCATACAGCTTGTATTCAATCCAAATTGCATCTGATTTGAAGGATATATGTGTTAGCTTTGTTTTGGATTTGGAGTGAAGTAATTTCATTGTGTTTTAATAATTTTATTGCAATTTTACTCAAAGCGGGTTTGGAGGGTTTATTGAAAGTCCTACTCCCACAACTTATCTCACCTTTCCAAACTATCAAAAATGCCTCAAATGACCTACACAAGCTTAAAATACCCTCAAAATCTATTTCCCCAAGGGTTTACTATAATTACCCACCTTAAACCATCAAATTTCACCAAAAACTCACAAATTTGACAACTAGGGCATCATGCCCACACTCACAAATGATCTCGCCTGCTCCAAACCTCAACACCTACACCTAGTTTCATTGTAATGGACTAATTCCACCGAGCCATAGTGACTATTTTCCTTCGTAGTTTACATTTTTGCAACTTTTCAACATTGCACTTTGGAAATTTAACATCATTTTGACAATTGTGCAACATAAACTCCTAAATGACCCCAAAACCAACAAAAATGACTTATTACATTATAAATTGGTCTAATATGACCTTATTGAATGACAAACAAGACTCTAACACCTAAATACCAACTTTAGACTCAACTTAACCAAATTTGCACAATAACCTTGGTGCCCCTGCACCACTTAGCCTATAAAAGGAAGCTCATCACCTCCATTTTTAACATGCACATGAGCTATCATACTTACATGTTGCTTAAATCTCATATCAACTATCCAAAAGCGTGCCTTTGTGGTGTAGGAGCACCCTATTGATTTCTTTTGAAATTGATCAACATGAAGAGTTCTAGGTTGAGTTAGGAGTTTAAGTTCATTTTTGTGTGTCAGTAAGGCCTCATTGGCCACTTGAATGTATTTAGAGTTCATTCTTGAAAAAAATGTTGCAAATGTTGTAAAAATTCTCAAAAGAGCATGATATGTAAATAAGGCTTGTTATGGGTCAAGTTGTAGGTTATGGTAGATAAGGTCATGTTTGACCATCAAATAATATTTTGAGTCATTATAGTGGTATGTAAAAGGTCTTGGAGTCCATAAAGACAAAATTGCTAAAATGGACAAAAGTTGTCAAGTTTGTTGCAAAATTGCAAAGTTCAGGAAACTCAAGAGTCAAAGGGAATTTGTAAGGTGATGAGTCAGTTTTTGGAGGCAGTTTTGAGAAGAAATGTAAAAATACCTATTCTCCAACGATGAGAAGGTTGGTTGGAACATTTTGAAAAGAAGAATCAATAATATATCTCTGTTTTGACTCCAAATTTAGTATTCTTGTGTAAAAATCCGTGTTGTAGGAACTTGTACGAGCCCGTACAGTAATCCCTTGCTCCAAAAACTTTGGAAAAGGTTGGATACTGACCTTGGCTCTATCTTGAATCTATTTGGAGGCCAGGGCATTGAGTTACATTTGATTTATCATCAACTTTCAGTGACTAGTTTGAAAACGTAGGTTTGTTATTTTGAAGTCTTAAAATGGACTAGAAGCCCATTCCACATGTTGTGATCCCTGTAAGTACATGGAATGGGCATAGGATAGTAGGGTTAGCATGGTAGGGAATTGAAATGAGACTGAGTGAGATGTTTCTAGTGTATATCTATGACTATCCTGAAGAAAATGATGATTTAGTGCATGAAATATGAGGTTTTGAGGGTGAGTTTGAAGGAAGGTTTTGAGTGAACGTTGTAGGAATGTTCCTTTAGTGTGGGAAGACCATTTGAAGAGTATCCAAGGTGGTGGAAAGTTTGAAAGAGATTGGGAAAGTGGATTTTGAATAAACCCTACCATTAAATGGCAAAAACAAAGGTTTCTTAGATCAGCAATGGAAAGAGTTTGGAGCCCCAAAAATTGTTGAAAGTGGCCTTTTATAGACTTTCTAGAAGGTCTGAGCAGTTGTCTTGGGTTGGTGGAGAGTTTTAAGAGTAGTTGCTTTGAAAAATAGTCCTAATTGGTCTTTTAGGATAGGGAAGAAACTGAAATTTGAGAGTTTTTCTCCAAAGAAACCCTAATTGGTTTTGAGACATGTTAGAGAAGGCCTAAAAGGGGACTCAAATCTATGAAGATTCTCTATAGTTGTAAAGGTGGTTGTGACAAAAGTTGGAAAAACTAGGTCTGCTGACCTACAAGCTAAAGGTAGAGTTGTATTGAAAAGGAGTCAAGGGAAGAAGTTTTGGACCTAATTGTTGTTTCTACTAATATGAATTGTGTTGTTATAGGTGAAATCCATTCTCCCTTACATCACTTGGTCTTTGCATCATCATCATCATAGCATTAGCATTATCATTATCATTGCATTCTCATTAGCATAGCATAGCAATATCCTTAGCATAGTTGCAACTACGTCATTATAGAATCATATCCTCATCTCCATCTTACCATCATGAATAGCTTCATCAATCTCATATCCATAGCTTGCATTGTAGAAATAATTCACATTGTGGTGTAGGACACCATAGGTTTCATGATGTAAAAGAAGGTTAGGTGTTAAGATTTATTTGGTTTTGTGTTAATATGATGTAGTAAAGTATTTTAAGACCACTTGTCATGCTTTTTCATGTTTTTGAGTCACTTAGTAAGAAGTTGTGAAAAGTTGTCATTTTACAAAAAAAGTTGCAAAAAGTTGCTATGCAATGTTGCATTTTTAATGTAAAGGGAAGATGAAATCGTGTGACCAAAATAAATGTTCCAATGTGTTCGAGTGGGTACGTTTACGCTAGGCATAGTCATCTTTCACACCCAAATGTGCTGAATCACTTCGAGCTACGTTCAACCGACTGAATCCCTTAAGAGTCTGAAGTGCAAAATGACTGCAAACTTTAGCATGACATTACTCAGACACCGTGATGCTTAGAAAATTCTCGTCTAAGCCTATGGGATCGTGTTGAGCCCCTTTACAATAACCTCTCTTAGTTTTTGCTATCTCAGAGGAATTTTCCTGTGGTGGTGAGATTTCACTTGGGAAAAAAGTTGTCAAATTAAGTAGTGCAAAGTTGCAAAGTGGTGCAACTTTCATTTTGCAACTCGTGTGACTAAAATAACTATTCCAACACATCTGAGTGGGTACATTTACGCTAAGAATGGTCCTCTTTTGCACCCAAACACGCTGAATCGCTCCGAGCTACATTCAACTGGCTGAATCCCTTAAGAGTCTGAAGTACAAAATGGCTGCAAACTTCAACATATTGTTACTCAGACACCGTGATGCTTAGAAACTTCTCATCTAATCCTATGAGATTTTGTTGAGCCCCTCTACAATAACCTCTCTCGGTTTTCACTATTTCAGAGGCGTTTCCCTATGGTGGCGAGACTTCGCTTGGGGAAAAAGTTGTCAAATGCAAGTAGTGCAAAGTGGTGCAACTTTCGTTCTGTAACTCATGTGACCAAAATAATTGTTCCAACACATTCGAGTGGGTACGTTTATGCTAGGAATGGTACTCTTTCACACCCAAATGCGCTGAATCGCTCCAAGCTACGTTCAACTGGCTGAATCCCTTAAGAGTATGAAGTGCAAACTGGTTGCAAACTTCAACATGACGTTACTCGGACACAATGATTCTTAGAAACTTCTCATCTAAGCCTATGTGATTTTATTGAGCCCCTTTACAATAACCTCTCTTGGTTTTTGCTATCTCAGAGGCGTTTTCCTATGGTGGCGAGATTTCGCTTGGGGAAAAAGTTGTTAAATGCAAATAGTGCAAAGTTGCAAAGTGGTGCAACTTTTGTTCTACAACTTGTGTGACCAAACCAACTATTCCCACACATTTGAGTGGGTAATTTTATGTTAGGAATGGTCCTCTTTCACACCCAAATGCATCGAATCACTCCAAGCTATGTTCAACCAGCTAAATCCCTTAAGAGTCTAAAATGCAAAATGACTACAAACTTCATCATGACGTTACTCGGACACCGTGGTGCTTAGAAACTTCTCTTCTGAGCCTATGCAATCATGTTATGTCCCTATACAATAACATCTCTCATTTTTCTCCATCTCAGAGGCATTTCCTATGTTGGCGATATTTCGCTTGGGAAAAAAGTTGTCAAATGCAAGTAGTGCAAAGTTGCAAAGTGGTGCAACTTTCGTTCTGCAACTCATGTGACCAAAATAACTATTCCAACGTGTCCGAGTGGGTATGTTTATGCTAGGCATGGTCCTCTTTTGCACCCAAATGCATCAAATTGCTCTAATCTACATTCAACCGGCTGAATCCCTTAAGAGTCTAAAGTGCAAAATGGATGCAAACTTTAGCATGACGTTACTCAGACACTGTGATAATTAGAAACTTCTTGTCTGAGCCTATGGGATCATGTTGTGCCCCTCTACAATAACCTCTATTGGTTTTCGCTATCTCAGAGGTGTTTTCCTATGGTGGTGAGATTTCGCTTGGAGAAAAAGTTGTCAAATGCAAGTAGTGCAAAGTTGCAAAGTGGTGCAACTTTTGTTCTGCAACTCGTGTGACCAAACTAAATATTCCAACGCATCTGAGTGGGTACATTTACACTAGGTATGGTCCTCTTTCACACCCAAACGCACTGAATCGCTCTAAGCTACATTCAACCAGTTGAATCCCTTAAGAGTTCAAAGTGCAAAATGGTTGCAAACTTTAACATGATATTACTCAGACACCGTGACACTTAGAAACTTCTCATTGAGCCTATGGGATTGTGTTATGAACCTCTACAATAATCTCTCAGTTTTTTCTATCTCAGAGGTGTTTTCCTATGGTGGCAAGATTCCACTTGGGGAAAAAGTTGTCAAATGCAAGTAGTGCAAAGTTGCAAAGTGTTGCAACTTTCGTTTTGCAACTCGTGTGACGAAAGTAACTGTTCTAACGCATTTGAGTTGGCACGTTTACGCTAGAAATGGTCCTCTTTCGCACCCAAATGCGCTGAATCGCTCTGAGCTACGTTCAACCGACTGAATCCCTTAAGAGTCTGAAGTGCAAAATGGCTACAAACTTCAACATGCCATTACTCGGACACCGTGATGCTTAGAAACTTCTCAACTGAGCCTATGAGATCGTGATGATCCCCTCTACAATAACCTCTCTTGGTTTTTGCTATCTCGGAGGAATTTTCCTGTGGTGGTGAGATTTCACTTGAGGAAAAAGTTGTCAAATGCAAGTAGTGCAAAGTTGCAAAGTGGTGCAACTTTTGTTCTGCAACTCGTGTGACCAAAATAACTATTCCAACACTTCCGAGTGGGTATTTTTATGCTATACATGGTCCTCTTTCACACCCAAGCATGTCGAATCACTCTGAGCTACGTTCAACCGGTTGAATCTATTAAAAGTCTGAAGTGCAAAATGACTGCAAACTTTAGCATGCTATTAGTCAGACACTGTGAGGCTTAGAAATTTCTTGTCTTAGCCTATGGGATCATGTTGAGCCTCTCTATAATAACCTCTCTTGGTTTTCGCTATCTCAGAGGTGTTTTCCTATGGTGGCGAGATTTCGCTTGGGGAAAAAGTCAAATGCAAGTAGTGCAAAGTTGCAAAGTGGTGCAACTTTTGTTCTACAACTCATGTGAGAAAAATAATTGTTCCAACACATCTGAGTGGGTATGTTTACAATAGGCATGGTCCTCTTTCATGCCCAAATGAGCCAAATTGCTCCGAGCTATGTTCAACTGGCTGAATCCCTTAAGAATTTGAAGTGCAAAATGGCTGCAAACTTCAACATGACATTACTCGGACACCGTGATGCTTAGAAAATTATCGTATGAGCCTATGGGATTGTACTGAGCCCCTCTACAATAACCTCTCTTGGTTTTCTCTATTTCAAAGGCATTTTTTTGTGGTGGTGAGATTTCACTTGGGGTAAAAGTTATTAAATGCAAATAGTGTATAGTTGCAAAGTGGTGCAACTTTCCTTATGCAACTCGTGTGACCAAAATAACTATTCCAACGCATTTGAGTGGGTACATTTACTCTAGGCATGGTCCTCTTTTGCACCCAAACACGCCGAATTGCTCTGAACTATGTTCAACCGGTTGAATCCCTTAAGAGTCTAAAGTGCAAAATGGCTACAAACTTCAACATGACGTTACTCAGATACTGTGACCCTTAGAAACTTCTCATCTGAGTCTATGAGATCATATTGTGCCCCTCTACAATAAGCTCTCTCATTTTTCACTATCTCAGAGGCGTTTTCCTGTGGTAGTGAGATTTCACTTGGAGAAAAAGTTGTCAAATGCAAGTAGTGTAAAGTTGAAAAGTGGTGCAACTTTCGTTCTGCAACTCGTGTGACCAAAATAACTATTCCAACGCATCTGAGTGGGTACATTTACACTAGGCATGGTCCTCTTTTGCACTCAAACGCACTGAATCGCTCTGAGCTATGTTCAATCGGTTGAATCCCTAAAGAGTCTGAAATGTAAAATGGTTGCAAACTTCAGAATGAGGTTACTCGGACATCAAAACTTCTTGTCTGAGCCTATAGGATCTTTTTTTCCCCCTCTACAATAGCCTTTCTCAGTTTTCTCTATCTCAGAGGCATTTTCCTGTGGTGGCGATATTTCGCTTGGGGAAAAAGTTGTCAAATGCAAGTAGTGCAAAGTTGCAAAGTGGTGAAAATTTCATTCTGCAACTCATGTGACCAAAGTAACTGTTCCAATGCATATGAGTGGGTACATTTATGCTAGGCATAGTCCTCTTTCATACCCAAATGCGTCGAATCGCTTCAAGCTATGTTCAACGTGTTGAATCCCTTAAGAGTCTGAAGTGCAAAATGGCTGCAAACTTTAGCATGACGTTACTTGGACACCATGACGTTTAGAAAATTCTCATCTAAGCCTATGGGATCATGTTGTGCCCCTCTATAATAACCTCTCTCAGTTTTCACTATCTCGGAGGCGTTTTCCTATGGTGGTGAGATTTTGCTTAGGGAAAAAATTGTCAAATGCAAGTAGTGCAACTTTCATTTCGCAACTTGTGTGACCAAAATAACTATTCCAATGCATCTGAGTGGGTACATTTACACTAGGAATGGTCCTCTTTCTCACTCAAATGTGTCGAATCACTCTGAGCTACGTTCAACCAGTTGAATCCCTTAAGAGTCTAAAGTGCAAAATGGCTACAAACTTCATCATGCCATTACTCAGACATTATGATGCTTAGAAACTTCTTGTATGAGCATATGGGATCATGTTGCGCCCCTCTACAATAACCTCTCTTGATTTTTTCTGTCTCAGAGGTGTTTTTCTATGGTGGTGAGATTTTGCTTGGGGAAAAAGTTGTCAAATGCAAAGTAGTGCAAAGTTGCAAAGTGGTGTAATTTTTGTTTTGCAACTCGTGTGACAAAAGTAACTGTTCCAACACATCCGAGTCGGTACATTTACACTAGGCATGGTCCTCTTTCACACCCAAATGTGTTGAATCACTCCTAGGTACGTTCAACCAGCTGAATCCCTTAAGAGTCCGAAGTGCAAAATGGCTGCAAACTTCAACATGTCATTACTCAGACACCATGATGCTTAGAAACTTCTTGTTTGATCCTATGGGATCGTGTTGTACCCCTCTACAATAACCTATCTCAATTTTCACTTGGAAGGTAAAGAAGAATGTCTAAGTCAAGAGAAAGTATGCCCAATCTTGGCAAGGCATAAGCAAAGTCCACCATGCCCATGGTCAAGGAAAATGTCCAAGATGATGCAAAGTACGTTTGGGAAAGAAAAGCTATGTCCAAAATACTGTCAAGTCCACCCTTTGCTTGAATAATGCTTTTCTAAGACAAAGGTAAAGTCCACCCAACTCAAAGCATACATGGAAAAGACAACTTAAAGTCGGCCCAACTCAAAGCATATATGGAAAAGACAACTTAAAGTCCACCCCAAGCTGAAAATAGGAGATGGAAAACATATCTTGAAATCTACCTTAGGTCAAAAAAGAAAATTTCAAGCAATTGATGAAGTTTGCCTTGCACAATGACATGCACATGAAGAAGTCCGCCCAAGGTTGAAGTGAGGATGTCAAGAATGAAGCCAAGTACACCAAGAAGTGGCAAGACACAATTAAAGTTCACCCAACCTTGGAAAAGCACAAGTAGAGTCCGCCTAGCCAAGAAGAGGAAAGAAAACTCAAAAAATGGCTAAGTATTGATACTTTGGGAGAAAAATAGAGAAAATTGGCTAAGTGTTGATACCTTGGAGAATAAAATTTCAAAATTTGGTAAAGTGTCAAGGAAATTCCCTAAGCAATGAGCAACTCTGCCCAACATGGCCAACCAATCATGAAGTTTTCCAAGGATAAAATGAAGATGTCTTGCCAAGTCCAAAGTCTGCCCAAGAATGGCTTGTTGATCATGAAGTTTGCCTAGTTAGCAAGGAAAGTGGCTTGCCAATAAGGAAGTCTACTCAAGTGTAATAGAAAAATGGCATGACATGTGCCAAAGTTTTCCAAGGTTAGAAACAAACATGGTAAAATTTTCCAGGAGGAAACAAAAAAATGGCTAAGTGTGGAATTTTCCTACAACAAAAGAATCAAATTTTGACTAGGTGTTGGAAAGAAAATAGGAACAATGAAGAGGAATAAAGAGGAAAATTAAAAAGGAAATGAACAAAATCCTTGTCCAAGGATTTAGTTTTCCCTACTTAGCACAAGCCAAAATCAAAATTGAAGGAAAATCCATGGGAAAAGTTCATTTGAGCATAGAGATGGCCAAAACCTTGGCTAAGTGTTGAATGGTCCACATGAAGGTGTTACAAAATGAAATTGAATAGCCAAAATTTGGCTAAGTACGGGAGATACTTCATAGAGAAAGTTCCAATTTCCTCCATTGTGGTGAAAACATAGGGGAGTTCTTCTCCAAATTCAAGGCACTTGAAGGAATTTCAAAGCAATCAGGAAAGAAAAGTTTAATAACTTTAAGTCTAGACATCTCCTCCAAGGGGAGACTTCCATACCTCAAATGAAAGCACAAAGGACACAGTCATTGGCAAAGAAATATATTCTAAGGCAAGAACATGGAAAAGAACAAAGTGATCAAGGGGGACATCCAACACGCTGAGATAGTTCCTTGTCGTCTTCCAACCAATCAAATTTTTCCAAGCCAACATGTCTAGGTTCAATGAACCTGACACTCCATAATGCAACAAATTTCTATTGTTGGTTTATATTTAGCAGAAGGACAAGTGTCCCCAAATGTAATTTTCTCATTGGTCGAGAGGTAGTTAGTTGTGAAAAACCCTAATTAGGGTTTTATTTTGTAATCTTGGTCGTTGATTCAAAATCAATCTTGGCCATTGAATTGTATTTGAGGAGCCTATAAATTGAGCTCACCCCTCATTTGTAAAACATGGGAGCATCCATCACATACTACAAGTTCACTACCTTGTCTATGCTTTTGCTTACTATTATGCTTTGATATATTTTTTCCAAGCATCCATCGCTTGTCCGAAAGCACTTGTTGTAGGCTCTTAGCCATAGTAGCATGACAATGAATTGTTTGATAAAATGCTTTGGTAGACATGCATGAAAAATGTGGTAGCATAGACAAGGTAGTAAACTATTTGAAAAATTGCCTCAAAGAAAAGTGGTCTCATGGTGATGGAATGCCATGAAAATCCAAGGAATTTTCTTTTCATGGCATTCCATCACCATGAGACCACATTTCTTTGAGGAATTTTTTCAAATAGTTCACTACCTTGTCTATGCTATTGCTTACTATTACGCTTTGATTGATTTTTTCCAAGCATCCATATAGCTTGTTCGAAAGTACCTATTTTAGACTTTTAGCCATAACAACAAGGCAGTGAATTGATTGATAAAATTCTTTGGTAGACATGTATGAAAAATGTGGTAGCATAGACAAGGCAGTGAACTGTTTGAAAAAAAATCCTCAAAGAAATGTGTTCTCTTGGTGATGGAATGCCATGACAAGCACATTGAGACCACATTTCTTTAAGGCATTTTTTTGAATAGTTCACTGCCTTGTCTATGATATTTCTTCTTATTATGCTTTGATATATTTTTTCCAAGCATCCATAGCTTGTTTGGAAGCACCTATTTTAGGCTTTTAGCCATAGCAGCAAGGCAGTAAATTGTTTGATAAAATGATTTGGTAAAGATGTATGAAAAATGTGGTAGCATAGACAAGGAAATTAATTGTTTGAAAAAATGCGTCAACGAAATGTGGTCTCATGGTGATGGAATGGCATTAAAATTCATAGCAATTTGCATTTCATGGCATTCCATCACCATGAGACCACATTTCTTTCAGGCATTTTTTTCAAGCAGTTCATTGCCTTGTCTATAGTATTGCTTACTATTATGCTTTTGATAAATTTTTTCCAAGCATCCATAGCTTGTTCAAGAGCACTTGTTTTATGCTTTTAGCCATAGCAACTAGGCAATGAACTATTTGACAAAATACTTTGGCAGACATGTATGAAAAATGTGGTAACATAGACAAGGCAATGAACTATTTGATAAAATACGTCAAAGAAATCTGGCCTCATAGAATGCCATGATAAGAAAATGCAATTGGCATCTGCTCCTACTTATTAGTTATGCAATGTGAAGTAATTGCATAACTTCTTAGGTTGAATTTTTAAAAACTATATTGTAATTGATATTTTGGCATCTATCAACATCTAGTTATTAGTTATCTAGTGTGAAGTAATGCTTTGACTTTGAAAGATGTGCAATAAAATGTAATCAACTATATGAATATAAAATACAAAAAAATATTTTTAACAATTCATTAGTTAAAATCTTTATCCACATACCTTTCAATTTCAAAATAAATCATTTTTCTCTTGTTCTATAATTTTTTACGTTTTTTTAAAAATGATTTTTTCCCGACTTTTTAAAAAACTCTTATACTTTTGGTTTGTCAAATTTTCCCCAAGAGATTTTTGTTGGTATGCATTGGAAGCATGAAGCATACACATGAATACACACAATATACATGAAGTATACATGTGAATAAGTGAAGCATACATGTAAATAAGTGAGGCACAAGTAACTGAAGCATTCCAAAGAATACAAACCACCAAGAATGGAGCTTATTTACACAATACGCTATAGATGGAACTTATTGAGCAATTGATAGTAATTAATTAAGCATTAGATGTAAACAAAATCCATGCCTACAACATTCAAGTATACGATTTACACAATACGCATGATAACATCATTCAAGAATGGCAGTAGCAAAATAAGATTTTTTTAATCAAAAAGCCGTAAGGCTATACAATGATATATATTGATAAAAGTATATACAATATATCCAAAAAATCCATACAGGCTTAGTACAAAGGAGCCATATTATGGACATAAAATTTCACATATATATCGATAGTACAAAACATATGTTCCAAAATTCCACATAGGCATACAACAAACAACCCTAATATAGTCATTTCCCTCTAGGGGAAGGAAATAGATCCTATGTTGCCTTCAAAATTTGGCTGGATGAAGTAACTATTGGTTCTCTGGTCTTTCGAACACACTCGCTACTCCTCTCTTCACTCTGGACCTTCAACTGATACAATAAAATGTAAAGATGTTAATACACAAAAATTGAATTGTGGAATGACATATAACAAAATATAATCACTTACCGCATACAGATAGTCATCATTCACATTTACATCATTACCATGTCCACAATCTGGAGTGACAACCACTTGTGGCAACCATCAAGATAGAAATTAAGCTACACAAAAGTATTGTGAAAATTTTCTATAATAGACCATAAAAGAGCAAATATAATGTCAAATCAACTAATATATTGTATACCTCTCTCAATGGATCCGAACTAGCTATTGTTGCAACAACTCTATGGTCCATCGTGCCACCAACATCACCAAGGTTGTCTGATGTCAACATATGCAAATGGTAAATGAAAGAGTAAATGGTAGGGTGAACTATTCAATGTTAATGGGATGGGATTAGGAAGGAATAAAGGAATAAAAAGTGAATTAGGAGAAGATAATGTGACACGATCAAGGAATACAAATGCAATGTTTGTGTTTCTCGTCAATTTTTTAGATTTTTATATGTAAAATTATGAAAAATAGCTAACATTTTTTTACAACACTATTATTGAATAAAGGCTACTTGAGTGTAAGTTGTTTAAAGAAATGAATTGCGAGGTGTGGAGGTTGAAGGTCCACTAGGAAACTATTTGAAATCCAAAGCATGTTATGAGACAAACATTCAAATATAACATTCAACTGTTCAAATGCAATAATAATATCTTTAATATTAGTTGCATACTTGTGTACTCAACGTCGAGAATGAATAAGGGTCTGTAGGAATGGGGCATGTCTCATGAACACTCTGACCCTAAAATTTCATCATATCGAAATTCTACTAATCTACTTATTCTTAAATTTCAAAATATAATTTAATAAACAACATTAAATGAACTTGTTGAATTTTACCTAAGTGTCAATTCCAAATGTATCATTCATCAAATCATCTGTGAAAGCCACCACCTCTGTAATTGATGTAGGTTGCGTAGCTGCATCCCGAGCACTCTGATAATCGTACGTGCAAACTACACCACAAGCGCCACAATGGTGGGGTGGAGCTTGGGGCCTACACATCTCCTCCACACTAGGCTCTACTAGAGGCCTTGCACACTATAAAATGGTTTGGGTGAGTGAGCCAATTGAATCCAACATGTCCACCTCTACACTATCCTTAACAATGGAAGGAACGACGACATGCTCCACCATGGGTCTGGCCAAGGGTCTCAATGCCAACTGTGGATTGTGTCATGCAACAGGTCTATCATGTGTGGAGCCCCCACCTCTACCCTGAAAGTCTAAGATGTCAAAATAATTTGGCATCTTATTGAGGATAAACTCACAATAAAGTTTCCTCAAAAATTATTGTGGTACCTCATGGTTATTGCATGGAGGTTGGTCAAATACCATCCACCACAACTCCCAAATTTTATTTTTAATTAACTCATGGTGGCACCAATGGATGGGGAACCTCCTGCATGTATGGGACAAAGGTGCATTGATTTTTGGGTCTGTAAATAGGGCACACAAGTCAGCTTTGCAATTTTTTTGTTTTTTGACATCTGCATATGACAAACCACTAGCATAATATTTCTCATCTCATGCCTCTTATTTGACCAAAAAATTATTTTCTTGCTCATTTATCCTACATGAGATACAATTGACTTCAATGATTTAGCAATCCCTCTCCTACAAGGGTGGGTTTCAACATGCTTGGTTAATCTTCCAATTAATTGTTCAATGTCTCTTTTATTGTTTTCAATTTGATTTAGAATATTTTCTTGTGTTCCTTGAGGATTCCTATGAATTGATGGAGGGGTTTCAGGTTGTTCTTGTATAGGAGGCTCTTCCTGAGGAGGTGAATGTGAATTCTCAATGTTTGGAGGTGGAGATTCATTCCCTGAGAATTAGAACAAAATTTTATTATATAAAAACCTATTTCAATATGCATTCTAAATCAAATTCGAAATAAATAGAATAAAAATACATACCTCTTCATAGTCTTCAACATCTCTGATGTGTTGGCGACATCCTCGTGAAAAATAGCAATCTAAGGATGCAAATAATGGATGATATTTGGCGAGCGCGAGTTGCAGACCTCAAATCCTCCAAGCCAAGCTGCAAGTTGAAGTGAAATAAGGGTTTCAAATGTGTTTTTTTCTTTTATTCAACTTTTTCATTTGGCACACGCCAAATGAGTTCAAGTCATTTGGCATGCACTAAATGGCCAATTTCGGCCTTTTTTGTGAATTTTTCCAATTTGGCACCTAAATTGTGTCATAGATTGGTGCACTTACCTTGATATCACTTTTCATTTTAGAAAGGATAAAGCTCAAAGGTCTAAGATTAATTGGTCTCTAGCCCATCTCCTAATTGGTGAAAATTTAACTTTGATAGAACTTCTAAAGGTAACCCTAGTCCTTCTGGGATTGGTCAAGTTGTCAAATATGGTTTAAAAGTAACTTCCTATTGTCACATTCAACTTTGGTTTCCAATCTAGTCACTTTGATAAAGTTGTAGTTGCCTATCATGTTCTCAAGCTTGCCTAGTATCATGGGGTTCACTATATTATCTTAGGAGTCTCCTCAAATATTATTAATTACTTGCCCAAAATTTCCCGAAAAAGTTGGTCTATTAGGAGTTTAGTTTTAGACTCCTTAAACATTATTGATAGATTTTATAACATTAATATTTCCCATATTTTTAGAGAAACCAATATGTAGATAATTTTCTTGCAAATTGGGGTGTAACTCATGAAGGGACTTTGACATGGTCTCCTAATAATTCCTGATGTATTTGATAATGTATCAATTGATGATATCAACCATAATCAAAGTTTGTATGATGTGTGTAGACACTTAAAAAGTCTTGATTGATACTATGCATCCGATTCTAATTAATTAATACCATTTCCTCCTAAATCACCTTGAACTAACCAATTAATTAAATAATCAACATTATTTATTTAAATTCAACAAATTCATTTATTAATCAAATAATTAATTTTATTAGATTAATTCATCTTTCTTCTAACTAGTTTTCTTCATATTTAATTAAATCAAATAATTTAATTAAATCCTCCTAAAGTCCTCTCATTTGATTAAATAAATCAAATCAAATGTCACAATCCTCTAACCCATCTAAGTTAATTAATTCTGAATTAATCAACTCTAAATCACTTTCTAACCATCATTAATAAATCCTCCAACTTTTAACTCCTCAAGAGTTAAATCAACCCATGGTCAACTAACCAGGTTGCACATGAAATTAATTAATTTTAATTATCTAATTCCTCTATTTATCCTCACAATGGCATATTCCAAGGAATATTTGTCTCAACTACCTCTCCACCTCCAAAGATTTCAAAAACCTCTTACATCCTCAATAACTCCTCTTACATCCTTTCAAATATTTAAACATATTCATTTACTTCTTACAACTTTTCAAATCCTCAACCATTCTCACTTATTCCTCTTACATCCTCCTTTACTCAACACATTCCCCAAAATGTGCTCCACCCTCACCTAATAGAATTGTGACAAGTGTCACATTCTCATTAGCTCCCCTTTTATCCCACATTCACCAATTTCTCTCATTCTTCAACCCTTGAGTTCTATAAATAGAGGTTTACTCTACACAATATGGATCCACAACTTGAAGCATTCTTACTATAGGCATTTTAACTCATAGCATTTCACCATTTTCATCATTTTAGCTAGTTTATGTTACCATTTTGCATCAAATGTCACACTTTGTATCATCAACATCATCTAAGCTTATCAAAGGGATTGGGAAAGGGCTTCTTTCCACATCAAAGGAATACCAATCCCCCTATGGGATGAAGTTTTAGCTATTTCAATTCAAATGATTTCATGTTTTCTTCTTGATTTATCTAAGAATTTTATAGGGAATGCTTGATTTGTGTTTCTAAAATTGCTTGAAAATACCATTTTTTCTAGCTATAGGAGAGCTCCGTCGCTTTTGATCGATACAACACTGCCTTTGCATACAACGTCGCATTTTCTTGCGTGTAGATAACTGCCTTTGTCTCTAGCGCCGCTTCTTCCACATCACGTTGCCTTTGCTACAACACTGCTTCTGTTTGCTTTTCTCTCTATCTAAATTCTTATTTCTAACAAAGCATCGCCTCTAATATTGCATCACATTTGTTCTCTCTTTCTTCTGTAGAGCGCTGCCTTTGTATTTCACTAGAGCACCACCATTGCTTTCAATGCCACATTTGTTAGTTGCAGAGCATCGCCTTTGTTTCCCAACGTTGCCTTTGCAGGAAAGAGAGGAAAATTGACTTGGAGACCTAAAAGCATTTTTTAATGCTCATTGTAATAGCTTAGGCTTTCCAATTATGTTTTACATTTTCTGTTTTAGGACCAACTAGAATTACTTTGGGCTTAAAATTAACAATCAACTGAAGCTTTGTCAAAGTGGACTAAAATTAAACATTAGGAACTTACTAGACTTTACATTTGGGATAAAATTCAATAAGACAATCTCACATTTAGCTTGGTGCTTTAAAATGAATCCATCTTTACTTTGGGATTAAAAAGAACTTGTGTTTTCCTTGTTTTGTGATTTTTTGCAATCCTTGTCACTTGAATGCGTATGCACTTCTCTTGCACCACTCGACGATCTTGAGAATCAAAAGCATTCCATTGACATTGGTTGTCTAAAATCACCCACACATTTTGATTTGGATCTAAAATTGAACCCTCATGCTAGTGTGAAGGAAAGGCATTGTGTGTGTTACCTCCTAGCGCTTTACGCAATCTGGGTGGTCAAACTACAAATGTACTTCTTCACTTTTGTTTATCTTTCCATGGCCTGCCTCCCCGCTTCGAAAGGAGGGAATGACCCAAGCGATAATGGGCTAAATCCAAGCTCTTTTGAATCACTATATAAATGTGTGGTTGTAATGAAAATTGTGATCAACAAGAAGTGATATGTGATAGCTCTCCCTAGTATCTTTATGATACGAAAATCCCTTGTTCTAAGGGTTGGGAGACCTCTTGAGGGAGTTTATCATAGTATCCCCTAAACCAGATGTCCTTACTACAACCCATTTGTTTAAAGACCAAAATCCTTAATGCTTGTTGGTGTAAGAATGGTCGTTCTAAAGTCACCCCACATTTGTACTATTCAAAGTAGAAATAGAAAAATCCTTAAGGTCACCAGATCTTCAAGATTTTGAGATTTGGTGGTCCCAAGAAGTGTGTGTTGAGAAAGGGGTTGCCAATGTCACCAAATCTCTAGCTATTCGCTTTGTCTTAGTGTTTGGAGAAATTCGAGTGGGGAATCAACAAAGTATGGTCATTTCTAACCTAGGATTGTGCAATTTGTGAGTCCTTCAAATATATTTCTTGGATCTCAAACTTTGAAACAAATATTTAACAGTCATCAAAATTTCAAACCCTTTGGAAAGAGTGAATATCTTTGAATAGTCTAATTATTGCTGCTTGTCCCTAGGGATTTTATCCTTAGAGGCTTCTAAATATCTGGGCTCATATCTCAATTTACTCTCTTCAAGGCCAACCCAGGGAAACTATGGTTTTGACTCTTTAATTTTCACATAATGGACCATGTGGAATGAAAAGGGGCTTAGACATAGATATTTAGTTTGAAATTTAAACATGATGTGTTGATGTGGTAAAAAGAATCCATTTAATCAAGATAAAAAGACAATTGAACCTCACACATGTGCTTGTTACCTTTTGTCTTATGGTCTTCCAAGAAAAACATTGGTCTTTTGGTTTGAACTACTCATAGGGTAAAGCATGTTCTTCACTATCTTTGTCTTGTAAACAAGGTCCCTCTTAAGTTCATTTAGGATCAAATCAAACACTTCATGCATCCCAAAAATTTATCATCTCCATCCCACAAAATTCTTTTAGAGCTTTAGAAAAAAACAAAATTCTAGACTTGGGTTAATCCTTAAAACACATCAAAATCACCTTGATTAGTTAGGAGTTTGAGAATGCATTCTTTCTCATACCTCTAGTTAAATTAGCACCTCTTTGAACAAGTTTATCCTAAAGATCACATGTCCATTTTTGGATTCACAAGTTCATTATCCAAAATCCAAACATCAAAATCAAAACCTATCTAGTATTGACAAAATTTCTTAAAAGTTCAAACGCCCATATCACTCACCCTTACATCCTTCATCTCATCATTGGTCCTAAATTCTTTAGAGGTCATCAGGGTCAAAACACAAGAAAAACATGGAATATAAACTTGATTTATACATCATGAGTGATCTAAGTCAACCAAACTATCAAAGCCTTACAATACCAATTGATTATCAAAACTCACATTTATACAATCCATACATGACATCATTATCTCCTTAAAACTTCAATAATACAACATATGTGAGTATGCCCAATCTAAATTTTGGACCACATTTCCCTTTGGTAGATTTAAACCAAATTCAAAACCTACAAATCCATCAACTGGACAATCAATGTATGAGTCTTCAACAAAACAACATTATCCCACCAAATCAATACATGCCAAATATGAATATACCAAGTACAAGCTTACCAAACATGAACATACCAAATATACACTTGGTGAACTATGGGATAGATATGTTTACAAATCACACCAATGTTGTTCAAAGTCCCAACAATATGTTAACAACTCAATGTATTGGTCCAAGCTAAGGTAACACCATGCAAAATCAAGGTTACCTGAATCAAAGCAATGTGATTCCCAACCATAACAATTTTCAATGTCCACCTATAATGCAAAATCTACACATCATCCCAAATCAGAACATTATTCAAAATCAATTTTTCCATGATCCCATACAATACCAAAAGTGTACATTCCAAATATGCATGACCAACAACCAAATCAACTATATCAAGGGTGTCAAAATCAAAACCAAGATCAAATTTTGTGACATAAAATTTCTTCACTTACCAAAATAGTTGATTCATTGCACCAAGAGACATCTCCACCCCAAAATCTACGCACTCCTCCATTAGTTAAACCATGTCATCAAAACATTGAGTTGTCTCCACAACCTCACCAAGAAGAATATCCCCAATGTCAAGAGGTTGGATATCAAGATCAACAACATCAATAATGAGCCAAATATAACCAAATCTCCAAAATAAATCACCACAAGGTAAATCTCAACAAGTACAAATCTCATAAGGTAACAAATGTGAATACACTCCTTTGGGAGATCCAATTGAATCAACATTAAAAAATCTAGTTAATGAAAAACTCATCACTCTTCCAAAAGTAAGTGCTTTCAACTCTATCATAAACTTCCCTTGGAATAAGGGTAGAGCTTATTGTGAGTATCATAGAGAAAATATTCATAAAACATCAAATTGTATTTGACTAAAAAATCTCATCCAAAACCTTTTTGATCAAAGAAAAATAACTATTGAGGATGATGATCAAGATTTAACCACTAATGGTAGTAGTGACAATATCTCCACCACAATTGTTAAGGATAATGATCAAGATCTATCCATCGGTGATTACCTTGGAGATGTTTCTACTTCATCCAACAATCAAATCAACATACATCAAGAGTCACCTTTTAATCATGATCAAAACCCCTCAACAATATCCAAAAATGATCTATTTCAAGGAGTGTTAACATTATCTAATCCTATTGACATAATCCATGATCCATCCACTAATGATCATGTTGAAAATTTATCTACATCACCTAATGAGTTAGAGGACACATCTCAAGACTTTATTCCAAAGCATGATCAACATCTTTCACCAAAATCTAGCAATGTTCCTTTCCAAGACATATTGACATCCTTTGACCTCATGGTTGAAGATATTGAAGGAATCCTCAACTCAACACTTGATCCAAGTCAACTCAAAACTCAAGAGGATATTGAGCCATATCCCATGGCTAATGAAGACATCCAAGAACCATTTATAAGCAATCCATCATTTGAAATTAACCTATGTCAAGAACTTGATCCAAAGAATGTCAAAAGTAATTCCAAAATTAATCAAGATCAAGAATCTGTATCTCCAATATGCTACAATGATAAACTAATGGGAACTCTCCAATCTATACAAGATATCACAAATGATGATCATATCCATATAGCACATACTCCTCCATCTACCCATGCGATGATTTCTTTGGATGGACACGTAGATGATCTTCATTCAGAACAAGATTCCTTTACTCTTGACATTATTACAAAAGAACAAGAGGTTATTGATTCCTATAGTCAAGTTGGGTTGTCAACATTAGGATCAAATATAACTAAAATTCAGATTGAGGACATCATGTATGAAGATATCCAACATTATCCCTTCAAGGAAACAATTCATACCAACCAGGATATTCTAGAATTAGTAGAGAAAAAATTTGAAATAACATTATCTGTAGTAGTTATTTATCAGAGAAGGCTTGCTAAACAAGACATCTCAAAATAGGTAGAATCAAATCATGAAGGTACTACTTACACAATATTGGGGGGAAACTTCATCTCAAGAAAACTTCAACATAGGGAGCACAGAGAATCCTTATGATGAAACCAATGCCAATACTACAACTAGCCACACCATGAATCTTCATCCACCCATCACCCCATCCATGAATTGGGACCAACATCAAAAGAAATATTTGAATCAAAGCGCGAAGAACATTATCAAAGAAAAAGAAGTTGGGAAGCATAATGGAAAAATCAAATACACATGGATACCAAAAAATACAAAGAAATATTATCCCTATCAAACCCCACTAGTCAAATAAACTATGGGGAAAAATAAAAAATGGAAATGTATCCATCAAAGACATCCACAAAATAAAAAATAGGCTTCTCAAGAAACGTATAAAGTATATCAAGTAGTTGGTCCTAATCCCATGCACACTTCCGTATCCACCCATCATTGCTCATCTTCCCAGGTTTGGAGAGTCAAAGGTTCCAAAATATCAACCAATCCATCTTCTATTCCTAAATACACTCCACCATCCACGCCTCCACACATGATATCCAATTCTCACATTGACCATGGATTGGCAGTAACCTTTCATCATAAGGATTTAGAATTCACTCTATTGCGATGTGCACATAGAGATAGAGTTAACTCTGGTATCAACAAAGTAGATCAAGAATCTCAAAAGTTGCATTCAAGTGCACATATCTTAGGAAAAAAACTTATTCAAGTAGGATATCGATGACACATTATGACAAAAGCATCTACATCGGCACCACCAAGTGGTTCAACTTGAACTTAAAATATTTCAAAAAAATAAAAATAAAAAAATCAATAGATCATGAAAATAGTAAAGATAAAAAATCATCCTTCAATGAAAACCACTATGGTGGCGCTTTGGACAGGTACCATGATGAAAACCTGGTAAACAAGTGTCATGTGTAGAATCAAGCATCTATGTGTGCTAGTTCAGATGAAAGCATCTTATCTCATCCATAATAAATTTAGCATTTCATCCATCTTATCCATAATCAAACCATTCATCCATGAACCATTTATCCAATCCATTTTCATCCATCTACATCCATCTTCCAAATTACCTTGATCTTGACAAAGTTTGGTGCTCACTTTACACTTGCTTATGGTAAAGATTTTGACATGAGGCATTTTCATTGATCCTATCCTACCCAAAATTATATAAACCATGAAGCACTATCCAAATGAGCATCCTCTGTTCGAACACCTTATCTTATCATAAGACAATCCTTGGCATCCTTTGCGTGCTTACCATATCCATCCATCCATACATTTATCCAGGCATCCACCCATGGCATTCCATACATTGCTAGACACTAGGGGAAAATATTTACATCTTGCTTTAGGAATAAATATTGATCTATATCTTTCAACTTATGTGGTGACCTAAACATTGGAAAACGTGAAATCAAATTGGTCAAAGCATTTGTGAGCAAGAATCCAAATCACTAGCCCATGGCATATTTTGATGAAAAGATGTTCCTTATCAAGCTTTATCTTTCATCAAACATCAATCCAAACAATCAATATCAGTTGCATCTAATTTGTACTTCAACATCACATCAAATCTTCCAAACAAGTTTTGTTCCAAACCGAGCTTCAAAATCTTGACCAATCAAATCCAATCAGTCCATCATACTCAGGATATGCTTCCCAATCCTCTTGTTGCTTAACACTCTCCTTGCATTGTTGTGTATCCTCAACAATGTTATCATCATCAATCCATCAATTAGATCAATCAACCCCAGCTTGGTTCTCAATAAGATCCCAAATAGATCATTGATATCATCAACATATCCACATCCAAATCGTCAAAATCATGTGAAAATCCAAAAACATCCAAAACATATCAAAATCCAAAAACAGGTCAAAAAGTCAAAAAACATCAAAAACATGGTATCTGAACTACATCATCTCTGAGCGTAAACACGGGAAAGGCCATCATTGATGAGCTCTTGAGACACAAAAACAAAAAAAAATCATAAATCTCATAAAATACCCAAAAACATTAGAGAATTTGAAAAATCCCAAAATATCCTCAAAACATTTCAAAAATACCAAAAACATTAAAAAAACCCAAAATCATCCATCTAATTCCATTTTCACTCGCAATAAACATCCACTCACAATAAATCAATCATCACCTTCACCCTTTGGCAAAACAATCAGAAACACGTATAGCAAATTAAAAGTTAAAACTCAAACATTAGGGTCTTAAGTCTAGGTCAGTAGGTAAACAAGTTGGTCAACTCTTGGTATCAATAGCCTATCATCCAATTAATCTCAAAATCATTTGATAACATCATGTCCTAGGATGCATACTTCGTACAATGGACATCAACATCAACCGTCATCGTAGTTTAGTCTTGGCTAGAGGTATGAAGCACATTAGCTTGTTTGTTTACTTGATCTTTTCTTTTTATTTATCTTATTGCACTCATTCCCATGACCTCTCAATGATGTCTATCAAAATGATTTAGAGAGAAAGGAATGGGGCATTGATCATTATCTTTTGTTTGTTGTGCTTGTTGGATATACTTGTAATATGACCTTGGTCCTACTAATCTTGTTTGGTGTGTAGGGAGGATGTTTTAGATATCTTGTTGACTATTACATTGGGAGGTTTTTCCTCTTTGTGTTTTGGTCCAAGATGTTTGAAATATTTGAAGTACACTCTAACAAGGTTTCTTATGCCAGGTGTGAATAAGGATACTCCTATCTAATTGTTGAGTCAAATTCCATCTCACTAGGTACAATGCCATCCTGGTTATCCATACCTTGATGCATCATATCTATGTGTGTTATCAAACATAAGGAAAGTAAGCTCTTTACATCCCCAATCCCTGATAAGCAACGAATCATCATCACTCATCATCATTCTAATAAAGTCTCAATGACTCATGGACTTGTTGGACTTCCACATCATCTCAAACTCAAGGGTTGATCCATCTTTCTTCTATCTTCTCCACATACTAAAATGGTATCATGACATTCAAATAAAACCTATTTGCATCCATTTTGCATCCACAAATCGTTAGCATACTGCATATCATACATATCATCATAACAAAAAACACCATCCATCATGCATTGCATATCCTGCAAAGGCGAGTCAACATATTTTCTGCGACCCTAGGATCTTTCAGTGTTGTGCAACACTATCCTACAAAGGCGGGTTGGCATCGACAAAAGCGACACCGATCATAACATTTGCGATGCCCTAGAGAGCCGCTTTAGGCCTACCTATTTGGATCCTAATAAATGCACTTAAAGCATGAAAAATGAGAATTTTTTTGAAAGGCGTACCAGGGGTCCTATGTCCTGAGGCTGCTGGAACTCTCAAACCCACTCCATTCAATGTCTGCGAAGCACATGAGCCACCATTCTATCAATATTTCAGACCAAATTCTTAAGAAATCTAGAAGTTTGAGTGTGCAAATGATTTGAAAATGACCCCTTTATCCCTATTTATACTAAATTTTTAGGGTTTTTTAGGGTATTTTTAGGGTTTTTGAGCCCATTAATCTGTTTTTGCCTAACGAAGCCCGTTTTGACCCATTTTCGCATCTTGTGGGCTATTTTTTTGCGCTTAGATCCTTGTTGAATCTTTTTTAGGAGTTTGACCCAAAATTGATATTTTCATCCAATATCTCAAGGGGGTAGTTTAGCAGCATAATTCTTCCATTGGGGCAGCAATGGGGCATCCAAAAAAAAAAGATTTTTTTTCAATTTTGATACCTGCAATGTTATTCTTTAAACCAAAATTAGCAGGTACGTCACTTCAAAGAGGGGAATAATGTAGACACTTAAAAATTCCTAATTGATACTATGCATCTGATTCTAATTAATTAATACCATTTCCTCCTAAATCACCTTGAACTAACCAATTAATTAAATAATCAACATTATTTAGTTAAATTCAACTATAATCAAATAATTAATTTTATTAGATTAATTCATCTTTCTTCTAACTAGTTTTCTTCATATTGAATTAAATCAAATCATTTAATTAAATCCTCCTAAAGTACTCTCATTTGATTAAATAAATAAAATCAAATGTCACAATCCCCTAACCCATCTAAGTTAATTAATTATAAATTAATTAACTCTAAATCACTTTCTAACCATCATTAATAAATCCTCCAACTTTTAACTCCTCAAGAGTTAAATCAACCCATGGTCAACTAACTAGGTTGCACATGAAATCAATTTCTTTTAATTATTTAATTCCTCTATTTATCCTCACAATGGCATATTCCAAGGAATATTCCTCTCAACTACCTCTCCATTTAATTTCCCTCCAAAGAAAAACTCTTACATCCTCAATAACTCCTCTTACATCCTTTCAAAATTTCAAACTATTCATTTACTTCTTCTTACAACCTTTCAAATCATCAACCATTCACATTTATTCCTCTTACATCCTCTTTTACCAAACACATTCCTAAAAATGTGCTCCACCCTCACCCAATAGAATTATGACAAGTGTCACATTCTCATTGGCTCCCCTTTTATCCCACATTCACCAATTTATCTCATTCTTCAACCCTTGAGTTCTATAAGTAGAGGTTTCCTCTACACAATATGGATCCACAACTTGAAGCATTCTTACTATAGGCATTTCAACTCAATATTTCACTATTTTCATCATTTTAGCTAGTTTATGTTACCATCTGAATCAAATCTCACACTTTGGATCATCAACATCATAAAAGCTTATCAAAGGGATTGGGAAAGGGCTTCTTTCCACATAAAAGGCGTACCAATCCCCCTATGGGATGAAGGTTTAGCTATTTCAATTTGATTTCATGTTGTATTTGGATTATTTTGCTCTCATTTTCATGTTTTCTTCTTGATTTAGCTAAGAATTTCATAGGGAATGTTTGATTTGTGTTTCTAACATGATTAACTAGTGTTCGTTGGTCTTGTGTTAGCTTATTGCAAGTTTGGTGTTCACAATGTGAAGGGAGGAAGCTCTTATGATTTGTAATCATTTCTCTTTGCTTGTTAGTGCTTGGTTTCTAGCAAGTTTAAGGGAGGAATTTCCTATCAATAGTATTTTGTGGATTGTATGGGGTATTTCAAAAGTGATTGGTGGTGATAAAAATATAACTGGGCCCATTAGCTATGGCAACATAATACAAGATGACAACATCTAGAGGATTTTATAGAATGATGATTTTTACTTTGTTTATGGAGAAATTAAATGAGCATGACAAAAAAAATTCTATTGAGTTTGCAAAGTGTTGGGGTGAAGAGAAGAGTTTGAATACAAAACTCGTATTTTGTTGTGAATGAAGAAATCATAGATAAAGTATTATGTTGGCAGTATTTAGCACCAATATTTTAAAAAACAAGAGGTTTGGGAGTGAATATATCAATTTCTTCTTGAAGCCTAAGGAGGAGCTCAAAAAATTTCATTTAGGCAATGTCAGAAGCTCTATGGAACCCCCATGGGATGAGATGGATAATGAGGTATATTAGGTTCAAATTATGATACTCTTATAACTTTTTTCTTCTCAATCAATTTTGGTATAAGAGGTTGGCCTCTTTTCCTTTCTATCTATTATCCTCCTTGGAGAATTCTATTTTTAAATGTAAGAAAATACCAAATATGGTGCCCCTACAATAGTTTTATCTCGCTAATTATCAACTTGGTTAGATTGTAAACCCTATTTTAAATAAAATCTCCAAAAATAAATAGGTGGGTCCTAATATTTCTAATTATGAGGAGGTTGGTTTTGAGTTTGACTTCAAAGAATCTTCTAAGGATGGGGAATTTTATAAAATGGAGTCTGTGGATGACTCGATTGGTGGTATATGATCTTCTCTTGATAAAAAGAGAAAAAGATGTGAACTTATTTATATTAATAATGTGGAGAAAAGTAGTCTATATTTGGGTAGGAACTCCAAGAACCCTAAACCCTAAACCCTAAACCCAAACATTTTCCATTACATTTCCTACTCATAAGGTACTCTTGAACCCTAAACCCAAACACATTTCCTTCTCAAATTTCCTTATTTGTACTCCTCCATTTCCATCCCTTAATGGTATGAATTCCTAGTCACCCCTAACCTTGACACACCTACATGTGGCATGAGTTTCCCTAACCTCTGAAGTTTGACATTCTTTCCATTTTTCATTGCAACTCCCAGATACCCTCTTGAACAACCTAAAATACATTGAATGATCTATAAAATGCTATTGATTGTCAAAAAGGTCCTTTCCCACCTAAGAACCACCATTAATCATTTTGGAGTGAATTTTCAAAGTAATTTTCCAGCAATATGGAAAAAATGACATACGATGCCACTAATGCATCTATAGTGCTTGTCAACCACTAGATTTGATACATCCAAACCTAGAAAATATATTTTAATTAAAAGGGCATGAATCTATATGAAGAAATGAATGAAAATAGGACACCCTAATTAATATGGTTGTTAAGATATCATGGACGAATTTTAATACGTCATATCAGAGTAGAATTTATAGATGATTTCTTATGTTTCTCAATGCCTTGTTGCACTAGATCCAAATGTATCTTTAATGAAAATAATTTTTGTAGACCCAAGAAGGATATTCCCCCTCATTTCTATGGGACATTCAAGAAAAATTTCCAAACAAATTTTTGGCATGATTTGAGGAAAATGATGCTCGAGTAGTGTGGGTTTCCTATGCAATATACCAATGGTGGGACAAAATTTATTATAGATTTGGCTTATCCCTTTGTGGGTATTATGGATAAAAACACTTCATTTGGAAGAGGATGGAAAAAGGGAAAAATAGGGGAAGATAGAAAAGAGAAAAACTCACACAACAAAACTCTAGGGTTTAGTTTTTAGATATGGGTATTCTATTTTGTTATTGTAATGGTATAGTTTTATACCAAACTTGTATATTGAATGATTAAAGGTGGAATCAACCTTAGTTGACTGCCTCCATATTTATAGTGTATATTTTTGGATGTGTGTTGATAAGTTGTCCAACTAGATGACTATAACTTCCTATCTTCTTAGAACAATAAAAAATGTATGGGTATGCATACAAATTATCAATTAGACTCATGTAATATTCTACAAATATTTATTATTTCTTGAATGTATGTGCAAAACTAAACTTTCCTATGTGTTTTGAAAAACGTGGTCTTTTAAAACATCTTGATTAAGGTATCATTGTAAGTTACAATATTTTAGTCTTGTATAAACTTAGAGACTCTATTGCCTAACCAAATAAAAATGCTAGTCTACTAGTTCTAATTCACCATTGTCCTAATAGACTTAAAGCAACTTAACATAGACTTAATTTTAGTTTTATTTATTTTGGTGTGTACTCACTACCATGTTGGAATGTATGTATACAATAAGATTAGGAGATACCATTTATCACATTATAGACATTTACATGGTATATTATCTACTCTAATAAGGTTCCCAACCTTGAGTATTGTAAACCATCATATAGGCACAAAATGACAACCAAAATAGCGGTGCACTATGCAATGAGTGAGGTTTGTATCATAGTGTTTATTCTTTGTAGTGATATTAGTTGAAAAATTTAGGGAAATCCCCCTTGGTTTAGCAAAGACAAAAGTGTAGGAGGTCTGGACCACTTCAGTAATTGGTCCTTATTTTCCTAGCTTGAGCATAGTTTTTGTGGTATTCTTCCCAAGTTTGGCATGCCTAGCTCTTCAGAGACTATCCAACCTTAGGGATTTGGGACAAGTACAACTTTATATTTCCAAAAAATGACATTTTTTCCAAGGATACAATCTAGGTTTTTATTTTAAAGATCTCAACAACTTAACTGGGAATCAATTCTTGTCTAGTATTTGAAGTTGTAGCTATTGGAAAAATATTTGTATCTTCCAAGTGTTCAAAGTGGCAGCTCTATTTAAGTTGAATCTAGAATTAGCAGTTAGATCAAAAGGATTCAGGATGGAGAGAAGAAGACAAATATATTACAAGTAAGAAGTAGATCTAGCTTCAACTAGTTTACGAAGACATCCATCATGGGAATCTCAGGATAGTGGAAATTCATTCAAACATACCTCTTAAATATTAGAAGTTAGTTTTGTAGGTTAAAACAATTTATTGATTCGAGATCAATATGTGTATACTTCTAAAAATTCAAGTAGCCACAATCATAAAAATATACATAATTTTGTAGGTTTGATTATAAAGAAAGAAATAATATGGTTTTTGGTATAAGGGATATGGGAAACTATTGTACTACACATCCCCTTCATTGGTCCTCCCCTTCCCCAAACGAATCCTATGGTTATAATGATGAACTAGATGGATTGATAAATCCACATAAATGAGACAAAAGAAAATAAAAATTATTGAACAACAAGAGGCTCAATTAAAAATAAATGATATGTTTCAAGTGATAGGATGAACATGAATATTTATCTACAATGTAAATTTTTTTGGCACAAAATATCTTGATGTAGAAACATATGCTACTAGCCCATATTCTCTTCCTCCTGAGATGCCATGTAGAAATGAAGTTGAATTTGAAGAGGCGGTGTTGTATCATCTTGAGCAACAAAATCAACAACTTCTTGTAGAAATAAGGTTGTGGGAAGCACATCTTTCCTCCCTCAAGAATGAAGACACCCTCTTAGTGAGTAGAGAGCAAGATATTTATTATGAGAATTAATTTTTTGGGTTTTATGATGAAGATGATTAGTCCTTTGTATCAAGATATGACATACTAGATGGAAAATATGATGAAAACCAACTAATTTAGAATATCAATATGATGATAGTATTGATCCATATCATTATGAGTTGCCCATGCACAATATGAAACATCCTAACTATTTGAACAATGCAATTCACCATATGAAGACATGATAACCCAAACAAATGTAGTATTAGTGCAAGTCAAAAATGAACATCAGTTGAGAGATAAGCAAGAACCTAGAAAAAATAATACTATAGATAGATCAAAGGGACTTTCTATGGCTGAAATAAGAAACCACAACAAAAAAAAGGTTCCTTTCTATATATTATCCTCCTTGGCTAGAATTCTATTTTTGAATGTAAGAAAATACCAAATATGGTGACCCTACAATAGTTTGGTCTTGCTAATTATCAACATGGTTAGAATTTAAACCCTATTTTAAATAAGAGCTCCAAAAATAAAAAAGAATGAGGTGGGTCCTAGTATTTCCCTTTCCTTTGATGTTTCTTAGAGGCTTTGGATGAGGAGGTTGATTTTGAGTTTGAATTTGAAGAATCTTATGAGGATGAGGAATTTTATACAATGGAGTCTATGGAATACTTGATTAGTGGTATATAATCTTCTCCTGATAAGAAGAGAAAAATATATGAACTTGTTTATATTAATAATGTGGAGAAAAGTGGTCCACATTTGGGTAGGAATTCTAAGAAGGATAAGGTGAAGGCTAAGGCCATCCTTGAGCTAGGTGTTGGAAATTTCACAGAATAACAAACCCTTGTCCTATTTTTGGCACCCCATTATGTTGCATCTAATTTCTCTCTTTTTTGATCCAATGGTGAACATTTAACCGTACTTTACCCATTATTGTTAATTGATTTGAGAGATCATAAGCAGTCCCCTAAGTGTAAAGATATGTAAAAATCCATAAAATTATAAGTTTGGGTTGTTTTTGGTGTATTCCTTAGAGTTCTTTGTGTTTGTTGAAGTTGCAAAATTTCAAGTTTTTCTTTGTCACCATGCCTTTCCTATCATCCCCAACATCTTGATCCTTCTCTTAATAAGTTACTAATTCCTTTGGACCAGACTATCAGAATTTCCTACCCTATCTTTCCATGCTTCCTAAGTCCAATTATCTTTACTCTATCGGCTTATCAAACTTCCCTCTCCCTAGACACCTATCATAAGGTACTCTTAAACCCTGAACCAAAAAAAAATTCATTGAATTTCCTTCTCAAATTTACTTATTTGGACTTACATCCATTTCCATCCCTTAATGGTATAAATTTTGAGTCACTCCCTAACTTCAACATGCCTACCTATGGCATGAGTTCCCCTAACCTCTAAATTTGACATTCTTTCCATTTTTCATTGCAACTCCCACCTACCCTCCTAAATGATCCAAAAAATATTGAATGAGCCATAAAAGGTTAGTGATTGTCAAAAAATGTCCTTTCCCACCCAAGAATCACCATTAATAATTTTGGAGTGAATTTACAAAGCAATTTTCCAACAATAGGGAATAAAATGACGTAGGATGCCATTAATGAATCTATAGTGCTCATCAACCACTAGATTTGATCCATCCACACCTAGAAAACATATTTTAATTAAAAGGGAATGAATCTCTATGAAGAAACGAATGAAAAGAGGACACCCTAATTAATATGGTGGTTAAGATATCATGGTCGAATGTTTACATGCCATATCTGAGTAGCATTTGTAAATGATTTTGTAGGCTTTCCATGCTTTGTTGCACTAGATCAAAACGTATCTTTAATGCAAAGAATTTTGTAGACCCAAGAAGAACATTCCCCCTCATTTCTATGGGACATTCTAGAAAATTTTCCATACAAATTTTGACATGATTTGAGGAAAATGATGCTTGAGTAATGTGAGTGTCCTATGCAATATACCCATGGTGGGACAAAATTTATTATGGATCTAGAATATCCTTTTGTGGGAATTATGGATAAAAACAATTCATTTGGAGGAGGATGGAAAAAGGGAAAAATAGGGGAGCATAAAAAAGAGAAAAAATCACACAACAAAACTCTAGGGTTTAGTTTTTAGATTTGGGTATTGTATTTTATTATTGTAATGATACAGTTTTATATGAAACTTGTATATTGAATGATTAAAGGAAGAATCAACCTTATTTGATTGTCTCCATATTTATAGTGTATATTTTTGGATGTGTGTTGATAAGTTCACCAAATTTTTCAAGGTATCTTCTTAGAACAATAAAAAATGTATGGGTATGCTTACAAATTATTAATTAGACTAATGTAATATTCTACAAATATTTATTATTTTTTGAATGTATGTGTAAAAATCAACTTTCCTATGTGTTTTGAAAGGCGTAATCTTTTAAGATGTCTTGATTTAGCTATCACTATAAGTTAAAATATTTTAGTTTTGTATGAACTTAGAGATTCTATTTCCTAACCAGATAAAGCACTTGTCTACTAGTTCTAATTCACCATCGTCCTAATAGACTTAAATCAACTTAACATAGAACTAATTTTAGTTTTACTTATTTTGGTGTGTTCTCACTACCATGTTTGAATGTACATACAATAAGACTATGGGATATCATTTATCACATTATAGACATTTATATGGTATATTATCTACTCTAATATAAGGTGCTTAGTCTTGAGTATTGTAAACCACCATATAGGCACAAAATGACGACCAAAATAGGGGTGCACTATGCAATGAGTGTGGTTTGTATCATAGTGTTTAGTCTTTGTAATGATATTAGTTGCAAATTTAGGGAAATCCCCCTTGGTTTAGCAAAGCCAAAAGTGTAGGGGGTCTTTCCCACTTCAGTAATTGGTCCTTAGTTTCCTAGCTTGAGCATAGTTTTGTGGTATTCTTCCCAAGATTGATATTCCTAGATCTTGGGAGACTATCCAATCTTAGGTATTTGGCACTTAAAACTTTATATTTCCATAAAATGACATTATTTACAAGGATACAATCTAGGTTTTTATTTTAAAGATCTCAACAACTTAATTGGGAATCAATTCTTGTCTAGTATTTGAAGTTGTAGCTATTGGAAAAATATTTGTATCTTCAAAGTGAATAGTGGGAACTCTATTTAAGTTAAATCTAGAATTAACAATTAGATCAAAAGTCTTTGAGATGGAGAGAAGAAGACAAACATATTACAAGTAAGAAGATCTAGCTTCAACTAGTTCATGAAAACATCCATCATCGGAATCTCAGGATAATGGAAATTCATTCAAACATACAGGGAAAAATTTAGTGGTGAATCTTCACCAATTGGCAAATTTTAGATATCAGCCAAGTTACAATTGGAAAATTAATCACATCTATCCAAGTGGCCAAATCAACCATATTTTACGAATTATTGGTCCAATAATTCGTCATAACAAACTAGGCATTTCAAATGGACGGATTAATATTTTCACTTGGAATCCTGGAAGCATGTAATAAAACACATACATATTTTCCAATACTATTAAAACAAAATTGTATCAAGACCCATTTTTCCAATTAAAATTTACAAATAGTTGTTTGTGAGGACCCATTTCACTAATTAAAATTTACAAATAGTTGCTTATAAGGACCCATTTTTCCAATAACATTAAAAAATAATAACATTTGAGGACACATTTCTCCAATTTTATGACACCTCCATGCTAATCATAGGGCCATAATCGCCTTGAAAATTACAATGTATCATTGTATAATCACGCGAGATTCACTAAATTTTTAACATACCATTTTAAAATCCATCGGAATTCACCAAATATGGATTGATATAAAGACAATTGAAACTATCATTTATTCTTACACATTTTGTTCAGTTTTGAAATTATGAGCTCTCGATTCAGAAGTTGGACTTGGAACCTTGAAGTTGATTGTAGGCAAGTTACAAACTTACAACATAGGAATTCCTACATTAACGAATAACAAGTCAGTGAAAACCTAAACTTAAAGGTGAATGATCATTTCTTCATAGTGTTATAAGATTTCTTTATCTCTTTTCCATTCTTGCTTCAATCTTAAAGATGATGTTGAGTAGGGAATGAGATCTATATTATCTGTCCTTCTTAAATAAGAAGACATTTTTTTCCAGCTTTTATTCGAAGTGAGAGATCAATATGTCAAGAAACAAGTGCAACAAGGGTAAGAATCCTCAGGATGGTGAAGGGAATGGGAGGCCATCAAAAGACCCAAAATTTAGAGTTACCAGACAATCTTACTTTGGAATTGGCAATGCTTTTGATCCATTAGATCAAGATGGAGCTACATCATCAACTCTTCCACCAAATATTAATGAAGAAGGAATTCACAATACCTCACCGTTGGTGCCACCAAAAGATCAAGGTGAGATTGTCATTGAGTTAAATGAGTCAAATGAGGATAGAAATACCATAGAAGATGTTCCAAGGGATACCCTGGTTAGCCAAAATGAGATAATTGACTTGGATGACTAGTAGTAAGAAAAGAAAAGGAAAATCAAAAGTGGGATGCATGTGGGAGATGACAAGGAATTTTCAGCTTGTTTGGTTATCCAAGTACCCATTCATTGTACTAGTGGAGAAATAAAACAAGGATGAAACTGCAACATAATGCATGTGTATGATTTGTAGTTGGAAATGTAAAAGAGACAAGAAGTTGCAGCTAAAGCTTGACACTATAGAAAAACATATCTGTAAAATTTATGAAAAACAAATCATAGACAAAAAGGAACAATCAGTCGTATGATGGAAATCAAAGTAAGAATGTCTTCATGTTAAGTATTCCATAGAATATGAAGAGCATAAGAAAAGAATGTCGAAGCTTGCTACATGTTGAGGTACAATTGAGGCTCAATTTGGAAAAGAAATGGAAGGAGCACATCTTTCAAAAACTATTTAGATGAGTGTTCTTTTTCATATTTTGTCTCAAGGGCATCCTATGATAGACTACCCAAAATATTTTAATTTATTATCTTTTTTGGGTGTTCCTCACTTTCCTAACTCACATTGATCAGTAAACACTGGATGGGAATGGGAAAATTGTCTTGCTACAATGGAAAAGAAAGATTTAAAGGAGAAAGTAGAAGAGTCAAATTTCATTGTATTATCTTTAGATGAAGTTACTGTGATAGATAATACTTCTTGGGTTTGTATGCATGTGTATACTGTAAAACAACACGTCCACCAAGCTCATATTTTTTGTGTTCATAAAATGAAGGACAATTCAACATCAAAAAATATATTTGAACTAGTCAAGAAATATTTAAATTAAATTGCAGGTATAGATGACTTGACAATTGCCAAAAAGTTGGTGCGTGTAGGAGTTGATGGAGCTGTAGTGATGCAAGGTCATAGGAGCGATGATTGCAAAAAGTTACAAACTACTTGTGCACCATACATGCTTGGCATTCACTGCATGTCCCATAGAATTAATTTAGCATTCAAAATTGTTAGCAAGTTTCCTACAGTATCAAAATTTGAAAATCTAGTCCACAAGCTCTACGCATACTTCTACCAAAGTCCCAAACTTTTCATAGAATTTCAAAATTTTGCTGATGGAATAACAACATGAAACAAGATTCTCAAGGATGTTGATACCAGATGGATCTCCCTGCATGGACCAACATAACAAGTTCTTTCAGAATATCAATACTTGATTGGAGTAATGTACGAGCATCACAACACAGTTGACAAAGCTCCTAACCTCTTACATAGGTTAAGCGATATAGAGACACTCTTGAATTTAACTAGTATTCTCCCCATGCTGGATGAAATGAACAATCTTGTGAAGAAATCCCAAGATAGAACTATGTATATTTATGAATATGCCAAACTACATAGACATACATGCATGGCCCTTGATCATTTATATCTAGATCTAACTTCTGAAAGCCCAAATTATTTCATCTAGCAAAAAATTATTGATTTGAATAAGCCTGATAATTATTTACAATTTAATGCAAGCGAGAACTTATGTATCTGTGTATGCAGATTTGAGATACCAATGTACCATTGTACGACATCCAGGCACTCTATCAGAGAAGTACCTGTTAGAAAGGAATATTTTAACGACATTGTTAATTTTGTTAGTGATAATTTAAGGGAAATTACAAAATTTCTTTCCACAGATATTTATGCTATATTCCCTTGATAAGAAATACTTGAAGTCATGGGTATTGTGTATCCTTAATTTTGGGTAAACCAAGATAGCCCAAAATATTTTCATGATAAATTAAATATCTTGATGTTACACTTTTAAAAAACTGTAACATACAATGAACAGACAATGTAAGGAATTATAAATGCAGATAAGCTTAGACAACAATGTAGGAATTTTTCAAGAAGTATGATGGACCAATTTGATTCCATGGACATGGAGAAGTCCTTTGAACTGGGATCAATAACAAAGGCTTAGACAAACTTAGGTCAGAGTGAAATATTGCATGGTTCGATATCATAATATTTCAAACTTGTTGATTTATGTCAAACAATGATATTGGGGTCGGTGGAGGATGAGAGAGTATTTAGTTCATTGGCGTTTTTGAAATCAAAGTTAAGAAACAAACTAGACAAGAATTTGGAAAATTGATTGAGGATGAAAGGAACTGTGTATAATGTCAAAAATTTTCCTTTTGAAAGGGCACTCACAATCTGGAGGTCCATATGCAAAAGAAGAGGGTTGTGCAACACTCTAATTCCAAATGCTGGTACTGGTGGCACTGGCAGTGGTAGTGGGACAAATGACAATGACATAATGAATGTTGAATTTGAGACGTAAGTAGAAGAAAACAAAGACCAGACTCATAATCAAGATGACTCTTTTACTTTATCGCAAGTTGAACGCCAATTTTTGGACCCTAACTCCATTTGGGAAATGGAAGTGAATTAGTAGCTTTTAGGTATTTATGCTACACTTCATGAATCATTTTCCAAAATGTAGTTGATGATATTTTATATTGTATTCCATGAAATCATAAATCATTGCACTTCATGATATTTTATTTTATATTGCACTTCATGAATCATATTCCAAACTGTAGTTGATGATATTTTATATTGTATTCCATGGTATTTAATTTGATATGTGATTTTACATTATTTTTAAAGAACAACCTTATCACCCTACTTATAAATTCCTATTGCATTTCCATTCACACAATCTTTGATAAATAATTGAAAGGAATATTAATCCATTCCTTGAATAGAAGCTAACAATTGAACATCCATAACATAAACACATGATGTGATATGACAACTTAGAAATAACCGTTGATTATCTTGAGTTAGAAGATAGGTTGATATTATATTCAAAATTAAAGAAATGCACTTAAGTATTTGAGTCATCTTTTGTTGTTACAGAGAAAAATTACAACATTTCCTATATGTGCTATCAAATAGATTACAATAGGCATCCCTAAAGATGCTTAAATATGGTTGTCTTTTTGATCTGGATGTTCTGTTGATTTGGAATGTGTCATAAGGCTTAGGGTTCTATTTGTTCTTATGTTCTAGGGTTTATGTGCATTCTAAACCCTCTCAAAAACCCTAGGTGTCTTTTCCTTTTACCTACATTCTAATTTGAAGTTGAATGGGTTTTACTCGTTCTTAGTCTCTTAAGTCATAACTTATGCCTTTGTTTCTTTTTACTCTCTGGCCCCTTGAGCCTAGTGTTCCTGGTTGCTACCTGTAGCATCCTTATAAATCTTTCCTTGTCTTATGCAGGTCATAAAATTATTTAATTCTTGTTCTTTCCCTAAGTTTAGGTTTTAATATTCGCTCAATATCATTCATGTTATAAACCTAGGTAGGTGAACCCTTTTAAGTCATGTAATAGGTGCACATGCTTATTAAAATCCTTTGTTTTCACTTGGCATGCCCCATTGACTACTTTCTATTGGTTCCCCTCCATCCCACGAGATTAAAATAATCAAATCTTGACTGCTCCTCATGCCCCCATTGAGTTTTATTTCCCATTAAAATAATCACATAGGCTAGTGGGTGAGCACCACATGTCCTATGCAGTAGTGGGGCCAACATATTTCATAAGCCAATCGGTGGAAAGTTATAATAAATCAATGGTGGATAGAAGATGAGGAGGTTGCATCGAGACCATTCCCCACACCCCTACTCTATTTTAATATGCATTAAAATAATACCATGGGCTAGCAAGCAGATGAAACCTGTCCTTTATTCAATGGGACCTGTCAGGCTACAAACTCAAAGGTAGTATATACTCTGTTTGAGTGAGATCGACAGTCAAGACAGGGTAACGTGGTTGAATCTAAACCCTTCCCCGCTAGCCCACAGGGGACCCACCTCTATCTCCTTTCTCTCAACGGGGAAGCAAGAGATTGCCATGTGGAGAGATTCGAGTAGTTGAAAGAACATTATAAAGGAAGAAATATTAATGAAATATTTCAGCATAGGGGTATGGATGGTAAAGTTTTTGCTACTAAAGGGACTTTTAAGAAAATGTTATTAAAGTAAACAATATCTTTTAATCTTTCCCGTCCATTGTGGAGCCCATAGATGACTTGGAGGACGGGTCCATGTGACCATTTTTTCATTGGTCAATGGGAGTAGAGGTCTACAATTAGCTTTTTCAAACTTTGCTGGCCTAATTTGAGCCATTCATCCAGCCATCTCACTATGAAATCAACAACCAGTATTCAAAGTTGAGATTGAAGGCAAATGAGTCATTCTGGTTCACACGAGTGAACCATAATGGAGGACAAGACACAAAGCTACCTAATTGGAAGGTTTTAAAGCCAATAAAACTCATTTTAAAGCATAATTGAAGATTGTTAAAGGATATTTTGTGCATTCAAGGAGTTTGTGCTATGATTTTTTAGGCTTGTTTGATGACAAAATTAGGGTTTTTGAGCATTTTTCAAACTAGTAAGTAAAATCACTTCCTTTCTTCTAAAATTGCTTAGAAATTATCTAATTGTGCTCACTCAATCATTTTGTCATTAGGGTTCTCTTGTTTATGCATTTCTTTTAGGGTTTGATGTAAATTCAAAGCAATTAGCTTATCTGGTCCTATTATTTTCTTAGTCAAACTCTTGCCTAAGCTATAAGTTTCTAGTTTGCTAAATGGAACCCTAATTTACAAAAACCATAGAATCATGGCCCAAAAAGTAAAAGTGTCTTCATCTAAGGAGCAAGCCTCTGGTTCAAAACCTCCTATCAGACCTATAGTCTAAGACCTAACAAATAAACTGAAACCATTGACTTCTGAAAAACCTAAAGGTCAATTATTGTTCCAAGGGAAACAAATTGTAGGACTAATAGACAAGCAAAGTGTTATCAAGGATGCCATAGTTCCCTACACTGGGTGGAAAATTTTTCAGTTGTTGGTATGGGAATAGGAATTGTGGTATTCTTGTGGGAAACCCTTGGAACTTGGATTTTGGAAAGTTGATAGTCCCAAATGTCTACATGGATGTGAAATTACTGAAGGTAGTGGCTAGAAATTATGATCCAATCATAAAGATTGTGAGGACATTTCATGGGATGGACATGGTCAAGATAACAAGAGAAGAGATTGCAAAATTATTCAAGCTCATTGAATGGAGTGAGGATATGGTGCCTATTGATGAGAAGACTCTCAGGACAAAATATGAGAAGGTGAGGCACACTTTTAAAATTTCAATACTACTGAATTATTTGGCATCTGTGGATGGTAGAAGGGTAGTCTTGGGTCCATCAAACAAAGAGCCCTACCCAATTAACTATTTTGTGTCCTACTTTCAAAGTACTTTCTATTCTATATGCCAAATCATTGGTTATGACCCAGTTACAGGCGTGCCCATGGCCTAGATGTACATGGAAGCACATATCCAACATCCCACATATTGCACACTATATGATTATGGAGGGTACTTATAAAAAGGATTCATGAGGGCCTAGTTGAATTGAAAAAGGGTAAAGATGGAGTTAGATTATTTTGGTACTCATTGTTTATGCACATGTTATTGTACAAAGGAGCCCCTTATTTTGGTCAGGATATGACATTGGAGTAGAAGAAAGGTACTTGGAGCTTCCTGTTCAATGCTAGACTATGGTCCTTGACAAATATGATAGAAAATTTGATTATGTCATGTTTGAGAACTTATTTGCCTCCAAGTTGAGGAGAGTGTTGATCATGCACATGTCAAGGATTCCTATTGCCTTCCATGATCTTATGAGGCCTAAGGAAAGGAGGCTAGATCTAGGTGTTGATCACAATTGGGGGGATGATATCCCTTATCCTACCTATACTATTTTGAGAGTTTATGGCATAACTGTTTCACCCCACTTATTTCCCAAGGATGTGTTAGAGAGAATTGAATTTTTAGACGTGATATGGAAACTTGGGAATGTGGAGAATAATCACTTGAAGGATCAGGGAAAGGGAAAATTCTTCCCTTCATACACTTTATTTTCTAATTTTGTAATGATCAAAGGAGGATGGGACAAGATTAATGGCATACTCAAGCCTTTAGGAATGAGAAGAGCAACATCAAGAAACCATGATCCTAAAGGATTCATGGCATGGTTGAAAATGAGAAATAGAAGCTAAAAAATTATTCATAATTTCTATTTCCTCGAGGATGTTATTAGAAACATTTTTTATTTTCAAAAATAGGAGGATAGAAAAGAAAAATGGATTGCTTTTAATAAATTGCAAAAGGAAATAAGGGAAAAGGATCCACAATTCACTGCTCTTGCTGAAATTCCAAATGAGATGTAGAGGATAGAATATGTTTTCAAAAACTTTGAAATAGTGGTTAGGCACCTACAAGGTGAGAGACTGTTTCAAGAAAAAGGAAAGGAAATTGTTATAGAGGAACAGGGTGAGGGGGAAACCCCTGTAATGGAAGAACGACTAGCTCACCAACCCCTTGAGGAAAAGAAAGTCATTGTTTTTAGAAGGAAGAAGAATAGGTGAAGGGAAAGGATACAACTGATCCCTCTTCTCAACCAAAGAAGAAAAGAAGTCCTTCGCTAGTGCCACAAATGCCACTGCCATCTCCCCCTAGGTCAACATGACCTAAATTTATTGATATTGACTCTCCACCAAGATAAGCATCACCACCAAGAGAGCCACCTTTGAAGAAGAAAAAGGTTCAATTAGTTGGCTTGGTGGATTATGAAGAGGATTCTAAGGAAGATATCTTGGTAACACAAGAAGAAATGAAACAAGGGATGCCTTCTCTACCTAGGGAGATTGTACCACAACAACTTGGTTTGAGATTAAGCAAGGCTGACCTCACTAGCTTAAATAGCCAAAATGATGTTAAAGAAGAAGCATGCACAAAATTTATGGACGTTGATTCTTTTGTGAAGTCCAAAGCCTTCATGGAATTTGTTTGGAGGGAAAAGAAGGATGAATTTATAAATAAGGTTGCAAAATAGAGGAGCCTCCATATTGGGCTACCTGATGCAGTCATCCAAGCCCAGGTAATAAAAGAAAAGAAAGAGAAATATCAAGAAATAACTGTTGAGGAAGGCAGAGAATTGGTAAGAAAAAGTGGAATTCTTTTATTACCCGAATGGGAATTGTCTTCTACCATTGCATTTGATACAATAAAGAGATATGATAGAACTCTCTACAATTCAAAGGAAGAAGCTACAATTGAACTGCAAGGATTTACATTTAGTGAGTAGTGGGACACATTTTCCATCTAGGCCCTAGCCCCCAATACCAAGAAGCATGGCATTACAGAGCCAGTTGCAAATTATAGGGGGTATTAATTATAAAAAGAGTGTCTAAAACTTTAGCAATTGAGGATGCAACAATGTTAGTCAATGTTGCTCAATTCACAAAAGAAATAGTGGAGTCGATAACTGTTGAGAAAGGAAGTTATAGAAAAAATTATAATGATTTATTGGTTGATTATGGAAAAAACCAACAACAAACAATGCAGTTACATAATGAATTGGCATTGTTAAAGGAGAAACTGCCTAATTTGTAGTCAAATGAGCTAAGGGAATCTGATACTGCTTCCCCTTCTACCTCTCAAGAGCCAACAACTACTGCCACTACACCCCCTATAAGTTCTTCATGGGAAATTGTGCCCTACAATGTGGGAAATGTTCCCATTGTTGTGGAGGGACAAGTGCTTAAGATACAACACAAGCAAAAGACATCAACAAATAAGAACTACTCCAAAAGCTGAAAGAGTATGAAGAAAAGGCTAGTCAACATGATAAATACATTCTTGATAGCAACCTGAAGATTGTGACTATAGTTTTGGAACATTTGAATAGAGGAGTGGATAAAAGGTTAATTAGCATTCATGCTAATTACTCCTCAATGGTGAATGAAATAAATAATTTTGATATTGACAAGGACATAGCTATTCCACTTATGGATACATGGATCCCTAGGCTACAAGACTTAAGAATAATGGTTGTGGGAGCCAAGCATGATGTTAGTGGACCTGAGAAGATTAAACCAACCCTTAGAAATGTGATTGGATTCCAAGAGTTCTAGGGAAAGAATGAGCCTTTAGAGGATAAGATAAGGGAATTGGTGAAGAGTTTTCATGAGATGAATCATGGCCTATTACTTGATATACTAAAGAATGATGGTAATATCAAGTCACTGCAGGAGTGTAAACAGGAGGCCAATGAGGTGATATCAAATCAAGCATCCAAGATTTGTAAGGAAAATAATATGGGCATGTTAAAGAAGAATATGGATATTCTTGCTCAAGTCGAGGTTGCTTTGGAGGATTTTGATAAGGAAGAAAATCAAGTTGTAATCAAATATGCTCCTTACAAGAAAAAGGCTGATGATATCATTACATTTGATTGGCCTATAAAAGAAGAATTTTAAGCCTAGAAAGATAAATATTTGGATGTTCTTGAGAATTGAGCTGCAGTGGTGGGATGGCAAGCAATTTTGGTCTTCAGTCTACAAATATGGTGAGTAATGGATGGGAGAAATACAATGCATAGCCTGGAACTAGTACAAATTAGGATTTTGATGAAGTATGGATAAAATATTATCTTCTCCCCAATTTGAATTTGATGACAAGGTTGCAGACATGAATAAGTCTTTTTTCTCTTCTTCCTTTTACACTTTATGCTTGAGTACATGGGTATAATTTTGAGCACGTGGATATTGCTACATCAGCTTAAAGATTCCTTTTGGAAGGGGGGTGAGATCTTCATCGACAAATGAAAATAGTTTTTGTCTCATGTAATATTTTCCCTCCATATGAAAATGCAAATATATCTGCAAAGGGAATATTTTGTATCGGTTCAACATAAAAGGGACATGTGTACTATCTAGCCTAAAGCTAGTTTTCTCATTCATTTCTATAAGAAGGAATTCAAGGCCAAAAGTATGGGTCCGTTGCTTGTTAATTGATCACAAAGAATTTTGTAAAGGAATATAGAGAGCATTTTAGAGTCTTGTCTTTGGTTTTGAGTCTGTCAATATGCATATGTAATTTTGATAACAATACTAGCAATTGAATATAGAATTAATTAAAATTATCTAATGGAATCATAGGTTTGTATGACTAAATGAACATATTATTAATAATTTCATATTTTAATTGTGTTAAAACTTACATATGTACTTAGTGATTCATCACTCAACTCAATGCTTAATAACATATTAACAATAGTAGCATACAACAATGAACATCAACAATCATTTAATGTGTATCTAGTAGTTGTGTGCCATCAAAAAATGGACCCTCTTGAGAAAAGAGACAATTTCATGCATACTTACACCCACTTTGGAGTCCCTTCATATCATTTCCCCTTTAAAACGACATTTATAGGCCCCTTAGACCTATTAATTTTGATCTAGAGGCTCGTTTCACATGAGAAATCACATAAAACCTGACAAACAACATTTAATGACATCATACCCTGACAAACCACCTTCAAACAATAGTAGTGGGACCCATTCGCCGCCCTTGGTGAATGATTCCCCTCTGGTGGGACTCATTCGCCAAGGGTGGCAAATGAGTCCCCTTTGAGGTAAAGTTCAAAATCAGGCAGGAATTTAATCAATTTTGTTCTTATTTCTAGTGAATGTCAGCCTCTTAGGTCTAATTAATGGGAAAATAAGGTGTTGGTGCCTATAAATATACATTTTATGTCATTTTACAAAAAATTTTGATCATATCTTGTCTTCACATTGTCATTATCTAAGAGTGAAAAGCATACAACAACAAGTTGCATCATTAAAAGTTGAAGATTTAGGACAACAAACTAGGGTTTTTTGTAGGTCTTGGAGCTCACTTATATTGTCAAGATACAACATTGCAAAGGGTTGATGATGGATGCCTATGGTGAATCATGAAGAAATCTAGGGTGAAGAGGTGCAACTAGCCACCAAATCATGCCTAAGGACTTGGTTTCCTATTGATTCCATCTTCTATCATTACTCTATCTTCAGATCAAGGTTTTCATTATGTTTATTTAGCATTTGCATGTAATTTCTTATCCATATTTTAAGTGTTGTAAGGTTTCTAGGGTAGAGATCTTGCATCCTTTCAATCATTCTTGCATAACTTATTCTAGAGCAATATAATAGGGTTTTTGTCACGATTCAACCTTTCCTAGTCTTTAACACATATAAGGCTAGGGTTTATGCATATTTTTCTCTATTCAAGGTTTGATTACTAATCTAGGGGTTTGACCAAGGAAAACCCCCCATTAGACCAACATTTTAAAGCTATTTTGCAAGGACTTTTTGAGATCTGGAATTGGGACTCCGTCAGAATTTGCTATACAGGTGTCATGGTGCAAATCTGAATTTTGAATTTGTAGGAATCTGAAGGTGGACTAACTCACCATGCTTGGTTAATGAGTCCCACATGAGGTGTAGAATTGGGTTGGATGTTGTTTCAGGTCCCCAACAATAAGAAATCAAGTTCTGTTCAGAAAAGGCCTGATTCAAGACTGATTCGCCACCCTTGGTGAATGAGTCCCAGTCAGCTAAACTCCAAATTTCATCAGGTTTTTAGTCTATCATTCAGTCCTCTACAACTTTCTAGGTGCACACATTCTTAGAAACAACCTTCTATTTAGTCAAATATTGCATTTTTTTCTTTATTTCTATCTTTCTGCATATCACACCATGTTTTCAAACAAAGCATAAATCTTAGTTTTGCATTCGTTTTCAGTCATTTAGATCAATTTGTTACATTTAGTTAAGTTCATTTACATCATATCATATTGCATACATCCTAATTTGAATGTACATATGTAAGAATTTTGGGATCTAATCTCTCTCCTTTTGGGTGAAAAACCCTATAAGTGAAAGGGAAGCATTAGGTTCCTAAAATCTATCTCACATTTTGGTGAACTTGACATTTGAGCATAATCTAATTATGATTTACATTTCTAATTGAATTTTAGGTCTTTATTATTGAATGCTTTTGAATTGTCTAAAGACTCTTAGAAACATTGCCTTAGTAAAAGCATTTTTTATCTTAAATTAGGGCATTTCTTTTCATCTCTATATTTGCATTCTGAAGTTACAGTGTACAGAACTTAGATTTTACAGAAAAACACAAAAAATCATAAAAAAATTAAAACAGTCATCTCTTGGGACTCATTCACCACCTAGGGTGAATCATTCCCTTTAAACGTTTTTAGCGGAATTTCCAGATTTCCATTTCTTGCATTGTAACTTTCTATTTTCTGTCAGTTCCTTTTTGTTTTAGTTTACAGTTTTCTCTATTTTCTTAGCATAGATTTCATTTCTCTTCATGGAATTTATGGATAGTCTTAGGATTTTACAAGTTCCATTTTCAGTTATCTTTTGTAGTCCTTTTAGGTCAGCTTACATTGAAGAAATTATAACAAATCTCCAAAACAATCAAATAATACCTCAAATGATCCCATTAAACATATGATTCAAATTAATAATAACATCTCATCCAAGCCACTTAGTAAGATGATGTTGACAAGTTAGATGAAACCCTCAAGGGTGTCCTCTCACTCACTTCATCCTCTAATGCTTGTAATGAGACATCTCCAACTCTTACCGAAACACCTTCCCTCAAACCCTTTGATTGTGATGACTTTTCCTTGTTAGATGAAGCCCTTGCAGAATTCATCTCACATAAGCCATCCGCTAAGGTTTGTGGTAAACTCCTTATGACACATGATAGTTCACCCTTACAACCTTTTGGGAGTGATGACTTTCCTTTGATAGATGAGTCTCTTCAAGACTCCATCCCATTTAATTCATTTGCTATGGTTTGTACTGACATTTCTAGGGTTAAAGAAGTTCATGTAGTTCAACCAAAACTTATCCTTTATCCCCCTCACATCCACTCCATCCTTCCAACAAACCTAAACTTACCCTTTACCCACCCTTGCATCCCCTTCATCCCTCTAATGTATAGTAACAATCTAATAATGATACTATTTCTCATATATATAACACACAAAATAACCCACAACCACCACAAATAATTCCACCATCGTTACCCTTACCTAATCCACCTAGTGCTCCTCATTATAACCCACATACAAAGGAGTATGATCTTGTTGAGCAATTGAAGAATAATCCTGCCAAAATTTCTCTTTGGGTATTGCACCTCACCAATTTATAACACCATTCTTCAAACTTCTTTGAAACAAATAACAGTCCCTCCTAGAACTACTCCAAGTGATGTGGCCGCTCTTGTTCAAAAGCATAGTCTTGAAATTACTTTTCATCAACATGAGCTCCCTCCTTTGGAGTTACGAAAACAACATGATGCTTTATGATCATTGCTCAATTTCATCGCACAGGTATCAAGTGCACTCTTATAGATAATGGCTTTTCCCTTAATGTGTGTAGTGTGAGCCTTCTTGATCGATTGGAAGTGGATAGATCAAAAATAAAACCTGATTCCATTTCTATTTGAGGGCTCAATAATATAACAAAACAACCACTAGGGGTCATCACTTTACCTATTATGGTTGGAGTGGTTACTTTGCAGACTCCTATCCATGTCATGCCTTATGAACTTTCATATAATCTTCTTCTAGGTAGACCTTGGATTCATGAGATGAATGCAGTCCCTTCAATTCTTCACCGTATCATGAAGTATGTTTATAACAATCATATATATCAAATTGAAATTGACCCTAAACCTAAGAATTGTTTGCACCTTGAAACGAGAATAACAAGTCCTTTGAAAACATTAATTCCAACCTCACACATTGATCCTCTTGACACTAAAAAGGATGACATAGAATTACCATCTACATTACTTGGTGATGATTGGGGATCCTTAGATTTCACACCCTCATTTATGAGCGATTATACATTTACGAAAACACACGATGAAAAGCCTGATCAATCAACCATTATGTCCACTCAAGATTCTGAACCATTGTCTCACACATTTATCTCTTATAATACGGATGAAAATTCAACATACACAACAAATTTTGACGAGATAGATTACCAATCCCCACCTTCCCCACATTAAATGGAAAGACTTTATGGGAAAGGTTATACATTTGTTAAACAATTGGGCTATAATGGAAAAGGATGTGGAAAACATGAACAAGGTATTTATGTTCTTATTGAACCAAATACACAAGAAACAAAAATGAGATTGGGATACTCTTTTTCTAAAATGACTAAAGCTACTCAATGACCATCCTTAAATATTAATATGATCACATGTCAACCACAAAATAAACTCACCATCATTCATCCTAACTTGCTTAACTCTAATCTCCCACCTTCATTGTTGTATGTTGATAATGATGAAACTTTGAAACACATACTTGGTGTCTATGATACCCCATCTTCACCTGCTTCCCTTAAACATATTTCTTGTGTCCTAAATATTTTCTAGCAAGAAACAAATGGTGTCAATGAAGAATTGTTGGAATCTGAAAATCTTAAAACCAATGCACTCCCCTTAGGAGATACAATTGACGTGCTTATGGATATAAATGACAATGATAAAGTCATTAAAATCGGGAAGTGTCTTGATGATGAAGACCAAGATACAACTACTTTACTTCATGATTTTCTTGAAATATTTTCTTGGAAATATTATGATATGCCAGGAATAGACCTGAAAATTGTGATGCATAATATTGTCCTTGATAACAATGTTAAAACTTTCGTTAAAAGATTCGTAAAAAGAACCCTAAAGTGGCATTTCTAGTTAAAGAACTTGAGAAAATTCTTGATACTTTCTTTATACAACCTATCGATTATTCTCCTTGGATCTCAAACATTGTTGCAGTTGCAAAACCTGATAATAAAATTAGGATGTGCACTGATTTTCGAGACTTGAATAAAGCCTCTTTGAAAGATGATTTTCCACTTCCTAATATCGATATGATCGTGGATTCAATTGTTGGACATGCTTTGTTGTCATTCATGGATGGATTCTCTAGTTATAATCAAATCCTTATTAATCCTCGTGATCAATACAAAACTTCCTTCACCACTGTTTGGGGAACATTTTGTTGGGTTGTCATGCCTTTCGATTTAAAGAACGTGGGTGAAACTTATCAACGTGCAATGACATTAATATTCCACAACTACATTCACAAAATCTTGGAAGATTATGTTGATGATATTCTGGCTAAATCTTTAACTCGACAAGACAATGTAAATGTCCATAAAATCTTTGAACGAATCAAGCAATATAACATGTGATTGAATCCAAAAAAGTGTGTATTTGGTGTAGAAAGTGGTAAACTCTTAGGATTTATCATAACTCATAGAGGCATTGAGGTGGACACAAAGAAAATTGATGCAATTGTTAACATGCCACCTCCAAAGAATATTTCTCAATTATGCATGTTACAGGGACAAATACAGGCTATTTGACATTTTGTCACCTCTTTAGGTAATCACACATTACCTTTCACATCTCTTCTTAAAAATGGTGTTCCTTTTGATTGGGATGATAATTGTAAAAAAGCTTTTGAGAGTCTAAAGGAATATTTAGCTACTCCACCTATTTTACAACTTGTTGTACCTCATAGACCATTTATTTTGTACATCACCACATCTTCCCATGCTCTTACAACATTGTTGGCTCAACACGATGATCATAGTAAAGAGCACCCTATTCATTACATTAGTTGCACTTTAATCGATTATGAAACACATTATTCACCAATTGAAAAACAGTGTTTGGCCCTTGTATTCGCTACTAGTAAGTTGCGACACTATTTACTAAATGCTGAAGTGCAAGTTGTCACAAAATTTGATCCTCTCAAATACCTTTTAAATAAAATTGATCTCTCTAGTTGCTTAGCTAAGTGGGTAATGTTGTTAACCGAGTTTGATCTAAATTTTGTTTCACAAAAAGCAATCAAAGGTCAAGCTTTAATTGATCACTTAGCTGATGCTCCTTCTCCATCAACTTTCCCAACCATTCATTCTTTTCCTGATGATCATGATTTACCCACTAAAATTCAATCATGGAAGTTATTCTTTGATTGCTCTAAGTGCCAAACAGGTTTCGGTGCGGGCATAGTCCTAATTCCACCCGATGGTAACCCTATTCCCTTATCCTATCGTTTGAACTTTCTATGTACAAATAATACAACTAAGTATGAAGCATTGATTGCAGGATTGCAAGCTACTTTATCCCTTCACACTAAACACATTCAAATCTTTGGCGATTCACAATTAGTTATCAAACAAATCAATGGCACATATCAAACTAAACATGAAAAATTATTAAAATACAAGGACCTTATCATTAAAATATTAGACAAATTTGACTCGTTCACCATTGATAACATCCCACGAAAAGATAATCAGCATGCGGATGCAATGGCTAGCGCATCCTCTCTCATATCCTTACCTGATACTTCTATTGATTACACATTCATTATTCATACCATCATGAAACCTTCGATTGATACTTTGTTAGAAGACATCTTAGCCATAACCCAAACATCTTCATGTGAATGGTATGATATGATATACAATTACTTAAAGGATGGTACCATTCCTGAACCTACCACAACCAATACTTGAAAGCGCTTACAAAAACTTGCAACTAAATATGTGATTCTTGCAGATGCATTGTATTGTAGATCTTTTAATGGTCTCTTACTATTTTGTCTCAAGAATTCTAAAATCCCTTTAGCACTCGAACAGGCTCACGCTGGTGCCTGTGGAGGTCATTTTGGAGGACGTTCGCTAGTGCAACGACTTCTTTGTATGGGTTATTATTGGCAACACATGGATAAATATTGTTATACCTATGTTAAACGATGTCACAAATGCCAAGAACATAGCAATCTAATTCACGCTCCTGCTACTGAGCTCTGTGCCCATGCTCCCATTTGGCCATTTTCAGTATGGGGGTTAGATCTTATTAGAAAAAAAAATCCGCCTTCTTCTGTTGGACATACATTTATCATAATTACAATCGATTATTTCACAAAATGGGTCAAAGCTATCCCTCCTCGTTCAACAACTGCAGACATAACTTGTCATTTCCTCCTAGATCATATAATTGCTCACTTTGGACTTCCTTCTGCAATTGTTTTAGATAATGGAATACCCTTTAATCTAATAGTGAAGTTCAATGATTTCTCCAAACCTTCAATATTCAACATCATTTTTCCACACCATATTATCCGCAATCCAATGGACAAGCTGAGTACACTAATAAAATTCTTGAACAAATTCTTAAGAAAACTATTAGCAACAATCATAAAGACTGGCATATGCAACTCCCTTATGCGCTTTGGGCCTATCAAACTAGTGTTTGTTCATCCATCGACACTACTTATAATCTTGTTTATGGTACCGATGCAATTATGCCCTTGGAGTTAGAAATTCCTACTTTACGAGTTGCTCTCCGAGATATTTTTTATGATGACACTTATAAAGCTCAACAATTACATCAACTTGAGATGCTCGATGAACAACATATTAACGCTCTTGAGTATCTCCAAGCCCACATCAAATAGTTACAACAAAAACAAAATGTTCATGTCATTCCTCGATCATTTTCTAGGGGATATTTTGTTCTTATTGAAAATCAATGAACTTTTAGTGCAGATAATGAAGAAAAGGATAAGTTTAGCCCTAATTGGTTGGGACCTTATATAGTCGACACTAGTTATGGGTCTGGTGCTTATCTTTTAAAGCAGATTGATGGAACACCCCTTAGGGAACCTATTAATGCCACGCATTTGTTTCGGTATTATATCTGATCCCCTTTGAATAGGATGTTTCACATAGTAGTGTTGTTTAGGGTTATTTGATGTTATTCTAAAAATAGCTTTCACATTGCTTGGTTCCTGACAATTATTTTCTATTTGTCTTGAACACTAAAGTAGTTATTTACATTTCTTTTATAATTACTTTAGATTTCATACTATTCAAATTTTTCTTATGTTAAATTATATCCTTATTAGTGTATTTAATTTAACATATTCCTTTCCTCATTGTCAATACCATATCAGTGTCAAAAACTGGAACATGCTTTCAATTGCATCACATGGATTATGTTAGATCATGTAGACATTAATTAAAATACTTTTACCATAAGTCCTTTAATTAATCACATATCATTTAACAAACATATTAAAAAGATACATCATTATAGTTTATAGGGTGCATGTCTTTATATATATCTCAAACCAAAAAGTCTCATATACATCTCAAAATCATATCATAATGGTTTGTGAGAGCTAGACCCCTCAGGATTTGGCACTTATGATCAACTCCCCAGATGTCGTGAGATGGCTATGTGTGACCATGATCATGAACTACCAAGTCTCAGTGCATACTCCAAACCCTGTACTCGTCCAACAGCTATAAGTCGCTCCTCTGCTATATGATCCCTCTCTGCCTATGTCTAAGCTAGCTTTGCATGAAGTATCTCTACCTCTGATGAGGCCCGCAATGACTGTAATGTACTCTAAGCCCGACGGAGTCGCCTCCTCACACTTTCATACACTGCTCGCAACCTCACAAATGGTCTAAGTGCCTTTGGCTCTTCCTCCACGATCGGTGGGGGCACGTAGTCAGGATCTATCTCCTCCTCCTTGAGGGATGCTGGCACTATCTCTGTGGTTTCCTAACGATAGAACTCTCGCCAGTCTCTCATTGCTCCTACAAGATAGATCATGTACACAATCAGTAATGCATCATCATGATATATATATATATACACAAATAAATTATAAATCACTAAAAGGACATGCATTAAATTAAATGTTATCACCTAGATGTCTCCAAATGCATGAGGAAGGTCAACCTCCTCATCTCTGGGGGGCATGTAGGATGAGCTAGCCTCCCTCTAACTCTGCATACTAATGTCTGGTGTAGCTACTGCTCATGATCTGGTCTTGTAAGTATGTGAAGATTCTCCATACTCGCCCTGATCCTCAATGGCTACCTCATCACCCTCACTGAGGGGTGGCTCCTCCTCATAGTAATAATCCTCCTCATAATCCTCCTCCTCATCATCATCCTCTCCTCCATCATGATCCTCATAGTTAGGATCAACGTCAGACTAGTACTCCTCATCGATCACATCAATAAAAATATTTGCTTGCCTATATCGTACCTCCTCTGCCCTCTCCTCTAGCTCATCATCTGCTGCTGCCTCTACATCACCTAGGGGGAAATCCATAGGGAACACGGGAGCTGGTTGTGCATATGACCACCACTCCTCATACTCATATGTGCTACTGACATCATCAGTGTCAGATACTAGTTGTTGGTCATGATATGAATCATCGAAATCACTCTCACGAACATGATCTATAGTCAACCGAACAGTATCCCCTGGCCTTCGAGCACTCCGCATTGATCGTCTAATGAAGAGGCATGCCCTAGGTGGTGTCTAAACCTGTCCAAACTATCACATGACTCACCCATAATAGAATGGTCGTACAATGTAGTCATGTCTCCCTGCTAGAAATCTATCCATCTACATCCTTTGTAACTATCCTGTGCGATCTGGCCACTAAAGAGTCACTAGATATGGTCTCCATAGTATCTCATCCTCCTCCAATCGATCAAATCTCACCCTCCAAAATTTTAAATCCCCATACTGCCATAGTCATCTCAAGGGATAGTCGAATGCTCGTGGGTACTCTGCTGCTATCGTACATGGATATCCGACAGACCTGGTACATGTGATATGCTCCAGGTACCACACCTGTAGAAGCATACAATGGACCATACTATCGATCTCTTGATATACAAATCTCCCTAAATCATAATACAAATGTGGTAGAATACAATGAACCCATGCATAGATTGTCTGCTGATCATACATCCCTCATACCAAGTGTACCAGTCCACCATCCAAGTGTGTCGCTCATCCATCTGGATTGAGTACTAGTGCCACTCTGTGCATCATGATCCATCTCACCATAGGAGCTCGTGAATACAGTAGCATCGGCAGCTAGATCCATGCTCTAACCCTCCCATCATGTATCAGTCCTCCTAGGCAATACTACATATCTCTATTCTTTTCACAAAATGATCGATCCCCTCGGAAATACACTCACGCTCCTCAGATAGGAACTCGAAGAATGTGACGTATGTCCTTGAGTGTGATCATCATTTCCCTAGTGGGAAGATGGAAGGTACAGGTATTTGCATCCCAATGCTCACACAAAGCCATCAACACAGCGTCATGGTATCTCATGGGTGACATCATGAATGCCCAATAGATACCCACTGACTGAAGGTACTTTGTATTTTCCGTTGATAGCGCTAGTGATAAATCTCTCAAAACTGATATATGTCTTCCCCCTAGCCGCTGCCATGATCGGGTGGGAACCTATCACAATCATCATAAAATACTCTAAAAATTTATCTAAAATCTTCAATTTTCAATTTTCTCATCATGCAAGTGTGCTAAAGTTAATCTAGTATACTTTCTATATGGCCCCAGACACTTTAGAACCCTTTTTAGGCATTTTGAAAAGAAACAGGGACACTTCGTGAAGAAATGGGACACTTTGCGAAGAAACGAGACACTTTGCAAACAAAAAGGACACTTTGTGAACAAAAGGGACACTTAGCGAAAAAATGGGACACTTTGCGAATTTTTTTCCAAGAACCCTAAATTAACCTATCCATTCCTAATAATCATTATAATATCATCAAAACACATGGCGAAACTTATAGAATTGACTCACCTCATGATATCGCTTGCCGCGTGCCACCTTCTCACGAAGATCATCTAGCTACAAAGGTGTGTAATCCTGTCTGCTTGACATCTCCTTCTACTTGTCACTATAAAGCTACAAAAAAGGTGAAATGAATAGTAAGTGACAAATTACTTTCATCCACTACTTTTTATTTCTATTTACTTTTACATCTTAACCTAATTCTCTTTTCTTTTTACCTAGTTTATAATATAGTTATCCTTCACATTCACATAACAGGAGCTAGGGTAATCCATTTTTGACACTATTTGATGCGTTGGAATCATGATTCTGCATTTGACATCCTCATTTACCTATCGTTGTGTGGCATGGTACTTGGAAATGCCCTACAATATGGTGTTTCTTCTTCGATGTGGCTAGATTGCTACCTTGATTCCACCTCTGTAAAGCAAGCAGAATCAAGGGGGGGATACATCTACCCTTGAGTGGGATTCCTAGGAAGTTAGATAAAAGGATTTGTGGAAAATTAACGAATGTGTGTTGCAGGGTACAGTTCCTAATGTTGTGGTTTGTAGGTAACTACACTGGGGGCTCAGTTATCTCGTCTTTTGAATATATATCCTTTTATGTAGTAAAGTGCATCATTTAGAGTCCTTTAGCTTACATATGCACATAGAGTCATATGGGTGCTAAAGTGGGGGCTAAATGTGTGATTCAAAAATTGGATCCTCTTGAGAAAACAAACAATTTCATGCATACTTAGACCCAATTTTGAGTCCCTTCATATCATTTGCCCTTTAAAATGGCATTTATAGGCCCCTTAGACCTATTAATTTTTATCTAGAGGCCCATTTCACATGAGAAATCACATAAAAACCAACAAACAATACTTAATGACATCATACCCCGACAACCAACCTTCAAACAACAATAGTGGGACCCATTTGCCAACCTTGGCGAATGAGTCCCCTTTGAGGGAAAGTTCAAAATCAAGCAAGAATTTAATCAATTTTGTTCTTATTTCCAGTGAATGTCAGCCTCTTATGTCTAACTAATAGGAAAATAAGATGTTGTTGCCTATAAATATACATTTTAAGTCATTTTACACAACTTTTTGATCATATATTGTCTTCACATTGTCATTATCTAAGAGTGAAAAGCATACAACAAGTTGCATCATTAAAAGTTGAAGTTTTAGGACAACAAACTAGGGTTTTTTGCAAGTCTTGGAGCTCACTTATATTGTCAAGATCCAACATTGCAAAGGGTTGATGATGGATTCCTATGGTGAGTCATGAAGAAATCTAGGGTGAAGAGGTGCAACTAGCCACCAAATCATGCCTAAGGACTTGGTTTCCTATTGATTCCATCTTCTATCATTACTCTATCTTCATATCAAGGTTTTCATTGTGTTTATTTAGCATTTGCATGCCATTTCCTATCCATATTTCATCTGTTGTTATGTTTCTAGGGTAGATATCTTGCATCCTTTCAATCATTCTTGCATAACTTATTCTAGAGCAATAGAATAGGGTTTTTTGTCATGATTCAACCTTTCCTAGTCTTTAACACATCTAAGGCTAGGGTTTATGCATATCTTTCTCTATTCAAGGTTTGATTACCAATCTAGGGGTTTGACCAAGGAAAACCCCCCATTAGACCAACATTTTTAAGTTGTTTTGTAGGGATTTTTTGAGATCTGGAATCAAGACTCCATCAGAATTTGCTATATAGGTGTCAAGGTGCAGATCTGAATCTTGAATTTGCAAGAATCTGAAGGTGGACTGATTCACCATGCTTGGCGAATGATTCCCACCTGTGGTGTAGAATTGGGTTGGATGATGTTTCAGGTCCCTGACAGTTAGAAATCAAGTTTTGTTCAGAAAATGCTTGATTCAGGACTGATTCACCACCCTTGGCAAATGAGTCCTAGTAAGCTAAAGTCCATATTTCATTAGGTTTTCAGTGTGTCATTCAATCCTCTACAAATTTCCAGGTGCACACATTCTCAGAAACAACCTTCTGTTTAGTCAAATATTGCATTTTTGTTCTTTATTTCTATCTTTCTACATATCACACTATGTTTTCAAACAAAACATAAATCTTAGTTTCACATTCATTTTCAGTCATTTAGATCAATCTGCTACATTTAGTTAAGTTTGTTTACATCATATCATATTGCATACATCCTAATTTGAATGTACATAAGCATTTTGGGATCTAATCTCTCTCCTTTTGGGTGAAAAACCTTATAAGTGCAAGGGAAGCATTAGGTTCCTAAAATCTATGTCACAAGTTGAAACCAAACTTTTTCTTCAAATGATAAAATAAATAATATAGATAATTGAACATCAACACATTACTAAATTTGAGTTTTTTTATTGATTTTCACATGAAGGAATACATAGAGGCATTGGCAATGCAAAATCTTGCTCAAATACAACTCTGCACAGAGCTAAGTTGGAACTTGGAAACTCATATTATTAAATATCAAATCACTGTATCACCTTTTCTAGAAACTTCCATTGTTCAGGTGGTGGAATTTTCATTTGTTCTAACTAATGTTGTTGAATTGAATATTTTTAAATAATTCATGATTGAAATTGGAACCTGTCTTGAATTCTTCAGTCAATTTTGCATTCAAGGTTATCAGTGGTTTGATGGAATCCAAATAGTTCACCACATCTGGGTTTTAAGGAAACTAGTCCAAATCAATCTTCCTTACACCCTCCATCTTCTTTCTAAAATCACCCTTTCCAATGAATAACTCATTTGTGTCAAAAGCCTCTGGAAAACCAAGCTCTATGAACTTCCTTACCTTTTCATCCGGCTTCTTCATCTTGTTTCTAGCCAGATGCACAAATTCCTTTGTTTCATGCATTCTCAAACACTTTTGAATGATAGATGACAACATCATTGAGGTAGCAAGCCAATTATTAATCCCTTTTGGTTTCAAATTATTGTCACTGACTTTGTAGACTATTTGTTGAACTTGATTTGCAGATTTCTCTAATGCCAACACATTTTTGTTGTCCACTAAATAATTGTTGAGCTTCTTATAATGTATTCTGACAGCATCCATCAATTGAAACATGTCACACAAATGATCAATCCTTTGCATTATTTCATCCTAGATATTTTGTTTCATATGCCTCATTCTTTCTCTAAAAAATGAAGATAACTTATTTTGACAAGAGTTATTTTCATTTTTTTCTTCCATCAGCTCTACGACTAATCTTTCATTTCTTTTTCTCTCTTTCTCCAATTTTTGTTCCCGCTGTTCATTTCCTTTCCCAATGCTTTGTCTTAATTTTTCTGAAGTGGATTTTTCCTCATCATATTTATTTTTTCTCTCATCTAACCTTTGCTTCAGTTCATTCACTTTTCTCTCATTTTGTTTATCCTCTTTGCTTGTTGATGTAGAGGCATATTTTTTTATTCTTTTTTCTAATTCATTTCTCTTGTTATCTGTTGCTTTCCTCTTTTCTTTATCATTTGCTAGGTCTTCCTATAACTTTTCTATTTGAGTCTGCAACCTCTCTCTCTCTCTCTCTCTCTCGCTTTAGCAATGATGTGTACACCAATTCATTGTTCTTCTTTGATACAATAATTTTGTCAGTATTTTTGAGTTCAAAAAATTCAATTGTAAACTTCTCACCTAAAATTCAGGTCGATCCATCTAATTTTCTAGTTTATTTTGAATTGTGGGAACAACAATCATGTACTCCATGATTTCTTTATTTGTGTGAAATGTGAGTAATACGATGGTTTTTGCAGCTCTAAAGTTACAATAGACACACTCTCCATTAGTTGCTTCTTTTCTTTTTTATACAATTTTGATTTCTTTTTGAACTCTTCAATGTAATCAAAACTTGGGGACGCAAGAATAATCAAATTCTTGAATGGTGAAGGAATAGGAGTACTTGCAATAGCTAATGTTGTTGTAGCCACACTAAGAGTGGAACTGGGAGTGCCTTGAAATAACTCCTTTGTGGTTAAAATGGTAGTTGATGTTGGACTTGGACCTATCAAAATCCTTTGCCTCTTCTATGTGCCTTGATCACTTGGTGTGCTATCTTATATTGTTGTCCTCTTGTGTGTAATTTTTTGTTGTGGCACATGTTGACCACTACTAGTACTACTACCCATATCATCGCCACCAGTGGCAGTGGTAGTTGCACTAGGTTCTCCACCATGGGCATGTCTAAGTTGTAATTGTATCTGACCTTGAGGATCAGGATTTAAAGCTCTAACAAAATGAATTGTTTTAGTTGTACTTGTATGCCCTTGTTCTACTTTATCAGCTCCAAGGCCTTGCTTATCAATAGGTATTCTATGGTATACATCTATTACCATACAAATTCCTTGTCATTGGGACCCCAAACGACCACCTTCATAACCCATTTTTCAGCTATGGTTGCTCTTGAAGTATATACTTCTTTTGTGGCCTCACTTAAACTAGCTTTGATATGGATTTTTTCTTCCCTATCATCATTAGATTCATCATCAGTTTCTTGATCTTCACATTCATTAGGATGCTCTATATTCCACAATTTGATAAAATCATGATCTTCTACATTATCTCCATAGTCTACAGGAGTTCTTGGATCACCTAGCTCCTTCCTCATAGACCAACAGGCAATATTTTTTTATTGTGACAAATTTTTAGTTGTAACTTCCTTATCTAGAGAATCTAGCATTTTTACTGTACTAGATGGTTTATCAATTTTTTCATAAAAATTGTTGTACCTCTTAATTGTCTTTCGGTGCAATGCCATAATTTCTGCTGACAATTGTTCAAAAGAAATACCTTTCTCAGCAACACTTTTCTCCATTGTTATTTTGACCTCATCCTAAGAATCCTTGTTTCTCAAGTTTTCATGCAAGGGTTTACCTTTATGTTGAATTCTACTTGCAACATTCCTATTGGCCACAATCATTGATTTAATGGTGTCACATGGATCATACTGCTAGTGATAGATAGCATCAAAATAAAAAAAATTCAAAAGATCACATGCCACACTAAATTATGTTCTCTCAAATGTGAACCCTCCACATGAAAAAGGTAAGGACAGAAATAAGGTCTTCTTTTGATGACTGGCAAATTGTAGTTCATTGGTACCCTGCATCTTCCTTACATATTCCAAAGCAAAAACCCTTTCTGTCACATGTATTGGAAGTTTGTATGGCTCTACTCCCGATCCATAAAATCTTAGCACAGTATATTCTTCCATTAAGTACCAATCAGCCAATTGTATTTCTTTTCCTAGTTGAATGCAATTTCTACATGACATAGGAAATCTAGGCATTGGAGTATTTGTAATTGCTTGATGCAATGGAGCCAAAAAGTAGTCTACAAAATGACTGTAGTTCCTTTAAGAATCATGCATCCTTATCTCAGTGGTCCAATCATATAATGGATCCATTTTATTTTCCTTGGCATTACTATAGGGTTGAATCTTAAGCTTGTTGGTCTGAAACATTCCTCTAAATTTGAATAGAAAAAAATAGCACAAGTAGGTTGTGAACCTAAATGTCTTAGTGGACTTTGAGTGTCCACTTCCTTTAATAATTAAAAATTGTTCATGCATGGATTCTACAATGTACTCAATAAAGTTATATTTGACATGTGGAACACCATGATGGATATTATATACCATTTGAAGGAGGCTTGCACCCACTTCCTAATTGCTATCTAGTCCGAGGAAAAATGCTAGCATGGAAATAGTATCCTGAATCCATGGTCTAAAAATATCAAAATCATAAGGAGGCTTATGATTACCTTTCAATTTTTTTCTAGCCTGTATGTTATACTGAACTATTTTATTTATGAAATAATTTTTCTCCCTTTCATCCACTGCTTCATAATCACTAGCAAGCTTTTCTAGGTCAGTGTGGACATTTCCAAATTCTTCGGTTCTAAACCCCAACAATTTTCCAAGATCTTTGGCATTAATGGATAACAATTCTTCTTTTTTATCTTCATTAACAGTTGCTCTTTTGTTATCATCATAATTTTGGGCACATACCATGAGAAATTTTGGGCAAGGGAAATCCTCATGTAACATCATGCTCCCTAATCCACTTACCCATGATGCATTGAAACTATTAACTTGTATTTGGTTTGCAACCTTATTCTTAGCTAAAAATATAAGTTCTAAGGTATGCCTACCATAGATTTCAGGATCATAAATATCATGGTATTCATCAGTGAAACCTGGGGTTTTAAGCAATCGAGCATAATGTATTTTTTATCCAATTTTTTTCTACCTTTCCCAACAACTTTCTTTGGTTTTCTATTGGCACTGGTGGTAGACATGCCTATACGATGTGAAATTGTGAATTCCCTCTTAGTCCTCCTTAAATTTTCTTAAGTCTCTCAACCCTAAACCCAAACTTCAAAGTTTGAATTTTGAAAATAAGATTTTAAGAAACAGTGAAACATAGCTGTAGGAATTTTTCCTTTCACTTACCTAGATTTTGATTCTTGAAAAGATTAATAATGATTGGATTTGTTGGAACCCAAAATCTCCTTGGTGCATTGCAATGAGCAATCTAAAATCTCCTTGTGTGTTGACTTTATCACTTAAAAATAAAATCACTTAACAGTAGAAATTTCACTTATTTTTTTCAAATATTAAAGTGAATGAAACGCCAATTTGTTGTCACTAGACTACATAATTAGTACATTGCATTTTTGTAATGACACCTGGAAATAAATTCTCAACTATTGATCTTTGTAAATCTAACGGTTATAGGGTGATTCTAGAGGTTTGAGTTCGCAAGCCTAGCACTCTGTGCATTTCATTCTAGAATGCAACTACAACCATCCATCAAACGTTCATCGAATGGTTGAGTAATTTATGATATAAACAATAAACATGTGTTTTCAAGTTTTTTTAAACTTTAGTGCGCTAAGATTGACATCAAGGAAAGGGTTCAGTAACTTAATGTTGCAAAGGACTTAATAAAATGAATAATGACACTGGGAACCAGGGGAGAAGGTCAACGACAAATTAGAAATCAATAACATTTCGGTAAACCCTAGCAAGAGTGACAACTTTTATTGTTCATAATGTTTTTTTTTTTTAATTTGATGACAACTTTCTTTTTTCATTTGTATTGCTTTATGTTTTAAATTTGCATGCAAATATTTCATAAATAGATAATACTTAATTTATTAAAGGAAAAAAAGATGATTTGAATAGAGTCATAGACACTGAACTCATAAAATAATTCTTTATTATAAATGAATAACAAAGAATAACACAACCATTTATTTTATTATAACTAAATTACAATGTTACATTATTACATATCATTTTAAAGATGAGTAGAGCATGCAAGATCCTATTTTGTATAAATGACATATGTCACTTTACATAGACACAATTGATTCCAAGACACTGCTCGTAGCAATGGATTACAAATTGATTCCAAGCTTCTACTAGTGACAACATAATACAAATGTGGGCCATGGTTCTAAAAATAAATGTAAAGAGGGATTTCTTGGCCAACCATGATGGGGAAATGGGAGCTATGAAGATACAAAATGTACTTATCCTCTTTGAGAACCAGAGTCATGCAGAAGATGAAGGGTAGTAAATCTGCTCCCATCTTTTGCACACAGTTTGGATGCACTGGGATAGCACTTATCTCCATCAGAGCTCCTCATCCTAGTTCAAAACTTGTCTCAGAAGTCAGGTGAACCAGATCAACTTCTTTCCAATTTCACCCATTCTGAACTTGAAGGAAATTGGTCTTTTACTCTGCAACTACATAACTAGAGGCAGGAGAATTTAGAGTATCCCCAATAATACCACATCATCTTCTTCCTTATTAACCTTACAAAATGAAAACCCTTATGATAATTCAAAACATTACACTCAATAGTAAAACCTTTAGCCTTCAACGAATGATTTCAGTTATGCTCACTATCCCTATTTATGGGCCACTAGTACCACTACCGGCCAGATCCCTATTTACTTGAGTTGGTGAGGTTGGGTATGATGATGATTGTGCAAACCAAAAAACCAACTTAATCGATTCATGTAACTTAAGCCTTACATTTACAATTAAAATATTTAATTTGATTGACACTTGGCTACATGCAAACTATACCTCAAGCTGACAAGTTGAAAAGATCACCACTCAAACAATATGAAATCATTATAAATATTGTTTCAATTGATCACTGAATTAATAACATCATATACAGTATGTCATGCAGTTTTCAATATCAAGCTATCCAATCAATTGCTTCAGATGTACATATGGCATTAATCCATAGTACCACAACCACACTTTCTTCAAAAATCAAAAAGATTGAGAATTAAATGAAAGGTAGAGTACTTGAGGCATTGAAAAGAGAATAAAATGACTTGTTGTACCTTAATCATTATCAATGTCCACTAATAAGTCACAATAAATTTCGCTCAATTATAATTAGAACTATATGTTGATTTAATACCTTAATCATTACCAATGTCCACTAATAAGTCACAATAAATTTCACTCACATATGATCAAAACTATATGATGATAATTACTATTAGTTTTAAAAGCCACATTTTTATAATGAACAAAGCAAAAAGGATTTACAAGAATGGAGCCACGAAAAGTATTTTAATTTAAGTAGCTAAAGACTGAAGTACAACTGCACATACTACATAGCTAGCCTGGCCAAAAAGCCACTAATCGTGACAAAAAACTAGTCACAAAATACATATTACAAGAACTGTTACATTTAATTCACCACTTGATGCACAATATTTTTTTTGATAGTTAAATAGTTGCTATATGGGGCAACACCCTATATTGATAAAAAAGAGTTTGTACATATGCTTGGAGTTTGACCATTCTTCAGGAACACCTATCTACCCACCACCTACTGATTTACAATCATCCATTGTCTACCACTAAAGCCCACTTGCAGCCAAACTAGTACCAAAATGGCCTGACTGGCCACAAACAAACAACCAAAAACTATAGTAAACCCAACTACCAGACACTTTCATACTTTAAGTATATGTGATTAAACATTACAAAAAAAGACAAACCAAAGGAACCCCACCAACACCCGTGGATCTATTCTTCACTATCACCGGTTGCATGCATCTTCCTTGCTTCAATTGCATTAAGGACAACCGGGCACTCTGCACCACAATCATTGTGTGTAGGGTGATTAGCTTGATCCTCCATGTCCCTGTAGTCATTCTAATGCCACTCTTCTCCTATGCCTAGCTCCCAATCCTCATCATTTGCAATCCACACTTTTCCTTCTAGACCTTCTACCTTCACAAATTCCTACACCCAACCCATTGATCAATTCTTGGCAATTTTCATAGCATGCATTAGGAAAGTGATGTTCCTGTCAATCTCCCCTGAGCACTTTTTGAGCTTTGTAGGTTTCAGTGTTCGCACCACGTGGAATTTTGATCCCTCCAACCCATTCCCCAAAGACATGTAGTAATTTTGCGGGAGTGGGATGAGCAAGTTTCCATCTACATTGTCAAGTGCCTTGTCGATTTCTCCTAGTAGCAAGTGAGAAAAGACCATTTGATAGAGCTTCTTCCCCTTCACTTTCAAAACCCCCATGTAAAGAAGCATCGCTAGAAATATGGTCGCAATCTTAGTGTTAGCCCTAAATTTGTGGTGCACCAGTAGGAATTCTGGACCCAGTATCTTCTTGACTGCTTGGAGCACTAATGGATGTGAAGACACCACTATTTGTTTTAGCTGCTTATTAGTAATTTTGCCATAGAAACCCTACTGTTGCTTGGTGGTGTTCAAGAAGAGTAATGTCTCCATTGCTCTCAGACTTGTGAGAAGTTATGAAGCGACCAAATTTGTGAAACAATGCAACCACCTTCCCGTATTTCAATGATAGATGTATTTGGAAACATACCACCTAAGACCATTCACCACCCGCACTAATGGATGTGACAATATTATTCCAAGTTACCCACAGGCTCCACCATCTTCATGAACACTAATAAAATCCACGTGTCGACCTCCTTGCTTCCTCGTCGGGTTTAACTCATGTGCAACTTTCAACAACGGGGAGGCGGGGAGTGGCCCAGATTAAATATGGTAGTTCACATCTGTGTGCTCTTTACCTTAAGACCATTCGCATGTTCTTAACCCTCAGACTAGATGGATGGCCCATATTAAGATGTCTTGCTTACCTTTAAAACATGTGCTTAAAAGGATCCTTTAGTAGTGCAAGCTTTAACACTACTCAACCTTATGTCAAAATATTCCCTTAATATTATGCACCTTGCTATAGTTCCTTCAATGGTTTTGATCATTCAATGTGACACTTTCCTACCTCTCCGTTGAGGTATAGGAGATGTAGGTGGGTCCCCCGTGGGTTGGTAGGGAGCGGTCAAAGTTGACCCATGTCATCCTATCTTGACCGTTCATTTCTCAAACCCATCATTTTCCTAGGTCAAGGGGCCGGTCACCATGATGACTCCAAAGGATTAAGCTATAACTTAAGTGACCTTCAATTGCTGGTAGCCAGTCAACGATAAAATATTATTTTGGTTGTCATGAATTTGAGTGATTTAATAAGTATTAAAATGTCAACCATTGATTTTTGTAAGTCTAAGGATTCTAGTGTTATTCCAGAGGTTTGAATTGGCAAGTCTAGTGCTTTAGAGATTTGCTTCCCGAATGCAACTACAACCATCCATCAAATGGTCGTGGGTTATATTAATTTGTGCTGACACTTGGCTTTAGATATAATAAATATGTTGACACTTGTCCCCATTCTGGACACTTTATGAAGGAATTTGAATGTGCAAAAAATTTGTCCTAGAATAGAACAATATGTAATTGTAGCATTTAATATTTTTGCCAACCATGCTATGATTTTTATTGCCATACTAGTTTATTTCACCAATGAATTTTTTTATTAGTTTGAGATTATGTTTAATTCGCCAATTTTTTTTATTCATTTGAAAATAGGTTTAATTTGCCAATGAAAATATTTTTTTGGTTTGAAAACAATTTTTAATCACCAACAATTTTTTTTTATTTTGTTTTGAAAATAGGTTTAATTCGCCAATGGAAATATTTTATTAGTTTGAAAACAAGTTTTTTTTCGCCAATAGAAATATTTTATTGGTTTGAAAATAGGTTTTAATCACCAATGAAAATATTTTAGTGGTTTTAAAAAAATTACAATTCGCCAGGATTTTCCACAAACTTCTAGCAATTACAAAAGATTCGTCAATTGACATTATTATTTTTTCCTGAAAAACAAAAAAATTCACCAATAATATTTTTTTGGGAAGTCTACAAGATTCATTAGGATTTTACACCTTCACCGACGGGGGGGGTTCTTAAAGTTATCCCTGCAAACATACCTCTTAAATATTAGAAATTAGTTTTGTAGGTAAAAATAATTTATTGATTTGAGATCAATATGTGTATACTTCTAAAAATTCAAGTAGCCACAATCATACAAATATACATAATTTTGTAGGTTTGATTATAAAGAAAGAAATAACATGGTTTTTGGTATAAGGGATATGGGCAATTATTGTACTACACATCCTATTCATTGGTCCTCTCCTTCCCCAAACACATCCTATGGTTATAATGGTGAACTAGATGGATTGATAAATCTACATAAATGAGACAAAATAAAATGATAATTATTGAACAACAAGAGGATCAATTAAAAATAAATGATATGCTTCTTGATAGGATGAACATGTATATTTATAGATACAATGCAAAATAAATCGGCACAAATTATCTTGATGTAGAAACATATGATACCAACCTATATCCTCTTCCTCCTGAGATGCAATGTAAAAATAAGTTGAATTTGAAGAGGAGGTGATGTATCACCTTGAGCAAAAAAATCAACAAATTCTTGTAGAGATAAGGTTGCAAGAAGCACATCTTGCCACCCTCAAGAATGCAAACACCCTCTCAATGAGTATCTAAAGCAAGATATTTATTATGAGAATTAATTTTTTGGGTTTTATGAAGAAGGTGATTAGTCCTTTGTATCAAGATATGACATAATGGATAGAAAAGATGATCAAAACCAACTAATTTAGAATATCAATATGATGATAGTATTGATACGTATTATTATGAGTTGCTCATACACAATATGCAACATCTTAGGGAACTCATTCAACTATTTGAACAATCCAATTCACCATATGTTCAAACATGATAACCCAAACAAATGTAGTATTAGTGCAAGCCAACAATGAATATCAGTTGAGAGATGAGCACGAATCTACACAAAATAATACTATAGATAGATCAAATGGACTTTCTATGGGCTACAATAAGAAACCACAATAGACAAACAATAACTTTAGGGACAACAATGTTACCAAGAAGGTGATAGATAAAAATAGTTTAGTGCAACATTGGGTAATGAATAAGAAAGAGGAATTGATTAACAATGACTATTCAAGTGATTATTCCTTAGGATATTCAAGTAGCTCCACAACTTGTTAAAACCCAAGCCTTGATTTACAAGAATCCATAAAAAATAACAAGCAAGAAATTAGCGAGCTTGTTAGGCTTGAGAAAGAGTATGAGGAAATAATTAAGGCATTGCAATCAAATTTTCATCCACCTATTACAAAAGATCAAGTTACGTAGTCCCCATCATTCCCTTAGACACTAAGTTGTACAAGCAACTTGAAATCTCTTAGGTTGATTATGAAATTGAGATCATGATAGCGAAGGTCTACTCCCAAATTCCTAGATTTGATAGGTATGATATTAGTGAAGGGGTCACATATGTTGAGGTATTTTTAGAACTCATGGATAACTTTTAATTTGAAGACAAAGACATTTTGATGAATTTCTTTGTTAGGTCCCTACATAGAAAGGAAAAAAAAGTTTTTTAAAGCATTCCTTTTCTTCTTGGAATGACCTTTTGGCTGTATTTAAAGATAAAGTGTTAGTAATATTGTCCTTGATTTTCTTGTCTAATATTTAGTAAATATAAATGGAAAGAAGGATAATCAAGAAAGGAATTTAGCTACATGTTTGTTGTTGCTATTTCTAGAATTCCAAATGATTTCAAACCTAACACACCTACTTGCATTGAAATATTTTTTGAATTTAATGGCATTATCCTGGATTAAGTGTGGGATTATATTAAGATTACAAATATGCAACATGCATATCAATGCCTTGATTTTATTGAAAAGGTGAGGATTGATTATAATGGAAAAAAAATCCTCAAATGCAAGGATTATTGGTAATGAACATGATGCTATTTATAAAAACCAATTGAATGCAACATCTAGGGTGAGCACAAAATTGGAAGATGATGATTGTGTTTGAAGGTGGATTGGAAATGGATTGGTATATTATATAATAGTGTTGCAGATGATAAGAACAACATAAGCACCTACCCATATTAGGATAGATCATTTGTGAGTGATCAAAGTGGTGAGATGATTGATGACCTTGCCTAAGAATAAATATTATGATGCTACTATTTATTACAACCAAAAGGACAAAGAGGAAGGTGTGTGTACAAATAAATAGTCAAATGGATCAACTCATGAATTTGGTTTTATGGAGTGCATACATATAGGTGATGTAAAGAGTGAGCAAGAGACTAGTTTCTTGTTAGTGTATTTCCCTCTTTTATCCTTGATGTTGATTTTGACACTAGTAACATCTTTTTGCATGAGGATAACCTAGATATGGTTGCACTTAATGATAAATTTTTTGAGGTAAATGCTAGTGCAGTTAGTAACTTTTAAATTAAAGACCTTTCCCTTGAATATTGTGAAGATGGTGATTATGTCTATACATGATATGAAAGCCTATTTATTTGGTGCAAGACTTGTTATCTCCCTTATACATAAGGTGCTTTAATAAGGTCACCAAAAAATAATGTTACAATAACTGAGAAGAGAAAAAATTGTGTCACAAGTTTGATATTGGCATCATATATGACACAATAGAATGTTTGAATGAGTTTGAAATAGCGAGGAAATTTAGACAACTTGGATCTTCACATGAGGTGCCTTATGATATTAATTTTTGTGCTACTAGTGATAATGAATATATGGATGAAGTGTGGGATATATAACATGTATGACTATGGTATATATTAGCCATGTATTATTCAAGAGCTTGATGAAACTCACACCTTCTCTATTGCAAGTGGGGAAGATGAAGGTGAAGGTATGCAAGATTCAAGCTATATTTAACCATGAAGTTTTTGATATGAACCAATTTTTGGAACTTAGATTGAAGTATCTTTCGCTGATGAAGATTATGTTGAGGATATATTTTAAAGCTCATTTACTGAGCACAATAATGTTGGAGTTGTGTGTTCTCAAGTGGATCAAGTTTATGGTCTACAAGGTGAAGAAGAATAAATTATTGATCATTTCTGTAACAACAAATTTCATACGACATATTATGCTAGATAATTTTAAAAATAGTGAGACAATTTGAAGATTACAAGTCTTCACATGAAATGCTTCAATTTTTTGAGTTATATGTTAATGGTGTAAAATTGGATTTAAATCAAGTTTTTGATTCAACTATAATAAATATATCAAAATTTGTGGTACAAATTAGTTGTATTCTTTGGATGAAATGGAACATTTACATGATTTAGCCCATATCAATAGTTCTCTTGCACATGATGCATTTCTACTTGATGTTCAAGAATATTTTTTTTCTCATGTTGATTTATGTGTAGGTCAAGGTGTAATTCATCCTTGAGAGGATCTTGCAACTTTATGCTATCATATAATTGGGCATGAAGGAGGATCCTACCACTTGTATTTTCCATGTTTAAATTATCATCCTTCCCACCTCCAACAAGATGGCCATAAACCTAGTGGTTTGTATGTGTATACATGCAAGGAATAAAAGTTGTTACATCATGGAGATGGATGTAGTATTGGTTTGAGGGAGATCAAATCCTTTAATAATATTTTCTTTAATAGAGGCAAGATGATACAAACAAAAATTCAATGGCATTGTGCCATGGATCTTCTTGTAGGTTTGACCTACAATTATATTTCTTAGTTGTCTTTTACATCCATATTTATAATCCATTGATATTCCATTTCATTAGATGTAAGTTGTTATCCTTTTATATTATATGTTTTTGTTTGTGTTGTGTCATTTTTTGTATATATTTTTTGTGTTTGGTGTAGTCATGACACTTTTTTTCATGATAAAGGGTGCAAGTTGCAATCACTTTTGTTCCCCATTTTTGGTTTGCTTGGAGATTTAGATTCTCATTATGCCTATAAGAAAAACACATTCCCAACTAGAGCTAATGGTCACACCCTATTTTATTATGTCTCATTTCACTTTGTTTTGACCCCATATTAGGAATTTAACCCTATCTAACTCAGGTGTTGCCACAATAGTGTGTCCCACTTCTAGGAAATCCTCAGTTTTTCCTAAAATCACATATGTTTTAAAAAAATTAATGATTTAAGCCTTGACGGATTCCATCTAAAGGGGTTTAATTGAAGAGAGTTAGACCAAACATTGTTAGATCAAACCCCATTGGATAGAACCACCCTATTCTTAAATAAAACCTTCAATAGAGTCTCCTTCACACCTATCAAAATGTTGACAAAAAGCCATTTTTACTTCACATTTTCGCGGATCAAGTGAAGTCATTTAGGAGATATATTTTATAAATATGTGGCCCATATTATAAACTTTCTAAAAATTATAATTTTAAATTATTTCATTTTATTATTTATTTATTTTCTATTTCTTGTGAATGCAGGATTTTTATTGAACATCAAGATCTTTATTTCACACACATGAAAAAGTAAAAAATAAAGAAAAAAATTCTAAAAAAATATGTGTGCACTAAATTGTAATTTATTTTAGTAAAGACCATTTGATAACATTCTTTCATTTCTAACTTGTGGCAACTAACCATGACTCCATGCTGGGGTAATTACATAGGCATATCTCTTAGCAACAATTTGATTACTCAAGACATTGATATTAAAATACATTCTAATAAGTGAAGCATTGGAACAACCAAGTTGATTTGAGGATCAAAAGGATTGAAACAATGGGTAGTTAAGTACTATTAACCATTACTATTAATATGTTCATAAAAGCATGGATCACATTAATCTATTTCCCATGATAGCATGGTGTGTATGAGCTACTATTTTTAAGTTATATAAAATTATTCATTGATATCTTTTCGTGGGTGTCATGCTTAACTGGAGAAATTGATGGTACTAGAAATGCTAATGCTTACATGGGCACCAGGGGCAATTGACAGGGAAATAACTTGTTGGCCGCGCCCCATACTGTTGCATATTGATATTGCAGGTGACAGATACTACAATGCCTAAGACACTAACATTTAAGTATTAATGCGTTGAACTATTGACAAGCATTTACTGAAGGTGGGTCGCCCACATTGTTGTGAAACTTTCAAATCTACGCTGCCATACCCGACCAATTAATGTTGGCATACTAAATGGCCATTCTAATTTGTGTTTTTATTTATTGTGCAAAATGCTGCCAACACCATTATAACTCACATTATTTCAAGAGGTCATAGAAGCCAATTGGAAATTAACAAGGGAGAACAATTTGCTTAAAAATCAGATAAACAAACAGCAAATCTCCATGGTAAAAGGGGAGCAAGAATTACTATCGATAATACAAGTTTTAGTTCAAGTTGATGCAATAGGCACAAATAAGCCAAAAGGGGTAGTTGAAAGCAATAATTCACAGGTAAAAGAAATACAATCAGTAATGGACAACATGAAGATAAAAGAAGACCATGAAGAAATCAATTAGAAAAGGCCAAATCTTGGGCTATTGTAGTAAGAGGACCATCGGATACACAAAGAGACATTATAGAAAAGCAAGTCAGGAGGCAGTTAAAAGAGAAAAAGGATAGAAATGATAGGACTATGAATGTCATTGTTAAAGGGCTAAAAGACTATGGTGAGAAAGAAACCACAAAAGAGTTGACAAGGGATTTCTTTAAGAACTAACTTTAGTGGTTAGGGGTTATTCAACAAGCAATTAGGATTAGAAAATGGATCGAAGGTGGTAAGAATAGGCACGTAAGAGTTACTTTGGGGAAACTTGAGAACAAAAACTTACTACTAAGGAACAATAAGTTCCTTAAAGGTATACAAATTTACCTTGATGAGGACCTAATCATAACACAACAAGAAGAAAGACGAAAAGACTGGGAAAAGGTAAAAACAACAAGAAGTGAAGGTAAATGGGCTTGGTTGCAAAATGGAAAGGCCCAAGTTAGTGACAGAGTTACACACTAAAAATAGGAACTCGGGGCCCCTCAAGAATATTTATCTATAGTAAGTTGGAATTGCAGAGGTTATCCTTGGAGAAGAGGACTTGGCTTAGGGCCCATAGCAGTAGGAAAAGACATTATCATTCTTACTGAGACTCATGAGCATGAAGGGTGTAAAATCTCAGATTTTGAAGGATATAAAAAGGCCTCAAATAACAATTCTAATCAAATAATCATGGGATAAAAATATAAAAGTGGAGAAAGAAGATCCAAACAAACAGTACATATGGCTAAAAATAACAGAAAATCATACTACAATAAGATTGGTTGCTTGCTACTTCACCCCAAAAGGCTCCAAATCATATAAGAAAAGGAGTATAGATTGTGAAGACCCCTTTGCCTCTCTAAAAAAAGACATTTTAATGTTTAACACAATGGGGGAAGTTATATTAATAGGTGATTTTAATGCTAGGACAACTAACATCCAAGCTCTTAACTTGAAAAGCAAAGATAAAGAGAAAGATGATTCGCTATGGCTAGAAGAAGAGAACCATCAACTTTGGGAACAAACCTCTCAAGATAATAAATGTAGTGTCACTCACTATGGGGAAAAATTGTTGGGAATATGCAGTTTATTCAATTTGGTAGTATGCAATGGTATGGGATCATGGCCAAACTTTGGCAACATTACTTGCAAGACCTATAATGGGAAAAGTGTGGTGGATTATGTCATTTTATTTTGTAACTGTATATCAAGGATAATGGAGCTAGTGATTGGTAAATGTCCAATAGAGTTGAAATTGGATCATAATCCAAATAAATGTAAAACTTGGCATTCACATAATCAGGCAGCAAGGGGAACAAGACCTTATCAGCAAAAAGAAAGCATCCCCACATGGTAGAATTCTCGTGACTCAAGAAAATCAGAAAATCTTCAAGGATGCCCTCAAAAAACTCTTTGAGGAATCTAAAAAAAATCAGCTTACATAAAGAAGCATTCAATAAGTAAGAACACATTGATTCCTATAGTACACAAAGCTTTGGGTGAGTGTAAGAGAACTAGACCCAAGAGAGGAAATACAAATACTTTCCTAGCAAACCCATGGTTTGATGAAGAGTGCAAGTTAACAAAAAGAAAGCTCTGTGAGGGGGGAATGACAATAGAAAAAAAGAAAGAATATGCAAGGGTGATATGAAGTAAAAAAGAAAAGTATGTAAGTACAAGAGGAATAGAGCTGATTACCCTTGGAAGGAACAACCCAAAAAAAATTTGGAAGGAGCTACAACAAAAAGGAAAAAAAATGGAAAGTAATATTACAAGTTTACAATGGCTAGACTATGCAAAACTACTTTATGAACGTGAGCAGGATAAACATAGACCTCCAATAATTAATGCAGCCACCAAGCTTTTCATCGTTGAAGATATCAGTCAAGGCATAAGAAGGTTGGTAGGAGGGAAAGTGCAGGTTATTGATGGGCTGCAAGTAGAGCATTTAAAGTGGGGTATTGAGGACCTTGCACCTTGTAGGTGCATTTTCAATAGGGTTATTCAAGAATGCTTTCTGGAAGGATGGACCACTAGTGTTGTTATCCCCTTGTACAAAAGTGGTGACATAAATAACCCATCAAACTACTACACTATTATGATTAATCCTCTTCTTGGAAAAAATTTTGGAAGCATGATTGAGCACAGGATTAGCAATTGGACTGAAAAAGAGGGAAACTGAGTAGAAGGGCAAGTTGGTTTTAGGCCCAAACATTCCACTATTGATCATGGAGTTACCCTTAGATTCTTGATTGAAAAAATATGGGACGTTCAAAGCAATGAAGTTTATTGTTGCTTTGTAGACTTTAAAAAAGCCTTTGACATGATTCCATGAGGTAAGCTATGAAAGAGAATGGAGGAATTAGGAGTTCCACATGAGCTTAAGGTAGTTGTTCATAGGCTTTACGAGCAAGTCAGAGCTAAAATCAGAACCAATGATGGTATGTCATAATGTTTTGGCAACGACATTGGTGTCAAGCAAGGTTACTCGCTTTCCCAAACGTTATTTGGGCTTTACATCGATAAGCTGGAAGAATGGATAGAAAAGGTTGGTGGGGAAGGAATTCATTTGGCCAACTTTGTAATAAAATTACTCTTATATGTCGATGATCTCATATTAATTGCTAAAACTATGCATTATTTGAGAAAACATTTGAAGGCTCTTGAAACGTTTTGTCAAAAGGTTGAGATGCAAGTGAACACTAAGTAATGATATTCTAATTGTGAAGAAAATAATAGCAAATTGACTTTCTCTTCGAAGGCAGACCACTTGAAATAGTGGACGAGTACAATTACCTTGGGCTTGATTTTCACAACAAACTCAACTAGGAAACATGTAGAGAAAAAATATTTCAGGGAGGTTGGAAAGTGCTATACTCTTTGCAAAATAGATGTAGAAATGCAGAATTATAGGATTGGAAAACTAAAAGAACGCTTTTTGGTTTACTTGTCACTCTGGTGATTCTCTATGGGTGTGAAATTTGGGGCAACAACATGTCAGATTAGAAATGGAGACAAGTGGAAAGAGTCCAAAAACATCTAATTCTAAGTAGCCTCAAGTTCAAGACTATAGTGCCTTATGAGATTTTATTGGCCAAGATTGGTACTTTTCCCTTGGAAGCCTTGATGATGATCCGATTATTAAGCTACCTAAAGAAGGTCCAAAATATGGAGAATCATCGCTGGCCAAAACTAATTGTGGAGGAAGAGCTAACTAGAAGAAAAAACACCTAGATGAAACAAAATATCAAATGGATGAAAAAGTGGGATGTTGAGATGCATGAATGCCCAAACACAAATGAAGAAATTAAAAAATATTTGAGAAAAATTTAAATATGCTATATGGATGAAAAAAATAGGGCGTAAAAAGGATTATTATATCAAAGAATTCAATCCCAGAAGAGACCATGAAGAAAAAGCCTATTTAGGAGCGAATATCAAATGGAAAGCAAAAATGTTGATAGCTCAATTACGAACTAGTTCACATCATCTTAGGTGTGAAACGGGCAAGTGGGTGGTTCCTAAAGAGGAGTGGGAAAAAAAAATATGTCAATTTTGTTACAAGGGTATGGTGGAGATGGAATGACACTTCATCGTGGAGTGCTCAACGTATAAAGACATCTAGGCCAGCTATGGAGACACCGTGCAAGTTGATAATTTAAATACCCTATTTGAAGAGTCAAGGTTAAACAAAATTACAAACTTCATCATCAAAATACACTGCAGAAGGGCTGATCTCAAATAGAGTTTACAAACTATCTAGGACCTTTATGTGGGAGGCTCTTGTGTTGTCCTTGGGTCCCATAGGCTTCTTTGACCTCGTGAACGTCATTAAAATATTTCATTTCATTTCTTTAACAATGTGAAGTGGCATACAAGACTCATTCTCTATTGAAGAAAATCTCGTGGGGATACTACGGTGGAAAAGGAAATAAAGTTAGGGCAGTCTAATATCTAAGCATTTTGACCCCTTAGCTATTTTTTTTCTCTCATTTTTTCTTTGTTTTTCTTGTTGGTCTACGGATGGTTGCGATGCGTAGAGAGACATATCTAGCGCTGGGTTTTGGCCAAGTTTGTTGAAGACCATTAAAACTTCTAAAACCTTCAAGCCTGCAACGAATAATGTAAGCTTCATTCCCTCAATAGTGACACCTTTTGAGGAGATGAAGGCAGTGTGAGGGTAAATGGGGCACATGGTTTGTTGCTTGAGAAAAAAGGTAGTGACTGGAGCATGAAAAACCTGGAAGATAAGTTAGTGGGCATAGCTGAGACACATAATCTTACAAGAGGGACACAAGCAATGGTCTACCCTAGAAAGCATGGTGGAAGGAGGAGGTAGATTTACATTCTAATGCTAGATGAGAAATGACAACCTCCTCTCTGCTTAGCAGGCCAGCCACTTACAACTTTGATCACGTCTATACAACTACCATAATTTTCTTGCTTCTTATTTCATTTATTGTTAGCTACCTTTTATTGTTTTGCCGTGTTCATTCATTCATTTTAAGTTTTAGAAGAGACTTAAACTTTTCACAAAGAAGTACGCAGACATGAGAGATGTATTTTCACTAAACACGGAGCGTTTAAATCCTACTTTATTTTCGTTTATTCGCTCCTCTGGAAATAAAGTCTATGCTACTTTACTTTCACACGTCTATCTATTTTATTAACAGCGCATGGGAAACGACATTTTTAAAATACAAATTGATCCACGCTTCAACTTGAAGCAAGATCTACATTTTCTTTCAAGCACTATTCTAAACGATAGTTTTAAGATACAAAAATAATCCATATTAAATAGAGTTTTGTTTTACTGCGGTCAGAAAAAAGAGGAAATAAATACAACACATAATTCCATAGACTTTCACAATATATCTCCCTTGTTTTTAGGATATAACAACGTTATCATCCCTTTTTTTTCCTTTTGACTCTGAAAATGCATATATGTTTTTCCTTCATACATGAAACCATACATTAGAATTTAAAAGAGCAATATCTTTAACTATAAGTTGATCTACACAAGTTGAATGCATAAATTTATTTTCCTTTCAACACCGTTCCAAGTAATAGACGTAAAATAAGAAAATGGCTCATTTTAAACAAGATTCTGATTTATTACAGAACTAAAGAAGAAGTAAAACAGTAAATATTTTCACAATATCCCCTTGTCATAAAGTAAGAGTTCCATCTTTTTAAATTTGATTATTTACAACAAAAATTACAAGACTTCTACATTTTCACTCAATAGGGCAGATCTCATTTAAGGTGGCAAAACTGATATTTTTTTTCATGAGTGAACATAGATACTCCTAAATCTGCAACTCCCTCAAACCTGCAAAAATTTGCACAAAACACATTTTCTTCTAAAGGCCAATAGGGTGCTCACCACCCAACCTTTGGCTAGAAAATCAACCACCCCCAAGTTAGGAGGTAACTAAGCAACCAAATACACTCAACAATCATACTAACAAATCACTCAAGTAACATAAAAAAACACACACACAAATGCAAGATACACCCTTCCAAGAATTCCACATTTATGTAAGGATTCTAGCAAGAATCCAAAAAGGGGGTGGAGAGTGGACTACACTCCATATGAAGAGACTCATGAAAACCAAAAAATAACCAAATATCTCATTTCTCTTCCTCCTCATACAGTCCATTCCACCAAATCTCCATATTCACCATACAATCCATACCACCAAAGTCACCATTTGCTTACCATATTATCACATATACATGGGTAAGTTAATACCCTTGAACCCCTCCTCTAAGGCTCAGATTAAACTCCCCATAGAGGTTCCTACCTCTCACTATCCCCAACAAGGGACGCTCTTCCCAAATGGGTGAGCTTATCCCACAACCTAAAAACCCCTTTACAACATAAACATTCAAAAACATAAGAAGGTATACCAAATGCATTTTACAACATACAATCATTCACATTCACATTCACATGAAAACATAGAGAGACATAAACAAGTATGAAGTGCCTACCTCAAGTCCAAGCTTTAATGAGGAAGAATTTGAGGATGGGCTCCAATCTCCTCTTCTTCCAAGCTAACTTCTTCAAAATCTCAAAATCCTAGCCCAAAATAGAAATTATCTCCCACAAGACAAGTAGAAAAATTCTTCCCAAAAGAACCCCTCATTTGGCTTTCCAAAGGATAGAAATAGAGAACAAAGATTTGAATCCTTAAATGAGGGAGACACATGTCATTCTCTTATTCATCCCTTTGGACACATATCCTCACAAGTTCTCACACATGTGTGAGAACTCACGGGGAAGTGAAGAACCAATGAGTGTTCAACACTCCACAAGAGCTCTCAAATCTCATTAATGAGATTTTGGAGGCAACACTCCATCCCTTCCCCCCAAATCCGCCACCCTTTTTTAATAGCAATTAAGAAGGGCCATACTTTGAATAATCTCCAAGATGTGGACAAGATTTGACCCCTAACCCATAGGTATACATCTTAGGGGTTCAAAAATGATTAAATAACTAAATTTGAAGACTTTTACCACCCCTTCAAAACCCAAAAAGAGAAAAATCCGAATTTCAAATATCACAAGAGTAAATCAAAAATCAAAACCCCCATTTAAAACCTAATTGACTTTCCAACATAAATCACATGATTAAATATTCAATAATCACATCACAAATAAAACACACCACATATAAGACTATGGTCCCTCCAAATAAATAATAGTTGGTTTAACATGGCTTAACACATACATGGTATCCTTGGTTTACCTTTGATTTGATTGGCCATGGGCATGCACTTGCACACTCGAAGACACATGTCAATATATCCAATACATGGTAGTCAAGGCAATTAAATCAATAAACATTTCATATATATGTATAACATAACTAATCTATGAAATCAATTAAATGAAATATCAATATCAAACAATCTATCCTTTCTCTTTTAATTAGCATATTCTATCCATTCACAACTGAATCATTGCAATGTTATAAAGCAAGTCACATAATCATTTAACTCAATTGTGTGTCTCATCAATTCAATAACATTAACACATTTATGTATTATTACCATGACAACAAGATTAACAAGAGCATAGTAAATAGAGGGAGCATAACATATATCTATAATCATCACGAAACATCATAAACAAGAAAGCAAGCATAATATTGAATGTCCATAATCATCCAAAATGATCTAAAACATAGAGTATCAAAATGCTTGAATCAAAATACAATCAAGCTAGGTGTGTCAAATAGTAGGCCTCACATAAAGTCTAATTCATTTGTAGCCAAGGATGAATTCATCCAATTGTAACCTTTCTAAAGTTTATCAATACTAAAAATAAATATAGTTATCTATTTGATAATTGATTTACAATCTCCCTTTTCCACAACCATAGGTATTAAGATTCTATAATATTAGAGATAAATTCTAATGTTGCCCCTATTAGGCCAAATGTTGTCTCTATTTGATCAAATGAATCCCCCTCTGATGAATTTGTATCATTTAGACAATTTGCTAGTTTCATGATCCTTTGATCATCTCGAATCATACCTCCAAGTATCATATCATGAGTTTCTTCTATATTTTCAGTGTACCAATACCTTTTATTCACAATCAAGCAACCTAAAAAATACATTAAATAAAAAAATATTATTTTTAAATGATAAATGAGAAATAATCAATTATATTTTAATATTAATTATATTAATATTCTCTCATACTTACCCCACTCATCATTGGTGTCTAAGGTAGTATTCTTTTGATGTTTGTTTTCCTCTCTAATCGTATCACCAATCATATCATACATTGAAATGCCAATTATAGTCATCAATAAAATTACTAATACCACATTTTCCTCTCGAGTGACCTAAAATTCATTAACAAAAATATAATTAAATATCATAAAATATTCTATAATTAACAATATAATACAATTTCTTAAACATAAATACATATGTAATTATTTTTATAAAATTCAATTTTAAAAGATAAAAAAATACTTACTAAAATATAATTTAAAAAAAATGGCATTGAATAAATCACATGATACAAACAAAGTAAATTGAGAGATAATTTAAATTAAGAGAAATAAAATCACAATTAAGAACATGAAATAAAAAGGTTTCCTCCATGAATGAGGACTTGTTATGGAATTGTATAATCAATTAATATACAAAGATATAAATGCATCCAAAAAATTCTTAACTCACAAAGTATTTGTACATTAAATTATGAGAAAAAGAAAACCTTTAGCATACGAATGAGCACTTGTCATGGAATGCATTATCAATTAATATATAAATGCATTCAAAAAATTATTAACTCATGAAGTATGTATGTGCACATTAAATTATAAAAAAAATATATATATTTTGTAATTTTTTTTCATATTTAAAAAGTTGTTAAAATTATTAGTATGGAGGATCATTATTTTAAATATTAGTTAAGGGAAATTATGAAGATTAATTAATATGTTGATAATTTGAATGGGGATTGAAACTTAAATTTGAGTCAATAAAAAATATTTAATATTATAGTATTTGTATGTATAGTGTTACTTTGATTTGGGCAGGTGCATGATGCCCAAGTTATCGTAACTCCCTCTTACGTCACAATCCCTTTTAACTTACTCACTATCCTATGTTGGTGGCCCATTATGAAGTTTCTATAACTATCCAAAATACCAATATGCCTAGTGAAGTCTTAGGTCTAAAATCTTAAAAGCTGGTAGTCCATACTTAATGTTTTGTAACTATCTGAAATATTGACATGCATAGTGAAGTCTTAGGTCTAAAATCTTGTGTATTGGTTTGTGTGGATACCTCCTAGCTCGGGGATGGTTAGATTTATATCCAAAGGCTAGGTGGTGAGCACCACCATCAGCTCTTGGAGAATGCTTTTTATCCTTGTGTAGGTGTAAGAATTTGTGGGAGCTTGTAGATTTGAAGGAATGTCTCTCCATCTTGTGTAAGACTATTAGAAAAAATGATGGGGATGTAGAATACCTTGTTGAGAGCTTTGAAAGGGTTTCATAAAATATGTTTAGGAAAATTTTATGCTATTATAGAAAACAAAGACTTAAAACAAATAATAGTAATTTCATGTCCATTGTATGCTTAAAAAAAGTTTTATATATGCATATATTAATTTATGTTATTGTACAATTCAAAAAGAAATATATGACAAAAAAATCATGTTTATTATATGGTGCTGAAAGAGGCTATAAAAGAGACTTTTGTTTAAAACATAACCTTGCAATTTCATTATTAGAAATAAAATGACTTACTAGTGGTTTTGTTACTATTCATATCTTACTCTCTTTATCTCAAATATATATAGTAAACTATATTTTATTGTTGTTGGAAATAAAAGAATTGTGATATACGAGCGAAAATGTGAAAGATGAAAACATATATCTGATATGTTTAAAAAAAACAATTTGTTTTCTTTTATCAATCACTAGAATCAAAAGGATTCAATGATAAAAATATATTTGTTTTAAAATGGAGGGATAAACTTCATTTTACTGTCTCAAAGAAAGAGAGGGTGATTAAATGATGAGCATAGATATATAAAAAATAGTCCCCTACATTGTATTGACTCAATGGAATAGAGTAGACCACATATTCGTCAATGAATGAATATATGTTCACTTTTGTCTTCCCCTATATACTCAATTGTCACAAATAAATCCCTTCCAAATTCACTCAGGAAAATATAGTTAATCCTTTGTAAGTCAATTACCCATATCTATCTACTTTTAAAATTAAGACTCCATACAAATACATTATTGCATCTATTCCTATTCAGTAGAAAAAGGTTTTAAAAAAATCACAAATAATAAATATATAATAGTAAAATTTAAGTGTTTCAAGTTGTTACTTCAAATTTTGGGCACACTCTAAAGGGGTGCAAACCCTACTGAGGCCACAACCCAACAAAGGTTTGTGGGCCCAAGGGGACGTGGCCCCTATTGTGGTCGTGGCCCAAGAGAAGGTTCATGAGCCCCAAGGTGCAACCCTTGATGAGTTCACGACCACCAAAGGGCGCACGAGCCCCTTTATGGAGCTAAGCCTACATTAAATGAAAATAAAAACAAAACAAAATGTATACAAGTGTATCAATTATTTCTCCGGTAATAGAGAAAAGAAAAGAAATAAAAACAGATAAATAAATAAAAAAACATACCCGTATTTAGCCTATAGTTTGGTTCACCCTAGGAACAAGCAAAATGGTAAGAGTTTCCTTATCTTGCACTCTCAATACCTTCTTCCCCAAGCTACGCCTAGTTAGGGTAAATTCTTTGTACATAAGGAAATCAATAAAATAAAAAGAATAGATGAGACTATGCTTGGGCACTATTAGTAACTTTTTGGGTTACCTAGATTAGAGTAATCATGCATTAGCTAATAATTAATTAATATTTAGTTGATTATTAGGCTAATTAATTCTAATGCACTTAAGCTAAAATTAAGAGTGCATTTTTTCTATTAACTAGAGAGCTATTATTAGATCATTTTGTCTCATCACAAAGGCTGATGACATTTGTCATGATCTAATCCATTTATCATTTAGGATTGCCCTTATAAAGCACTCTCTCTCATTCTATTAATCCATTTTGTAAGTATTTTCTAGTTGAGGAATAACAAATCATTGTTTTGCAAATGTCTTGTGTGGAAAGTGTTTTTGTTCATTGTTTGATCCCACGTCTTTTGTTTCTCACAATTCTAATATGGCATCAAAACGTGGATTCAACAAACCCCTTCTCCATTTTTTGAGTTTTTTTCTTTACTAGGATTATAGGAGCAATTTTGGAATTTTCAATATTTTTTTTTATAAATTTTGGAGTTGGGAAAATTTTTGGTGCATTTTGGCATCAAAAGGACCTCACCATTACATTTGGAATGTCCATTCAATTAGTTTTGACTATAAATTTGTTCTATTTCAACGTCCAGAGCTTCTGAGGTAATTTTTTTTAACAAGGGCCTCTGTATGACCCCTCTTAGTACATACATGCGAAATTAAAAATAATAATAATAAATATAAAATCACTGAGCACTTATTAAATAGTGTGCAATGCTATATTATTAGCACTTTTCCACTAGAGTAGAGCACTACCAAGGGCAACACCTACATGAAGCGCTATCACCAACCCACCACCACCTTAGTGTTTGCATCCGCCTGCTAACCCAACATTGGTCACATCCATGACCACCTACTAAATGTTAGCCCCTGAGGACCTTTGATAGCCCCTGTGTATATTACATCTATGACCAAGGGCTTTGCACTTAGCCCCTACTAGATCCCTCAGCCACCCTTGTGGTATCGAACTCTTCTTAGCCCCTAGGTGTGTCTTGTAGGGCATATTGGACAACTTTTATGAAATTGGGCATAAATTTTTCCTTTCTTGTCCATTTTTGCAAACAAAATATCATAAAAAATCTAGTTATGAGCCTGTTCATGTGTTGTAATCCATTTTTCCAAATTTTTCTCCAAGATTTTTATACAGGTCGTTGAAGTTAGATCTTTTTTCACTTTCGAGGTCATAACATGGGCATACAAACTGTAGTTTTTACGAATGAATAGGCATTGGAAAGGTGTTTTAGTGCTCTACACAATCACACAGTCCATTTTTCCACAAAATTCACCAAGTGTACATAGAGATTTATTTGATGTGATTTTTTATTTTTAAGCTTTTCTAATCTCAAAGTTGCATTAGGGTTTGGATTTTATTATTGTGGGGGCTATATTTCTCACTTTCAATATCTATATAAATCATAGAACAACAAACATTTCCCACACATTGTTTTGAAAACCTCAACCATCATGAAAGACATCTCTTTAGTTGAATGTTTTACACCACACAACTATCATATTTGGAAAGCTCAGATGACTAGATTTCTCATGTCAAAGGGTTTATGGTCCACATTGGATGAATTACAAACAACATTGACTCGTCAATTTGAGATACTTTGGCATAGGAACAAAATGGATGAGGCTATGTAACTGATTTCACTATAGGTTTCAAAAAATCTATTGTTTCGTATTGATTCTTGCGCCTCTCCTAGGGATATGTAGGAGAAGTTCAAAGATCTTTTTGGCACCATCAATGAGTTTTGAGCTCTACAAGTTGAGGCAGAATTGACATCAATTGTACCTATTTTTTTCCCTCTGATATGAACTTCTTGCAGAAGTTTAAGTCACTCAATTCTCTTTTGTAGGGTTGTGGGAAGACTAAAAGTAACAAAGAACGTGTTTTCCTAATTTTGTTTAAGCTTAGAGGGCTATTTCAAGTCTTCTCTTCTACATTCTACTCTACTATGGATGTGTTGGGAACTGCATTTACATTGCCAACTTTCAAGGTTTTATGTGAGCATTTGATTCATGAACAAGCAAATTTGACTAAATTTGATTCTCTTCCCAATTCCAAAACCCAGGCATTGGTAGCATAGACATCCAAAGGAAAGACAAGAATAAACAAAAACCCAAGAAAAGGAATTCATCAAGTAGTGAGCATTCCTCCAAACCATCTTAGAAGTTAGATCAGAAACCTCAAACCAATCCTCGATATGATGAATCTTCTAAGTTTGGTGAGTCTTCCTCCAATATGAAGAAGAAATTAGGTGAAGCTTGCAAATTTTCTGGTAAGGAGGGACATCTAGTCACTAGATCTTGGAAGAGATTAGAGACTTTAGAGGAATCCATGCAACAACATAACATCTCAACCCCTAAGTCTTCTTCCTCATTTACAGGTATAGGTCAAACACTTTCTACATGAGCCTTACCTTTTGCAACTCCATGGATACTTTATTTCAGCATCACACATCACATGACACACTCTCAGGATTTGATCTCATCCCTTTCATATTGCAACATTACTTAGATTGTAGTAGGGGATTCTACACAACTTTCAATTTTGGGCTTAGGTACTATCACACTTGAGGGTGATTTTATTTACGAGATTCTTGTTATTCCTAATATCTTCAGCAACCTTATTTCAGTGTATCAGATTTGTCAATCTAGTACTAGTAGAACAATTGAGTTTACCCCACATGATGTAGTTATTTGTGACCTTCATGATCCTGATATTATTGTGACCACTGGGAGTGTCGATTCTTGCTCTCATTATACTAATTTGATGGTTTTGAGAATTCAAATGGTTTAGGTTCATCTTTCATAGCACATGCAGTGATGAAGGGTACTCCCCTAAGAATCTAAAACTCACAAAAACAATAGACAATGACACAAACAAAATGCAAGAAGGAAAGAAAATATTTTCTATTATCACTGAAATGAAAATGAAATTACAACATTATATTTGCCATCACATGGGCTTTTTTATTACATAAATATGCAAATCAGAGCCACCATCTACTCTGCTCTATCCTCCTCTCTGCAGTCCCCCTTTACATCCTTTATCTGGAAGGTGTAACTGCCCAAGAATCCTCTGGAAAATGTAACCACCCTAGAATCTTTTGGAAAGTGTAACTTCCTCATGAAGATATTTTAAAATTTTATTAATTTTGGTATTACAACTTTGCGGGGTCATAACTTTTGATCCAACCATTGGATTTTCTATTATAATACATTTTCAAAAAGGTCTCAAGAAATTTTCTTCCGAAAAGTAGGGCCTAAAGGCTAGCTATTTATGTTTTCCACCAATTTTTAGGCCCATCTGGAGCCTCTAAGTGCCTCAAAATTGACCCCGAAGATTTTACCAGGATTTTTAAAAATTAAAATTTTAATCTCTCAAATGGCAAATGGTATTGAAGTGATTTCTTCGCCATTGGCTTCAATTTACCATTCTGGAGGTCTGTGTAAGATTTTGTGTCCAAATGTGCATAAATGCAAACTTACAAAAATAGTAACCCTACCAAATTTAGCCCTTATTGAAAAGAAACAACATTTTTTTAGGTGATACAAGATTGCTCTTACACCTTGGATGCTCCTACATCATGCAGACACTATGACTAAGTTGTGGCATGAATTTTTTGGTCATGTCAATTATAGATATCTCTAGCAAATAAGTACATAGGTATTAGTGTTAGGGATCCCTAAGATTTCTTGTATTGATGGTGTTTGTTGAGGATGTGCTCTTGGAAAACATCACCAAGATTCTTTTCCTATGTGTAGAGCCACATATGCTAAGGCACCCTTAGAGTTAGTACATAGTGACCTCATGTCATTTCCAGCTACTTCATTTCAAGGGGCCAAATATGTGCTCACATTTATTGATGACTTCTCTAGGTGTACATGAGTGTAATTTCTTAAGTACAAAAGTGGTGTCTTTAATTCTTTAAGGATATTTAAGGAATTTTTGGAGAAGCAATTTGGTCTTTCTATCAAGCAGATACATGTAAAAAATGGGGGGAAGTATTTCAATCAGGATTTCATGGACTTTTGTATTGAGCATGGTCTACAACATCAGCTTATAGTTCCATGCACCCCTCAAAGGAATGGTGTTGCTAAGCGAAATAACAAAACTTTACAGGACATGACTAATTGTATGATTCACTCATGAGATATGCATTGTTTTTTTTGGGATGAGGAAGTTAATTGTGTAAATTATATTTAGAATTTTATTCCTCACAAGGCATTGCAATGTATAACTCTTAAGGAGGCTTGATCCCACATCAAGCCCGAAGTATCTTCATTCAAATTCTTTGGTAGTGATGCTTGGGCATTCATTCCTAAAGCTCACGAGAAATCCATGGAAAGGAAAATCCAACCACTCATATTTTTTGGCTATTGTGAGGATGTTAAACCATACAAGTTGTTTGATCCTAATTCTAGAGATGTCTTGTTTTGGTGGGATGTCCAGTTTGACAAGTGCTTTCCTAAGATCAATTCTCAATAACCAACTTGTCTCTCATTACCTACTACTCTCCCTTTACCTCTTGAGGATGAGGACGATGCTCCATCTATCCCTCCACCTACATATATTTATCCCTTACCCAAGTAGGCCCGTAATACTATTGATGCAATTGGATCTTTGGTAGGTGATACTTCAAACTCCCATCATACACATGCACAAACATCAGGTGTTAGTATTTTAAGTCACTCCATTTTGAATGATCCTCAGAATTTTTTAGAGGCAGTTGGTATTCTTGAGTGGGATATTGTTATAGCAGATGAGTATTCTTCATTGATGAAGAATAAGACTTGGGATCATGTTCCTCTTCCTAAGGAAAGAAAGTTGGTTTGGTGCAAGTGGGTGTACTATGCCAAATATGTTGTAGATGGTTCTATTGATAAGTTCAAGGCTCATCTTGTTGCAAAGGGATTCTCTTAGGTTGAAGGCATTGATTATTCTGAGACCTTTTCCCTTGTTTCCAAGATGAATTCTATTTTCCTTGTACTTTCCCTTACTTCACAGGGATGGATAGTATTCCATATGGATGTGAAGAGTGATTTCCTTCATGGTGATCTTCATGAGGAGATTTATATGGAGCAACCACATGGTTTTATTGAGGACTCTTCGTTGGTTTACAAGCTTTGTCGTTCATTATATAGTCTCAAACAGGCCCTTCAAGCTTGGTATGAGAAGATTGGCACTTTTTTCTTTCTTTTGGCTTCACATGAAGTCATTCCAATGCCATGGTATACATTCAATGGTAGGAGGGTGGTCTTTTGATCCTTGTGCTATATGTGGATGATTTTATCCTTACATGCAGTTCATCCTCCATGATTTAGAGAGCAAAAAAATCTCAACCTTCTACACTGCTTTCTTGGTTTACAAGTTATTTAGTCTTCAAATAGGATTTCCATATTTCAATAGATGCTCTTGAAATGATTCAAAGATTTTGCATGCTTGATTGCACATCTGTCCTGACACCATTTCAACCATGTGTTGAATAATATTCCACTTGTACTACTCCTTCAATAGATGTTGCATTATACATGCAATTGGTTGGCATTCTTTTGTACCTGAAACATTTGCATCTTGATATTTCTTTTGTGGTTGGTCTTGTCTCTCAGTTCTCACATGATCCACATGATATTCATTGGCAAGCTTCCAAATATATTTTGAGATATATTTAGGGCACCTCACATTATAGTATTCACTATACATCAAGAGATACTTAGATAGTTGGCTTCACTAACTTAGATTGGGTTAGTGATGTTAATAATAGGAATTCTACTTCTAGATTTATTTTTTGCCTTGGTTTTGACCCCATTATATGGTCTTACAAGAAGCAATCTACTATTGCATTATCATCAATGGAGGTTGAGTATCATGCAATGGTTTTGGATAGCCATGAAGTTTTGTGGCTTTGCTAGTCATTGATTGAGTTTGATTTTCCTCTTGATAGTCCCACTATTCTTTGGTGCAACAATCAAAGTGTCATTGACATTTCTCACAACCTAGTGGAGCATCAATGTACTAAGCACATACAAATCCACATGCACTTCATACGACAGTTGATTGAGGATGTTTTTCTCACTTTGGAGTACATGTCTACAAAGTAGAAAGTTGTAGACATCTTCACAAAACCTTTAGCAACGCCTCGTTATCTTTAGTTGCAATTGATGCTTGGGGTTAAGGAAGTTGTCCTTGGGGGGTCATCATGATTCCTCCATATTTTTTTATACATGCTTTTATCTCTCTTTAGGAGAGGAGTTTTTCCCATGAGTATTTTTCATTTTCTCCAGTTATGAGAGATTTCTTTGATTGTACATGGGTACCTCATCAAGCCTTGTTGCTAGGACCCATTCATGCTCTCCTTTCTTTTTATGCATTGGATTTTTAGATATTTTATCCTTGTTTTTTACCCCATTATATGGTCTTACAAGAAGCAATCTACTATGCATTATCATCCATGGAGGTTAAGTATCGTGCAGTGGTTTTGGCTAGCCAGAAGGTTTTGTGGATTTTCCAGTCATTGATTGAGTTCGATTTTCCTCCTGATAGTCTCACTATTCTTTGGTGCAACAATCAAAGTGTCATTCACATTTCTTGCAACCTAGTGGATCATCAACGTACTAAGCACATACAAATCCACATGCACTTGATACGACAATTGATTTAGGATGCTTTTCTCACTTTGGAGTACACGCCTACAAAGGAGAAGGTTGTAAACATCTTCACAAAACCTTTAGCATCACCTCGTTACCTCCAGTTGTGATTGATGCTTTGGGTGAAGGAAGTTATCCTTGGGGGGTCTTCATGATGCCTCCTTCCTTCATAATTTTTTATACATGCTTTTATCTCTCTTTAGGAGAGGAGTTTTTCCCATGAGGTTTTTTCCTTTTCTCATGTTATGAGAGATTTCTTTGATTGTACATGGGTACCTCATCAAGCCTTGTTGCCAAGACCCATTCATGCTTTCTTTGCTTTTTATGCATTGGATTTTTAGATTTTTTAGCTACTCCCTAAGTTACACTTAAGGGAGGATGTTAGAGTAATCATGAATTAGCTAATAATTAATTAATTTTTAATTGATTCTTAGGCTTTTATACTCATACACTTGAGAGAAACTTAAGAGTGATTTTTTTCTGTTAACTAGAGAGCTATATTGCATCATTTTGTCTCATCACATAGGATCACAAAACTTTTCATGATCTAGTCCCTTTATCATTTAGGGTTTCTCTTATAAAGCACTCTCTCTCTCTTTGTATTAATTCAATTTGTAAGTATTTTCTAGTTGAGGAATAGCAAATAATTGTCTTGTAGATCTTTTGAGAGGAAGGTGTTTTTGTTCGTTGTTTGATCATGTGTCTCATGTTTCTCACAATTATTTCCCTTCTGTGGGATTTGTAATCCAAGAAGAATAAATAATGAAGAAAGTGACCTACCAATTATTCTATTATATAAGTTGAAATAGACATTTCTATGAAATCCTTAAGTTTTTTTTAAAAAAGGAGGGGGCTCAAGTTAATTATTTTTTATTGGGTTTCTCATTGTTCAAATTAAATTAGAAGCTTGAGTTGAGATTATATTACTTTCCATAAATACACGACATATACATAGGTACTATTGTGTATGATACTTAATTATTATCAAAATATATATATCAACATAATAATAGAATAAATTTAATGGTGGTAGTAATGACATCAAATGAGTCTTGTTGTTTTTTATTAAATAAGCGGAGTTAGGGCCTTGATCCCATACAAGAAAAACAAAACTGTCCAATGCAGCAGCAACCAGACAAGAACAACAAAATAGAGGAGACAACAAAATAAGAAACAACACTACATCTCCTCACCAAAACCAATGGGAACAAGCATCAACCTATTCCTAAAGTATCAAAACAAATAACCCTATCTAGGTACTAGTAAAGTTTTAACCAGATCATACTATCATCAACCCAAAGATTATAATAAGGCAAGCATAACCTGTCATAAGTTCCCAACAAGTAAATAACCTTCAAACCAGAGATTAATAGTATATAAACACAGTTCGGGCTTACCAAGCCATTATCAGATATAAACATTACAATAGAGCCAAAAAGTCAGTCGACCAAAGATATTAAAAGAGAAAAAAACAAGACATGGAATAGGGGATTAGGCTTCCTCTATAAGGCTCCAAGACTTCTTTAGATCTTCCACCATTTCCTCGAGGATTTCCTTGGTCTCCATCATCCCAGACTGATTAGCTTCATCCATGTTTCCTTTTTTCCTCTGCTACTTTTTGATATTTCCTTGTCCATACATGGTACCCATCACAAATCTTTTCATGACTCCATCCATCACTCTACAGACATTCTTGATGGCCTCCTCAATAGCATGGAGCCTATTTGAATTTTCTTCTTTCTGCAACATTCTTTCATGTTGCTCCATCTTCTCTTCAAGTATTTTTGTTTTTGTCTTTTTCTATTTCAATGATTTTTCTTTCAAACTCTTAGCATTGAGAGGGGTATTAGTGGTAATTTCAATGGCTTCCAAGTCAATTGGGGTTTCATTTATGTTTCCCTTTTCTTCATCCATTCCAGGAATTGTCCCCTCATCCTCCCCATGCTCCTCCTCCCGTTGAGTATTACCTTCTTTCTCTTCTTGACTAGAGTCCTCAATATCCTCAAATGTCGACACCTCTTCCTCAGAGAGCTTAGTTTCTCCAAAACTATGTAGGACATACTTCTCCTTATAGGAGGTATCATTCTTCTCCCCAACAACTATCTTCCCTTTTTGTTCTCAAGTTCCAAAGGAGCCTTTGTATTTCTATTAGCAAAATTTTTGGTTTTCTTACTTATTTCCTTTCCCTTGGAAGCAGCTCGAGAAAGATGGGTTGACCTACGACCAACAGGGGTGGTGAAACCCCTTTCAGGGCTAATGTCATGATCATTTGGAATCATAATGGTTGGGGAATCAGAGCCTACCTCTTTTATCGCTACTTTTCTTTTCTTACTGACAACTAAAGAGAGGAGAGTAGTATTGCATTTTTCAAGGGTATTTTTGAGGAGCTTATCCATGAGGGGTCCACTTTTTTAGGGAGAGGGGTCTTGCAATTTTTTGTTTCTTTCTCAAGGGAGTGGGGTTAGCTTTCCAACAACTCGATTTTGATTGAGCTTTTAGGGGATAGATTTTTCTCAAGCAGTTATGAAAGGAATTATTTTGTTGGGTGTTGGCAAGGACATACTTGTAGATGGCCCTAATTAAACCCTAATGCATGGGCGGGTTAGCTCCATTAGTCAGGCTCTGTTGTAATGATGAAAGGAGGAAAAAATAAAATTTTATTTTCTTCAAATGTCGAATGTCGTTTAGGATAGGGAAATGGTATCCATGCACAAACTAAAATTGACCCTCTAAAGTGAAATATTTCATAACAGAATAACAAACATTGTGGTAAGGAGGTAGGAGTAACAACCTAGCATAGCCATTCTGAAACCTTTGTGCTTTTTCCTTGGCTTCAAAAAAAATGCCAATAGAGGAATGGTAGTTCCCCATACTTTTCTTGGCGATTTTATTTCATTCATATTTGAGACCCATGGCTTTAGCTATCAGTTTAGCATCCATAGTAAAATGAAGTCCACTCATGTTGACCTCACCATCCCTCCAAGAATTTGCAAATTTATAGTTGAGCTCCTCACTATAGCCCTCCATAGCTTCGGAGTACAGGGTAAAACCAACGCGTTCAAAAAGGCTCCATAGCTCTGCATTCTACCTCAAAGAGTCATGTTTGCTTGGTTTCATTCTCTTTCTGGGGCCGCCCATTGTTTCTTCACTAGTAAGGTTGTCCTTGCATAGAAGCAGATAATCAGTGCTTAGACGGGCTTCTCATCCAAGATGGAAATCACAAGCAGTTCAAAATTTTCAGCATTAATGGTAACTCGAGAACTTCTCATTTGGAACAACTCAAACCAACTGGCAACAATTTTAAATAAATCTTGCTCTTCACAAGGAAATAACTCATGCCTTTCATTCCATCCTTTATTGAAAAAGACAACACCCCCACCATTAAGAAACATAATTAATCTTTTTTAATTGTACTCCATGCTATCGAAGTTGGCCTGTGCGGAAATGTCATGTCAATAATCCCTTGAAATATTTTTAGGGGTTTGGGTCGGTAAAATAATTGTATGAAGTCTTTCAAACTCCTTTCCTTTTTTAATCCTACACAAGGCTCCTAAAAAATCTTTTCTTTTTGTCTTATTTCTTTTATACTTCTGAAGATTTTTCGTACTCTTGCAATCATTAGAGTACCCCAAATCCCTACTCTCCAAATTGGCTGCACCCATTATGAGCAAGATAATGATTAACATAACAAATTGATAACTCAACGAGCACTCCATCAACACTAATTTCTTTCTATCCATGTAGGATTATTTAAGAGTCCAAATTTTTCTTTGAATATAATCTTTTTGATCTAACTTGGCAGTTGGATGAAATTCCAATACACCCACTCTGATTGTCTTAGACAGATATTCACCATTGCATCAACGACCATATTACCTTCCCTATACACATGGCCAATTTTATACTGTTGGAAGGTTTTCAGCATATTCTTACAATCATCCAAAATGTCTTTTAATTCCCAAGGCACATTAGCCATATTATTTAAATAGTTTGTTATTAGCTTAGAATTGCCTTCAACAAAGACTTTAGTGTAACCTTTGTCATTCATACAAATTATTCCCACCCACACAGCTTTAGCCTCTGCCATATTATTTGTTGCTATTCCTAGACATCTACTATATCTTACCACTGAATTACCTTGATGATTTCTGATTATTCATCTCGCTCTTGCCAGACCAAGGTTACCCTTTGAACAACCATCAAAATTGCATTTTATCCATCCCGAATCTAGAGGTATCCAAATAGTACTCCTTTGGATAAGCTATTTTTTCTAGTTGATATTAGTTAGATCTTGTGAGATGCCCCATAGTTGCTTAATTCACTCTTTGTAGGAAGGCATTTTCTTAAAAGGAGCATACTTGCAGTTGTTAATATTTTCTTGTATTTGTTGTCTTATAGACATGCATAGCTCTTTACTATTCTTTGTTGTATCCCTGAAAACTCTATTATTTTGTTCTTTTCACAATCCCCAAGTGAGGAATGGGGGAACTTTCCTCCATAGATCCATAATGATGTTATGTGAATAGGGATAGAAATTCCAACATTCTATAAACATCTTAACCGAAGAAGGAAAAACCCAATCAATTATCAGGTTTGTCATAAAGAAGGACCATACCTCCTATAAGTAGGGACATTGAAACAACATGTGCATGATAGTTTCTTCAACTTCATTACAAAGGTAGCACTTATTAACCAAGTAGAATCCTTTTTTCTTAAGATTATCAAGAGTGAGAATCTTGCCATGTGCCACTGTCCACCAAAAACAATTAACTTTAGGTATTAAGTTCTTACTCTAAACCATTTTCTAGTTAAAGTCCCCCCTTTGAATTAGCGGGTATTCCAAAACTTCATACATAGATTTGATAAAGATTATTCCAAATGAACTTTTAGTCCATATCCATTCGTCATCCCTATCCCTCAAGAAAATATTAGGTTCACCAATTTGTTGTAGAAGAATACGCAAACCAGCTTCCCAATTGTACAGTCTTCCCCCTCTAAGAACAACATTATTCATATAATTTTTAAAATTTATCGATTTAGGCCTCAAGCCACCCTACTTAATATAATTAGTGACATTTTTTTCAATAGCTCTTTTCATTCTAATTTTAATTTGTTGAAGGTTGTTGTTTGATGAAAAAGGAGCACAATTTGTCCAAGTATCTTCCCAGAAGTTTATTCTTTGACCATTCCCAATTCTCAGTTTCACTCCTTGTTTTAGAGTTCCTATGATCTTGATCAAATTATTCCAGAAGACAGGACCATATAGGGAAGGTCCTCTTTTCTCAAGAAGAAGCTTTGATCTTTGTTTCCCAGATATTTTTCTCTATGAATCTGAACCCAGTCTTTAGCTCCTTCCAAAAGATACCAACCCAATTTTGCCACTAAAGCTTTATTGAAAAGTTTTATCCTTCATATGCCCAAACCACCATCTCTCTTCGGGGTACATACTTTATCCCATCCAACAAGATCCAATATTTTCCTCTCCTCCACTCTAGACCATAGAAATCTCCTTTGAATCATTTCTATCTTTTCAGCTATGAAAGTCAGTATGCTAAAGAGGGAGAGATAGTAGATAGGGATGTTTTGTAAAGAACCTTTCAAAATTTGTTATTTCTCTGCATGGCTTAACAACCTTCCTTTCCATCCAACCAATTTCTTTTGGATCTTTTCAATAATATAGTTCCAATAATTACTGTGGGGTGTATTAGAAATGAGAGGAAAGCCAAGGTAAGTAGCCAGGAGTTTAGCTTCCTGGCATCCAATTATGTTTATCACTATCTCTTTTATTGTCTGGGCAGTGTTGAAGAAATAGATCTTGCTTTTGTGATAGTTAATCTACTGGCCCAAAGCTCTAGCATATTTATCCATAATATATTTCCACTATCTAGCTTTCAAGTATGAAGCCTCCCCTAAAAGAATGGTGCCATCTACAAATTGTTAGTGGGAGGCCAGAGAAGTGAGGAAGTAGCTTTGAACCCTTTTAGCTATTTGTTATTAAGTTGTTTTTGAATATTTCATCTCAAGGCTTCTGCCACAATAACAAAAAGGTATGGTGACAAAGGATCGCCTTGTCTTAATCCTCTACCACATGAGAAGAAGCCTTTAGGCACACCATTAACCATAACCAAATACTTTGGATTTGTTACACAAGATATAATTAAGTCAAGAAATCTTCCCTTGAAACCAATTTTTTTTAGCACAACAAAAAGGAATGGCCAAGAGACATGATCATAAGCCTTTGAGATATCAAGTTTTAGAACCATACCTTGTTTCTTGCTTAAGTCCATAGAATGTAATGGCTCGTGTGTATAAATTGTTGCATCCAAAATGTCTCTTCCTTAAACAAAACCCTTCTAGTTAACAACTATCATTTTATTCAAGACCAACTTCAATCTATTGACCATTATCTTTGAAAATATCTTATAAGTAGTGTTACACAAACTAATTGGTCTGAAATCATTCATTGATGAAGCTTATTCCAACTTAGGGATGAGTGTTATAAAAGTGGCATTAAGCTGATTTAGAAGCCTACCAGATCTGAAGAAATTTAAAGCAACATTGAAGAGGTCAATTAAGATAATATCCCAAAATTCCTAGAAAAAACTAGGAGGGAAATCATCAGGCCCCGGAGCTTAATAAGCACCAAAAAAGAAGACCGCCTCCTTAACTTCTTGGAGGGAAACATCTCTACATAAATCTTTTAGATCCTGCTTAGTAATGACTTGTTGAATAACCTGCAAAATATCATCCAAATCAGCTTGGTCAACCCCAAACATATTTTGAAAGTTTGAAAAGAACAAAACTACCTCATTAGCAATTTCATCCTTCTCATTCATAATTAGCCCATTATCACTTTTTAAAGATCTAATCTTGTTTATGCATCTATGTTTTAGGGTAGATTGATGAAAAAAAATAGTATTTTTGTCTCCTTTTGTCAACCATTGTATCCTTGATTTTTGTTTCCAGAAAATCTCTTCTTTTTTGTTTATTTTAAACCACTGAGATCTTAAGTCCCTTTATTCATTGCAAATAGTTTCACCGATATTACCCTACTCCATCAAGTCTTGAATCTCCTTGATCTTTAATCTTAGTGATTTTCTAGTAGTGAATATATTCCCAAAAGAGTATTATTCTATCCTTTTACATAATCTTTAACTAAATTTAGCTTCTTAGCCAAATAAAACATGGGAGTACCACTACATGGAGCATTCCACTAGCCTTCAACAAGAGTTTTGAAATTAGGATGATGAGTCCACATTATTTCATACCTGAAGGGAAAAGGTCCTTTAGCAACTTTGTCATCCCACTTGAGGAGGAAAGCGTTGTGATCCAAACCTATTCTCAAAAGAGCAATGAGGATGAGATCTTGTAAAATGATCCAATTTGAAGAAATAAGGAATTACATCTAGTTTTACTGGAATTAGATGATTACCTTGTCATCTATTAGACTAGGTGAAAAGCGACCCATTCAAAGGGATATCCATTAAACCCACAAAGTTAATGAAACTTACCAAATCCATCAAACTATCTAAGAAGTCAATTAGACCTCCAAGATTTTCTAAACGAAATAGTAGAGATTTAAAGTCCCCTCCTAGCATCCAAAACTCCCCCTTCCTATTGTTTATATTACCTTCTAATAAATTCCAAATATTGAATATGTCAAGGCGTGCATTGGGGCCATAGATGTTTACTAGATTCCATTTAGAGGTAGAATTGTCTTCCATGGAGACCATCAAACAATTTTTACTGCTAAAACCCAACCATCCAAACAGTCTAAGCGGATTCCAACAAGTCGCAATTCCCCCTGAAGCACCTTCAGCATCACTAACTACAAGGTTAGCATTAGGCTAGAACCATTTGAACACTTTTTCTAAAGTCTCTTTTCATTTTAGTTTCTTGGATTAAAAGGATCTTTGGTTTCAAATCTGCCAAACTATATTTTAACAAATGATTTTTGTAGGGGCTATTAAATCCCCTAATGTTCCACGAAATTAGATGCATTAGAAATAGAGAGTGGTAGTATCACCTTGATACTACTAAAACAGGGGAGAGAACCCCCCACTTACTTCTTTTTGGGTTTATTCCTTGAAATGAAATCAAGGGTTTTCTATTTTCATGAAGCAACATCCCTTGTTGTATCTTTGTTCCTTGACTCCTTCACAAGTGTTCTACCAACTTTATTGCTTCCTTCCACATCCATCTTCTTCTTCTTTCTTGATTTTGTATTTATTTGGTTCCACTCTTCATCACCCACACCTTCTATTTGGGAGGAAGAATGAATTTTTTGACTCTTATTATCTTTAAGACTTTGGTCTATTTTTGGTTTAGCATTTAGAGTTAGAGCCACCTCCTGAAAAAGTTCTTCCATAATGTGCATAGGGGAAGAAGCCAAATTTCATTCCATTTGAATGTCTATCTCTTCTTCCTCTAGGTTTTCAATAGTTTCTTTTTGGAGCATCAAATCTACTCCTTCCACTTCTTGTGACAGGTTCTTCTTATTGCTCACCAAAATTTTGCTATCAAACATTTCAATAACACATTGAGGATCTAGGTTAGCCTTTGAAGTGGTGGATAAAGGTTTCATTTCTACTTTCGCATTCAGAATAGCCATTTCAAGTCTTTCAAGAGGGGCATTAAATCCCAATGACAACATTGTTTCCTCTACAAAGTTCTCAACCAAGAGGTCCAAGGAGGTCACCGTCTCCTTGATCCGATGAGGAACAAGGAGTGAAAAGTTCATCAAAGCCTTAGGAGCATCATTTTTAGTGGGAGAATTTATCAACACCCCTGAATGATTGTTCTTTGGTTCCATAGAAAACTTATTACAACAATCTTGTAAGTAGCCAAACTTGTTACAGATCTGACAATACACTTTAACCTTTTCATATTCCAAGGGTTGAACCCATTTACCAAATTTTGATTTCAAGGTCACCATGGTTGGGAGAACTGGGTTAACAATGAAATTCACATAAATTTTAGCAAAAACCTTTCATGAATTAAGTTGGGTTACTATGTCAGCAGTCAAGAGGGTACCAAAGGAATCAAAAATTCCTTTGAAGATATTCTAGTTCCATAATTCTAAAGGAAAACCTGGGAGCCTAACCGAGGTCGGAGCCACCTTACCAATGTCAACTGAGGCATCAAAACATGGCTTCCACTTACAAAGGAACAAAATATTCTTAAATCCACCGTCGAAGGCCCAAGAACCTCCCGTAAGAATTTTGATCATATCTTTAGGAATAACAAAGATAAACAAGAATAATCCTTTGTTTTGGATATTTTGATCGCTATTTTTAGAGTGATAGTGGATTCAATTTAGGATATGGTGAAACATTGTATGGTGATAATTAATTTCTAACATGCTTTGTGTTAGCGTAGATGTTTTCCTCTGATGTTATTGCTATATATATGTTTATGGTAGATTAACTATTATTTAATTGTCAGTTTGATGTGACGTGTATTTGTGTGGAGAACAGAGTTGCATCACTCGCTTGCGAGTGCCCTGTGATTTCCATGATTTTCTCTGCACGATGTGTTTGTACAATGGATTATATATATATATATATATATATATATATATATATGTATTTATGTATGTCATTTATTAGGTTACAAGACGGGGCATTACAATAATCCTTTAGCCATAGCACTAACTAAGACACTACCTTTAAGATTCCAATTGTCAATGGCCCATTTTTGTACCTAGTCGATGTTTGGGCAAGTAACAAATAATTTCCCTACCAAGGATAGCTTAAAGCCCTCAATAGCCTCGCCCAAGAGTAGATCTGGGATGTCCACTTCATCACCTTTGATAGTATGGAAAGTAGACAAAGAAGTTGAAGAAGCCTTTGTCAATGCTTTTCCACCCACAAGTTTATCCACGTAGGAAGTTGGGTCCTCCCTGGCCAGAAAAGCAACCTTCTCCAAAGAGTTTGAAACAAGAGATTTACCAGGTGCACTTTTTAAACCCCTCGCAAGTGACGAAGAGGAGGTTGTTCCAAGAGGAGAAACATATTTAGGTGGGAGAGCTCCATTGGGCCCCCCACCATGCTGGATCATCAGGATTCACGAGCAACATAGAAAATTTGAAATCACTATTAATATTAATAGTAACAATACTTTAAGAAATTATTGGAGAATAACATTAATCTTATTCATCTTGTTAATCTTAGGGTTAGCATCAATATAATCAACTATTGATGTTACAAGTAATATTAATGTTAATAATAATATTAATATTAATAAGGATGATATAATAATAATAGTAAATATAATATTACTATTAATATTAAGAGAAATATTAATACTAATATTATTAATAATAGTAAATACAATATTAATATTAACATTACTAATAATAATAATAAATATTAATAGCTCTCCTTACGAATGTGAAGTGTGGGTTTCAGAATTATGAACCTTATTTGCAAATCAAGAAAAACAAAACTTGTGAAGAATAAAGTGAATAATTTCAATGAAAACTCAGACGAAATATCAAGTAATAGAAAACTATAAAGAACAAAGGGAATCAAACTTACAATATTCTCCCTCAACAAAAATAGAAGAGGAGGAGGCACATTTGAGGCAAAAGGAACAAAAAAGCAAAAAAATATATATGACTTTTGTTGTAGCCCAAAACTATGCACTATGGAGGAACAAAGAATTGAATCAATCAAGAAGTGTGAATTAAGACAACACAAGGATCATACAACAATAAACCTAACTAAGGAAGCCAAAGACTTGATCTAGGAATTTTATAAAATGTTGTGATTATTTGTAGGCTTATTGGGCTCAAAATCAAAAGAAGAAAGATCAAAGACTAGATTGAAAGGACATGGAAAACTCCAACTTTAATAAGATTCCTCCCAAGAGGTTTCTTTGTAGCAATCTTTGCCACCACGGAGGAAAGAAAAAAAATTCTCGAAGCAAGACCATGAGAGATAGAAGGGCATCCTATTTACATGTAGAAGTGGCATCAAAACTTCAACCCAATTAACACAGACCCATATGAGCAACCAATATGGATCCAATTATACAATCTCCCATTGGAGTACTGGTCAAAGGAATTCTTGGAGAAGATCGGCGGGTCTTTAGGAACCATGGTCGATATAGATGTAGATCTTTTTAATGGTGACTCCTTCCTATATGCTAGAATCAAGATAGTAGCTATCCAGAAAATTCCTAAGGAAATTCTTCTTTGTGTTAATGGAACACACTAGATGCAGAACATGGAGGTAGAGGAAGATAAACACTTTTGTCTCAAATGAAAAAGCAAGAAACATAGGGAGGAGGATTGCAAGAAAAGATACTTTCAGTAGAAAGAGAGACATCAAGAGGAAATCAATAAAGCACACTCACTAGGAAACCCTAAGGTACAGAAAGGAAAAAAGATGGTATGGAAGAAGAAAGATGTTAGGAACCAAAAGACCACCAATGATTGAACCCTACAAAATAAAATATATACAAAGAAAAAAATGGTATGGTGAAGAAAGGAATACATGAATCTATCCAAACCGAAAAACTGATTCAAGAAACAAGGCAACAATGCCTGTAAGAATGAGCCCTAGCATACAAAAATAAAATGGGGAAGAAAGAAACTCAAGTGAAGGGGAATCCCTTAATAACTCAAAGGATCTCGATGCAACAAGATATGCAATTCAAGAAAATGCCATGGAGGAAGAAGAATCAAACTTTGAAGACATATACATAGAACACGATCAAATAGAAGCAGATGAACTAGACATCATAGATCCAAGATGTATTAGCCAATTTTTGGTAAGGGAATTGGGCAAAGCTAAGAAAGGAAGAGGTAGAAAGACAAGAAAACAAAAGAGAGAAGAGGAGGCAATTGAGAAGGGCTTGAAGATCATATCTAGTTTTTTGATATCCAAGAGAGGAAAGACCTCCCTTGGAGATCAATGAAGATAACCACATGGAATGTCAGGGGCCTGAACACCCCTAACAAACGATGCTTGGTCAAGTATCACATGGAAAAAGCAATCTCAAACATAATGATGTTTCAAGAAACAAAGCTAGATAAATAGGAAGCTGAGAGGTTTCTAAAATATTGCAAAACATGGGAAGGTACATTTCAAGAAGCTATAGGTATAGCAGGAGGTCTAGCAATTCTTTGGAAAAACATAAGTGTCAAATTGAATCTAACCCAAGCACACAACCATTGGATGGAATGCAAAGTAATTGATCTCAACACCAATATGGTGTTCCACCTTTTCAATGTTTATGGCCCCATACAAACATAATATAAAAAAGAAACTTGGAATTCCTTAATTAGCAAGATAAACCAGATTGGCAACAACTTGTATATAATAGGTGGTGATTTCAATGCCATCACAGATCTATCAGAGAAAAGTGGTGGCCTAAAGAAAATAACAAGAAATATGAAAGACTTCAGAGAATTTGTGGAAGAAATCAAAGTTGTAGACTGTAGAAGCTCCAATGGGATATTCACCTAGACAAATATGAGGGAAGGGTTCACAAACATTGTGGGAAGATTAGACAGGTTTTTTATATCTAATAATTGGATGAACGTGGACATAAATTTGGGAACCAAAATTCTCGCTATCTCAGTATCTAATCACTTTCCAGTGTTGATGGAAATAAGAACGGGCCCCACCATAGTCAAAAACTATTTCAAATTTGAAAAGATGTGGTGGAGAGAGGAAGGTTTGATCACGTCCATAGACAAATGGTGGAAGGAAAGCAAAATCAATGACACTTGTAGCTTCATATTCATGAAAAAACTTCAGATCTTAAAAACAAAATTAAAGAAATGGAATAAGGAGGTATTCAAAAACATTTTTCAAAAAAAAGAGATAGTAGAGAAAGAACTGGAAGACCTGAATAAAAAAATCATAAAGAATGGAATGTTTAAGGAAGATTATGAAAAATAAAAACAACTAAAAGACTACCACAAGGAAATTTTAGCAAGAGAAGAAGTTTTCTGGAGGGACAAAAGCAAGGAATCTTGGTTACAAAAAGGGGATGCGAACACTAAGTACTTCCATGCGACAACAAAAGCCAAAAGAGCACTTAATAGAATCAATGAAGTAAGAACAGATAGCGGAAAAATTGCTAAAGATAAAAAAGCTATAGAAGAGGAAGCGGTCAAGTATTTTGAAAATATCCTGGGGGTAGAAAGGACAATAGTAGCATATTCCAATGAACCAATTCTGGACTACATACCGAGAAGCATCCCTGAAGAGGAAAATAACAAGTTAACTGAACCTATCACACTAGAAGATGTCAGAATCACCACCTTCTAGCTTCACCTGCAGACAAAACACCAGGCCCTAACAAATTCCCAACAAGCTTCTACCAAAAATTTTGGAGCTCTATTAGCGTGAATGTGTGGAAGGTAGCAAAAGAGTTTAGAGAAAAAGGGAAATTTGTTAGAGACATGAACAATACAGTCATTGCTCTTATCCTGGAGAAACAAGGGTGTGAGACACTTAATGACTATAGGTCCCAATGTCATTATGTAACACAGTATACAAAATCATCACCAAGATATTGGAAAATTGACTTAAGAAAGTGCTCAACTCTATAATATTAGAAGAACAAAGCGACTTTTGTCTAGGAAGGGAAATCATTGACAACATAATTGTGGAAAATGAAGTGGTGCACTCCATACAATTAGAAAAAACTAGTGGAATGCTGATCAAACTAGACATAAGCAAGGCTTATGATAGAGTAAAATGGAACTTTATGTTGCAAGTCCTTAGAACATTTGGCTTTAATAACAAATGGGTCTCTTTGATTTAGCAATGCATCACATCAGTAAGGTACTCACTAATAGTCAATGGATCACTATGTGCCTTCTTTGAAGGAACAAATGGTCTTCGTCAAGGGGACCCCTTGTCCCCCTTTCTTGTTATCATGATGGTAGAATTCATGGGCAGGTCTATCAAAAGAAAAAGAGAATGCACCATATGGAAAGGTATAAGGGTGGCTCCTGATATTGATCTAATGACACATACATAGTTTACAAACGACACACTCATATTTGGGGAAGCTAATATGAGAGAATAAACAGTAATCAAAGAAGCTCTTGAAGACTATATGGCATGTTTAGGACAGTTAGTGAACAAGGAAAAATCCTCAATAATGTCAACTTTAATACCAAAAAATCCATACAAAGAAAAATAGCAATACATTTGGAATTCACAGTAGCAACTGTTCCAACAAAATATCATGGGGATCCCCTATTCTTTGGGCCTTATAAGAAACAACATTGGATGGAAATAATAGAGAAATGTAGACAAAAATCCATGGAATGGAAAAAAAAGTGGCTAATGCTAGTAGGTAAAATACTCATGATTAAGACCATGCTATCAGTAGTACCCATATATGTAATGTCCTACTTCAGAATCACAAACAAGATTGAAGCCAACTTAGAAATTTATTTCAAGAAATTCATATGGGAAGGGGAAAAGGAAGACAAAAAAATACCATTGGTGCATTGGGACAAGTCATGTATGCCTAAGAGTGATAGTGGTGTGGGCTTGAGAAGAATGAAGCAACATAACTTGGTACTAGGTGCCAAACTGGCATGAAAAATGTACAAAGATCTTGGTCGACTATGGTGTAAGATACTCCAAGATAAATATTTAGACACTACTAATCCTGAGAGAATACTAACAATAGAAGCAATGAATGGGGGGTCAACGATATGGAAATTCTTATGGGAAAGCAAGAAACAGATAATAGAGCATCTTACATGGAAAATAAATAATGAAAGACAAGCTTAATTCTAGTTAGACTCCTGGAATGGCTATACACCATTGGAAGAGATAAAAGGGATAAAAGAGCACAAGGAAGACATTGAAAGTACATTTGGAATCAGGGTAATAGAATATGTCAAAACAAGCAACTCCAAATACAACTTTCAACAAGAATGGAGAGATATAGAATTGCTCTTGATCCCCACAAAAGCTAACACAAAATTGCAACAAGAATTAAACAACAGGAGGATCTTACTAACTGAAGAAGAGGATGACATCATTTGGTGTGGTGCCAAATCCAGCGAGTATTCTGTTAAGATGGGATATTTGATACAAACAGGTACAAGAGAAAATCTTGATTGGCCTACAAAACTATGTTGGCATCCTGTAGTCCTCCCTAAGGCTAGAGCCTTTCTTTGGTCAACACTACATAAGGGGATACTCACAATGGAAAGATTGAACACTATAGGAATTCAAGGTCCAAACAAATGCATCATGTGCTATAGTAACTATGAAAATGTTAATTATCTGCTATTAGAATGCACATATGCATCCAAGTGTTGGGATTGGATTTAGAGTGTAATAAGATGGCTTGGCCCAAGACAAAAGGATTTAAAAGAATGGATTATCAATTGGCTAAGAGGTAAGAAGAACACACTATGGGATGACTTATAGGTAGTAGCTCCATCCATGATAGAATGGCATATTTGGAAAGAGAGGAACTGTCGAATCTTTCAAGAAAAAACTATTGAGGTGGATAAGGTTATACAAAAAATAGAAGGGATTTGTGAAGCTCTTAATGCAAAAAACATGATAAAAAATGGCACTATATTCACTAAGTGGGATGAAGATCTATAGAAGAAATGGGAAAACCTAAAAATAGAAAAAGGAAACTTCAAAGACAAAACAAAGAACAGGAAGGGGTTCAAGTGGAGAGAACCAGAGCAAGGTAGATATAAGCTAAATTTCAATAGCTCTGTAAAAGGTAATCCAGGACCAGTCGGAGTAGAAAGCATACTAAGGAATAATAAAGGGAAGCTTGTATGGGCAGTGTCAAAGAAAATAGAATTTGTAACTAATAACGAAGTAGAAATGGAGGCATTAGCCACGAGTTTGTGGATGTGCAAATGTTTTAGCAAACTTAGGTACTCTACAAATGGAAGAATGCAAAGTAGAAGCAAACTTTGAGAAGTGGACGAGACTGGCAAGAATTCTCATAGAAGACCAGAAGGAAGCAGGTATAAAGAGAGGAGCAGAATAAGAGCAAGGGGCCAGGTAAGTATAATCGGTTAGGAGGTAAGTACTTATAATTGATTATATTTCAAATTTAATAAAGACTCATGTACTTAAATAAATTAACCCTAACCAAACCGAACCCTAGAATTGAATTGCTCTCTTTGATAATTTGAAGCAACCAAACTGACAACCTTAGGTCCTGGAAAGAGAATAATAGCATCACAATTAGGAGAATTCATTCACTAAGGCACCTATTATCTGAATTATCTAAAGGTGCACATATAAGAGAATTAGATGGTTTCTCAAGAATGCACAAATGAAACACTCATAAGGGAAATCCATATCGCATACAGATGTTTAAAAAAAAGCAACAATAACTTACATATAAATAAACCATCCTATAGTGTTTTCTTGTTGGATAATTTTGATTTAAAGCCAAATTATTACATAGGTGCAAATCATGGAAAGACAATACTAGATTCTTGGCTTCAAATCAGACTAAATCCAAAAACATATTACAAATTAGGATTAACAAAATTAACAATAATATGAAAGTAGAAGAGAGCTTAATGAATCTCATTCATATGAGCTTCTCTCTTTATCATAATCATAGAAATACAATTAACACTCAAATCCCTGTCAAACAAGTTAAAATTTCATCACAATTTAGAAACATCTCAAAGCTCAAATCACCAAAGACTGTATTTTTGTCTATAAACCCAAAGCCAACATATTCCTCAAACCTAAATAGGAGTAGGTTCAAACAAATAAAAATTCCTTTGATGAACAATGAATTATGATGGACTCAAAAGCAAAACACACTCAACCACATTCAAAAGGAATTATATAGTACACGAAAATATACCTAATTGAAACCATCTTTTAGCAATTTTGAGGTTTATGAAAAACTACAAGCAATGCTTGCAAAACCTTTCAAAACTATAATACTATTCACATATGGGTAAACCCGCAAAAGTGGTTTACAATTCGAATGAGGAAGGAAAACTTGCAAAAAATGACCCCATGCCAAAAAATTTTGTTCTTGGGGTTCAAACAAACTCATTGGTTTGAACGAACCAAAAAAGGATTCGCTCAAACCTAGGTTTGAGTGAATCCATTTAATGCAAGTACATACCACCTACCAAAAAAACAAATGAAAACCCCTTTTTGAAAGAGGGTTCGCTCGAACCCCCCTAGTTCACGTGAACCCCCCTTTTCCCTGATTCCTACTCTCTGTCACAAAGAAAAAATAAAAAAAATTGCACTTCAGAGCTTGGGTTGAAGATGAAAATGGAGACTTCATAGACCCAACTAGAATCAGGTAGTCCTCAAAACAATCTATCCAACGAATATAATTTTAATATGTTTTGGTTTTATTATGTATTTGGTTTTTTAGTTTTATTAAACATAGGTTTTTCACCGAAAATCAAGCTCTTTGTTCTACACGTGGAAAAATAGTAGATTATCAAAAAAAAAAATTGAAAAATATGAGTGCACCAAATATTGAAGTCCTTGATCCAACAAAAAAAAAATTGAATTTTCATACATACAAAAAAAGTTATGCATTATACGGTCCACCTATGTCTGAATTGTAATTGGTTTGACTTTGAAACTTGATTAAGGAAAAAATATTCAATAAAACACTATCTAACCAAGTGGAAGCCCTAGATATCGAAGTTACAAATCTAAATTTGAAAGAATTAGAATTTTATCCTTCATGGAAAAAAAGTTGTGTTATACGATGAGCGTCACTCCTTAAAAATATTGTTTTCTAAAAAAAAATAGTTTTCGAGGGAGATGGAAAAAGAGGTGCAATCTTATTCCAAAAATTTTGAAAAAAATATATTTAGAATCTACAGAAAAAATGTCACGAAACTCTAGTTTGCATCATCTTCAAATTCCTCACGGTTTAGCTGCTATAGGTGCCTGAAAGTGAAGATTTAGTTAGAAAAAAATATTTTAGTGTCCAATTTGGCTAAAAATTGTAAACCGCTATTGTGGGATCACCCATATATCAGTCATAATAGGTAGTTGTTCAGCTAAAACAGCACAAGTCTTATGTTCTTAAAGAAAGGAAAAGCATTTGCTTAGATATTAACATATCAAGAGGTCCCACACAAGGCTGAATGTTCTTACCTTTCGAATTATCCATTCCAAGACCCTTAAGGACATCATATCTCAAAAGCCATAAATTAAGAAGTAGGGACTCAATTCACACAGCGATGGTCCTTTTAGGCTGAGCACAAATGAAGAAATCTTACACATCCCATACAGAAGCTGGGATAATTGAGAGAACTTGAGTAGGTGTGCCATTGTAAATAAAAGATAAAGAATTACCATGAAAATATAGACAAAATAATTATATCTAGGGTTTACATTTCTAAATTAATAAACGCTGAGGAAAATGAGTAAAGCATTTCACATATATGAGCCCTAACCATAGCAAGTCAAAAACATGGCACAATATTCTCATTTGGAAGTAATATGAAGTCGAATACATTGCAAAAATTATTCAAACTGAAACTAAATTCACTTGGCATTCCAAGCATGAGATAACTTAAGCTCACAAATCACTTGTTCGAACACCTCTAATACTTCAAAGTAACCAAAAGTGAGGAAAATACAACGACACATTAAAGAAAGAGAACACGTATTAGAATAATATGAGTATATTAGTATGTATCGTAAGCATTTTTTCAAGGCTAATTAAGAAATTGTTCTCAAAATTCACCAGAGTTTGTAACGGAATGTCATAAAACCCTAGATTTTCAAAGCTAACCCTAGTTGCTAAGTTGAAAAATTGGGATTTTGAATTGGTATTTCTTGAGTTTAGCCTAACCCTAAACGGAATATAAACATGATAACAAATATAAACATGTATAATGAGAATGGGAAGTTGCATACACTAGTCTTCATAAGCAATAAACTAGGAAATCCACTGAGAATTCTTCACCGACACAAGCTGATACAAACACTTCAGGAAATCAGAAGGAGACTTTGAGAGAAAGCAATGCATCTAGTAATTAGACTCATAAATGTCAAGAATAAATGGATAAAGCTCGGCGGTAGGGAGTAGCAAGTCACGGAGGCCGGGGTGAGGAATCCCTTCTCCCAGACATGCAGCCAACAACACCATCTCTAAACCCTGGAGAAATGCAGGCTTAAAGATTCGGTTTGCTAATTGATCAATCATCTCCTTAGAAGCGTGAAGATCCAATAATGAGGCCACAAAGCTAGAAGTAATATTTGAATTCACCTGGTACCGCTCATTGGTGTCAATGAACCTTCTTCCCAAAATCATTTTCACGGCCTTAATGGTCAATCTATCTAGTTTAAGCAGTATACCCTTCAACTGGTGATCAAATATAGGACCCAAAAAGGCCAACTGTGATTTGGTGCTTGAAAAAAACACAGGGGTTTCCATGTTTAGGCTTCTAACGACCTCAAATACCAATACAAGCAAAAAGACAATAAACTAGAAATATTTACGACCCATTATGTATACCAAGCAAGCAGAATGGGGTATGGGAAATAGAACGTCCATCTTCACACGTGCCTCTAGTCATTTCGACCTCAAAAATAACAAATAATCATTTGTATACATAGATACAGAAAAGCATGGAAACACTTACTCTAGAATGATTGCAACACAAGGTTAAACACAAAATCTTGGTCGAACTGAAACCCTCAGCTCCTCTGTTGGCATAAAACTAAGCATAAGTACATTAAATATTAACATTTCTCTCTTGTATTAGGCCCTAACTTCACATTATGGTGACAGATATGCAAGGATGATGCAACAATAATAACTCCACATGCTTAGCAAAAATGAAAGAATAGATGTACACGTAAAACAAAGGAAGCCATCCCTAGGGCACATTAAACAAAGTCAAAATTTGGGATCTTCCCCCTTCATGGTAGAACTTACCTTAAATAATAATAATAATAATAAATATTAATATTAATAATAAGAGTAATATTAATATTAATGGTGACATTAATATTTATATTAAGAATAATGTTTTTGATTATTGGAAAAGCAGGTTTTGAAGGGGCCCCGAAACCTTGCACAAAAAAGACCAATGCTTTAAGATAAATCAATACATAACAAGAAGCCAATCATCAGCAAAAAACCAACAAAAAAGTAGGGCCCAGACAACAAACAACTAAAGACTTTCCATAATATCCGCTGCTTCAAGATCACAAGCAATAATCTTCTCATGCATGTCCACCACTTCGACAATCTCACTAGCATGAATCCCCAATAGTACTAATAATAATATTAGGAGTGATTAATATTAATAATAAGTAATAAAATTAATATTAAGAGTAATATTAGTATTGGTAATTTACTATAATATTAATATTAATATTAGTAATAAAAAGTAATGTTAGGCGTAATCTTAACAATAATAATAATATCAATATCAACATAATGAGTTATATTAATATTAAAAGAAAAAATTCAATAATAAAATAGTATTATTATTAAAGGGAATATTAATGTTCATAATAGTATTAATATTAATATTGAGGGTAATTTCAATATTAATAATAGGTGGTATGAATAAAAATATTCAAATTTGTATTATCCCTCCATTAGTATCAATTATCACGTTGATACCAACTTGATATCTAAACCTATCAGCATCAATATTAATTTTGGAGAGAATATTAATGTTAGACACAATAGGACAAATAACAATTATTTTAATGCTAAGGTGAAATAACATTAATATCATTAAGGTTAATAGTGATATTAATATTAACAATGAAACAAGGATTAACATCATGATAAGCTAATAATATTTCTAATATAAATGTGGACATTAATTTTATCATCGAGATGGTTATCGCTAGTGATTTCATTACTAACCTGGACATTAATCCTAACGTTAATATTAAGAGTAGCACCTTATGGATATTCTAGTTTCAATGATAATTGTTGAGGAAATAAAGTGTGTTTTCTCTATGGCATATTAAGAAGCCAATACAAACATAGGATGGCTCTTCTCATGTTGGAATCATTGCGTAAAATTGTAGTTGAACAAAACCCTAGTTCTTATCCCACTATGACGTGTTGTCGAGAATGTTGCACAAGCAATGTCATCTGATGCGTATAGAGTTGTTTCCATGTCAATCATGGAAGATAGAATTATAGCAAGTTCACATTAATGTTTCAAAAAAAGAATTGTTGTGTTTTTTTCCCTTCGGTCAAATTTAGGACATTACATCTAGAATCTCAAATATGGAATAAGGTTTTAAATGAGTATGGTCTTGTGTTTGCTCAACATTTTAATTATGAAAAAGAGGAAAAAATATTCAACATTGAGATTGACCTACAAAATTAAATTTATTGTTTTAGGTTGTTCCAAAAAGAAATTACATGCTACTCATTTGAAATTACCCATGTTAGTAAAAAAATGAGCTTATTTTTTGGAACATGTTGAAAGGATTTAAAATAAACTAGCAAGGCGGAAAAATAAATTATCGATTCAAGGTGGTAGATACCAATTATTAAAAAAAAATCTTGTAGATTATTCCTATTAATTTTTTATCCCTTTTCAAAATTCCTTGTTATATTACGAATAAAATTGATGAAATTCAAAGAAAATTCTTATGGATTAGAATGAAGGAGAAAAAAGAATAACTCTTTAATCAATTGAGAAATTGTTTAACCAAAAATAAAATAAGGATGAGTTCATTTGGACTCCTCATTTAACAAGAAAATACACTTGTTCAACGGGGTATTATTTGCTTATAAATTCTACTATTTTAAAATTTAAATGGAAAAGACTCTAGAATGCAAGGTTGATCCCAAAAATTAATTTCTTCTAGTAGGTAGCTATTTATAACAAGATTCTACCTTAAGATATTTTTTCTAAAAACAAATTGCAATTCCCTAATAGATGCATTTATGTCAATCTCAATCTCAATAAGACTTTAATCATTTGTTTTTCATTATTCCTACTTAAGGGAAATTCGAGAAATAATTTTTGAAAAATTTAAATTTAGTGAATAATATCTGAAGACTTGAAAACTTTTATTCAAGGTTAGACTCCTTAAAAAATTATAACTTTAAATAAAGTTAAGAATCAAATTCCTCCACATGTGGCACGGGGGATATGGAAAGAGAGAAACAATCATATATTAAGAGAAAAATATAAAAAATCTCAACAACTTAGTCACTTTGTTTGTTGTTTAATTTTAGAAAATATTAATAATTTTTGTCTAAAAATTCCTACAATTACTTCATCACATCAAGAAATTATGATTATAAAAAATTGGAACAAATTGATATTGACTTTTCAAAATATGTGAATAAGACAAATTATATCAGAAAAAAAATTACTTTTTGGAAACTTGGACTAAAATTCAATGGGCTAAACCAAATTTTGATGGGGTTTCAAAGGGTAATCCTTGACATGAAAATGTAGGAGGAATTTTAAGGGGTGATAAAGGGGAACTAACAAAGTGTTATACTTTTTCTATTGTATTGAAAATATAGAATAAAGATGAGGTGATAGTTGTTTAATAGGGTATTAAAAGATCTCTTAACAATAATATTTAAAATCCACAAATTGAAGGTGATTCAAAAGTCATTATTGATCTAATCAAAGGATTTTTTCAATCTTTTTGAAGATTAAATGATTATTTGAATCAAATAATTCTCAAGATATAACTTATTTTGAACATGCATCTACAAACCATATTTGTAGAGAAGGAAACAAGGATACCAATACTACTGCAAATGTTAGTTTAAATGTGGTTGAATGGAGCTATTGGACAACTATTAAATAGTTCCCTCTTTCAATTCAAGTTTCTATCCAAAGTGATTTGCAATAAAAAATTTAGTCATGGGAAAGGCAATACTAAAAGTAAAATATTATGAAATGAGTAATAACTCATTTTTTTTATGTCAACATGAAGGAGATATATTTTGATCTTCAAGAATAGAAGATATGACATGCAGTATAATGATGAGATTTTGAATTATAGAGGCATAATTAGAAATAATGACAAGGAGTTTACCCTAATTATTTCATTTATTCATATACCCTAATAAATCTATTGCATGATCTCACTTTCATATAGGGTTCTAAAAGAAGCAAGAAATGAGAAAAAATAATTGGAAAAGAAAAAATACATGAGTTGAGCCTTCTTCTTATGAATAATCATGGAGAGTAAATAAATTTAGATTTTTTTTTGAAAAAGGAGGAGTTTCTAACTACTTCAAAGCTATGCAAGGTCACAATGAAGTGTTATCTACTTAGTTTACAAAATCTTAGAAACAGAGAGGTGAAAATTGGGAGTATTCATTTCATGGTTACAGAGGAGATGATTAATGAATCTACGAGAATTATTTTCAATGGGGGAAAAGTTAAAATAATTCCTAAAACCAAGGATAAAAAATTTAAAAAGTATTCCTAAAAAAAAAAACTTAAAAATATTTTAAAATGGATATAAAAGGGAGAATCTTCCAAATCCATGAGGAGAGGTAAGCTAGTTCCTTACCAAATATTTCATGTTAAAAGGAAGATTCAATTCTGTCCATTCATATCATTTTCCTCTACTTGGGCATTTAAGACATCTAAAATTTATAAGCTTTCCTTTCTTTGTAATGTCTTCTATAGAATAGTATATCCTAAATGGTGAGAACCCTCCTATTCAACAAGGATTAATACTATGCTTATACCAATTTAATCTTTAACCCCTATGTATATGATCAATAAAACTAATCTTATTCCTAAAAAATTGGGTAATATTAGTGTTATTCAATAGGATCCCCAAAGTAATACAATCGTTTCCAACTCTAAAGTGTCGAAGTTAGAAATGTGGTAACTCTTAGAAAACCCTTTACAAAAGAAAAGCCTTTTTCCTTTTCAAAACCCTATTATGGAATCGAGACCTCCCATTGACATAGATAAAAGTAAATAGGTTCTTCGAGAGGTTAGAATTATTTCTAAATGGGAAAAGTTGATTATTACCAAAAATAAACAAAAACCTCAATTCCCCAAAATAGGATGACAAAGCTCAAGAGAAAATTGAAAATTTAATAACAGATGTTGGTATTGGAAAATAGAAGAAAAAAGTGCATCCTAGAAACAAAAAGGATATAAAAGAAAATATTGAATTTAAGAATTGTAAAAAAAAATAGATGAAATACAAGAAAAAATATCAAAACAAGGTATGTTAGACTTGTTGCTATGAAAATCATAGACTCCTCAAAGAAAAAATTAAAAAGGAACCTAAAAAAGATACTAGTATTCAAGAAGTGCCTTTAGAATCTAAGAAAGGTACTATTAATGAATTTGAAGGCTTTGATCCAACTTTTAATCCTCTAAATCAAATGAAAAATTATGAAGATAATGATTTAACTTCTAAAGAGAAGAGGATGAAGAGTATAGTTCATATGATGACTTAGTTTATCTTGTCCCTAAAGTTGATCCTCTCTCTAAGACACGAAGAGTCTAACCAAGATGAATAATTTGTTCAAGGAATTGTTGATAAGATAAATATGGAATAGGAGAATGATGATCACATTACCTATATAGAAATGGGTCACATTAATAAAGAGAAGAATGTAAACAATAATGAAGTAAATTGGAAGGATAGAGTTGAGAATATGTATTTAACAAGATTATTGAATTAGAGAACACAATGACAAAGGTAATGAATATGAGAAAGGAAATAAAGAAATACTCTACCACTAGTATTGTTCTTGTACAAGCAGGCATTCAAAAAAAGAGATCGAGTATTGAAGAAAATAATGAAAGAGCAATATAGAAGTTCAAATGTAAAATTTCAACTAAGATGATGAAGCTACTAAGATGGATGACTAGAATGATAAATAAAACTTTATCTCCGATGAATGGATTGCATTAATGATTCTTCAAAATATGAAGTCTACTTGAGTTATTCATGTTTGGAGAAATTTTTTCATACTTTGGTCAATTATTTAGGTTTCTATTTTATTTGTTTGTTTGTTGCTTTGGTGCATTGTCATTTCTCTATTTCATGGAATTTAGTTTTATCTATGGTTAATATTTTTCTTATTAAAGGGCATGGGATCCATTTTCCCTACTTAATATATGAAAAACATATAATTTATCTTTTTAATAAATCACAGGTTCTCATAAAATTCATCTACATTTTTTTTTTGATGAATAGGCAACTATCTATATTAATATAAAGATAAAGTTACATATTCACAAAAAAAAGGTGGGTGGTAAAGTTATAAAATCAAATTATTCTTTTTGGAAATTTATATTTTAATATTAAATGTAAATAGAAAGAAAACAAAGAAAAGTATACACATGCTTATTCAAATTGTCATTTTTTAAATTAAAATAGAAAAAGACAAATTACATTTTATTTTATTGGTAAGATAATATTATTAGTTTGGTTTATTCTGATGGAGGAGACAAGGAATTCCACCTTTAAATGTCACTATGAAGACTTGAACTTTGATTTTTATCTTGAGAACCTCATGTCCTTTCCATTTGAGCACAACCCCTTTAACATAAACCACACAATTAAACTACTATGCTACTTGAATTTATCAACATAGCCCTTAATTAGATATCTAAGATGTTTTTCAAATGAGAAATACAAAATTTGACACAAGAGCATCCTTGGGTTGCCACAATCTTGCATCACCCAAAAATATTATTATTTTCTTTGGTAATCCTTGTGTGCAATCCTAACCTATGAGCACATGTTCCATTTAGAGGTGTAGTTTAATACATAAAAACATAACTTGAACGTGTATGCCATTTTATTCTATTTGTGTGGTTTTATTATCCTGTATTTCCTATGTTTGATGGTCCAAAACTATTTGATCTTACATGACACTTAATGTTTTGGTACATGTTTTCTTGAGTGCATCTTAACCCACATTAGTTTCTCTTGTGTAGAGATTGATGCTAGCCTATTTGTATGTAACTCTTGTGCAACCCATGACACCCCACACATGAAGATCTCATACCATATAGCTTGTCCATGCTAGCACATTGAAAAATTCAAAAGATGTCAAAATATTGGAATAGGTGGTCAAAGTCAAGATAACTTCTATAAAATGACATCAATTATATTTTTATGTTTTATCAATTCTAAAATTGTAGGGAAGGGTCAATTTTAAATTTCTTGAGTAATGAAATAAATGTTCTACTTGTAGATTGAACGTCTTCTCCTTGTATATTAGATTTACTTGTAGTTGCACATAACTCTAGTGGATGACTTACTTTAATCCTCAATTTCCACTCAAATTTGATTTCCTAGTTTTTCATTATATATTTTGGAAGCTTTGTCATTTACAAGGGCTAAAATCTTGGAAAGTGATTTTTTTGGCAAGTATTGGGTTTTTGGTTTATCTTTAACAACACTTGTGTGATTGTATTCTAAAAACTATAGACATATATATCTCTCTAATGGTTGAGTATCCTAGAGGTGATGGGTTTCATGTATTGGAAACTCGTCAATAATTCTACAATTTTAATAATTAAATATACTATTTCCTTTTTTGATCTTCATTGCTCTTCCTTGATTGCTTCCATTTGTATGATTTATGTAGTTCACTAGTTATTCATTCAACACAAATTTAGTTGTTGCACTAGTTGGCACCTAATCAAGAATTCTACATCCTGGAGGTGATCTCACCAAATTTTTCATTTATCCTAAGTGTTTGTGTGAGATATATTGCATTGCAACTAAACCAAAGGAAATGGCTAATAGAATTGGAAGAGGAGGTGCAGGATAAAATCAAGCAAACCACACTATCAATATATCTAATATGTTAATACCAATTGAGACTTGGCTAGAGTCATTAAGATCACAAAATGGAGAGGAGTGGTGGTGGTGGAAGATATCAACAACAATGAGAGAGAAGCTCATAACACAAGAGGTAGCACCATATATCCAAATAATATTAAGAATAAAATTATGAAAAAATAAATATTTATATGTTCATTTGATGAAGGCCATGAGATATCCAATGCCTTATCTCCTAAGTTACTTAGGAAGCTTAAATCTAGAAGAACTAGTCAACTGGATCATTGAGCTAGAAAAATATTTTGAGTTCAAAATAATCGACATAAAGAGAGGCAAAATGTTTCCATGAATCTAAAAGAACATGTTTCCTTGTGTTGTAACTTAATCCAAAATATTAATGTGCAAAGTAACAAGTGTAAGATCTCACAATGGGATTCTATGACTAAACTCAAGGGGAATTTTATGCTTACTAACTGTGCATTAGATTTTTTCAAAATATTTGAAAACTACACCAAAGGGAAACAACAATAAAGAATTACATAGAAGATTTATTATACTATGTATTTGTGTTGGTCATGTGGAGGGTGATAGTAAAAAATATGCCTAAGTATGCGAATGGTTTGTACATCTCAATCTAAGATGATATTTGTTAGCTAAAAATTCATTATGTAGAGGAGGGCTACAAATTTCCCTCAAAGGCAAGAATTTATCTTCTATACAATAAAGCACACACAATAGTGGAAAAGGCAAGGCTATAAATAGAATCTATATTTTTTGAAGGAAAATATATCTCACAAGGATGGTGTAGAAATGAGTGGTGTCATACAAAGTGTAGAGTATGAGTCGATATCTAAAAAATATGTGTAAATAGGAAATGAGAAGAGGTAAACAAGAAATTTATTGAATCAAAGGCATTGAGCTAGTTACATTTATTGACAATATCAAGATTACAATCTCTAGTCATGAAACTGAGAAGGGATTGAGAAGGAACTGCTTAAAATGGGATTCAAACAAAATTATATCCCCTTGAAGGAAGGTTTACAAGTTTTCAGAAGTCCATGGTGCAGAAGGAAACCCTAATTGGAAAGAATGAGATAAAATGCCAGTGAAATCCACTGCAAAATGTGGCCTATAGATGACGTTTTGAAGAAAGGGTTCTACAAAAAATAAATTAGGTTTGGGCACTATTCTTTTTCTTTTGATCCATGTCAAAATGCATTTAGAGCCTTTCTTGAGCTCCCTTATATCAAAATCTAGTAGTTGCAAGTGTGGCCATGCATTAAAGGAAAATTTCAAGATTGTATAGATGCTTTGTAGGCTTTTAGACTTATCCTCACCTTCATTTCCACAAGAGAGGTGCATAAAATCTATCGATGCCCTAAAAAAAAATAACACTCACCTTGGTCAAGCCATTGGGGCATCAATCTCACCTTGATTAGAATACCTATCATACATTGGATGTGGGCACATCCACCTCTAATATCCTATCATAGCACTAATTCATCAAACATCAGGCCATCGAGCATTCATTGAACTACTTGTCATGGGAAGGAGTATGAGACACTCTAAAACTTTGAGGGGAAGATGATATCAATATGATTTCATTGGAGGTAGATTGAACCTTTAGGGTATCAAGAATGGAAGGGAAGGTAGGAAGGTAAGAGGACCAAAACTTCAGAACTGGTAAATACTTAATAAAATTTCAAGGACCTCGATGGAATTTCAATCCATTAGGGGTGCATGGAAAGAGGAACTAGAAAAGGAGATGGATAAAATTACAATTCTAATCTAGGATACATAGAGAAACCAACATAGTATCAAAATTTTCAAGATGGATTCAAAGAGATGTTGAAATAGGGAAAGGTTGAAAGTATGATAGACAAAATAATTTGGAATGGACTAAGGGAAATTTTGGGAAATTAAACCTTCAGTGAAGGCATGACCAAAGTGACAAGTCCCATGGGGATGGATGGATGCATGGAGAAGTATTATAGTCTAACAAACATAGAACAACTTTCAAGGAATTGGGGAGTCAAGGAGATGGGTACCAAGGGATTGATGGATGAGGAAGTCTAAAAGTTTGAAAGATAAAGGACTTTGGCTTTTAGAAGACTTTCAGGCTTTAGGGATTAGAAAGGAAAGGAAATATAGGAATGGAAAAGAAACATACATAGTCTGAAAGGTTGATAAACTCAACACTTAGGAAAATTTTAGGTATCAAATTTTGGAAATTGAGGGTGTTGAATGAATGGTACACATGGAAAAGAAACTTGATAATTTGAGAGGTTGATAGAAAAATACTAGGCCAAAAATACTCTTTGGACTTCAAGGATCAAGGATGCTTCAAGGAGGCACAAATGTAAGGGAAACCTCAACAACCCAAAGGACCAACAAACTTGAAAATTAGGCCAACTTCACAAGGCCTCTAGCTAAGGCTTCAAGAGCAATAGGAGAGGTATGTAAGGATAGATACCCCTAAAACACTAAAACTTTGAAAAAAATAATACTTAGCCAATTTTGAAAGGATTAGAGTAAGGTGTCAGGATCGATAAGGAAGGTATGCAAGTATGAACAACCCTGAAAATCTAATATCCTAAAAACACAACACAACCAATTTTGGTTTTTCCAATTTGGGTATTTGACTAAAGCATGAAAAGGGGAATAATACAACAAGAGGTGTCAATTATAAACAAGATAGCCCATTTAGAATCTCTCATATTGGTTATCATCAATAGGAAATGAACGGGTGTTGGAAATATTGTCATTGATGTCAAAGGAGAATCAATGCCATGATTATTTAATTATCATGATTATATCAATTTGGTTTGAAGATCCAATTCAACAACACTAAATATAATAATAACTCTATCATCTATGTGCCAAACATTAAAATAAATGAAAAAGATCAATAGGGGATTTCTATTAAGTAATTCTTCCACAACTAAGATGGTATATTCTACCACATCAGATGGTATGGTCTGATTAGATTGATATACATCAACATAGTTAGAAATTGTCCAATTTAAAATAATTTTATGTGAACTTTGATAATCTAGTGAAAATCAGCTCCAAGCAAGCTATAAGAGATAAGACAAAGATTGATAAACCTTCAAACCCTCTTTGCAAGAAATGAGAACATGGGAAACAAACAAGAGCAAGCTTCAAGTCAAAGGAGTACTCAACAAAAAATTTCATTAAAACTTGTTCATACAGAACTTTGTGGGCCTACAAGGACACAAAGCTTGCAAGGTGAAAGATGCTTTATGTTGTTTATTGATGATTATTCTAGAATGACCCATGGGTTACTTTCCTCAAAGAAACATTTGAGGCATTTGAGAAGTCTAAAGATTTTAAATCCTTGGTTGAAAATGACATTGGTTTCAAAATCAAGTGCTTGAGATAAAATCGAGGAGGTGAGTTTACCTCAAATGAATTTGAATATTTTTGTAAGCATCATGGAATAAAGAGACATTTTTCAGCTACAAGTACTCTACAACATAATGAAGTAGTAGAAAGAAAGAATTGAACCGTACATGAGATGGCTAGAATGATGTTGAATGAATCTAAGCTATCAGATATTATTTAGAGAGAAGCAATTAACACATCAGTCTATATTTTGAACTAAGGGAAAATAAGAGTAAACAATAACAAAACACCTTATGAATTATGGACTTGGGTAGACTAGCAACAATTAAATACTTCAAAGTGTTTAGATGTAAGTGTTATGTATAAAAAGAGATGATGAGGTCTTGGGAAAGTTTGATTCTAGATCTGATGAAGGCATATTCCTTGGTTACTCCTCAAGGAGCAAGGCCTATAGATATTACAATAAAAGATTGCAAAAATTAATAGAGTGCCAATGTAAAAGTGGATGAAGCAAGGCATCAAAAAGATAAATCACAAGAAAATAATCATCCAAAGAAGTCAAATTACAAGGAAGAAGAAAAATAAGAAAAGAAAGAAATAGAACAAGAAGATAAAAAAGGCACCATCTAGATTTGTCCATAAGAATCAATCAGAGTCTAATTCTTGGTGAAAAAGATACTAGAATACATAAATTAGAAAAACCTTAGCAAGTACATCTGAACAAACAAACCTCTCCTTGCTATCTAAAATAGAGCCTAAAGACTTTGTAGAAGCTAGCGAAGAAAAGCATTGGATTGGACTTGTTTCAATTAAAAAATATTATTCAAATGTATATACAAAAATTTGTGTTACGATCACTCATTTTTTCCAAACTATAAATATTATTACTCAAAAAATACTCAACAAAAATTACAAAAAAAATATGAAAGCACTAGATACATTGGTCTTAAGGATTTATATTTATAAAACTACAAAAATATTTCCTATTTTGACCAATCTTATGTTTTACAATCAACAACTTACTAAAAAAATAATAAAAAATATAATAAATACATTATTATTTAAGTAATCAATATGATATTATTTATAATTTAAAAACTATACATAGAAAATATTATAAATCATTAGTTTACCTATTTAACTTCTTCCCCATTTGTTTCTTATAATTGATAGAAAATAATGATTTTTAAAAATTTAATGTTCAACGATTTGTCAAAAATTGGAATATAGTCTTGTGTTGTCACCCATAATCTCTAGTTATTTATTTCTACAAATGATTAATTGATCATTTAAAACAAGAGGAACAAACATCCATTTCAAAACAAGGGAAGGGATAACCTCATTGGTGGAATCATTCCATGATGTATTATTTTGTAGACCTCTACTTAGAGCTTAATTTGTAGCAACAAGATCATAAAATAATTTCCCAAATAAGACTAATTGTAAGAATTTGGTTAGAATAATTTTAAGGTCCCCTCTTTTGACCCTAATGAGGTCAAAGAAGATACAAATGATCAAGACTTATAAGAGGCTCTCTATAATGATGTTTCCAACATAGATAATCAAATTAGGGGAGAAAAAACAATATGCATGTATTAATTGAGTGGCATCTTCAATAGAATACATCAATCAATAATATAGGTACTAATGAAAGTATCTTGATGATGAAAGTTATAATAAGTATGATGAACATAATATAAGTACTAATGAAAGTATCTTGATGATGAAATTTATAATAAGTATGATTCAAACATAATATAGGTACTAATGAAAGCATCTTGATGATGAAATTTATAATAAGCATGATTTGATGATGTTAATAATAAGAACATGAGTATGCAGGAATATGTTAGACATTCTATAGGTAAATGGATAAAAAATTATAGAAATGGGTGTTAAAGGTAGAGTAAAATACTTTTTTTTCTAAGATATTATCACTATCAAGAGACCTACTAAATTTAAGGGGAATCACTTGTATCTATTCAAGTGGAAGCTAATAAACATAATTTCAAAAGAAAATTTTTCATTAGTATCTAAAAGAATGATAGTTTCAAACTCCAAAATAATGTGATGGCTACTATATTATCATTTTTATTAGTTTTTATGAGATAAAGCAATGAGTCATTTATACCTTTTGAGAGAATGTGTTTTGTATGTTGTCACTCAATTTTAAAAATAATCTCTTAGTTACATTTATAAAATTAAAAAAATTATAAATAAATAAGTATTTATTATTTGTATAGAAATCAAATAATATATTGGATATTAATGAGATTTTTTGTTATATAAATAATTTTCATTGTGTATGGAGATGAAGATCTATCACTTGAATTATAATTGCATAAAGAAAAATGTACCTCCATTTCTCCAGTTCTCCAATTGAATAATGCAGTAGCTTTTCCTAATGGTGCATTTGGAAAAAAGCGTATAATTGTTACAAATGACATATCATCCTTGTTGGATCCTTCCTCTACTTGATATTGTAGCCTTCTTCCACGATATAATTTCATCTTGATAAAAGATAGGGAAATGTTAAGAATTATTTCCATTAGAATAATTTAATATGTATAACATTAGCAAATATGTATTAAAATAATCTAATATATATAGCATTAGCAAATATGTAGAAAAACAATGAATGTATTTATATCATGGATATGTAACTAAGAGGAAAAATTTTAGTAGTGTTGGCTTACCGGATACCCTAAATCACCTTGTATTTCTATAAGTTGAGAACTTCTTTTGATTGTGAGTGTGGCATCACCATTAAATAAAGACCATTGTCTCATTGATTGTAAAACATACTGATCACAATTTGAATTTGTGAGTTGTTGTGCAGAACCAATAATATCTCCTACAACACATTCACATTGTTCAAAATTTGGTAGTTGAAAAGTAAGCGTTACAAATTAGTATTAAAGCACCCCAATAAAGAGCCCATCCAATTAAATAAAATAAACAATTTATTAAATTCTCTACAAGATTTAGGGAAAAAACTAATATATGTACCTGGAACTCTTCCATGCTTTGTTTCTATAGGATAGTGGGTGTTATAACGCCAACCACCTCGATGAATATGAATCACCTTTTCATTCTCTTGTACAAGTTGAGGATGTAAAGCCCCTTCAAAAAATCTAAAAAAATTGATCCCATTATATTATATTAAATTCATATAGTAAACATTTTTTCTTTATCTTTCAATTGTATGAATTACATAAAACTAAATTTAAATCATATAATTTCTTTAACAAAAGGAATAATTTATTTTACTATTCATATTTTTAATATTTTTTTAAAATTATTCATTTATATTTGTCGAATAATAATTGATACACTATTATTCTTTAACTATAGATATGAGTGATATTTAAGTATAGCCTTGAACTATAGCCACTATACCCATTCATCAACAATCACTCTACATAATTTGAGAACCATAATATTAATCAATATTCTTGTTTTTTAATAAATAAATTTTATCAATTTATAGGTTGTGAAGTATTCTAACTTTATACTTTGAATGGGAAATCAAATTACTAATATATAGTATAAATATTGTACTCTAAAAATTAATTATGAAAAATATGAAAGATTAAATACCCTTCTAACTTAGCATTTTGGATTGTTTTGTTGTGTAGGGTTTATAGAAAGCTTAATGTAGATAGTTATGCTATTGTTATTCTACAAATGATTTATTGAAAAATTGAATATGAGTTATAATATATTTTATAATTTTTATTTTAATTTTTTATGGAAAGATATTTTATATAAAGAAGTTTATGTTTTATATTAGGTAAGTAGGGTTTTGAAAGGGTCTTAACTCTTTACAAGAAAATGATAGATTATGAAGCACAATCGGCAGCAACTAATGACAAAAAACAACAAAAGACACTAGAAGGAAAAACAAGACTAACATACCAACCAGCGCACTAAAAGTCAAGGTGGTTTAAAAAATTGTTCCAATAAAACTTGTTTTATCTCAAAACAAGGATCTTTCTCTCCAAAGCTAACTTCTTTGGGGAAGAGAGGAGACATACAATCGCTGACAGAACCATTCCCCATCCCCAAGACAATAGATGAGGGGTCCATCAACAAACAATCCAATAGGGGGTACGCTTTAAGATCAGGTTTCAAAACTTCCTGAGAGATAGGAATAAAGAAATCCTCCTTAGCAGCTTGTTGATGATCCTTTTTCTTCCAAACAAAGTGTTGTTTCTTATTCTTAAGACAAGTAGTGGAGGAATGACCCATTTAACCACAAGAAAGGTAGATTATCAAGGAGTTTTCATAGTTTATCTTTTGCACCCAAGCTCCAAAATTTGAAGACAAGGTAACCTGAGTGGGAAGCTACTAATTTTTCTCCACAAACACACAAAATCTAACCTATAACAAATACTTAAATAAATTTAGTGAACATATCAATAGCATAGTATTGCCCAAAAGAATTAGCAATAGACATGAAAAATTTTCATTCCAAAATTCCAAGGGAAGTCCATGTAGATGAACCCAAATAGAAAACTTGAAACAATCTAACATACCGTTGAAACCAGCAACTAATTTTGAAGACTTAGACCATTTAACCCCAAAAACTAAGGGCCATTGAGAAAGACCTTAGTACTATCCTGCTGATAGGAAAAGGAAAAAAGAAAAAATTCATTTAACATTGCAGATACCTCAACCTTGCCACGAAGCTTCCAAATCTGAAAGATCCATCTTCGAACAGTGTCAATATTGGGATGATTACCACAAAATCTCCCAACAAGCAAGCACCTTAGCCAATCAGTTGTCTCCTCAAGGAGAGAATCAAGAACATTAATGATGATCTGTGCAACCTCCTTATCCTTGAGAGAGCCAGAACTCCGGGCAGAACAATCTTCCTCTACACCCCTAGAGGCAAGAACTGAAACAACCAAAGGAACAACAGGCTCTAAAACAACAGCAGGCGAAAAAACATCAACAAGAGAAGAAGCAGCAACTTCATCAACCAACAGCTAAAACCCTCTCACATCCAGAACAGAAGAAATGGGAGAACACACAATAGTTTCTATACATTCCGTCGTGTAGGACAAAACACCCTTAAACGGGAAAAGGAAGCCTTTTCTCAAACCCAAAAACTGTGCACCATTAGTGACTTCAACCATAGGCACCTCAACAAGCTTGTTCGCCTTCAGATGAACACCGAAAAGGAAATTCATGAGGAACTCCTCCTCTTCATCTTGGAGATCCCCATCACAAGACAGGATAGATGGGGAAACAGGAACTTCTTCCTTCCCCACCAAACATCCATCTCTTCACAAGCCGTTTCAAAAACACAAGCATCCACAGACCCCTCAGCCTCAGAAGGAGCAGAGCCAGCAACAGTCGCCGCCACCACAGGAGAGAGGGAGGCAACGCCTGGGAACAACCCCTCACACCCCTCACGATCGTCAGAATCACCTTCGCCATGTCCATTGTCACCTGAAGAGCTATCACCGCATAGGGTTTGAGGCTGCTGCATGCAGCGCTATGCTATGTTCTCTTCGTTCCCTCTGTATAAGATTTCAACGATGAGAAGAATCCTCGCACCACATCAGAGGCGCTTCATATTTTTTTTTTTCCTGAAAATCCCTTCATTCTAAAAATCTATATAGAAGTTTATGTTGTAATTAAGGTTAGAGTTAAAATTTTGAATATTTGATTCTTGTGTTAAATATAATTAATCATTTTATTTTTAATTAATATGTTTGCATTTATTAAAAAGTAAATGGTATTCATATATATTTTGTATTCATAATTATTTACTTTGGGGTTTGATTCAATTAAAACAGGAAAACCTCACTCAATTGTTCATATTGATAAAATTATATATATATACAATAAATTATTTAACTTTCTTATAATTATGCTAACAGTTTGACAGTTAACTCCAGCAAACTGTAGACTAAGGACAGCAAACTGAACATAACAAAACATATTTGACAACTAAACATTATTTGATGACACATCTACAAATATGTTGGAATGTATATTCCAACAAATTTATCTCTTTCTCTCCATGTTTTCTCAATTTGAATTTAGGTTTACATACAGTACTCTACAAATATGAGGTATTGGTTTTTATTTTGTCTCCATGTCTGAAAGCATGTTTGGTAGTTTAATGTTTTTATTCATTTGCTTAAAACTAGCTTATCTATTTGATTACATAATCTATATAGGAAACACCAAGATATATCAACTTGTTTGAATCCATTTTAGAAATTTGATTGTTGTGTGTTTATGGTAATGGATTCTTTAGTTGCACAATCATATAATATCATTGGCTTATCTTCTAGGAATGTACAACACCTTGACATGTGTATGATATTGAATATAAGTATATAATTTACATTAGTTGTATTATAAGGCTTGTAGCCTATGATTTATCTTAGAACCCTAACCCTAACCCTACCCCTATTGAAATTCAATCCTAATTGAACTATATCCCTAACGATAACCCTAACCTATTGAAGTTCAACCCTAATTGAACCTAAACACTAACCCTAACATTAACTCTAATTGTAACCCTAATTAAACTCTAACCTTAACCCTAATTGAACCCTAACCCTAAACTAACTTTAACCCTAACTATAGTTGAATCCCAATCCTAACCTTAGTTGAACCTTGACCCTAATTAAATATGTTCACCCTAACTATAACTCTAATTAGTCAATAGGCTATATATTGTAGGAGCTTTGTGCCAGAAACCTGTCTCACATCGGCAAACTACAAAAATTTCCCACAAAACCCATAATGGTTTAAGTGAAATGCGAAGTTGAATCCATCCAGCGAGGTGAGCTTTAAATTTTGTACGTGAATCTATCCGGCAAGGTGTGCTTTAAATTTTGTAGGTGACATACAATCTCCATCAAATCTACATTTACTCCACCACCTACAATCAGATTTCTCCATCGCCTACAATCGGATTTCTCCACCTCCTACGATCTGATTTGAACTTATCTTTGCCCTTCATCGCCCACTATCTCCTCCATGCACTAACACTAGATATCTTAACCACCAAAGAGCAAATGTTATGAGAAACAATCGATTCTCTATGCACCACTTATGGCTTCGCTCCAAGACTGTATATGATGCATTACTTCACCATCGAGGAGCAGATGCAATGGGAATCAATCAATCTTTTGTTCATTCTTCAGGGATTCTCACCAAGACTGCCACATTTCTTAAACATGGAGGAGCAGATGTGACGAGAATCAATCAATTGTCTGTGCATTATTCAGTGCTTCCACCAAGACGGGATATGATATATTTCTTAACCACAGAGGACCAGATGTGAAGGAAAGTATAGCCATCCTCATCTTTCATAATCTCTCGAAAACAAAGGATTCAAGACAAGAACTCAATCCAAGCTGGGGAAAACGTGCCTCAAGCAATAGAAGAAGCCATTCACTCAGCCTCTATGCATACTATCATATTTTCGCCCAATTATGTATAGTCAGTTTGGTGCTTGAAGGAGCTCCACCTCATCCTCAAAACAAGGGCTCCCATCATTCCTGTGTTTTGTGGAATTTAGCCTTGCGAGCTTCGAATGAAGAACGAAGAGGGAGTGTATGCTCGAACATTTGCCCTTTCTGAGGTTTCGTTCATGAAGGACTATATTTTTGAGGGGTAACAAAAATCCTTTTACTTGTTCTCTTGTTCTATTTTCATATTTTTTTTCATTCTTGGTTACTTAAAGGACATTAATATTAAATGGAATTTGAATATATGAAATAATCTTAGAGGAGATTAATCCCAAATTATTTTCCCCAATTTTAAACTTGGTAAGACGCATTGTAATTTCAACCTGCTCGAATCTGTAGAGGGAGAGACATCTTTACCTAAAACAGGCATACCCGTCACTTGCCAAATTTCCTCTTTTGTAATCTATAGATGGATTTCTCTAACAATCTATTGACTGTAGACAATGAAATCGATGAGAGCAGCGCAGAAAGCAATGTCACTTCTGTAAGTAAAAGCCTTCGAGAATGGGAGTATACATGTCTGTGCAAGAAGTGATTGTTGTGAGGGGTACAAATCATTGTGCCACATTGAATACAGGATTTCTAAATTTTTATCTTTGGGCTTTTGCATTGGATCGCTAAATATTTCCCTCCTGCTTCTTGCCCATTTTTCTGCGATTCCTTAACCACTATACAATAGGTATAGATGCATCCTTTACGAGCTTCATTAATAGGTGATATAATACATGAATGTGGTTGTGCAAGGTGTGTGTGAGGTGATAGTTTTGCTACTTCCACGTATCAACCATTCTAAAACAAATGGACGGGAAGGGGTGACATCCAGAATAGTAGGTGTTTCCACCACTGATATGGTGGCACAGATTGAGGGACATGTTAGTTATTATAAAATATTGGTGACAGTATTTTTTAATTTAATGTGTTTATTATTATTTATTTAATTATTGGTCTCGAGTTCAACTCTGCTCCCTGTTTAAGAGGTGGGACTTCTTGCAGGGGGGATCTCACCCGCAAGGGACTAGTCTTGCCCTAGCTCACCTTAGGTACCCAAGATACGAGTTGTTGGGCTGCTGGGTTGGGTCATGGGGACACCCTTGTTGTATAAAAAAGAATATTTATTTAATTATTAAATACTTTTTCAAAATATGTGTTATTTAATCTTATTTCACAATTATTTCACTATTTTTTTTTGATACATAAGATACTATATACTTTATTAATATAAACAAAAATACTTGATTACAAACGTCTGCCGAGCAGGTAAAAGGAATTTATCAAAACAAAAAAAGGCATCCGACCACCATAGATTTTACAGAAAACCAGCCACCAAAAAATGATTTATAACCGAAACCAGTGTTAACCTTAACCAAAATGAGCTACATGAGAGCCATTAAAGGCTGAAAAGCTACCAGAACATCCAACGAAACGATCAAAAAACCAAGGTCGACCCATACAAACCAAAAAACCTTTGACCCAATAGCCACCTTACATAAACTTGTTCAATTTTGCAAAGTCTTCAAATTCTGATTTCCACTCTTCATCACCAATTGCCATCATACCAAAAAAAAAGTTAAGGAAAATGACAGCCACTGCCACAATTGACCTATGCCTCATCAAGCTCAAACCATGCAATTCTAGAAGGAAGGATAAATCTTTATTGTGTCCTCCGAGCAAAACCGTTCCAGGTTGCACGGCCTAGAACAACCCCTACCTTCAATCACTACGCTCAGAATCTCATCCATGCCTTCCACCAAGTCTTCTCTAAATATTTTAACCAACAATCCTTTAGCCTCCACCTTCGAGACCTTATTTTCCAAGAGAGAAGCAAGGAAACGAGAGGAAACATGCAAATTGTCCCTCTCATACTCGTTACACTCCAAATGGCCCGAACCTAAAACCATCTTTATAGCCACAAGCACCAACAACTCATAATTGAGAAAAATGTGCTTAAGTCTTTGATCGGTGACCTCCCTAAACGAGGCTTTCCTCGATGACGACTTCAAAGAAATGGGGGTATCGGCTCCAAAACGAGCGAGGCCTGCCACAAAGACCTCAAACATGAATTTTGATCCCTTCGCCATTTGCAATCCTGCTCAAATTGCCTCGGCCGAGAAGGAGAAGGGAGCATGCTAGCACTACAAGCACCTGCAAAGAAAAATATGCACCAAAAAAACCAAACCATCAATAAATAAGTGAACTCGAATTACCAAGTCAACGTCAATCTCAGTGAATGGTACACATCCAACGAGCCAAATGTCCTTGTCGGAGGTTGGGATTACCTCATCATTATTAACTCGCATCACAAAATATAGAGGAAGTGACCGCAACTATCCTCAACCAAGTACCATAATCATGCGAAAAGCCTGCCAAAATAAACTTGGCCAAACGAAAATGCCAACTAGGAACTCCACCCCCATCCACCTTCCACCGTGGAATCCAACGCCACCTCCCTCTACCAGCATGGAGGGACACCCACCCTATACCCCACTATTTCACTGTATTTTTAAATATTGGGATATGTTAGTTATTTTTAAGTTTTAATGTTTATAGTTATAATATGAGTTTTTTTGTTTTATTTTCACTGTTGAATGTCAATTATAAATAAATGTAATTAAGAAAAATAAATGTGAAAGATAAGGTATATTTGAAATTTTATTTATATTACTAAGAATCATTCAATTCAAATTACTATACCAAAAATTATAATTCAAAAGCAAAATATATTTGTTTCGAACATTTATAAATAAAATATCTTTTGTATAAAATTCAAACTTCTATTACAAACTTATATAAAAACTAGAGAGAAATTATCATGTATGCATACATATACTTCTCTATCGACGTACCCCTTGCACCCCTTCTAGTGCAAGTGCTAGTTGTATATCTTAACCCTAATTGAATATGAACCCTAACCATAACCCTAATTAAGTCCTAATTGAATCTTAACTCTTATAGTAATTGTAAGCCTAACCCTAATCTTAGTTGAATTCTAACCCCAACCCTAACTCTAACTCTAAACTTTATCCTAGAACCCTTACCCTAATTGAACATCAATTGAACCCTAACCCTAACTCTAATTGAATCTTAACCCAAATTAGACCTTGGCCCTAACACTAATTAATCCTCAACCCTAACCCTAACCCTTACTCTATCCCTAACCCTAATCTTATCTTGGGAATCCTAACCCTAACCCTAATAGATACATAATCTCAATTGAACACAAACCCTAACCTTAGGATCTATCTTAGAATCCTAACCTTAACCATAACCCTAATCTTGTTGAAATTCAACCTTAATTGAACTAGATCCCTAATCCTAACCCATTGAAGTTCAACCCTAATTGAACCTAGATACTAACCCTAACCTTAATCCTAAATGTAACCCTAATTAAACCCTAAACTTAATCCTAAATGAACCCTAAACCTAACATTCCTTTAACCCTAACTATAATCGAATATAATCCTTAGCTGAACCCTAAACCTAATTGAATATAAAGCATAACCATAACCCTAATTAATTCCTAATTGAATCTTAATCGTTACCATAAGGGTGAAGCCACAATAGTGGTTTACAATTTGATGGAGGAAGGAAAACTGAGAAAAAATGGCCCCATGGCAAAAAAATTGGTTTTAGGGGTTCGAATGAACCTACAAGTTCGACCGAACCCATCAACCACGGGGCCCACATTTCTTGCCCAAAAAACAAAAGGGAAAATGCATATTGAGGGGGTTCGAATGAACCCTGGTTCGCTAGAACCCCCTTGGTTCTAGCGAACTTCCCTTTTCCCTAATTTTTGACTTTGTTCACACAAAAAACCTAATTTTTTATGCTTTGACGCTCAGGTTGAGGATGAAAATGGGGGAATCTTCACAAACCCAATTGGAGTCAGGTAGTCCTCGAAACGAGCTATCCAATGAATATAATTTTAATATGTTTTGGTTTTATTATGTATTTGTTTTTTTAGTTTTATTAAACATAGGTTTTTCGTCGAAAATGAAGGTCTCTATTCTGCACATGTGGAAAAATAGCAGATTATCAAAAAAAAAAATTAAAAATATGAGTGCACCAGATATTGAATTCCTTGATCCAAAAAAAAATAAAATTGAATTTCGATATATACAAAAAAAGTTACGCGTTATACGGTCGCGCTATGTCTGAATTGTCAATGGTTTGAATTAAAAACTTGATTAAAGAAAAAATATTCAATAAAAACTATCTAATGAAGTGCAAGCACTAGATATCGGATTTACAAATCTAAATTCAAAAGAATTAGAATTTTATCCTTCATGGAAAAAAAGTTATGCATTATACGGTGTGCCCCACTTTTTAAAAATGTTGTTTTTTGAAAAAAACCAATTTTTGTGGGAGATGGAAAAAAAGTGCAATTTGATTCCCAAAATTTTGAAAAAAATATTTTTAGAATCTACAGACAAAATGTGATGAGACTCTAGTTTGCATCATCTTCAAATTCCTCACGGTTTAGCCGTTATAGGTGTCTGAATGTGAAGATTTAGTTAAAAATAAAAATTCTAGTGTCCAGTTTGGCCAAAAATTGTAAACCACTATTATGGGATCACCCATAATTGTAACCCTAACCCTAATCCTAATTGAATTCTAACCCCAACCCTTAGCCTAACCCTAAACTTTATCTTAGAACCCTTACCCTAATTGAACATCAATTGAACCCTAACCCACCCTAATTGAATCTTAGCCCTAATTAAATCCTAATCCTAACACTAATTTTAATCATCTTAATTATAATTGAATCCTAATACTAACCTTAGTTGAAACCTAATCCTAGTTGAATCCTAATCCTAATTGAATTCTAATCAGGTAACTTAAACCTAACCCTAACTATAATTGAATTCTAACTTTAACTCTAATTCTAACTCTAATACTAACCCTGATTCTAATATCAAGATTAATTATAACTATATTACTGACTGAAACCTAACCCTAACCATAATTTAAACTTAACCCTAGGTGAACTCTTACCCTAACCTAACATTAACCCTAACCCAAACCCTAATTGTGCCTAACTCTAACTCTAGTTGGGTCATAACCATAATTCCAACCCTAATCCTAACTCTAATGTTTACCCCAAGCTTTATCCTATAACCCTAACCACAATTGAACCCTGTTGTAACACCCCTCCGTTTTGGCTCTTTGATTGGCATTGTTCTTCCCTGTTATGATTGTGTCTGATTATGCTTTGACTTTGGAACTTGGTTGCTTTTGATCGCAATTGTTAAACAATGTGAATGTTATATTTTAATGTGATGTTATTTTATTCTAATGATTGTCTTTATGGCATGTTTTGGATTAACTTAGAAGATATTTGATTTAACGATGTTTATGTTGTTGATCATATTATTGATGTTAGAACTGTCAGTTAATAATTGTGTATTGGTGAAGGGGACGGGATTGTATCACTCGCTTGCGAGTGCCCTATGATTCTGAGACTTCCTCTTCACAGTGTGTTTGATCATATTCTATATATATGCATGTTCGATGTACTCTTTGTTTGCAGGTTGACAGGTACATGACATCGACTCCACCTGGTTCACAGGTTTGAGCGTGTCCATTGACCAATGGAAATCGATTGAGAGATAGTAGCTAGGTTTTCTGTGCCAAGTCGTCACCCTAGTCATAGCATGTCATCGAGTTGTTGTCGGGTTGGTTGTTTTAATTTGGTCCATTTCACCTTGAGTATTTATTTAATTTCAAATTATAGAGGTTATTAAATGGCTTGCGTAGTTAAATTGATGTTTAAATGTATTTATTTGCAATGTTGAAAAGTTATTTATTTTATTGATTGATTTGATTTAATTAATAAAATATTTTTTTTAGTTTATTGATTAATTGGATTAATGGTGGTAAATTAAATAAAGTTGTTTTGGCATTATTATATATTAAGATTTAATTAAACTAAAAGTAGAAATCTTGTTTGGATAGTTAGAGTTAAATTAAAATAAATAAATAAATAAATAAATGAAAATGTGTTTTTTATTTCACTTTAGGAAAATTGCTGATAAAGTAAATTCTTTGCAAAGATTGTATTATTTTGTTTTAAAGAATTTTGAAAAAATGCATAACATTTCAATTTGAAAGTAAAAGTGTTTTAAATTTTTTTTAAAAATGGAAAATATCCCCAAAGTTACAATAGATTTTGGTGGATGGGATATTTTGGGGATATTGACCAAATTTGGGGAAGAAAATATGAGGGTTTTGGATTCTTGGCTTTTTAGCTGCGGGCAAATTGGGAAAGGAGTTCAAGTTTTGGGATTTTGGAAAAGCTTGGATGCAATTTGGATTTTGGAAAAGATTTGGAGGAGTTAGAATTTGCAACTGATCTTCTTCTCAAACTCTTCATTCAAGCTTCAGATTTCAGGTTTTTCTTTATTTATTTGTGTAGGAAATTTGTATTTTCAGTCTAAATCTTGTTTGAGAATTTTCAAAATCTCTGTTGAAATCTAGATGACAAAAAGAATTAGATTCTTGTAGGAAAATGGAGAATGAAACAATAGGAAAGATTCATCAATAGAAAATAGAATGGAAACCAAAGAAATCAGAATACCTTGTTTTGTATTTGAGAAATTTTCATTTTCTTTTGGAATTTAGTTTTGGCTGTGTTTTTTCTGAAAATAATTTTCCCAATTTGGGGCTGTGAAATAAAATATATATATAGATGTGCCCATGTAATTTGCATAATAAATTCCTATGCTGGCTGGAAATATCCCTTGAAATATTTTATTCACCCTGTTAAAATTTCGTTCTGGTTTTTACCAGATAGGGGAAAACGAAATTTTTCATTGGAAAATATTTAAAAGAAAATAAATTTTGTTTTTTATTTGTTTTGGGGGGAGTGGGGATTTTCCCCCACAGCCCGCCCCCATGAGCGAAGCGCTGGCTGTGGAGGCAGCGACTCCCCCAAAGGGGAGAGGCTGCTACGCAGTCCCCATAGGGGTTGCGTCCCCTGTTTGGAGGCTGTGCAGCAGTCAAAGGGTGGACTGTTCATTTTTTAAAAATTTAATTTTTTTGTTTATAATATAAATTTTTATATATGTATTATATAATTTATATAATATATATATATTATATATATAGTATTTAATTATATATATATAATATATATTATATAGATATATATGGTATGTATATATATTTTTATTTTATATGTAGTTTTTTTTTATAAATATATATATATATATATATATATATTATATATTGTGTATATTGTTTAATATATATATATATATATATTTATGTGTATAATTTCTCTAATTAAATTAGTTATTAATTTGGAAGGTGGATTGTTTCAATTGGTTGATTTAAAAATATTAAAATATTTAAACATATATAAATACATGTAATTGTATGTATACATTGAGTAGATATATGTGTTTTTATATGAATATTTAATACATATTGATATTTAAATATATTGATTTTTGAAATGGCTATTTTAAGATTAATAGATGCACAAAATGATATTATTAATCAAATGTTTTATTTAGAAAGTTGAATTTTAATAGTCAAATGATTATTTAGGAAGTAGATTTTAGATAATCAAATGTTTTATTTAGAAAGTTGATTTCTTTTAAAACATTGGATGTTATAAGCAAATGGCTTTATTTATAAAGATTATTTAAATCCTTATTTATGATTGAGCAAATAGAATTAGATTATTAATTTAAAATTCCTTAATGTGGCCAAGTGATCCAATTTACTTTGAGTGTGCAAATATTGTTATTTATTACCTACACTATGTCATTGCTTGACTTGGGTTTAGGAAACCCGAACGTTAGTTTATTTAAATTATCTGAAGTGGTTGCTAGCTATGTTTGATCATTCTCGATGTTGTGCAATTGAGTGGATGTCTTGAAGTCTTCCAGATAGGTTTTCATTTAATTGTATGGGTTGTCGTGATAATAGTCAACCTTTGGATTGTCTTGGGTTTTGTGCCTCCTTTGGATTAGGAGTGGGTTTTGAGTTTTGTGTTTCCTTTGGATTAGGAGTGGAGTATGTGTTTTGTTTCCTCCAGTGCTTGGAGAGGGTTTGACCTTTGTTTCCTCCAGTGGTTGGAGAGGGTTTTGACCTTTGTAGCCTCTAGTGTTTGGAGAGGGTTTTGTACTTTTGTTTCCTCCAGTGTTTGGAGTGAGTTTCCTTTATTGTTGTCTTCTTGGTTTGGAGAGGTCGTCTTATCTGGTTACTCATTGTGGTTTATACCGTGTATGTTGTCGATAGGAGAGTGGCTCTTTGTGGGGGTCCGACACATAAAGGGGCGCCAGGGTAACTCACACAGGATTTAAGTAAGTGATAACTTAAAAAAAAAAAAGAACTAATGAAAAACTCTCAAACTAATTAAGATAATTAATGCCTCTCTCATAACTCATTCGCTTATAAGGTTGGAGATGAGATGAAAAGCGCAGTTGGTATGAGGGTCCGATGGCTGGTAGAGTTGAGCCTGGATAGCCCAAGATGTGGGTTCGATTGCCTTAGACAGTTGAGCCAGGGTAACTCATAGCAAATGTCGTGTGACACTCTCTCTATGTCAACTAGAAGTCAGTATTGTTGTACTGCGTAAAAGATCATTGTTTTCTGGAAGCATTGTAACCTTTGTGTTAAGTGATGTTGTACTTGTATCATTTTCAGTTCATTTATGTTTTAGCCTGTGTCTAGAGGTAGATGGCCTTGCTAGGAATTCCTAGTTACTATCTCCTAGCACGAGGGGTAAGCCTTTGGGTATCACACGGTTGGGTGGAACGTGCACCTTTATCCGTTGGGTTTCTTCTTGTTCGTGTGGGCGAGATTTCCAGTTAGAGAGCTCATGGGTTCTAGTTTCTTCCTTGCTTATTCTTTCAGTTGTATCTTGTAATTTCATTACCCCTCATTTGTTATCGAGGTGGAATTTGTAATATGTAATTATACTTATTGGATTTATCTCATTCGAGGAATGAGTGTTGTAATTATGTTGTAAACTAGATTATTGGAATCAAGTGGTATCTCCTATTCTTTGATGTAAATTATCTTGCATGGAATGTATTGCGTTCTTATTTCTTTAAATATTTAAATTTTATGGTTAATTCATGTTTCTGTTTGGGTATATGTAACTCTGTCTCATAACCTTAGGGGTTGTTGGCAATTGGTTAGTGTTCTTGCTTATTAATTGTTCCTTTTAAAAAAGAAAAGAAAAAATTAGTTCGTTTGTGTAGTTAATTGCAACTTCCCCTAGGGTTGCGTGGCGGGGCGTTACACCTGTTGTAACCCTAACCCTAATTAAATACTACCCTATTGCTAACCCTAACCCTAGCCTAACCTCAACCCTAATTGATCTCTAATTGAATCCTAATTGAATTTTAATCCTAATTGATCCCTAACCCTAACCCTATCCCTAATTCAACCTTAATCCTAAATAATCATTAATCCTAACCCTAATTGTCACCCTAATCTAGCCTCAATCACCCAAACCCTAACTTCAAGCTTTATCTTAGAATTCTTATTGAACCCTAACCCTAATTTGATCCTAATCATAATCATAACCAAATTCTAAATAATAAAAAATAAATAATAATGTTATATGAATTATTTTTAAATTACATGATACACAAGTGAAATGTAATTCTTAATTACACTAATTTTTTAAAGATAGATAAGCTAGTTTTAAATATATTATTTTTAAAAAAAAAAGTTTATATGTAATAATAAATTTATTATATTGTCTTTGTATTTAATTTTATAATTTTAAATTGATTTTAGATGGGCACTTATTATGAAAGACTTTTATATTAGATGTATATTTAAGTTTATAATATTTCTATGTGTATATATATTAATTTTGAATAAAATAGAATATTAATGATTTTTCCTTTGAAACATTTTCAATTTTTTAAAATATTGATTTTTTTTAATGTTTTAAATATATTAATTTAGAAACATATTTTTATGTGTAATAATAAATTTAAAATATTTTTATTTAATTTTCATTTTTAAAATTTTAAATACATTAATTTATTTCAAAATTTTAAAAAGAACAAGTATTCTTTATTCTTTATAATTTTATTTCTATTCTAATATATTTTTATTTTTTAAAATATTTTAAATATTTTTTATGTATATTAATATAGAAACTTAGTTATATATGCAATATATAATTTAAGAAAGTTTTTTCATATTTATCTTATAAATTTAGAAAAAAAAAAATTATGTGTAGTTCTTTATTAGAAAATATTACTTAACTAAATCTCAAGAGATATGTTGTTTTAAAAAAATGAAATAATAAATTTAGAATATATATTTTTATGGTTAAAGTTTTTAAATTTTAGAAACTTCTTTTTATCTCATAATTTAACATATATTTTTTATACTTTATCTTTTTTGAACATATTTGTTTCATACTTTTATATTTATAAATAATTATAATTTTTTATTTGAAAATATCAATTTTTTTTATGTACACATTCTCAAAAAATCGGCTTTCATTGTAGACACCTATTGGTGTAAAATTGATAAAATAAAAATAAAAAATGATAAAAGGCCTAAGTATTTAATATTAAAATTATAAACAAACTTACAAAAACCAAAATTATAGTACTGAGAGGTCTATAAGTAAAATTGATAAATTGATGTAACATTAATGGGTCAATTTTTAAAGAATAATGTTGAAACATTAAATAAATTGTAACCAAAATTTAATTTGTATCCCAATAATAACAAATGCCATGTAGTGGCTAGTACAAGTTGCCTTAATAGTATTGTAATTATTGTTTTTTAGATTAGTGTTTTAGTATTGTGAATTAGTTATTTTAATGACCTAACACTAACCCTAACTCATACCGTAACTCTAATTCTGTCACTAACCCTAATCTTAACCCTATCCCTAACTCTAATCCTAACAATAAATTTTAAACCATTATCTTAATCCTAGACCTATCTCTAACCCTAACTATGATTGCAACACTATCCATAACTATAAACCTATTTTTTATCACTAACATTTAAATAAATAACATATTTTTAAATAAATGCTATATTATGAATTATTACATATTAAATAAATTTTATAAATAAAATAAATATGATATTTACTAAAAATCATTAAAAGCTAGATATTACATGTTGGCAATATTTCTTCTCTTATAATTAATATAAAATTGTTATATATTAACATGATTATTTATTACAAGTTGTTTATTTTTAGTTTAATACATATATTAAAAAATAAAATATATTAAATTAAATTATCAAATTTGATTCGTAGTAGAGACAAGTGCAACTATATCTTTTCATTCAATGGTATGATATTATAAATGGTGTGATTTTTTCAATGTCCATGAATGATAGGATTGTAGAAATGACTTTAAGAAGAGTTAAGTGGTGGGAGAGGGTAGGAAGGGAGGAGATTAGAAAATGAAGTAAAAGTGAAAATAGGTGAAAAAATGATGAAGACATAATAGAAGAATGAATAATATAGTAATATGATATAACACAAATAAATGGATTAAAAAAATTAAAGTTAAATATTTCAAACAATGAATAAATAATTCTAAACCCTCACCCTAACTCAATGATTCATCATAGGAAGAGGATAACGAAAAATATGATTGTAGAAATTACCTAGAAAAAATATGAGATTATATATAAAATATAAGCTGGAAAATTAAATAAATGATTCAATTAAAATCAAAAAATAGATGGTTAAAATACAATAGATTATAATATATATAACCTAGATAATATATATTAATATAAATAGATAAAATCATAATAATTTATATAATATATATTAATATATATAGATTAAAGGAGAAATACAAAATAAAATAACCTATCATATATAAATTAATATATTATCTATACACAATTGTAGATTAAATTATTTACGGTTACAAAATATTACCTTCAATATATAAATTAATATAAAAACATATATGATGAAAAAAAATTATTAATGAAAAGAAGGAGAGCATATAATAATTAAATTATACCATAAAATATTAAAAACATAGATAACAAAAATATTAGTCTAATGGAAAGAATAATATAATTTCTATTTTATTTTATTATTTTAATAGTGTGAATCCAAATCTCTATAAAATAGTTAATTGATTTTTGTGAGAATTTTTTTAATAAAAAATAACAATTAGATTCTTTAAAAAAAGTTAAAATAAGTAACATTTATTTATTTTAAAAAGATTTAATGAAATGACTTTATTTAGCAAAAAATGAAAAATCATTTTTTTTTAAATGTTTACCTTGCTTTCCTACTTTTCTTTCCCTACAAATGGGTCAATAACACACATAACTTTTTAACCAATCATATGCACAAGAAATATTTTTTATAATTTGTAAAGTTAAATAATTTACAAATTGATTAATACAAAATTGAATTGAATTTTAATTTTTTTTAAATATTGTTTTTGATTGGTTGAAAACTAAATTATTAATAACTAGTTAACTAAAAAAAGTCAAACTCATTACAATAGTACTATGCCAATGGCAAGTACTAATAATAACATATGTTGTAGCATGAAAACATTGTGGAGAAAAATAAATTTGTAAGCACTGAGATGCAGATACACATAAGTTGATAAAAACATTGCGAGACCTCTGTAGCAGAATTTGAACTTAAAGCTGAAATATTTCAGCTTATAACTTAGGAGGGATGCGAGAAAAATGTATATTATTCACAATATTCTATATAGAATTATTACTTTTGTAGTAAGGATATATGAAAAATTGACATGCATTAATAAAAACTTTGAAAGGTTCAAACCCAATAAATGAATATGAGAACAACCAAGCTTATGCATTGTGCAGAGTATTGTTAGTTTTGATGCAGTAAATTCAATATATAAGATTGTCAATTATCCATTAATTGGTTATTCATAGATGGGCCCAAGCATAGACAAATAAATAAAACTTACATCCTGTTATCCAAAACAAAATATTGAATTAGGAAGTCTCAGCTTATGCTCAACATCTTTGAAAGATTAGAAGGTTAACTAGGCATCTTTATTTAAATATTTAGGTAGCATTATTGTGACCAACACCCTCTCTATACTTTGGATATCATGATGAGTTGTTTGACTTGATAACAATGTAAGATGTCTTATTCAAAATTTACAATATCCTTTATCATAATTGAAAAAAAAAAAAAATTGTATTAGAGTTAAATTATGTTTACGAAGTTTATAGAATCAATTATAAGAATAACCCCATTATTGGAATATAACACTCCAACATAAGCATGTAGAAGTGTTCAAGTGTCCAAGTTGTAATCTTGTTAAGATCAGTTTGTTGTCTTTAGTCCAGTTTGGTGTCAAACAGCTACAATTAGCTATCAATAGTTTTAGTTTGTTGTCAAATGTAATTACCATGATTATAGGAAGTTGTTGAATCTTCTTCTCCTATAAATACGTAATAATTGTTTATGAATAAAATGAGCAAAGTGTTTAATTATTGTAGTTCATTACATTTTTGCATCTACTGATATTTTTAATATGGTATTAGAGCTAATGGGAGGTCTTGTTGCTATGATTCTATCAAGTTTTATGTTGTGTATTGTGGAAGATTCTAAAAAGAAGTTTGTTTCTGTTTAGCTTGCTAGAAATATAAGAGCTGAGAGAATGTCAGCCATTGATGAAGAACCACCAGATGATGGTGATGGTGACTTCATTGAAGATGAGGCAGTTGTTCTATTTTGAAGAGGTCAACACTTTGAAGACAGGGAGCAATGCAATAGAGGATAGATAGATGCTCAAAAGTCTGATGTGTTTGTGGATCAATAACTATACCTCATTGGGGTTACAAGACATGCATGTGAGGACTGGTGTCCAATAGTTTAGACGAGGATCCAAAATCTAGAAGTTCAACATTATACCTTTACGAGGGTAATGAGACACTTCATGTGCAAATGGTGTCCAATGATGTTGGGAACTTGGATTACAGCTAGGTGACTATACTTGGGAGCAACTTGAAGAATTCTTACTAGTTTGAGAACTATTTTCAAAGAACAACTTCTTCATAATGTATTTTCTTTTATTTTTTTATGTTGCTAATTAGTTTGATGTTGTAGTGTTAAGAGGGGGTGTTGGAATTTAACACTCCAACATAAACATGTAGAAGTGTCCAAGTGTCCAAATTGTAATCTGTTAAGATCAGCTTGTTGTCTTTAGTCCAATTTGGTGTCAAACAACTATAGTTATCTATCAATAGTTTTAGTTTGTTGTCAAATGTATTTACCATGATTATAGGAAGTTGTTGAATCTTCTCCTATAAATATGTAATACATTTTTATGAATAAAATATGTAGAGTGTTGGCCTGGTAAGGGGCTTAGCTAGGTTAATCCAATTTCTAAGGGACCAATGGAGGTTGCTTGGGAAAAATTGATGGAGGGATGATGGAAAGTCAATTTTGATGGTGCCTCCAAAGAGAACCCTGGACCATCAGGGGCAGGTTTTATTGTACATGATTGGAAAGGGAATGTGTTGACCTTTGGGATGTAAAGAAGCTGGAGGTGGGGATGAATAAATGTAGTTGAAGCCTTGACAACATTAACGGCGATTAGATTTGGAAAAAAATTGGGGGCTTCAAAGATACATCTAGAAGGTGATTATGTAATTATCATCCAAGCAGTGATGAAGGGAAGCATTGATGCTTGGCATCTGTAGAATTTAATTGTTAAAATTAAGGAGTTAGCATCTCTCGAGGATTCCGTTGTTAGCCATGTAAGGAGATTTGGGAATGTAGAAGCAAACATTTTATCAAAGTGGGCTTTAACGTTCGAAGAAGTTGGTGAGTTAAGGATCGAAGATTTAAGGAAATTGGAATTTGAGGAGGTGATTTAATGAGAGGAGGGAAGTACTCGGTAATTAATGAGTAAGAAGTAATGCAGATTGTAGTTTTCGAAGTGACTAAAGGAATGTTGTGGAGTTGGGTGTCGGCGGTGAATGTACGTCCTGCATTAATGGTTGAGTGTGGAGAGATAATGTTGTTTAAACTCCATAGGTCCCCATTTCTCGATGCTTCTTCCGATTTTTGTGGTGGAGAAGATTTATTGAAATAGTTTGTGTGTGGGTGTCAGCTCTAGAGTTGCAGAGTTACAATGGAGTAAAACTGCACACTCCTGGCAAAGCAACAACTTTGTCCATTTTTCGGTGAAGTTTCAGAGAGGATATTGAAAGGGATGTTTTTATACAGTGATGAGAAGTTGGTGCAGTGTGTGCAGTTGATTTTGGGCAAGGGGTTTGGAGATCTCAAACACAAGTTTCACACAAACATGGACGTGTATTCTTTGATCATGGCCTAGGGTCTGGATTTGGGGGAGACGGTGAAAAAGGTGAAGAAGATGATGGAAGCACTCATGCACAGAGATTTCTTGGAGGGAATGGAGTCGATTTTGGAGTGGGCCATTCTGGGTGTTGGACTGGATGTGCGTGAAGGCTTTGATACTGTAGAAAGTAATGATTTTGAGGGATGTATTCCTTTTGTGTGATGGCTGGAAGGAAGCCTCAAAGCCCGATGGAGAGAGGAGGCCAAACGTGGGTGGGAGACCTTGAAGCTATTTGTGGAACTAATGGAGGTGGAAGCAGTGATTGCCTAGGCCAAAGAAAAAGCTATTAGAATGGAAAGAAAAGAGTTGTGTCCTCAGAAGAGGAAGGTGACGAGTGCGTCAAGGAGCGGCACAGACCTGGGTAGCTCAGCCTAAGCTTTATAGTTTTTTGTCTTTTTTTAAATGAAAATTTTGAATCTCCTTTGTCTATGTTTGTTAAATTTGGGGGTTTAGCCCTGTGAGGGATGTAATTTGGTGTTAGCGTCTGAATACAAGGTGATCGGGGTAGTTACAAGTTTTTGGCTATGTAAGAATTTTTGAAGACCTTTCTAAATTTGAAGTAGAAGATAAGGGTTTTAGATTAAGGTATGGTAGGTTTTTTGTTAAAATTCTAAGACAATGGTATTATCCACAGGTGATATTTTGGGGTGGTAGGAGGCTACTTGAAAAATAAGATGTTGTATTTGACTTTACGTTTTAATGAAATAAAATCTTATTACCAAGCAAAAAAAAAATGCAAAGTGTTTAATTATTGTAGTTCATTGTTTTTTTGCATCTACTGTTATATTTTTAATACCCATTTCTAAAGCAATTAGCTAAGAGAAAATTTTAGATATTACACATTATTACAATACTTCCAATTTATGTCTTTAATTTTGTTGATTGTAAAAAATTTATTGATAATTTATGACTATATTGTTTTGTCAAAGCTACTGCTACTGTGTTAAAATTTAGTAGATTGAATTAAAGGGAAAACAAATCTCATGAATTAATGAATTTCCTAACATCCTTTCTATTTTTAATCTTACTTTTCCATCTTTCTAAAATATTTTAAAGTTTTAAATTTTGTAACAGAAATTTTATGCTTGTTTAAACATTGTCCTATTTTGGTTGCAAACTGTTGATTTGTAGTAGACAATTTGGTAATAAGTATTATTTTATAAAGTGGTTCTAATTTTGATAGTTTGGATTTTTTTTGGTATAGATGATTTTATTTATCAATTTGTCTAGTTATTATTCATTAGCATTACTTACTACACTATTAGTACTGCATAATTAATAAGGTAATGTTCATTTGTATTGTTTCGAATGTATAAAGTTGCATGATTAATTTGAATATATTTGTTCATATTATTTGATTATGAAGTTAGAATTCTTCTTAAATGATAGTAACAATTGTATGCATAATCTTAGTGATTCTTAAGTAACAGTTGTAGAATTCATTTTTATGAAAGTTTCATAAAGATTAACCTAGTAATGTTCACTATATTTGCATCTGGGTTATAAGATTTGACTATCATACCATAGTCCTCCTAAAAAAATGAAGTTTGATTTTGTTTCTTTTATAAACCCTAGAGAATACAAAATATTATCTTTGTGGCCTAAACTTATAATTGAGAATAACATCTTAAATTATATAAGTTAAGAGAATATTTAGGAAGGCATTTTGATCTAAGGATGATGTGGATTACTAATGCATTTGGATTATTGTAGATTACCCTCAATCAAAATTTAATTTGTATGATGTTGTTATAATGTATTAAGATCATATGAATAGACCTAAGAAATTATTTTGTTAATTATATATGTATTTGAGGATGGTCTTGTGATGAGGCTTTGATTTAAGAAAATATAGTGAATTACTAATGAATTTGAACTCTTGTAGAATACTACCAACTAATGGTAGGTTTGTATAGTGTTATCATGGCATATTTACATTAGTTGAATATTTATGGATATGATTTTTTGATTTTGTGATAATGTAATTATCTCAGTTAATTAAAATAGTTAGTTATGACGAGTATATTTTGTATGTAAAGTAATCTTGAAACAATTGAATTTAATATATTGAACTTAAGATGCATTGATTAAGGAAAATTTCTTAGGACCTAGACATTAGATACCCAATAAACTAAACCAATAACCATTTTAATAAACAAAACCAAAATTAGGTTTTTTGGTAAACATGGAAATATTCACAATCAAACTCAACATCAAACACCTTCATAGAGTGTGATTGTAAAGTAGATTATTAACTAGGTTTTCATCCTTATTTCACTTGAGTGGGTGGTAGTTGATGAAGAACTATTTGAGAAAATTGGAACGTATAAAAGGTTGCATACTTACTCACACAATTACATGAAACAGTTTAGAAAATATAACTATGTAATACTCATTGATCCCATTTAAAAGCAATGTATGTAAATAGTTTAGTAAACAAAAAAGGTTCCCAATATACAAAATTTCAAGTGTAAGACTAGAGATTTTTTTAAATGAATCATTTCATTTAATACTTAAAATTAAACCTATGAAGCAAATGTGAGTTAAACAAAATCATTTTGTACCCAAAAAATCCAAGATGGGTTCACTTGACTCTCAAGGTTTTAGGTCAAATTTTGAGGTGGGACCCAAGCTATTTATTTATATATTTACATACTCCTATCAGGCATTGACCTCAATGCACTTCCAATAGGGAAGTGTAGTCTACAGAGAGTGACTCAAAACCTAGATGGTCATGATAAGTCTAAGACTTTGACCAAAGCATATACATATCTTTTATGGATAGATTCCTACTCCATTTGAGTAGAGGCCTATTCCAGATGGGTAGATGAGTGTATGTCTCGTATTGACAAATTTTTGTCATGTATGGATAGATGTTTGTCTTGGATGAAAATATGTCTATCACGTATCGAGAGATGTGTATCTCATATCAATAGATGCGTAAGTATATAGATGGATGAAACACCTAATTACTTCAATTTTTAAAAATTAAAACATAAAAATTATTGCTAATTTTGAGATATAATAATTGAGTTATTTCAAAGAGTATATAGAGAATCTATCAATATTAAAATGTAACATTGAAGTGTTAGGAAGATTTCATATTAAGTCCATAAAATCCTTTAATTATTATTTTTCTCTTGTTTAAATTTTTATTTTATTTCATGGGATAGACTTAGATTAAATACTCTATTAAATATTTTTAGTCTAGATTCTCTGTAAAAAGAGACTAATACAGAGTTAAAGGGGAAATGTGTAAGGGAACCTACACTTAAAAAGGGAGAAATAAGTACTAAAAGGTGAGCATTAAATTAGCTAGGTTTAAAGACTTTTTAGTAATAATTGTAATAATTATGAATATTTTGCACAAAATTTATTTGTGATTTCTATGAAAAAAAGTCTTCAAAATATGTTAGTCATAATCAAATAAGTAGAGAGAACTTGTCAAAAGTAAAGGAAGAGAGATTCAAGTCTTTGAAATTATAAAAATATTATGTATATGTTTCGTGTCTATTAGTCATAATCAAATAAGTTGAGAGAACTTGTCAAAAGTAAAGGAAAAGATATTCAAGTCTTTGAAATTATAAAAATATTATGTATATTTCTTTAGTGTGTTGTATATTGTGTATTTGAATGAATATGAAATGTTTCAAAAAAATAAAAATTGCATGATACAGACAAAAAAAATTAGATGTCAAATTAATATACTACTTGTCACAACCTCTAGATGTTTTTGATTAAGCAGAGAAAGGGCCCTGATCCCATGGTTACAAATCCAAAACATCAAATAGAGAAACAGACTAGGAAAAACAACACCAACCACCACCAGAAAATAGCATCAAACAAACCAAACCAGAGCCAAAAATAACACACAAGCTAAGTAACCAAAATTGCAACCACAAAACCATTAGTAGCATAATCAAAAACAAAATCCCCATATTAATCCACAAAATGGTACGCAGACCTTTTATGAGATTAACCAAAGTCCAACAAGTACAAAACCATAACAAAGCTATCAAGAAATAACAGTTTGAGACAATAAAATTAAGCATCGATAGTTTCAGAGCAAACATATAACTAGAGCAAAAAACTCCCAAATTTTTCCAATTTGGGACCCAAACTCCCTCCAAGAAGGGGCATCTTCAACTTTCGAGCCAGGCCTTACAACCAACAAAACAGGCCAACAAGCCACCCTCAAAGCTGACAAAACAACAACCACCCCAAGGGTGGGTAAGAAAAACTATACTTCAAACCCATACAAGAAAGTTTTAGAGGATCCTAAAACCCAAACCACTAGAAAACAGCTAAGCCCATCAACACTCCTTGATAGAACCATCCCACATCAAGCATGTTACTTAGAGAAACCAATTATGAACCAGAAACAACATTAGCGTTGATGGAGTAAAGAGCCCCCATCAACCTACTTGCCTCTCCATCTCTATAGGAGAAAGCATATCCAAAAAGTAGTACCACCCAAACATCAACACTAGTAAAACACCAACACATCAAAACTCCCCACCACAATAGAGAAGTGAGAGATCCCAATAAAACTCTAAGGAGCTAAAGCCAACCCAAAGCACCACCTCGATCGAAACACCAACTCAGACTCCACCTCTATAGGAGAGAACTCCACTCTAAAAGAGAGGATGAAGTGAGAACAATAACCACTAGTGCCACCAATCTCATGCACATACTAGCTCCACCTCAAAAGGAACCAACAAAAGAAAAGGGAGCTTCCCACCACAACTACAGCTTCCAACTCCACCTCAAAAGGAGAGGGCTCCACCTCAAAAGGAGCAGTATCCACCTCCATAGGAGACCTCAACTGTAGAACCAAACAGGAAGCCAACACACCAGTAGAAAAGTTGTCACCTCACCCCTTGCCAACCCAAGCAACTAGTACATGAAGGAAGCTAATGAAAGCACCTCAACCAAGAGTCGAGTAAAGAGACTTCCTTGAGCCAACAAAATGAACATTTGGAGAATCACAACCATCAAAAATAAGACTAAAAAAACCTCAATCCAACCATGCTTGAAGGCACCAAAAATTGAAATAGGGGTCTTCGAGGGTGAGAATAGCCCCCTCCACCACCTCCACAAGCGTCCTATCTCTAAAGGGGAAAATAACTGAAGAGCCAACACCACAACATCAACCAAAAATAGACCTCCAACAACAACCTTGGAACCCCCAAACCATAGCTCCAACATGTAGAGGAAGAAGAGGCCCAACACCAACAAAGAAAAGAAAAACACTACAAGCTCGAAATCTCCACCACAACCAAAGTTTGTTAAATAAAAAAGGGGCAACAAAAGCACAAAAATGTAAGAGTAGAAGAGCACAACAATTAACACACAACACTGAGAGAGCCATAAAAGACCCAAATATCCAAGCACCTCCAAAACCCTGAGGTACACTAAAACCCCCTTTCCCAAGACCACATAGAAACATGACAAGGGAAGGGAAATACAAAAACCAAGGTGCAACAGAGCTTCAAAATAGATGGAACAGAAAAGCACATTTGAAGGAAAATGAAAGATTCTAAGGCACATAAATCATCTATACACGCCAAAGACAAGCAAGGACGTGTTGATGCAAAGAGGGAAAACCTCCAGAACCAACTGCAAGATAGCAGTAGAGGTAGGAGAGGAGAACCCACCAAGCATGAACAAAACCAAGTGAAACAAAGAGACCACTACCACAATGAAAGAAAATAGGGACCTCACCTCAAGAACCAAAATCAAAACCACACCCAGGTCACCCTCCAAGTGCACAAATGAGCCCGCACTCAAACTTTGGTAACTAGAACAAAGCATAGAACCAACACAGCAAGAAGCCCAATAGCACCCAGCAACAACAAGGTCCAAAGCACCAAATAAGAAGACTTCCATAGAGCTTGAACCAACCATGAATAGTCATAAAACTTGATAGGCACTGACCAAAGACCACCTAACAATGATGGCAACAAGGTAGAGAAATGAGTTCCCACATAGCCATCTGCAGAGCCAGAAAGCTTCCTCACAAAACTAGGAAACTACCATGAGAAGCCTGTAGAGAAAAACTCTCCCCCCAAGGAGGCAATGATAAAAATCCAAAACTCCATCATTAGAGCTTTACAAACCAGGAGTCCTTCAACACAACAAGCGACCCATAGACACAAGGTCCACTCAGCACCAACCCCTCACCAAGATAGGGAGAAACTGCATAAAATAATGCACCCCCAACAACACCAAGGTCGACCCCAAATGCAAGAAGAGAAGAAAAGAACACCTTATTCTAGCAGGTTGTACCCATAGGAACCCGACCAAGCCACACAACAATCGAATCCTCATCATCATCAATAGATTCCTTGTCTCCATTCACCAAGGAATTCAAATTTCTTCGCCCATTTTCCTTCCCACTCGCTCACCCACTCCTATCCATTTTGTTACTTTTATCTCCTTGTCACACCTCTAGATGTTACTATCATATATATTATAAATAAATCTATCTAAGAGATGTTGTGATTTACCAATTAATATTTTTTAGGTACATAATTCTATTGCATTAAACATTCACTTTGCATTGTGTTTTAGATTTTTTTATTAGAACCGAACTTGGACATTTGGATTAACCCTCACCTTCATATTATTTTGGTTGTTCATTTTCCATGTTAAGCTTTCTTCTTGCATATTTCTAGGTACTAACGTAGCATTAAATTAGTATTATCTTAGATCATTTTAAGGTTGGATTAGTTATTTATAAGCTAAGAACAGTTCATCAACAACTATTTAAATAAAAGAAATAAACTTTCATAAACTTTCTAACCAAATCTAAGTGATTCAACTTAATTGATTAAAATATTGGGTTCTCATTGTGGAGACCTCAATTCTAATCCCCACAGGGACATCTAATGTGGAATTCTAAGTTGTGGCCCTTGGTCTTTCATAGTTGGCTACTAATGTGAATTTAGTTTCTAAATAAAGTAGATTTCTTAAGTAGTGTCTCTTGGTCTTCCATAGATGATTTACAGTATGTTTCTCATAGAGGGCTTGTTATTAATATTTATTAAGTGCTTGCAAGAGCTTGTATTGGTCTCATATTAATGATTGTGTGAATAGAATATTTATAAATGATATACACTATTCAAAAATCTAATCAATTAATTTAATTCGAATTATGTAAATGAGATAAAAACTATGCACAATTTAGAGGACAAAGGATTTAACCTAGAGAAACCTACATGTGGGAGAAAATCCAACAAAATTGCTAGGACTATGGGACTGTGTTGTACACCTTGTAATCTTTAGGCCTAGTCTAATTAATTAATATTTATCTACTATTGTAAATCATGTGCCCACGAGGAAAAGGGTGTCTCACAAGGGTGGGAATCTTAAGATTCCATAGTTAGAACTCTATTCCATTGACCCTTTTTCATGTTGCAAAGTGAAATGACCACTTTTCATTAATGGATATTTTGAAATAACCTCAATGATTTTGAAACTTCCACCTTTCACTAGGGAGTGGTTTGAAAACCCACCATTTTCTAACTTTTTTTCTTCTAAGATTGCATATTTTTTTAAAATACATAATATTTTAGAGGAATTCAAAAATATAATAATATCTAATTTTGTTGTTATTAAAGATCCATTTTTGAACCTTAAATACAAGTGTCCTCTAAGCCATGATCACTTTGCAATGGAGTCTAAAATAATACTAGGGTCACAAATTGGTCCTTCTCACCTCTTTAAGATAACAATATGAATCTCTTGCCACCTTTTTCCTCTATTAATGGATAGTTTTTATGTCAAAAATGCAAGTGATTCTAAGCATAATTTCATACACATATAAAGGAAAAATATCTACAATTACTTCTTCAATAATTTTGAGTTAACAAAAATTAATTCTACATTGTGTACTCATAAGCAACTTAGCACCTTATTTGATCCAACCCAAAGTGTAAGGCTTGGAGTGTTGATAAGTTTCTAATCCTTTTTTTAAGTAATGATATATTACCAAAATAAAATAAAGAATAGGTTACAATACATTTCAATCATAATTAAAGAAAATATTTGAAAAAAATCCACATGATTATTTCCAAGATAAAAGATAAGGTGAAGGGATGGAACAAGTTTAATTTTGGGGATGTTTTGGTAAAAAATGAGTTGGTTGCAAAACTCATTGATATCCAAATCCAAATAGTCAATGGAGACCTTTCTGCGGATTCTCATCTTGTTGAAGAATCCTTAAGGATGGAGTGGAAAGAAATCCTAAGAAGAAAAGAAATTATGTGGAAACAAAAATCAGGATCCAATGGTTGAATGAGGGAGACAGTAACTTGGCTTTCTTCCATAGGTCTACTATAATACATAGAAAAAGGAATACCATCTCATCCCTCATGGATGATCATGGTGAACATGTCATAGATGATATCCAAATTGGGAAAATGGCCTTTGACTATTGTCATTGGGCCCACTCTAACCAATCCCTCCCTTGTGACCCTACACTGGAAGAACATCTGTTAAACTTCCTGCCAACTACTTTGTCTTTGGAAGATAATACCCACCTCATGGCTCCTATCTGCTAAAGAATTTAGGCTTGCTACCTTCTCTATGGGATCTTATAAGCCCCTCGGTCTATATGTGTTCCCTCTGGCCTTCTTCCAAGAATTTTGGAACATTGTTGGCCTTGATATCATCAAGGTGGGAAAATATTTCTTCTGTACTGGTAAAATCCTTAAAAAACTCAACTCCTACATTGCTCGTATTTTGAAATTTCATGATCTTATAGGTCTTATTGATTTTAGACCTATTAGCTTATGCAATACAGTCTATAAGATATTTTCCAAAGTTTTGGTGAATAGGATTAAACCCCTATTAGGAAAATTGATCAATGTTAATTAAAAAGGTTTTGGCCTTGGGCACCAAATTCTTGATGTGGCTATTTCAACCCATGAAATATTGCATTCGATGGAAAGTCCAGCCTTCTCCCAAGTATGACTTTTAAACTTGACATTTCAAAAGTGTATGACAAGGTTGATTGGGACTTCATGTTTAAAGTCTTAAAGAAATTGGGATTCCATGAGCGTTGAATTAGCTTTATAAGAGAATGTGTAACCACTATCAAGTAACTAGTCCCAGTAAATATAATTCCTAGGGGATTGTTTGGTGTTGAGCGACATATTTGACAAAGGGACCCCCTTTCTCCTTACCTGTTTATCTTGGTGGAAAAGGTTTTGGGAAGGAACATACTAAATCTTATTAAGAATGGTGGCCTTATAGGTGTTAAAGTTGCTTCAACTCTCCCTCCTTCAACTCTGCAACAATTTGTGGATGATACCATCCTCTTTGGTGCTGCTTTAGTGGTTAAGGCTAGGTGTTGGAAAAAGTGTCTTTCTAACTATACTAAGGCCTCAGGACAATGTATTCATTATGATAAAAGAAAGATCTACTTCTTCAACACCAATGTTGGTCTAAGGAGGAAAATTCAGGACATCTTAGGTTGTCAAAGTGTTGAACTCCTTGTAATTTATTTGGGGCTCCCCCTCACTGTTAAACAAGTCCCCCCTTCTGTAATTCTATATTGGAATGCATACAAAAAAACTTGTGGGCTGCAAAGGAAAATTGTTGAGCAATGCTAAAATGCTACAACTCCTTATTGGCTCTCTTCAGGGAATTCCGGTTTACTTCCTATCTCTCTTAAAAATCCCAGGCTACCTATATTGTTGAGATTTTGAAAAAATGCAAAGGAATTTCATGTGATCAGGCACAAAGGAAAGGGAAATATTGGCTTTAGTTAGTTGGGATAAAGTCTGCCTCCCCAAAAAGTAGGGAGGTCTAGGTATTAGGAAAATCCTCCACCTAAATAAAGCTCCAATGTCTAAAATTGGTTAGGACCTAATCCTAAACAACAAATATTTGTGTACTATTATGAGTGCTAAGTACCTCAATCATATAAGGTTTCACAATGTGCTCTTTGAACCTGTCTTCCCAGGGGGCTCCCAAATTTGGAACAACATCCTCAAAACCCATAGTATGATCTCTTCTGGCCTTAAGTGGAAGTTTGGGAATGGTCATCTCATTCATTTTTGGGAAGACTATTGGTTGTCCGACTAGCCCCTCAGTTCCCACCCTATTAAACACACAGAATACTGAGAGGGGGGTGAATCAATATTCTATTAAACCATCCAATTACTAACTATCCAATTTCCAAAGCATACTAAACAATTATAAGGAATGAAAGCATGAGCAACACATGAACACCAAAATTTTTAAGTGGAAAACCCAAGAAGGGAAAAAATATGGTGAGGATTAACTCACAATATGTTATAACCAGTTATAGGATATTACATAAAAGCTCACTGCCAATAGGACTCACTATCCAAGTGAACTCACTATTCACAGAGAAAAGAAAGATAGAGAGAGGTGGCTTCACAACCAAAATTCAAACTGAGAAAAGTACATCTAACTTATGTTGGATTCAGTTCCTTTGAAGCTCATTACACACTCTAATCAATTCAAATTACAAGTCTTTTCCCTGCTTTGTATTTGCACACCTTTTCTCAACACTCACAACTTATTTACACTATTCTGCAATATTTCGCATTACAACTTGCATTAGGATCATGTACACATCTAAATCTTCTTTTTCATAAACTCAAATCGACCTTATATATGTACCAAACTCTATTGCAAGCATCAATTAGGTCATCCTAATTAGATATAGCCTCAAATTATACAAAATGCACCTTGTCAACACCCAATTCAAACCAAAATCTCCTTCATGCCCAAAACACAAGAAATATAGGTCAACATGGACCTATAACAACTCCCTTTTCCATTCACAACACATATTTAATCTCCATAACTCTGTGCATACCTCAAGTTGGCCAAGCATAAAACCAAAAAGTAAAATATTGATCATTACCATAGGATATGTGGACCACAAAAGGTCACGCCAACTGGAAAATACAATGTACTTACCCCAAAAGCACTCTCCGAAAACTACAATGTCTAACTCAAATCTATGAAGGAATGTGAACCAATTAGGTAGTAGCTAGTACATAGAAAATTGTGTAAATCATATCTATCAAACTTTTGTTACTCGCAACTTTTGAACCACTTATCCAAAACAACTGAAATTCTGAAATAAGATGCTAGTGATATCCATGAACAACATGTTAGAACTGTAAAAGTATATTTGGCAGGGCAAACAAATGTGAACCAAATTAATGGAGGGCATTGTGTGCTGAAACTGTTGATGTAGACACTTAGCCAAAAAAACTTTGCAAAATGACTTTTCTGTAAACATTCATCATATTGATTGACATCCATCATGTAGTGTTGACATCAATGACAACTCATTAATGAAAACCTTCTTCATTCTTTCGACAATCTCCCCCTTTGTCATTGATGGCAACATGTGCCAAAACAAAACATTTCTTCACAAGTATCTCTCCCCATTTGACATCAAGGGAAAAGGGTGCTCCCCTCAAGACATATGTACAAACTAAACTATCTCCCCCTTAGGAAGCTAACCAAAAACTCTTAATACATCTACATATGTACAAAAAATCTGAAAAACATGAAAAACTGAAAGATATATAGAAATAGAAATGGTCAACCAGAAGATGTTGACCCCTAAAAGCTTCTAAAGAATATTTTTCCAAGAAAATTTTCCTTCTTCCTAGCTCTTCTTCGCTATTGCAAGCACTTTGTGTAGAGACTTAAGCTCTATCAATGTTTCCTCTCCTTCTTCTATAGTACCGGGTGTAAGATTTATCTTTGAAACTCTGTTGAAACTAGTAAGGGCACTTGAGAATGGTTTGTGCTCTATTTTTACTAAGTCCCTTAGCTTTGCAAGCTTCTTGATAATCTCTTTCTTATGGCTCTGTAAAGTGAAGAATCTTTAATGCAAGTCCATTATACCAGTCCAGGTCTTATCATCTATGTTCAGTGCTAGATCATAAACTTTTGATGCATTGGCCATCTAGGACTCAATCAAGTCCATTTCATCTTGTATCCCTTGTGTGGCATCCATCCACTTCATGCAATACAAAAACAATTTTTTTGCACCATCCTCATAGGCTTGTACTTCCTTCAAGCATTCTTCAACTTTTGTATGTGTAGATGCACATTTTTCTGTGATATCCATTAGCTTCTTCTCTTTAATCCTTGACTCGGCCTCTATTTTTTCTTTTCTTTTCAATCCGGAAGCATATTCCTTAAAGGAATTAAACAGAAATTTAAGATTTTCCACTGTAGGAAAAGATGTATCAACATTAGTTCCTAGAATGATCTCCCATAATGCATTTACGGACTCATCTATTAATTCATTGCTCTTCTAATATGTTTGAATGATTAATTTTCTTGCAAATGCACTAAACACATCACGTAGTTGTAATTTGTGTATAGGAGGTATCTTGTCTAAATCAACACTGCCCTATTGCATGGGCAACTACACTAATTGAGAAGAAAAAACTAGTTGAAACTTTAACTGTCTAGACAGAAAACCTTCTAAAAGATTACCAGAGGAGGATTCATCAGAGGGCTTAGGTAAATCCTAATACTTCTCTACTTCTTCATTCTTTCCAGTATCATACTTTTCTTCTTCTACTACTTTTTCTTCTTTACCGGAGATTTTATCTTTATCTTTGTCTTCATTTCCTTCATCCTTGTCCTTCTTTCCTTGCTCATTATCTTCATTTTAATCTTCTTCTCCTTCCTTCTCATCATCATTCTCTCTTGCTTGATTCTCTTCATCCTCATGCCTTTGCTCGCTGATTGTATCATGCTTCTCACCTTCACCGGTGTTCTGTTATGTATCTACCGAAGGAACAAATGTATGTGGGTGGCCTTGATCTATAGTCACCTAAGTTACCGGAGGAATAGAAGTGTCATCCTTTTTGGTTTCCTCTCCAATATTAGCAACATCCTCATCAACAGCAATTTCTTGCATTGGTTCATCTGTATCCAAAGGAATATTGTCCAAATTTTCTTTGGTATTAGTAGCACCTATGTTTCCATCTATCGAATCTTGTCCCTTGCTAGTAGAGACAATGGGAATCATCTCATACTTCTATGTAATATCAATAACCTTTTCTTCTATTTCCTTATGGATTCTATAAAATTGATCCTAATCTCTTCCCATTAAGAGTGTGACTCTTCTTTTTGTTCAGAATTCTTCACTAAGTACTTGGGCTAGTGTGGCCTTGTCAACATCAGATAAAGAAAATCCAATTTTCTCCACAGCATCTGATCTGAGCTTCTCTTCCCTTTCATTTTCTTCTTTTCTTCTCTCCAATAGGAGTTTCCACACAACATCAAGTACTTTTTTCCTAATGTTCTCCATATCTTCCTCCATTGTGACAATGAATTTGATAATATCTTCTATTATTGTGGCTCTATTTTTCCCATTTTATTTTTCGTATAATGTAGTAGTTTCTTCCAACATCTCATGATGCAACATACCTTTGAATAATGAGTCCAACTTCATTAGACTAGGCAGTCTTTCCAAAGATGTCTTCTTTTTCTTCTCTAGTTCTACAGTATCCAATTTCTTTTTATTCATTTCCTTCACTTGCTTATGTAAATGTACTTGAAAGGCTTCCTTTTCCTTCTCAACTTCTTCTTCATCAGAAGTGTCAAAAATTTCCATTCTTTGTTTCTTTGAAATAGTGCCACTTCTTTTGATAATCAACAGGGAACCTTCATCTTCTTCAGATTGTACACTCAAGTCCTTTCCTCTCCTAGCTTTCTCTTTGATTTTTTTGATGTAGCAACAATAAAGATTGTTGGAGTAGTCTTCTTTTTCTTTACAGGCCTTGTGGCCTCCTCTTGAAGTTCTTTTATTGTCAGAGCATTGGTCTCCATTCTCTTTGTTCTACTGGAGGTAGAAACTGATCTAAAGGGTTGTTGAATACTAGTGGAAGCAGTTCTTCCAGATCTTCTAGGTTTGATGGTCCCACTTGTTGTGCTTGTTTCTTCCTCTGCTTTTTCTTTTAACTTTTGTATTTGTCCATCTGTGAATCCTTTTTCCTTGAAATAATTATGTACCATTTTATTCACATTCCTTTTTATCTTAGGCTTTTTCAAATCCACTGTCAAGGATTTCTCCTCATATGTTCCATGTCCTTAGGACTATTTAATAATATACCAACATAACCATCCGCTTCATTTTCAATAATCTCATATCCAAGTAGGTGAATCCAAATAGTTTTGGATTCCATAGCTTCAATGATGCATTCATCAATTTTGACCAGAAATGTGATATCATCTCAATATTTTTCCACCACAGATTTAGAGATCCTTTCCCATTCATGCATTCTCTTATGAAATACTATGAATAAAGCAATAAGTTCCTCATCTTGAGCTTTCGTATCACCAATCTTGTGTAGATGTTCAAATATTTGATGGGATATAGACTTGTTTCTACTCCATGTAATATTGCTTCTTCCTAGAAGCTCCCTCAGAAAATAGAATAGTAAACAAACTACCAAAGAACCAAATTTAAAGGGGTATTTCTTATCCTTAGTTTTCTTCATATTAGAAAAAATTTGTTGTCAAAGCAACTTACACAAATCATAATCTTTTCCTTTTTC
>VDFB02271358.1:913735570-913888075 GCA_007258455.2 Sequoia sempervirens
TCTGTATAAGATTTCAACGATGAGAAGAATCCTCGCACCACATCAGAGGCGCTTCATATTTTTTTTTTTCCTGAAAATCCCTTCATTCTAAAAATCTATATAGAAGTTTATGTTGTAATTAAGGTTAGAGTTAAAATTTTGAATATTTGATTCTTGTGTTAAATATAATTAATCATTTTATTTTTAATTAATATGTTTGCATTTATTAAAAAGTAAATGGTATTCATATATATTTTGTATTCATAATTATTTACTTTGGGGTTTGATTCAATTAAAACAGGAAAACCTCACTCAATTGTTCATATTGATAAAATTATATATATATACAATAAATTATTTAACTTTCTTATAATTATGCTAACAGTTTGACAGTTAACTCCAGCAAACTGTAGACTAAGGACAGCAAACTGAACATAACAAAACATATTTGACAACTAAACATTATTTGATGACACATCTACAAATATGTTGGAATGTATATTCCAACAAATTTATCTCTTTCTCTCCATGTTTTCTCAATTTGAATTTAGGTTTACATACAGTACTCTACAAATATGAGGTATTGGTTTTTATTTTGTCTCCATGTCTGAAAGCATGTTTGGTAGTTTAATGTTTTTATTCATTTGCTTAAAACTAGCTTATCTATTTGATTACATAATCTATATAGGAAACACCAAGATATATCAACTTGTTTGAATCCATTTTAGAAATTTGATTGTTGTGTGTTTATGGTAATGGATTCTTTAGTTGCACAATCATATAATATCATTGGCTTATCTTCTAGGAATGTACAACACCTTGACATGTGTATGATATTGAATATAAGTATATAATTTACATTAGTTGTATTATAAGGCTTGTAGCCTATGATTTATCTTAGAACCCTAACCCTAACCCTACCCCTATTGAAATTCAATCCTAATTGAACTATATCCCTAACGATAACCCTAACCTATTGAAGTTCAACCCTAATTGAACCTAAACACTAACCCTAACATTAACTCTAATTGTAACCCTAATTAAACTCTAACCTTAACCCTAATTGAACCCTAACCCTAAACTAACTTTAACCCTAACTATAGTTGAATCCCAATCCTAACCTTAGTTGAACCTTGACCCTAATTAAATATGTTCACCCTAACTATAACTCTAATTAGTCAATAGGCTATATATTGTAGGAGCTTTGTGCCAGAAACCTGTCTCACATCGGCAAACTACAAAAATTTCCCACAAAACCCATAATGGTTTAAGTGAAATGCGAAGTTGAATCCATCCAGCGAGGTGAGCTTTAAATTTTGTACGTGAATCTATCCGGCAAGGTGTGCTTTAAATTTTGTAGGTGACATACAATCTCCATCAAATCTACATTTACTCCACCACCTACAATCAGATTTCTCCATCGCCTACAATCGGATTTCTCCACCTCCTACGATCTGATTTGAACTTATCTTTGCCCTTCATCGCCCACTATCTCCTCCATGCACTAACACTAGATATCTTAACCACCAAAGAGCAAATGTTATGAGAAACAATCGATTCTCTATGCACCACTTATGGCTTCGCTCCAAGACTGTATATGATGCATTACTTCACCATCGAGGAGCAGATGCAATGGGAATCAATCAATCTTTTGTTCATTCTTCAGGGATTCTCACCAAGACTGCCACATTTCTTAAACATGGAGGAGCAGATGTGACGAGAATCAATCAATTGTCTGTGCATTATTCAGTGCTTCCACCAAGACGGGATATGATATATTTCTTAACCACAGAGGACCAGATGTGAAGGAAAGTATAGCCATCCTCATCTTTCATAATCTCTCGAAAACAAAGGATTCAAGACAAGAACTCAATCCAAGCTGGGGAAAACGTGCCTCAAGCAATAGAAGAAGCCATTCACTCAGCCTCTATGCATACTATCATATTTTCGCCCAATTATGTATAGTCAGTTTGGTGCTTGAAGGAGCTCCACCTCATCCTCAAAACAAGGGCTCCCATCATTCCTGTGTTTTGTGGAATTTAGCCTTGCGAGCTTCGAATGAAGAACGAAGAGGGAGTGTATGCTCGAACATTTCAGAAGCACACTGGAAGGTTTGAGACTCATGTAGTGAGGAATGGAAGAAGGCCCTTTCTGAGGTTTCGTTCATGAAGGACTATATTTTTGAGGGGTAACAAAAATCCTTTTACTTGTTCTCTTGTTCTATTTTCATGTTTTTTTTCATTCTTGGTTACTTAAAGGACATTAATATTAAATGGAATTTGAATATATGAAATAATCTTAGAGGAGATTAATCCCAAATTATTTTCCCCAATTTTAAACTTGGTAAGACGCATTGTAATTTCAACCTACTCGAATCTGTAGAGGGAGAGACATCTTTACCTAAAACAGGCATACCCGTCACTTGCCAAATTTCCTCTTTTGTAATCTATAGATGGATTTCTCTAACAATCTATTGACTGTAGACAATGAAATCGATGAGAGCAGCGCAGAAAGCAATGTCACTTCTGTAAGTAAAAGCCTTCGAGAATGGGAGTATACATGTCTGTGCAAGAAGTGATTGTTGTGAGGGGTACAAATCATTGTGCCACATTGAATACAGGATTTCTAAATTTTTATCTTTGGGCTTTTGCATTGGATCGCTAAATATTTCCCTCCTGCTTCTTGCCCATTTTTCTGCGATTCCTTAACCACTATACAATAGGTATAGATGCATCCTTTACGAGCTTCATTAATAGGTGATATAATACATGAATGTGGTTGTGCAAGGTGTGTGTGAGGTGATAGTTTTGCTACTTCCACGTATCAACCATTCTAAAACAAATGGACGGGAAGGGGTGACATCCAGAATAGTAGGTGTTTCCACCACTGATATGGTGGCACAGATTGAGGGACATGTTAGTTATTATAAAATATTGGTGACAGTATTTTTTAATTTAATGTGTTTATTATTATTTATTTAATTATTGGTCTCGAGTTCAACTCTGCTCCCTGTTTAAGAGGTGGGACTTCTTGCAGGGGGGATCTCACCCGCAAGGGACTAGTCTTTCCCTAGCTCACCTTAGGTACCCAAGATACGAGTTGTTGGGCTGCTGGGTTGGGTCATGGGGACACCCTTGTTGTATAAAAAAGAATATTTATTTAATTATTAAAATACTTTTTCAAAATATGTGTTATTTAATCTTATTTCACAATTATTTCACTATTTTTTTTTGATACATAAGATACTATATACTTTATTAATATAAACAAAAATACTTGATTACAAACGTCTGCCGAGCAGGTAAAAGGAATTTATCAAAACAAAAAAAGGCATCCGACCACCATAGATTTTACAGAAAACCAGCAATCCTTTAGCCTCCACCTTCGAGACCTTATTTTCCAAGAGAGAAGCAAGGAAACGAGAGGAAACATGCAAATTGTCCCTCTCATACTCGTTACACTCCAAATGGCCCGAACCTAAAACCATCTTTATAGCCACAAGCACCAACAACTCATAATTGAGAAAAATGTGCTTAAGTCTTTGATCGGTGACCTCCCTAAACGAGGCTTTCCTCGATGACGACTTCAAAGAAATGGGGGTATCGGCTCCAAAACGAGCGAGGCCTGCCACAAAGACCTCAAACATGAATTTTGATCCCTTCGCCATTTGCAATCCTGCTCAAATTGCCTCGGCCGAGAAGGAGAAGGGAGCATGCTAGCACTACAAGCACCTGCAAAGAAAAATATGCACCAAAAAAACCAAACCATCAATAAATAAGTGAACTCGAATTACCAAGTCAACGTCAATCTCAGTGAATGGTACACATCCAACGAGCCAAATGTCCTTGTCGGAGGTTGGGATTACCTCATCATTATTAACTCGCATCACAAAATATAGAGGAAGTGACCGCAACTATCCTCAACCAAGTACCATAATCATGCGAAAAGCCTGCCAAAATAAACTTGGCCAAACGAAAATGCCAACTAGGAACTCCACCCCCATCCACCTTCCACCGTGGAATCCAACGCCACCTCCCTCTACCAGCATGGAGGGACACCCACCCTATACCCCACTATTTCACTGTATTTTTAAATATTGGGATATGTTAGTTATTTTTAAGTTTTAATGTTTATAGTTATAATATGAGTTTTTTTGTTTTATTTTCACTGTTGAATGTCAATTATAAATAAATGTAATTAAGAAAAATAAATGTGAAAGATAAGGTATATTTGAAATTTTATTTATATTACTAAGAATCATTCAATTCAAATTACTATACCAAAAATTATAATTCAAAAGCAAAATATATTTGTTTCGAACATTTATAAATAAAATATCTTTTGTATAAAATTCAAACTTCTATTACAAACTTATATAAAAACTAGAGAGAAATTATCATGTATGCATACATATACTTCTCTATCGACGTACCCCTTGCACCCCTTCTAGTGCAAGTGCTAGTTGTATATCTTAACCCTAATTGAATATGAACCCTAACCATAACCCTAATTAAGTCCTAATTGAATCTTAACTCTTATAGTAATTGTAAGCCTAACCCTAATCTTAGTTGAATTCTAACCCCAACCCTAACTCTAACTCTAAACTTTATCCTAGAACCCTTACCCTAATTGAACATCAATTGAACCCTAACCCTAACTCTAATTGAATCTTAACCCAAATTAGACCTTGGCCCTAACACTAATTAATCCTCAACCCTAACCCTAACCCTTACTCTATCCCTAACCCTAATCTTATCTTGGGAATCCTAACCCTAACCCTAATAGATACATAATCTTAATTGAACACAAACCCTAACCTTAGGATCTATCTTAGAATCCTAACTTTAACCATAACCCTAATCTTGTTGAAATTCAACCTTAATTGAACTAGATCCCTAATCCTAACCCATTGAAGTTCAACCCTAATTGAACCTAGATACTAACCCTAACTTTAATCCTAAATGTAACCCTAATTAAACCCTAAACTTAATCCTAAATGAACCCTAAACCTAACATTCCTTTAACCCTAACTATAATCGAATATAATCCTTAGTTGAACCCTAAACCTATTTGAATATAAAGCATAACCATAACCATAATTAATTCCTAATTGAATCTTAATCGTTACCATAATTGTAACCCTAACTCTAATCCTAATTGAATTCTAACCCCAACCCTTAGCCTAACCCTAAACTTTATCTTAGAACCCTTACCCTAATTGAACATCAATTGAACCCTAACCCACCCTAATTGAATCTTAGCCCTAATTAAATCCTAATCCTAACACTAATTTTAATCATCTTAATTATAATTGAATCCTAATACTAACCTTAGTTGAAACCTAATCCTAATTGAATCCTAATCCTAATTGAACTCTAATTAGGTAACTTAAACCTAACCCTAACTATAATTGAATTATAACTTTAACTCTAATTCTAACTCTAATACTAACCCGGATTCTAATATCAAGATTAATTATAACTATATTACTAACTGAAACCTAACCCTAACCATAATTTAAACCTAACCCTAGGTGAACTCTTACCCTAACCTAACATTAACCCTAACCCAAACCCTAATTGTGCCTAACTCTAACTCTAGTTGGGTCATAACCATAATTCCAACCCTAATCCTAACCCTAACGCTTACCCCAAGCTTTATCCTATAACCCTAACCATAATTGAACCCTGTTGTAACCCTAACCCTAATTAAACACTACCCTAATGCTAACCCTAACCCTAGCCTAACCTCAACCCTAATTGATCTCTAATTGAATCCTAATTGAAGTTTAATCCTAATTGATCCCTAACCCTAACCCTATCCCTAATTCAACCTTAATCCTAAATAATCATTAATCCTAACCCTAATTGTCACCCTAATCTAGCCTCAATCACCCAAACCCTAACTTCAAGCTTTATCTTAGAATTCTTATTGAACCCTAACCCTAATTTGATCCTAATCATAATCATAACCAAATTATAAATAATAAAAAATAAATAATAATGTTATATGAATTATTTTTAAATTACATGATACACAAGTGAAATGTAATTCTTAATTACACTAATTTTTTAAAGATAGATAAGCTAGTTTTAAATATATTATTTTAAAAACTTATTTTATATGTAATAATAAATTTATTATATTGTCTTTGTATTTAATTCTATAATTTTAAATTGATTTAAGATGGGCACTTATTATGAAAGACTTTTATATTAGATGTATATTTAAGTTCTTATATTTTTGTACTATTAAATATTTAGTAAAATCTTAAGTTTATAATATTTCTATGTGTATATATATTAATTTTGAATAAAATAGAATATTAATGATTTTTCCTTTGAAACATTTTCAATTTTTTAAAATATTAATTTTTTTTAATGTTTTAAATATATTAATTTAAAAACATATTTTTATGTGTAATAATAAATTTAAAATATTTCCTTTTTATTTAATTTTCATTTTAAAATTTTAAATACATTAATTTATTTCAAATTTTAAAAAGAACAATTATTTTTATTCTTTATAATTTTATTTCTATTCTAATATTATTTTTAATTATTTTTAAATATTTTAAATATTTTTTATGTATATTAATATAGAAACTTAGTTATATATGCAATATATAATTTAAGAAAGTTTTTTCATATTTATCTTATAAATTTAGAAAAAAAAAAATTATGTGTAGTTCTTTATTGTAGAAAATATTACTATAACTAAATCTCAAGAGATATGTTGTTTTAAAAAAATGAAATAATAAATTTAGAATATATATTTTTATGGTTAAAGTTTTTAAATTTTAGAAACTTCTTTTTATCTCATAATTTAACATATATTTTTTATACTTTATCTTTTTTGAACATATTTGTTTCATACTTTTATATTTATAAATAATTATAATTTTTTATTTGAAAATATCAATTTTTTTTATGTACACATTCTCAAAAAATCGGCTTTCATTGTAGACACCTATTGGTGTAAAATTGATAAAATAAAAATAAAAAATGATAAAAGGCCTAAGTATTTAATATTAAAATTATAAACAAACTTACAAAAACCAAAATTATAGTACTGAGAGGTCTATAAGTAAAATTGATAAATTGATGTAACATTAATGGGTCAATTTTTAAAGAATAATGTTGAAACATTAAATAAATTGTAACCAAAATTTAATTTGTATCCCAATAATAACAAATGCCATGTAGTGGCTAGTACAAGTTGCCTTAATAGTATTGTAATTATTGTTTTTTAGATTAGTGTTTTAGTATTGTGAATTAGTTATTTTAATGACCTAACACTAACCCTAACTCATACCGTAACTCTAATTCTGTCACTAACCCTAATCTTAACCCTATCCCTAACTCTAATCCTAACAATAAATTTTAAACCATTATCTTAATCCTAGACCTATCTCTAACCCTAACTATGATTGCAACACTATCCATAACTATAAACCTATTTTTTATCACTAACATTTAAATAAATAACATATTTTTAAATAAATGCTATATTATGAATTATTACATATTAAATAAATTTTATAAATAAAATAAATATGATATTTACTAAAAATCATTAAAAGCTAGATATTACATGTTGGCAATATTTCTTCTCTTATAATTAATATAAAATTGTTATATATTAACATGATTATTTATTACAAGTTGTTTATTTTTAGTTTAATACATATATTAAAAAATAAAATATATTAAATTAAATTATCAAATTTGATTCGTAGTAGAGACAAGTGCAACTATATCTTTTCATTCAATGGTATGATATTATAAATGGTGTGATTTTTTCAATGTCCATGAATGATAGGATTGTAGAAATGACTTTAAGAAGAGTTAAGTGGTGGGAGAGGGTAGGAAGGGAGGAGATTAGAAAATGAAGTAAAAGTGAAAATAGGTGAAAAAATGATGAAGACATAATAGAAGAATGAATAATATAGTAATATGATATAACACAAATAAATGGATTAAAAAAATTAAAGTTAAATATTTCAAACAATGAATAAATAATTCTAAACCCTCACCCTAACTCAATGATGGAAGAGGATATATGATTGTAGAAATTACCTAGAAAAAATATGAGATTATATATAAAATATAAGCTGGAAAATTAAATAAATGATTCAATTAAAATCAAAAAATAGATAAAATACAATAGATTATAATATATATAACCTAGATAATATATATTAATATAAATAGATAAAATCATAATAATTTATATAATATATATTAATATATATAGATTAAAGGAGAAATACAAAATAAAATAACCTATCATATATAAATTAATATATTATCTATACACAATTGTAGATTAAATTATTTACGGTTACAAAATATTACCTTCAATATATAAATTAATATAAAAACATATATGATGAAAAAAAATTATTAATGAAAAGAAGGAGAGCATATAATAATTAAATTATACCATAAAATATTAAAAACATAGATAACAAAAATATTAGTCTAATGGAAAGAATAATATAATTTCTATTTTATTTTATTATTTTAATAGTGTGAATCCAAATCTCTATAAAATAGTTAATTGATTTTTGTGAGAATTTTTTTAATAAAAAATAACAATTAGATTCTTTAAAAAAAGTTAAAATAAGTAACATTTATTTATTTTAAAAAGATTTAATGAAATGACTTTATTTAGCAAAAAATGAAAAATCATTTTTTTTTTTAAATGTTTACCTTGCTTTCCTACTTTGCTTTCCCTACAAATGGGTCAATAACACACAACTTTTTAACCAATCATATGCACAAGAAATATTTTTTATAATTTGTAAAGTTAAATATTTTACAAATTGACTAATACAAAATTGAATTGAATTTTATTTTTTTTAAAATATTGTTTTTGATTGGTTGAAAACTAAATTATTAATAACTAGTTAACTAAAAAAAGCCAAACTCATTACAATAGTACTATGCCAATGGCAAGTACTAATAATAACATATGTTGTAGCATGAAAACATTGTGGAGAAAAATAAATTTGTAAGCATTGAGATGCAGATACACATAAGTTGATAAAAACATTGTGAGACCTCTGTAGTAGAATTTGAACTTAAAGCTGAAATATTTCAGCTTATAACTCAAGAGGGATGCGAGAAAAATGTATATTATTCACAATATTCTATATAGAATTATCTACTTTTGTAGTAAGGATATATGAAAAATTGACATGCATTAATAAAAACTTTGAAAGGTTCAAACCCAATAAATGAATATGAGAACAACCAAGCTTATGCATTGTGCAGAGTATTGTTAGTTTTGATGCAGTAAATTCAATATATAAGATTGTCAATTATCCATTAATTGGTTATTCATAGATGGGCCCAAGCATAGACAAATAAATAAAAGTTACATCCTGTTATCCAAAACAAAATATTGAATTAGGAAGTCTCAGCTTATGCTCAACATCTTTGAAAGATTAGAAGGTTAACTAGGCATCTTTATTTAAATATTTAGGTAGCATTATTGTGACCAACACCCTCTCTATACTTTGGATATCATGATGAGTTGTTTGACTTGATAACAATGTAAGATGTCTTATTCAAAATTTACAATATCCTTTATCATAATTGAAAAAAAAAAAATTGTATTAGAGTTAAATTATGTTTACGAAGTTTATAGAATCAATTATAAGAATAACCCCATTATTGGAATATAACACTCCAACATAAGCATGTAGAAGTGTTCAAGTGTCCAAGTTGTAATCTTGTTAAGATCAGTTTGTTGTCTTTAGTCCAGTTTGGTGTCAAACAGCTACAATTAGCTATCAATAGTTTTAGTTTGTTGTCAAATGTAATTACCATGATTATAGGAAGTTGTTGAATCTTCTTCTCCTATAAATATGTAATAATTGTTTATGAATAAAATGAGCAAAGTGTTTAATTATTGTAGTTCATTACATTTTTGCATCTACTGATATTTTTAATATGGTATTAGAGCTAATGGGAGGTCTTGTTGCTATGATTCTGTCAAGTTTTATGTTGTGTATTGTGGAAGATTCTAAAAAGAAGTTTGTTTCTGTTTAGCTTGCTAGAAATATAAGAGCTGAGAGAATGTCAGCCATTGATGAAGAACCACCAGATGATGGTGATGGTGACTTCATTGAAGATGAGGCAGTTGTTCTATTTTGAAGAGGTCAACACTTTGAAGACAGGGAGCAATGCAATAGAGGATAGATAGATGCTCAAAAGTCTGATGTGTTTGTGGATCAATAACTATACCTCATTGGGGTTACAAGACATGCATGTGAGGACTGGTGTCCAATAGTTTAGACGAGGATCCAAAATCTAGAAGTTCAACATTATACCTTTACGAGGGTAATGAGACACTTCATGTGCAAATGGTGTCCAATGATGTTGGGAACTTGGATTACAGCTAGGTGACTATACTTGGGAGCAACTTGAAGAATTCTTACTAGTTTGAGAACTATTTTCAAAGAACAACTTCTTCATAATGTATTTTCTTTTATTTTTTTATGTTGCTAATTAGTTTGATGTTGTAGTGTTAAGAGGGGGTGTTGGAATTTAACACTCCAACATAAACATGTAGAAGTGTCCAAGTGTCCAAATTGTAATCTGTTAAGATCAGCTTGTTGTCTTTAGTCCAATTTGGTGTCAAACAACTATAGTTATCTATCAATAGTTTTAGTTTGTTGTCAAATGTATTTACCATGATTATAGGAAGTTGTTGAATCTTCTCCTATAAATATGTAATAAATTTTTATGAATAAAATATGTAGAGTGTTGGCCTGGTAAGGGGCTTAGCTAGGTTAATCCAATTTCTAAGGGACCAATGGAGGTTGCTTGGGAAAAATTGATGGAGGGATGATGGAAAGTCAATTTTGATGGTGCCTCCAAAGAGAACCCTGGACCATCAGGGGCAGGTTTTATTGTACATGATTGGAAAGGGAATGTGTTGACCTTTGGGATGTAAAGAAGCTGGAGGTGGGGATGAACAAATGTAGTTGAAGCCTTGACAACATTAACGGCGATTAGATTTGGAAAAAAATTGGGGGCTTCAAAGATACATCTAGAAGGTGATTCTCTAATTATCATCCAAGTAGTGATGAAGGGAAGCATTGATGCTTGGCATCTGTAGAATTTAATTGTTAAAATTAAGGAGTTAGCATCTCTCGAGGATTCCGTTGTTAGCCATGTAAGGAGATTTGGGAATGTAGAAGCAAACATTTTATCAAAGTGGGCTTTAACGTTCGAAGAAGTTGGTGAGTTAAGGATCGAAGATTTAAGGAAATTGGAATTTGAGGAGGTGATTTAATGAGAGGAGGGAAGTACTCGGTAATTAATGAGTAAGAAGTAATGCAGATTGTAGTTTTCGAAGTGACTAAAGGAATGTTGTGGAGTTGGGTGTCGGCGGTGAATGTACGTCCTGCATTAATGGTTGAGTGTGGAGAGATAATGTTGTTTAAACTCCATAGGTCCCCATTTCTCGATGCTTCTTCCGATTTTTGTGGTGGAGAAGATTTATTGAAATAGTTTGTGTGTGGGTGTCAGCTCTAGAGTTGCAGAGTTACAATGGAGTAAAACTGCACACTCCTGGCAAAGCAACAACTTTGTCCATTTTTCGGTGAAGTTTCAGAGAGGATATTGAAAGGGATGTTTTTATACAGTGATGAGAAGTTGGTGCAGTGTGTGCAGTTGATTTTGGGCAAGGGGTTTGGAGATCTCAAACACAAGTTTCACACAAACATGGACGTGTATTCTTTGATCATGGCCTAGGGTCTGGATTTGGGGGAGACGGTGAAAAAGGTGAAGAAGATGATGGAAGCACTCATGCACAGAGATTTCTTGGAGGGAATGGAGTCGATTTTGGAGTGGGCCATTCTGGGTGTTGGACTGGATGTGCGTGAAGGCTTTGATACTGTAGAAAGTAATGATTTTGAGGGATGTATTCCTTTTGTGTGATGGCTGGAAGGAAGCCTCAAAGCCCGATGGAGAGAGGAGGCCAAACGTGGGTGGGAGACCTTGAAGCTATTTGTGGAACTAATGGAGGTGGAAGCAGTGATTGCCTAGGCCAAAGAAAAAGCTATTAGAATGGAAAGAAAAGAGTTGTGTCCTCAGAAGAGGAAGGTGACGAGTGCGTCAAGGAGCGGCACAGACCTGGGTAGCTCAGCCTAAGCTTTATAGTTTTTTGTCTTTTTTTAAATGAAAATTTTGAATCTCCTTTGTCTATGTTTGTTAAATTTGGGGGTTTAGCCCTGTGAGGGATGTAATTTGGTGTTAGCGTCTGAATACAAGGTGATCGGGGTAGTTACAAGTTTTTGGCTATGTAAGAATTTTTGAAGACCTTTCTAAATTTGAAGTAGAAGATAAGGGTTTTAGATTAAGGTATGGTAGGTTTTTTGTTAAAATTCTAAGACAATGGTATTATCCACAGGTGATATTTTGGGGTGGTAGGAGGCTACTTGAAAAATAAGATGTTGTATTTGACTTTACGTTTTAATGAAATAAAATCTTATTACCAAGCAAAAAAAAAATGCAAAGTGTTTAATTATTGTAGTTCATTGTTTTTTTGCATCTACTGTTATATTTTTAATACCCATTTCTAAAGCAATTAGCTAAGAGAAAATTTTAGATATTACACATTATTACAATACTTCCAATTTATGTCTTTAATTTTGTTGATTGTAAAAAATTTATTGATAATTTATGACTATATTGTTTTGTCAAAGCTACTGCTACTGTGTTAAAATTTAGTAGATTGAATTAAAGGGAAAACAAATCTCATGAATTAATGAATTTCCTAACATCCTTTCTATTTTTAATCTTACTTTTCCATCTTTCTAAAATATTTTAAAGTTTTAAATTTTGTAACAGAAATTTTATGCTTGTTTAAACATTGTCCTATTTTGGTTGCAAACTGTTGATTTGTAGTAGACAATTTGGTAATAAGTATTATTTTATAAAGTGGTTCTAATTTTGATAGTTTGGATTTTTTTTGGTATAGATGATTTTATTTATCAATTTGTCTAGTTATTATTCATTAGCATTACTTACTACACTATTAGTACTGCATAATTAATAAGGTAATGTTCATTTGTATTGTTTTGAATGTATAAAGTTGCATGATTAATTTGAATATATTTGTTCATATTATTTGATTATGAAGTTAGAATTCTTCTTAAATGATAGTAACAATTGTATGCATAATCTTAGTGATTCTTAAGTAACAGTTGTAGAATTCATTTTTATGAAAGTTTCATAAAGATTAACCTAGTAATGTTCACTATATTTGCATCTGGGTTATAAGATTTGACTATCATACCATAGTCCTCCTAAAAAAATGAAGTTTGATTTTGTTTCTTTTATAAACCCTAGAGAATACAAAATATTATCTTTGTGGCCTAAACTTATAATTGAGAATAACATCTTAAATTATATAAGTTAAGAGAATATTTAGGAAGGCATTTTGATCTAAGGATGATGTGGATTACTAATGCATTTGGATTATTGTAGATTACCCTCAATCAAAATTTAATTTGTATGATGTTGTTATAATGTATTAAGATCATATGAATAGACCTAAGCAATTATTTTGTTAATTATATATGTATTTGAGGATGGTCTTGTGATGAGGCTTTGATTTAAGAAAATATAGTGAATTACTAATGAATTTGAACTCTTGTAGAATACTACCAACTAATGGTAAGTTTGTATAGTGTTATCATGGCATATTTACATTAGTTGAATATTTATGGATATGATTTTTTGATTTTGTGATAATGTAATTATCTCAGTTAATTAAAATAGTTAGTTATGACGAGTATATTTTGTATGTAAAGTAATCTTGAAACAATTGAATTTAATATATTGAACTTAAGATGCATTGATTAAGGAAAATTTCTTAGGACCTAGACATTAGATACCCAATAAACTAAACCAATAACCATTTTAATAAACAAAACCAAAATTAGGTTTTTTGGTAAACATGGAAATATTCACAATCAAACTCAACATCAAACACCTTCATAGAGTGTGATTGTAAAGTAGATTATTAACTAGGTTTTCATCCTTATTTCACTTGAGTGGGTGGTAGTTGATGAAGAACTATTTGAGAAAATTGGAACGTATAAAAGGTTGCATACTTACTCACACAATTACATGAAACAGTTTAGAAAATATAACTATGTAATACTCATTGATCCCATTTAAAAGCAATGTATGTAAATAGTTTAGTAAACAAAAAAGGTTCCCAATATACAAAATTTCAGGTGTAAGACTAGAGATTTTTTTAAATGAATCATTTCATTTAATACTTAAAATTAAACCTATGAAGCAAATGTGAGTTAAACAAAATCATTTTGTACCCAAAAAATCCAAGATGGGTTCACTTGACTCTCAAGGTTTTAGGTCAAATTTTGAGGTGGGACCCAAGCTATTTATTTATATATTTACATACTCCTATCAGGCATTGACCTCAATGCACTTCCAATAGGGAAGTGTAGTCTACAGAGAGTGACTCAAAACCTAGATGGTCATGATAAGTCTAAGACTTTGACCAAAGCATATACATATCTTTTATGGATAGATGCCTACTCCATTTGAGTAGAGGCCTATTCCAGATGGGTAGATGAGTGTATGTCTCGTATTGACAAATTTTTGTCATGTATGGATAGATGTTTGTCTTGGATGAAAATATGTCTATCACGTATCGAGAGATGTGTATCTCATATCAATAGATGCGTAAGTATATAGATGGATGAAACACCTAATTACTTCAATTTTTAAAAATTAAAACATAAAAATTATTGCTAATTTTGAGATATAATAATTGAGTTATTTCAAAGAGTATATAGAGAATCTATCAATATTAAAATGTAACATTGAAGTGTTAGGAAGATTTCATATTAAGTCCATAAAATCCTTTAATTATTATTTTTCTCTTGTTTAAATTTTTATTTTATTTCATGGGATAGACTTAGATTAAATACTCTATTAAATATTTTTAGTCTAGATTCTCTGTAAAAAGAGACTAATACAGAGTTAAAGGGGAAATATGTAAGGGAACCTACACTTAAAAAGGGAGAAATAAGTACTAAAAGGTGAGCATTAAATTAGCTAGGTTTAAAGACTTTTTAGTAATAATTGTAATAATTATGAATATTTTGCACAAAATTTATTTGTGATTTCTATGAAAAAAAGTCTTCAAAATATGTTAGTCATAATCAAATAAGTAGAGAGAACTTGTCAAAAGTAAAGGAAGAGAGATTCAAGTCTTTGAAATTATAAAAATATTATGTATATGTTTCGTGTCTATTAGTCATAATCAAATAAGTTGAGAGAACTTGTCAAAAGTAAAGGAAAAGATATTCAAGTCTTTGAAATTATAAAAATATTATGTATATTTCTTTAGTGTGTTGTATATTGTGTATTTGAATGAATATGAAATGTTTCAAAAAAATAAAAATTGCATGATACAGACAAAAAAAATTAGATGTCAAATTAATATACTACTTGTCACAACCTCTAGATGTTTTTGATTAAGCAGAGAAAGGGCCCTGATCCCATGGTTACAAATCCAAAACATCAAATAGAGAAACAGACTAGGAAAAACAACACCAACCACCACCAGAAAATAGCATCAAACAAACCAAACCAGAGCCAAAAATAACACACAAGCTAAGTAACCAAAATTGCAACCACAAAACCATTAGTAGCATAATCAAAAACAAAATCCCCATATTAATCCACAAAATGGTACGCAGACCTTTTATGAGATTAACCAAAGTCCAACAAGTACAAAACCATAACAAAGCTATCAAGAAATAACAGTTTGAGACAATAAAATTAAGCATCGATAGTTTCAGAGCAAACATATAACTAGAGCAAAAAACTCCCAAATTTTTCCAATTTGGGACCCAAACTCCCTCCAAGAAGGGGCATCTTCAACTTTCGAGCCAGGCCTTACAACCAACAAAACAGGCCAACAAGCCACCCTCAAAGCTGACAAAACAACAACCACCCCAAGGGTGGGTAAGAAAAACTATACTTCAAACCCATACAAGAAAGTTTTAGAGGATCCTAAAACCCAAACCACTAGAAAACAGCTAAGCCCATCAACACTCCTTGATAGAACCATCCCACATCAAGCATGTTACTTAGAGAAACCAATTATGAACCAGAAACAACATTAGCGTTGATGGAGTAAAGAGCCCCCATCAACCTACTTGCCTCTCCATCTCTATAGGAGAAAGCATATCCAAAAAGTAGTACCACCCAAACATCAACACTAGTAAAACACCAACACATCAAAACTCCTCACCACAATAGAGAAGTGAGAGATCCCAATAAAACTCTAAGGAGCTAAAGCCAACCCAAAGCACCACCTCGATCGAAACACCAACTCAGACTCCACCTCTATAGGAGAGAACTCCACTCTAAAAGAGAGGATGAAGTGAGAACAATAACCACTAGTGCCACCAATCTCCTGCACATACTAGCTCCACCTCAAAAGGAACCAACAAAAGAAAAGGGAGCTTCCCACCACAACTACAGCTTCCAACTCCACCTCAAAAGGAGAGGGCTCCACCTCAAAAGGAGCAGTATCCACCTCCATAGGAGACCTCAACTGTAGAACCAAACAGGAAGCCAACACACCAATAGAAAAGTTGTCACCTCACCCCTTGCCAACCCAAGCAACTAGTACATGAAGGAAGCTAATGAAAGCACCTCAACCAAGAGTCGAGTAAAGAGACTTCCTTGAGCCAACAAAATGAACATTTGGAGAATCACAACCATCAAAAATAAGACTAAAAAAACCTCAATCCAACCATGCTTGAAGGCACCAAAAATTGAAATAGGGGTCTTCGAGGGTGAGAATAGCCCCCTCCACCACCTCCACAAGCGTCCTATCTCTAAAGGGGAAAATAACTGAAGAGCCAACACCACAACATCAACCAAAAATAGACCTCCAACAACAACCTTGGAACCCCCAAACCATAGCTCCAACATGTAGAGGAAGAAGAGGCCCAACACCAACAAAGAAAAGAAAAACACTACAAGCTCGAAATCTCCACCACAACCAAAGTTTGTTAAATAAAAAAGGGGCAACAAAAGCACAAAAATGTAAGAGTAGAAGAGCACAACAATTAACACACAACACTGAGAGAGCCATAAAAGACCCAAATATCCAAGCACCTCCAAAACCCTGAGGTACACTAAAACCCCCTTTCCCAAGACCACATAGAAACATGACAAGGGAAGGGAAATACAAAAACCAAGGTGCAACAGAGCTTCAAAATAGATGGAACAGAAAAGCACATTTGAAGGAAAATGAAAGATTCTAAGGCACATAAATCATCTATACACGCCAAAGACAAGCAAGGACGTGTTGATGCAAAGAGGGAAAACCTCCAGAACCAACTGCAAGATAGCAGTAGAGGTAGGAGAGGAGAACCCACCAAGCATGAACAAAACCAAGTGAAACAAAGAGACCACTACCACAATGAAAGAAAATAGGGACCTCACCTCAAGAACCAAAATCAAAACCACACCCAGGTCACCCTCCAAGTGCACAAATGAGCCCGCACTCAAACTTTGGTAACTAGAACAAAGCATAGAACCAACACAGCAAGAAGCCCAATAGCACCCAGCAACAACAAGGTCCAAAGCACCAAATAAGAAGACTTCCATAGAGCTTGAACCAACCATGAATAGTCATAAAACTTGATAGGCACTGACCAAATACCACCTAACAATGATGGCAACAAGGTAGAGAAATGAGTTCCCACATAGCCATCTGCAGAGCCAGAAAGCTTCCTCACAAAACTAGGAAACTACCATGAGAAGCCTGTAGAGAAAAACTCTCCCCCCAAGGAGGCAATGATAAAAATCCAAAACTCCATCATTAGAGCTTTACAAACCAGGAGTCCTTCAACACAACAAGCGACCCATAGACACAAGGTCCACTCAGCACCAACCCCTCACCAAGATAGGGAGAAACTGCATAAAATAATGCACCCCCAACAACACCAAGGTCGACCCCAAATGCAAGAAGAGAAGAAAAGAACACCTTATTCTAGCAGGTTGTACCCATAGGAACCCGACCAAGCCACACAACAATCGAATCCTCATCATCATCAATAGATTCCTTGTCTCCATTCACCAAGGAATTCAAATTTCTTCGCCCATTTTCCTTCCCACTCGCTCACCCACTCCTATCCATTTTGTTACTTTTATCTCCTTGTCACACCTCTAGATGTTACTATCATATATATTATAAATAAATCTATCTAAGAGATGTTGTGATTTACCAATTAATATTTTTTAGGTACATAATTCTATTGCATTAAACATTCACTTTGCATTGTGTTTTAGATTTTTTTATTAGAACCGAACTTGGACATTTGGATTAACCCTCACCTTCATATTATTTTGGTTGTTCATTTTCCATGTTAAGCTTTCTTCTTGCATATTTCTAGGTACTAACGTAGCATTAAATTAGTATTATCTTAGATCATTTTAAGGTTGGATTAGTTATTTATAAGCTAAGAACAGTTCATCAACAACTATTTAAATAAAAGAAATAAACTTTCATAAACTTTCTAACCAAATCTAAGTGATTCAACTTAATTGATTAAAATATTGGGTTCTCATTGTGGAGACCTCAATTCTAATCCCCACAGGGACATCTAATGTGGAATTCTAAGTTGTGGCCCTTGGTCTTTCATAGTTGGCTACTAATGTGAATTTAGTTTCTAAATAAAGTAGATTTCTTAAGTAGTGTCTCTTGGTCTTCCATAGATGATTTACAGTATGTTTCTCATAGAGGGCTTGTTATTAATATTTATTAAGTGCTTGCAAGAGCTTGTATTGGTCTCATATTAATGATTGTGTGAATAGAATATTTATAAATGATATACACTATTCAAAAATCTAATCAATTAATTTAATTCGAATTATGTAAATGAGATAAAAACTATGCACAATTTAGAGGACAAAGGATTTAACCTAGAGAAACCTACATGTGGGAGAAAATCCAACAAAATTGCTAGGACTATGGGACTGTGTTGTACACCTTGTAATCTTTAGGCCTAGTCTAATTAATTAATATTTATCTACTATTGTAAATCATGTGCCCACGAGGAAAAGGGTGTCTCACAAGGGTGGGAATCTTAAGATTCCATAGTTAGAACTCTATTCCATTGACCCTTTTTCATGTTGCAAAGTGAAATGACCACTTTTCATTAATGGATATTTTGAAATAACCTCAATGATTTTGAAACTTCCACCTTTCACTAGGGAGTGGTTTGAAAACCCACCATTTTCTAACTTTTTTTCTTCTAAGATTGCATATTTTTTTAAAATACATAATATTTTAGAGGAATTCAAAAATATAATAATATCTAATTTTGTTGTTATTAAAGATCCATTTTTGAACCTTAAATACAAGTGTCCTCTAAGCCATGATCACTTTGCAATGGAGTCTAAAATAATACTAGGGTCACAAATTGGTCCTTCTCACCTCTTTAAGATAACAATATGAATCTCTTGCCACCTTTTTCCTCTATTAATGGATAGTTTTTATGTCAAAAATGCAAGTGATTCTAAGCATAATTTCATACACATATAAAGGAAAAATATCTACAATTACTTCTTCAATAATTTTGAGTTAACAAAAATTAATTCTACATTGTGTACTCATAAGCAACTTAGCACCTTATTTGATCCAACCCAAAGTGTAAGGCTTGGAGTGTTGATAAGTTTCTAATCCTTTTTTTAAGTAATGATATATTACCAAAATAAAATAAAGAATAGGTTACAATACATTTCAATCATAATTAAAGAAAATATTTGAAAAAAATCCACATGATTATTTCCAAGATAAAAGATAAGGTGAAGGGATGGAACAAGTTTAATTTTGGGGATGTTTTGGTAAAAAATGAGTTGGTTGCAAAACTCATTGATATCCAAATCCAAATAGTCAATGGAGACCTTTCTGCGGATTCTCATCTTGTTGAAGAATCCTTAAGGATGGAGTGGAAAGAAATCCTAAGAAGAAAAGAAATTATGTGGAAACAAAAATCAGGATCCAATGGTTGAATGAGGGAGACAGTAACTTGGCTTTCTTCCATAGGTCTACTATAATACATAGAAAAAGGAATACCATCTCATCCCTCATGGATGATCATGGTGAACATGTCATAGATGATATCCAAATTGGGAAAATGGCCTTTGACTATTGTCATTGGGCCCACTCTAACCAATCCCTCCCTTGTGACCCTACACTGGAAGAACATCTGTTAAACTTCCTGCCAACTACTTTGTCTTTGGAAGATAATACCCACCTCATGGCTCCTATCTGCTAAAGAATTTAGGCTTGCTACCTTCTCTATGGGATCTTATAAGCCCCTCGGTCTATATGTGTTCCCTCTGGCCTTCTTCCAAGAATTTTGGAACATTGTTGGCCTTGATATCATCAAGGTGGAAAAATATTTCTTTTGTACTGGTAAAATCCTTAAAAAACTCAACTCCTACATTGCTCGTATTTTGAAATTTCATGATCTTATAGGTCTTATTGATTTTAGACCTATTAGCTTATGCAATACAGTCTATAATATATTTTCCAAAGTTTTGGTGAATAGGATTAAACCCCTATTAGGAAAATTGATCAATGTTAATTAAAAAGGTTTTGGCCTTGGGCACCAAATTCTTGATGTGGCTATTTCAACCCATGAAATATTGCATTCGATGGAAAGTCCAGCCTTCTCCCAAGTATGACTTTTAAACTTGACATTTCAAAAGTGTATGACAAGGTTGATTGGGACTTCATGTTTAAAGTCTTAAAGAAATTGGGATTCCATGAGCGTTGAATTAGCTTTATAAGAGAATGTGTAACCACTATCAAGTAACTAGTCCCAGTAAATATAATTCCTAGGGGATTGTTTGGTGTTGAGCGACATATTTGACAAAGGGACCCCCTTTCTCCTTACCTGTTTATCTTGGTGGAAAAGGTTTTGGGAAGGAACATACTAAATCTTATTAAGAATGGTGGCCTTATAGGTGTTAAAGTTGCTTCAACTCTCCCTCCTTCAACTCTGCAACAATTTGTGGATGATACCATCCTCTTTGGTGCTGCTTTAGTGGTTAAGGCTAGGTGTTGGAAAAAGTGTCTTTCTAACTATACTAAGGCCTCAGGACAATGTATTCATTATGATAAAAGAAAGATCTACTTCTTCAACACCAATGTTGGTCTAAGGAGGAAAATTCAGGACATCTTAGGTTGTCAAAGTGTTGAACTCCTTGTAATTTATTTGGGGCTCCCCCTCACTGTTAAACAAGTCCCCCCTTCTGTAATTCTATATTGGAATGCATACAAAAAAACTTGTGGGCTGCAAAGGAAAATTGTTGAGCAATGCTAAAATGCTACAACTCCTTATTGGCTCTCTTCAGGGAATTCCGGTTTACTTCCTATCTCTCTTAAAAATCCCAGGCTACCTATATTGTTGAGATTTTGAAAAAATGCAAAGGAATTTCATGTGATCAGGCACAAAGGAAAGGGAAATATTGGCTTTAGTTAGTTGGGATAAAGTCTGCCTCCCCAAAAAGTAGGGAGGTCTAGGTATTAGGAAAATCCTCCACCTAAATAAAGCTCCAATGTCTAAAATTGGTTAGGACCTAATCCTAAACAACAAATATTTGTGTACTATTATGAGTGCTAAGTACCTCAATCATATAAGGTTTCACAATGTGCTCTTTGAACCTGTCTTCCCAGGGGGCTCCCAAATTTGGAACAACATCCTCAAAACCCATAGTATGATCTCTTCTGGCCTTAAGTGGAAGTTTGGGAATGGTCATCTCATTCATTTTTGGGAAGACTATTGGTTGTCCGACTAGCCCCTCAGTTCCCACCCTATTAAACACACAGAATACTGAGAGGGGGGTGAATCAATATTCTATTAAACCATCCAATTACTAACTATCCAATTTCCAAAGCATACTAAACAATTATAAGGAATGAAAGCATGAGCAACACATGAACACCAAAATTTTTAAGTGGAAAACCCAAGAAGGGAAAAAATATGGTGAGGATTAACTCACAATATGTTATAACCAGTTATAGGATATTACATAAAAGCTCACTGCCAATAGGACTCACTATCCAAGTGAACTCACTATTCACAGAGAAAAGAAAGATAGAGAGAGGTGGCTTCACAACCAAAATTCAAACTGAGAAAAGTACATCTAACTTATGTTGGATTCAGTTCCTTTGAAGCTCATTACACACTCTAATCAATTCAAATTACAAGTCTTTTCCCTGCTTTGTATTTGCACACCTTTTCTCAACACTCACAACTTATTTACACTATTCTGCAATATTTCGCATTACAACTTGCATTAGGATCATGTACACATCTAAATCTTCTTTTTCATAAACTCAAATCGACCTTATATATGTACCAAACTCTATTGCAAGCATCAATTAGGTCATCCTAATTAGATATAGCCTCAAATTATACAAAATGCACCTTGTCAACACCCAATTCAAACCAAAATCTCCTTCATGCCCAAAACACAAGAAATATAGGTCAACATGGACCTATAACAACTCCCTTTTCCATTCACAACACATATTTAATCTCCATAACTCTGTGCATACCTCAAGTTGGCCAAGCATAAAACCAAAAAGTAAAATATTGATCATTACCATAGGATATGTGGACCACAAAAGGTCACGCCAACTGGAAAATACAATGTACTTACCCCAAAAGCACTCTCCGAAAACTACAATGTCTAACTCAAATCTATGAAGGAATGCGAACCAATTAGGTAGTAGCTAGTACATAGAAAATTGTGTAAATCATATCTATCAAACTTTTGTTACTCGCAACTTTTGAACCACTTATCCAAAACAACTGAAATTCTGAAATAAGATGCTAGTGATATCCATGAACAACATGTTAGAACTGTAAAAGTAGATTTGGCAGGGCAAACAAATGTGAACCAAATTAATGGAGGGCATTGTGTGCTGAAACTGTTGATGTAGACACTTAGCCAAAAAAACTTTGCAAAATGACTTTTCTATAAACATTCATCATATTGATTGACATCCATCATGTAGTGTTGACATCAATGACAACTCATTAATGAAAACCTTCTTCATTCTTTCAACAATCTCCCCCTTTGTCATTGATGGCAACATGTGCCAAAACAAAACATTTCTTCACAAGTATCTCTCCCCATTTGACATCAAGGGAAAAGGGTGCTCCCCTCAAGACATATGTACAAACTAAACTATCTCCCCCTTAGGAAGCTAACCAAAAACTCTTAATACATCTACATATGTACAAAAAATCTGAAAAACATGAAAAACTGAAAGATATATAGAAATAGAAATGGTCAACCCGAAGATGTTGACCCCTAAAAGCTTCTAAAGAATATTTTTCCAAGAAAATTTTCCTTCTTCCTAGCTCTTCTTCGCTATTGCAAGCACTTTGTGTAGAGACTTAAGCTCTATCAATGTTTCCTCTCCTTCTTCTATAGTACCGGGTGTAAGATTTATCTTTGAAACTCTGTTGAAACTAGTAAGGGCACTTGAGAATGGTTTGTGCTCTATTTTTACTAAGTCCCTTAGCTTTGCAAGCTTCTTGATAATCTCTTTCTTATGGCTCTGTAAAGTGAAGAATCTTTAATGCAAGTCCATTATACCAGTCCAGGTCTTATCATCTATGTTCAGTGCTAGATCATAAACTTTTGATGCATTGGCCATCTAGGACTCAATCAAGTCCATTTCATCTTGTATCCCTTGTGTGGCATCCATCCACTTCATGCAATACAAAAACAATTTTTTTGCACCATCCTCATAGGCTTGTACTTCCTTCAAGCATTCTTCAACTTTTGTATGTGTAGATGCACATTTTTCTGTGATATCCATTAGCTTCTTCTCTTTAATCCTTGACTCGGCCTCTATTTTTTCTTTTCTTTTCAATCCGGAAGCATATTCCTTAAAGGAATTAAACAGAAATTTAAGATTTTCCACTGTAGGAAAAGATGTATCAACATTAGTTCCTAGAATGATCTCCCATAATGCATTTACGGACTCATCTATTAATTCATTGCTCTTCTAATATGTTTGAATGATTAATTTTCTTGCAAATGCACTAAACACATCACGTAGTTGTAATTTGTGTATAGGAGGTATCTTGTCTAAATCAACACTGCCCTATTGCATGGGCAACTACACTAATTGAGAAGAAAAAACTAGTTGAAACTTTAACTGTCTAGACAGAAAACCTTCTAAAAGATTACCAGAGGAGGATTCATCAGAGGGCTTAGGTAAATCCTAATACTTCTCTACTTCTTCATTCTTTCCAGTATCAGACTTTTCTTCTTCTACTACTTTTTCTTCTTTACCGGAGATTTTATCTTTATCTTTGTCTTCATTTCCTTCATCCTTGTCCTTCTTTCCTTGCTCATTATCTTCATTTTAATCTTCTTCTCCTTCCTTCTCATCATCATTCTCTCTTGCTTGATTCTCTTCATCCTCATGCCTTTGCTCGCTGATTGTATCATGCTTCTCACCTTCACCGGTGTTCTGTTATGTATCTACCGAAGGAACAAATGTATGTGGGTGGCCTTGATCTATAGTCACCTAAGTTACCGGAGGAATAGAAGTGTCATCCTTTTTGGTTTCCTCTCCAATATTAGAAACATCCTCATCAACAGCAATTTCTTGCATTGGTTCATCTGTATCCAAAGGAATATTGTCCAAATTTTCTTTGGTATTAGTAGCACCTATGTTTCCATCTATCGAATCTTGTCCCTTGCTAGTAGAGACAATGGGAATCATCTCATACTTCTATGTAATATCAATAACCTTTTCTTCTATTTCCTTATGGATTCTATAAAATTGATCCTAATCTCTTCCCATTAAGAGTGTGACTCTTCTTTTTGTTCAGAATTCTTCACTAAGTACTTGGGCTAGTGTGGCCTTGTCAACATCAGATAAAGAAAATCCAATTTTCTCCACAGCATCTGATCTGAGCTTCTCTTCCCTTTCATTTTCTTCTTTTCTTCTCTCCAATAGGAGTTTCCACACAACATCAAGTACTTTTTTCCTAATGTTCTCCATATCTTCCTCCATTGTGACAATGAATTTGATAATATCTTCTATTATTGTGGCTCTATTTTTCCCATTTTATTTTTCGTATAATGTAGTAGTTTCTTCCAACATCTCATGATGCAACATACCTTTGAATAATGAGTCCAACTTCATTAGACTAGGCAGTCTTTCCAAAGATGTCTTCTTTTTCTTCTCTAGTTCTACAGTATCCAATTTCTTTTTATTCATTTCCTTCACTTGCTTATGTAAATGTACTTGAAAGGCTTCCTTTTCCTTCTCAACTTCTTCTTCATCAGAAGTGTCAAAAATTTCCATTCTTTGTTTCTTTGAAATAGTGCCACTTCTTTTGATAATCAACAGGGAACCTTCATCTTCTTCAGATTGTACACTCAAGTCCTTTCCTCTCCTAGCTTTCTCTTTGATTTTTTTGATGTAGCAACAATAAAGATTGTTGGAGTAGTCTTCTTTTTCTTTACAGGCCTTGTGGCCTCCTCTTGAAGTTCTTTTATTGTCAGAGCATTGGTCTCCATTCTCTTTGTTCTACTGGAGGTAGAAACTGATCTAAAGGGTTGTTGAATACTAGTGGAAGCAGTTCTTCCAGATCTTCTAGGTTTGATGGTCCCACTTGTTGTGCTTGTTTCTTCCTCTGCTTTTTCTTTTAACTTTTGTATTTGTCCATCTGTGAATCCTTTTTCCTTGAAATAATTATGTACCATTTTATTCACATTCCTTTTTATCTTAGGCTTTTTCAAATCCACTGTCAAGGATTTCTCCTCATATGTTCCATGTCCTTAGGACTATTTAATAATATACCAACATAACCATCCGCTTCATTTTCAATAATCTCATATCCAAGTAGGTGAATCCAAATAGTTTTGGATTCCATAGCTTCAATGATGCATTCATCAATTTTGACCAGAAATGTGATATCATCTCAATATTTTTCCACCACAGATTTAGAGATCCTTTCCCATTCATGCATTCTCTTATGAAATACTATGAATAAAGCAATAAGTTCCTCATCTTGAGCTTTCGTATCACCAATCTTGTGTAGATGTTCAAATATTTGATGGGATATAGACTTGTTTCTACTCCATGTAATATTGCTTCTTCCTAGAAGCTCCCTCAGAAAATAGAATAGTAAACAAACTACCAAAGAACCAAATTTAAAGGGGTATTTCTTATCCTTAGTTTTCTTCATATTAGAAAAAATTTGTTGTCAAAGCAACTTACACAAATCATAATCTTTTCCTTTTTCTACCATTTCATGGGCTACATGAATTGTTGTGGCAGACGCAAAATTCTCTCTATTTGCGTAGTATATTTTGTAACCAATGACCATAGTTGCATACCTTACTACAAGATTTTGTATAGTGTTTACAGTGAGATCCCTTTGATCAAATGTGGCTCTTGTCAGTTCCATTACATCCTTGTTCTTTATATATTTCAACACAGGTGCAGGTTCGATGTCACAAATTCTAGTAATCTCTCCTATGACTTCCTTAGTTATCAATCCAGGCATATAAGTCCAGAAGAATTTGTCATGCACTCTACTTAATGCTATTCTCACATACCTAAGTTCATCTTCATAGACAAATCATGGGAACAATTGCCAGACATCCAATTTCTTCTTCACTAGGTTTTCATATTCAGGTTTAATGTTGAAATTATCTCTAGTCAGTTAGCTTGTCCACAGGTCTGTAAGTTTTGTATGATTGTATTCTTCCATCTTTTTGTGGATGTATTCCCTAGTGTCCTCAGTAGCCAAAACACTATATGGAATACTCAAAAATACACCACGTAGGTCATTCTCAAACACTTTCATGGGATATTTCTTAAATTTCGGTTGGGTTTTCTCTCTCACACTCACTACTATAGGTGTTTCCATCTCTAGTCAATTCAAATGCTTCAAAATACAAATTATATTTCAGCTCTAGACAATGGTAAATACCTTTTTCCTACTCAACCAGAAATAGGGTTTAGATGCACTGCTTCTCAAATCGCCTTCGGACTCTTGAATTCACTTCAACTCGCACTAATCGCTCCAAATGCATAAAAGTGAATGAAATCAACAAAGGATACATATATAATCCTTTCAATTTTTCTCTAAATTCATATTTAATACACCAAACAGTAAAGCCGGTAAAACCTTATCTGTGCAACAATAAACCTTAAATCGCTCTGCAAATCTTTGCATTTGCATATTTTCTTTTGGAGTCTTCGCCAAAAGCTCCATACTATCCATCTCCATCTCATAGCTTCATGCCAAGCCATGGATTTTTTGTTATTGATCCCGTTAAGCCAATGCCTAGGTTCAATTCCTAGAGGAATCATCTACACCAAAGGGTGGCACAAATTCATTTGTAGTCTCTGATTCTTCCTTGTTCTCAAGCTTTTCTTTCTTTCTCCAAATATTTTCTATTTCCTTTTTTACTTCAGTCAGATTGATCTTTTTAACTAGTTCATTTCTCTTTACCAAATTGTCCTTCCTTGAATTTTTGTTTCTGCAAAATCTAACAATGTGTCCAGGTCTATTGTAATTGTTGTATATGATATTTCTTTCACTCATTCTAGATCTACATTGATTTGCTTTATGTCCAAATCCATAGCAAGTATAGCAGTAACCATTGAAAGATTGAATCATTCTTCCACTGTTGTATGCATTCATCATTTGACTTCTACAATCATTTGCTCTATGTCCAAATTTTTTGCATGTAAAGCATTGACCAGTAAAGGATGGATCACTATGATTCATTTTGCTTCTACATTCCATTGCTCTATGTCCAAGTTTATTGCAAAAATAACAAATACCATTGAAAGATGGGTACCTTTCACCATTTGGTTGTCTGATGGGGGGTCTTCTAGCATTGTTTCTTTGATTCTATAGCTTTCCTTTGTTGTTCTTGTATTTAGTCTTCTCTACATTAGGTATCTAATCTACTTTTGAGTTTCCTCCTTTTTCAAGTCCTAAACCACCTTTATCTTTGGATGCTTTCTGACCTGCAATTAACTCATAAAGCATTGTGGAGATTGTCTTGAATTTGTCCTCATGTATGCTTTCTTTCTCTAGATATGATTTTAGATTTACCACTTCTCGTTCAAGCTTTGTACATTCATCAATATTGATTTTTACAATTGCATTCAAACATTCCTCAATTATCCTTTTTTCTTCCACTTGCACTTTCAATTCGATGATGTTCTCATTTTCTTTTTTCAATTGTTCATTGACCTCCTTATGTCTTTCTCTGAACTTCTTGATTTTCTCTCTCAATTTTATGATGCAGTCATTTTCTTCTTTGATATTTTCTTTCAAACCTTGTTTTCAACTTCAATTTTGTCAAGGTCTACAAGGGAAACTTTAAGTTCTCCATCTTTGTCAAGCATGCAATCTTCTTCTGTGTATCCAATGGTAGAAATCACTTCTGGAGCCATGTGTTCAAATTCCAAGATCTTCCCAAAGCAGTTAAACTTCTTCTAAGGAACCATGCTCTAATACCAATTGTTGAACACATGGAATACTGAGAGGGGGGTGAATCAGTATTCTATTAAATCATCCAATTACTAACCATCCAATTTCCAAAGCATACTTGACAATTATAAGGAATGAAAGCATCAACAACCCATAACACACACAACACATGAACACCGGAATTTTTATGTGGAAAACCCAAGAAGGGAAAAACCATAGTGAGGATTAACTTACAATATGTTATAAACAAATATAAGATAAAAAAATAAAGGCTCACTGCCAATAGGACTCACAGTCCAAGTGAACTCACAGTTCACAGAAAAACAAAGATAGAGAGAGGTGGCTTCACAGCTAGAATTTGAATAGAGAAAAGTACATCTAACATATGTTGGATTCAATTCCCTTTGAAGCTCATTACACACTCTGATCAACTCATATTACAAGTCTTTGCTCTGCTCTGTATTCGCACACCTTTTCTCAACACTCACAATTTATTTGTGTTATTCTACAAGATTTCACATTACAACTTACATTAGGATCATGTACACATCTAAATGATCTTCATTTTCATAAACTCAAATTGACCTTATATATATACCAAACTCCATCACAAGCATCAATTAGGTCGGCCTAATTAGATGTAGCCTCAAATTATACAAAATGTGCTTTGTTGGTACCCAATTCAATCCAAAATTGCCTTTGCACCCAAAACACAAGCAATATAGGTCGGCATGGACCTATAACAACTCCCCTTTTCACTCACAACACATATTTAATCTTCATAACTCTTTGCATACCTTGAGTCGGCCAAGCATAAAACCAAAAAGTAAAATACTCCAATTGATCATCACCATAGGATATGTGGGCCAAAAAATGTCATGCGAACTGGAAAATACAATGTACTAACCCTAATAAGCACTCTCCCAAAACCGCAATGTCTAACTCAAATCCGTGGAGGAATGCAAACTAGTTAGGTAGTAGCTAGTACACAGAAAAGTGTAAACAATATCTATCGAACTTCTGCTACTTGCAACTTTTGAACCACTTATCCAAAACAACTAAAATTCTAAAATAAGAAGCTAGTGATATCCATGAACAACATGCTAAAACTGCAGAAGTAGATCTGATAGGGTGAACAAATACAAACCAAATTACCCGAGGGCACTGTGTGTTGAAACTGTCGGTGTAGACACTTAGCCAAAAAAGATTTGCAAAATGACTTTTCTGTAAACATTCATCATATCGATTGGAATCCATCATGTAGTGTTGACATCAATGACAGCTCATTAATGACAACCTTCTTCATTCTTTCAACACACCCTACTTTTAAGGACCTTCAAATTTTGGCTAAAGGCTCCTTTGGCCTATTGGTCTCTAACTACCTATTGAATGTCAATTCTTGGAAAAATATTTAGATGTGTTGCCAAGGCCAAAATCACCTCTTCCAAAGTGCTTCAGTGCTTCAACATGATCTTCAAAAGGTCAAGTTCCCTATCTTCCCTAGAGTGGATCGTTTCTTTTCTACCAAATTTCCTAAGGGAAACTTTTCTATCAAAATGGCTTACAATCTAATTTTAAAGGGTGAGAACTTTAATGCTGTTTAGGGAAAGTCTGGAACAAATGTATCTCCTTCCTAAAATCAATTGTTTCTAGTGGACGGCCATGCACAATAGAATATTAATGCAAGAAAACCTCATCAATTGTGGCTTCTAGTTACCAAACAGATGTATCCTATGCATAATGGATGAGGAAACAATCCCTCACATTCTCCTACATTACTCATTTTCTCATAAAATTTGGGAATTTCTATTGCAGAAGTTTCAAATCTGTTAGTCCATGAATAAAGTGTTGGTAGCCCTTATGGATAATTAGGTGATCCCCTTCCACCATCCCCTCATTAAATAATTATGGAAGAAAATCCCTCCACACCTTTGTTGGAGCCTCTGGAAGGAAAGAAATAATCATTTTTTTTGGGATATGCAAAAAATCCCATAAGAGGTCTTATTGGCTTTCTCTAAGCTCCTTGTAGGAAACATCTTAGTTTGCCACTAGTCTTGCTCAGATTCCCCCCCTCCCCCATGGAATCTAACATAGCTTCACAATGGGGCTTGTCTCAAACCTTCTACAATGTTGACATCACTAAGAAGATGGCCAACCTGAATACTAAATGGCTACCACCCCTGGTTGGATGGTGTAAGCTTAATTTTGACAGTACTGCCCATGGTAACCCAAGTATGGCTAGTGGGGGTGGAATGTTGATAACCCCGTTGGGGGTAGTTGTGGTAGGTTATGTTGGAGGCCTTGGTGCTTGCACTAATAACTAGGCAGAGGGTATGGCTCTTCTTTGGGGCATCAATATTGCACTATCTATTGGTATCAAAAACGTTCTCATTGAAGGGGGCTCAAAACTAATCATTGATGCAATTAAAGAATCAGCTCACCCTAGCTGGGCTTTGGAAGATATCATAAATGACCTCCAAAAACTCCTTATGAGCCTTGAAAATTTTGAGATTACACACACCTATAGGGAAGGAAACAAAGTTGTTAATGCTATGACAATCTTAGGAATGGACCAAGTTTCCTTAATGTGTTGGTGAAGCTTCTCTTGCTTCCCCAAACATATCAAAAAACTCCTTACCTCGAAGAGGCATTACCCCATTTTTGATAATGATGGTTAATGGTTTCAATGGTGGGGATGCTTAGAACCCTCTCCTCATGCTCAGCTTCTAGGTGATGGGGTATGGTTGGGTTGGCCCAATTCAAATTTGTATTTGTTATTTTTTAATTACGAGACTAATATGTTTCTCTACTGCCACCTGATGACTTGGATGTTGGCTCAAACATGGTGTTTTGGGTTGATATCTAGAAGGGTTTGGAGGGTGGCATCGTGGACCATTCTGCTATCTTGGCTTCCTCACATTTTTCTTGACAATGTATCATCTATTCAGACTATGGTTTTATAGTATAATTCAACCCTACATTGTAATAATGACTAGTATTTTTGGATTCCTGACAAAACTCTTTAGATCATAGTTCATCATCCCCATAATTATATGGGTTTGATTAATGATGTGAATGTGATATCTTGTGCAACGTTAACCCCTCTCATTTTACTTATTTGTATTTTTGGCTCTATGAGATACATTCGAATCTTATTTTGGATGGTGCCTAGTAATAATCATCATTACTATGGCATGCATCTCAATCCTTTAGTATCTTATGGGTGGTCATTTCACATTTGCTCGACTCTCTGGTTTTTCTCTGAGCTTTCAACACCGTTAGAGAAAGTTCATAAACTTCTATTGGTCTAGTGATATATCATGGGTGGTGATTGGGTTGGAATTGAACCCAGCTCTTGCAATTTAATTTTCCCAATCTTGGGATAACAAGAAAGTGAAAATTGGCAGAATTTCTTTCAATGTTGATGAAGAAGTTATCACCCAAGCTACTGGTGTGAATACCAAATGAAAGAAATGGAAGAAGCACAACAAAGTGGCTGATAATGAGAGCTTGTCTCTCTTTTTCAAAGGTGGTGAAAGTCCCATTAAACTGCATGGTGGGTTTGATAGAGAAAAGTTGTTGCCGCCATGGGAAAAGGTATGTCTAATTATATTGAAGTTTTTTACTTTAGAAGGGTGGTTTAAATGATGTTATCTTTATCATTTCCCCCTTCTCAACCACTTCTACCATAATTCCCTGTTAAGCTTTCCTTTTTACTGTTAACCTCCTTGGAAAATTCCATAAAGGAAGCTCTAGATTTAAACATGAAATGTTCAATAAAATCCCCCATCCCCCTCCACCAAGGGCTCATTTTGTGTCTTTACCATTTCCACCTCACTTTGTGCCCTCCCAAACAAATTAAGGTTGTTTAGATTGATGATCCCTCACCCTTTGACTCCCTCCCCCCTGGTGAGGACCATCTTAGCTACCCTAGGGAAATCTAAAGGAAAAAAAGAAACTCCCTTAGCATCTGGACGCTACCCAAGCCTCCCCCTACTGTGATCTTGTGTAAACCCCCCTCCTTGAATGACACTCCTCTTACCACCATTCCTCCTAGCCTCACTCAAGGTAAACCCACTCCCAAGACTCCCAATTATGGTAAAACATAGGTAGTTCAGCTTTGCGACCTCAAAAATAGCTCCCCTACTCAATGTTTGGGAAAATGGGGCTAGGTGGGGAAACAAAAAACTTCTCCTACCAAGAAATAGAAAAAATATTAGATCCATATCTTGATTGAGGAGGTTAATCTAGAAAGCAAAAAAATTCGAGGAACCTGAGGAGGAGGTGAAGGATGCCAGTGGTTCACAACTCATAAGATCAAACAAGCTTGCAGACCAACCAATTCCATGTGACAAGGAGGCGGTGGATGATGTTTTGGATCAAGGGGAGAGTTTTACTAGCGATGAGGAGGAGGATAAAGCTAATGTGAAAGCTCTAAGAACACCAATGACAACCACTCCAAGAACACTGGTAGCACTGAAACCACCCTAATAGACCTTCCTACTAAGGCCCATAATTGTTTCCAGTGTGCTTCTACGGTTGTAGAGATTTTTGAACTCAAGGGGAAGGTTTTGGAACTAGAGAAAAATATAGTGAGCATCTCTAAGTTCAATTCCAAAGTGATGTATAGATCGTCCACCACACTCTATGTGTTGTAGGAGGAGTTGAAGAAAGCAAGTGAAAAGGATGGGAGTCACAAGGAACTCTACAACTTCCTTACTGAAGATTGGGGCCAACTCTTTGGCTAGGCCTATTTTTTTTGTTTTTATGTTGGCACTGGTGCCTCCTTGCTCTGTTCTATTTTTTAAGTCTTTCTATAATGTTTGGACTATGAATTGTTAAAGTGTTGTTTATGGTTTGTTGGCCTAGTTTCTAGCCTTCAGGCTTTTTGTTTATAGGGTCAATACCTTGGTTTTTTTTGCTTTTAATATCAAAACCATATCTAATTGTTGCATTCAATGTAGGTGTCACATCCACAAGCACCAATAAGAGGAGAAACTATCAATTTGTTGTCATTTTTATTGAAAATATAGTCCTGAAACTGTTGGGATATGATGTTGTACACCATTACATAAAATGTTCTATTATAATGTTGTAATTAAATTATTATTTAGTTGTGATGCACCTAGCAAGCATAGTTAATTACACTATGTAATTATTTAGGGACCACTTGTATGTTGTATTGTAACATTGGATTGTTATTTAATGGGTGAGAGACATGGGATAATAATTTAATATTGGGGGAATATTAAATAAAGTGAGACTTAGTACCCAATATTAAATGAGGGGTCAGTGGTTTTGTATTCACATGGTTTTTTTATACATGTTTTTATCTTACCACTTGGTTGTATTTGTGTGACCTTGTATCTATAAAAGCAAGCACATGTTTAGTGGTTAAGGTTGGCTAGGTGAGTGGGTTGTAATTATTGAGTCTTTTCGAGGAGTGCATATGTGAAGCATGGCATGGGATGTGTGGATTCATGCTTGGACACATGGAGGATGCATTGGAGAGGCTTGATGCTTCAGAAGTATTCACGGTAACTCTTGTAAGTGCATGTATTGTTTATTTGTTAAATAATAGATGGAATATGGATGCTTTTGGAGGATAGGTTTTTCCCTCTTGATGGTTTTCCCAAGGTACATCTTGTGTTATCTTGTGGCTTGTCTATTTGATCTATGCATTATGGTTACTTGCATGCATTCTTTTCTCTCATGGGGTTATGTAGGAAATGGATTAAAAATGTGGGTATGATGCATTATTTCCTAACTTAAACACCACATCCCTAGGGATATCTAGGTTAATTACCTTATCAACATCTTCTACAAACCATTCAGAATTATGAATTTTAATACTCTCTTTGAAACTCTTTATATTACTTTCAAAAAATCATAGTTTTTCCTCACATCATGAGGCCAAGATTCAACAAAATTGATCTCATACTTATAGACTATAGAAAATCCTTCATCAATTGGCTTCATAAACTTATTCTTCAAAATGTTCATTTTAATAATTATAATCTATGAAACAATTTCAAGATATGAGAATCTTTTGGAAGACTCCAAAAGATGCCTCATTTTCCCTAGAAAATGTCATCATTTATCTTCTTTAATAAAATCCAAATAATATCATTAGAAAATGACAACAAAAAACTAAGTATTTTATTCAATCCACTCACAAACCCAAATAAAAACGTATGTCAAGAGAAGCTATCTCTAATATCCTAACCCAAAATATTTCCCAAAAATAGTTACCAAATACCCTTTGCATGGCTACACTCAAAGAAAATATTCTCACATGTTCCAAAAACATTATAAATATTACAATCAGTTATAGATAGGTCAGCTTTGGGTAGAGAATAACCAAAAACAAATTTTTTGATAAGAGGTAATCATCTAAACCAAGATTTTTAAGCTCAAAAAATTACTCCAAAAGGTATTAATGATATTTTTCCCATTTTATATCATCAATATTCAAACCCTATTTGGTCTTAACATGGGTGAGCACCTCTTTGGAGGAAACTAATAGCCCATACAATTTGATCATTAGTGTCATATAATGTAGAATTGTATGCCCACTAAAAGTTCTCAATAATCTCTGTTAAAATTCAATGTTACAAAATGATTTTATTTAAGCAGTGCTTTGTTCAATATGAAGAATGTTCTTCTTTGGGTATCAAGCAAAGAATATTTATTCTTAATACTATTTCACTTTGTAATATTCCCTTTAACAAAAATATCCCCAAAGACTTAAACACCTTTACCATTCCATACCTTGGCTGAACATTCTTATAATATACAAAGGGGTTTATTATTCCAAAAGAGGCCCCACCAAATTGACCTAAAGCTAAAGAATTTTCTCTCATCTCTTTCTAAGGTCTTATACCCCTTAACCAAACCTCTCAAAAAATCCCATGCCCTCCATAAATTGTAGAAAAAACTAGAACTAAATGGCTTCACAAGGAATTCATCAAATAAAATAAAATATGGGTGTAAACCTAACTAGATTTTTACTTTTTGGAACATTCATTTAAATAATGCTTATGACCAACACTTTCCAAGGTTCATTTCTGAAAAGATCCTAGAAAATCCACTTTGTAGCTAAGGCCACACCTTAGACATTCAAGTTATTTAGACCTAAACCACCTTCATTATTGCTCAAACAACACTAATCCCAATTCATAGCATGCCATTTTTTTACCTTTTTCATAAGACTAAAGATAATTCTATAATAATTGTTGAATCTTCTCAACATGGCAACTACCAAACAACCATGCAAATATATAATATATACTATAGGATGAAAGAATATTTTCACAAACTTGTATTCTACATGTGAGGGAAAATAAATAATTATGCAAATTCATACATTTCTTTTCAAACTTGTAAAACATTTAGTCCCACATATTTGTCAAATGGAGGTTTATAGATAAGGGAATCCCCAAGTATCTTACCAACTTGGAAAGCCTTCCCCACTACAAATTATATTTTATAAACCATATTTTCCAACCAAATCAAGATAGATATGATTTTAGCTTGTGAACAATAGTAAAAAAGTGTATCAATCACAACACCCTCAACTTGAGTATAATAAAAAATTCTTATTAATCCAATGAACTAAATTAACTTGAAGTGGATAAAATTCACCCTTGAAGTACGTTCAACTTCCTTACTTTCTATATAATTTTCAATGAAGAGAATAGCAATCTTCTTATCCCTTTTACCTTTCCATTAAGGATTTGTCTAGATGTAGCTTCCAATAAGATGAATCAATATGACCATATTTATTACAATGGTCATAATGTGCATATTTTTTCTTAGTACTTATATAATTTAACTTATTTTTCTTGGCATTATCTCCATTTATCCTTGGACAGGATGGAGTATAATCTACTTCAAGATAGTGATCATGGGGAGATGCCTTTTTAATGTTCACCTATTTGGATAGCTTCAATATTAGATGGTGCAGTATGATGTTAGTTGCTCCTCAGTGCTCAATGGTTTTCTCTAACCCCTTTAATCCGGTGAGGATTTTGGTTGGCTCAATATTGCTAATATGGAGTGGATGGTATGTTGCAATCTAGCTGTTGTAGGCCAATTGTTGCCTCGTTGATTCAAGTATTCTTCAATTCTGCTTTGGGTTTTCATTCCCTATTAAAACCAAATTGTTGAAGGGTTCAAGGTCTTGTTTAGAACTTGGTTGTAAAGGGTTCAAGGTCCCTTCAAAACCTTGTTAGCAACTTTGGTGTTGCTATTGTTGGGCTCCTAATGGTCTGTGGTTTATCTTTGTAGCGGCTTGTTTTGCTTGGACAAGGTTTCGGGTCCCTTCAAAACCTGTATGTAATGGGTTTTGGGTCCCATCAAAACCTATTTTTCCCATAACAAAAAGCATGGACCTTTAAAGATGAATATTGAGGACTCAAATGTAATTTATCAAAAGATACTCATCTTGTACACATTTCTTCCTTGGATGGCCCTTCTATGAAATTCACTATTGTAATCTTGCACACTTTATCCTCATTTCTATTTCAAAAATTGTCATTCCATTCATTTTTCCTCTCTATGGAAAATAGGATATAAAAAAATTCTTAATCAAATTCTTAAATTGATCCATTGAAATAACTAGATATTATTTTTCAATTTCATAGAGTAAAAGAGAATTTCAAACTAATTTAAAGTATGATTTTCTAATCTCAACCTATCTAACAAATAAGTTTTTTGAAGGTAAGAGTGCATGATAAGTATATTTCCAAATGTACCAACCAATGGTCAAGATTCTTTATTTCCACATCTCCTTTGAATGGCAAAATATCAATCTCAACCTCTACTTTAAATAGGGTTAATTTGAAAGACTCGTCTCACCATATGAAGACTCTTCTTCTTTATTAGGGTGGGATTTCCACTTTCCCTTAATAACTTCTAAAGATAATATGTTTTCCACGAGAGAATCCATTAGGATATTCATAATCTCCATTGAATAAGATACGTTTGCAATGTAATCTTCCATCTTAGAGAATCTTAATTTTTCATCTAAGAACTCTTACATAACTTCCTTGCTTCCTAGTTCTCTTTTCCGCCTCTAATATTTAATATCTCTTTGCAAAGGTAATATATCTCCTCCATTTGATCTTGTGTGGGAATGAACTATAAAATCCACTCACAACAACTTCTGAAAAGGAAAGTAACCACTCTAATACCACTTGATATGTAAACCAAGATGGACATTCCTCATCAATAATTTGATTAAATGAAATAAATGAAGTGTTATAAACTTTCTAATAAACTAACTCAACTTATAATGCACAAATGAGAGAAAACAACACACACAATTAAGAAAACAAGGGATTTATCATAAATAAACTCATGTGTGATAAAATTCCAACAAAACTTGAGCTAAAACTCTTTTCAAATTTACAACTTCTATAGTATTATAATCCTATACCACTTGGGCACACAACTAGCTAAGTCTTGGTGAATTCAATCCCTAAAAACCCTAAAAAAACTCTCTAACAAATCTAATCACCTTACAAATACAAATTATTCACTCGTAATTATGATCTCATATGGATTTCATTAATTCCCTTCATGACCTACTTCAAATTCCCTCCCAATGATGTTTATTTTCATTGACAATAGCATATTTGTACTTTAGAAGTGTACACACAAATTCAAAAGGTTGAAAAAAGAAAAAAAAATTGGAATGCAATTGAATGTTTCTTGTCACAAAGAAAACTATTTCTTTTAGTAGAGGTAGCTTTAAAACTGCCTTAACATTTTTAAAATTGCCACTTTCTAGTAATTTTTTCATCCTCCAACTTTTGGAAGTCATAAATTTTGCATATGCACTTAAAATGAAGTGACATTTTTTAAATTAAATATTCTTTTGAGATGATAAAATATGAAGGAATATCAAATTTTGATACCTCAAAGACTTATTTTCAAAAATGAAAAAAATATCTTTAGGGTTGCAATGATCACTTTACAATGGAATACAAAACAATACTAGCTCCATTTACAAATCAATTAGTTCATTTTTATTTTAGATTAGGCTATCTCTTGATTGAGCTTAAACATATTTTAATATAGAATCAATCCTCCATAAATTAGTATTGTACAATCAACAAATTATTAATCTATTCATATTAAGTGGTTCCTTAACTTAAATAATCACATGTGAATTAGCTATCTTTTTTTTATATTGCTATTTATTTACAAATATTCTACTCATATGAGCATCAACATGAGACCAATACAAGCTCTTGTGAGCACAACCATGAGACTAATATTAACTCCTTTTGAGAAACCACACTATCTATAATAATTGAACCTATAAAAATAATCCATGTGGAGGAGAAAAGTGCACCCCTTATAGTTTTTTTCACTCATTTTATGTCTTTGCATGGATGATTTTAATGCATGATTGTAACACCTCAGTTCTAAATTGTTTAAATATTCAATAGTTTATCTTGTAACAATTCTAATTTGACAAGAACACTTTTTAATTGAGGTACTTGGATTTTAGGTAATATTATGCAATTATTAGGAATTATCATTAGTGTATCTACTTCTACCTTTATGAAAACTAGATGTTACTCTTATTTGAAATTTATCTTCTAATCCATATGTATGTAGATGTTGCACATGATGGTGATTCTAAATGTATATGGTGTCAACTAATATATAAATTGTTCAAAACCTCTTGTTTTGTCTAAGGTTCGTCCTTAGAAAAGAAAAGCATCATAGTGGAGGACATTGTCACACCAACATATCAACAAAGACGTAGACTAAACCTATGTGAAAATATATTTTTTTAATGCATATTCATCATATTTATTTACATTCTCAATCACAAGGCCACATCTAGTCACATTTAAGGTATTTGTAATTTGGAGCCACATCCCATGCATGAGAATGGATGGATAGTCTAATGGAATGATGTCATCACTTGTAATTCCTAGTTTCTCTACATCTATGGGCATCAATTACCCTATTTCCATCACCAGTTGTATGAGGCTAGCACCTCAAAGCTTCACCAAGCCACCACCACATTGGAAGCACAACCTTTCAATTTGGTCACTCAAATTAGAGTAGCTTAGTTCTGCCACAAAAATTAGGCTGCAAATGTTCACACTACATGTGGAGCTTAAATCAAAGCTTGACTTCAATGGCTTAATATTGGAGACAAGTTCTTAAAAGAATTATCCTAGGATATGTGATCTTCTCACACATCCCAAACCATTAATCAAATTATGGAAGGGCAATAGGTCCTTAATGAGCTTCCTAACATTCTTCAAGCCTTTGTTTGACACTAAGAGCAACTTTTCGTTGATCAAGAGTACACTTTGGCTAGGGTTGCTACTTTGAAGTAGTGCCTAATTGTGGTTACCTGCCAAACTTCTAATTTGTAATACATTCTTTGTGATTAGATTATCATCAGAAATATTTATAGGAGATTATTTTTGCAATGTCTAATGACAAAGCTCCTAGTTTGGATGGATTTTCTCATGAATTCTACAAAGGCTTTTAGGATAGTCTTGAGGCCTTTCATTCTAAATCCATAGGAAATTTAATAAATAAAGAGGATATAAATTTCATACCTAAAGATAAAGACCCTGAAGAAATCTATAATTGGTGGCTTATCATTTTGTTGAATGTTTGATACAAGATTATTGTCAAACCTCTAACTCTTAAGATTTGGCCCTCTTCTTCCTCACCTTATTGGTCTTAAACAAATTGGGCTTATCAAATCTAGATTTATCTTAGATAATATTATTGTTGTTTAGGAAGGAATAGAATGGGCTCACCACTCTCAAATATTTGCTATTTTTATCAAAACTGATTTTTCTAAGACTTATGGTTGTATCAAGTGGTGTTTTATTATTGTCATTCTTCAAGCACTTGGTTTTGGTCCTTAATTTATTCCATTTGTGCAAAAGTTGTTTATTGATGCCTCAACCTACATTACCATTAGTGGTTAGCAATAACATCCATTTGGAAGTTTTTGGTCCATCCATCAAGGTTGTCATTTTTCTCCAAATCTTTATGTGCTTATAAAATAAAAGTCTTTGGCTATTTATCAGCTCAAGTGGCTTCTCAAACCCTGGTCGAGGGGATTGCCCTTCCCAATTCTCCCAACTAGTTAGTCGATGGTCATTTTTCCAATTATTCATTCCTCACTTATATTGAAAATGAATCCAATCTTAAATAGGTTATTCAAATTCTTGATACTTTTTTCTACACCTCTAGCTCAAGTATCCAATGGAAAAAGACCCAATGCTATAGACAATCTTTAATTCCCAAACCAAGTTGGTTAGATAATTTTAGCTAGAAATAGATTGTTCATGGGGATATTTTTTTTTTCTAGGCGTTTCCTTTGCTTCATAAGATTCTAGTGTTACCCTCTAACAATCAATTATTGCTAGGATTGAGAAAATTATGAATTATTAGATTGCCAAGCCTCTTTATTTGGTTGGAAAATTCTATATTTTTTTTAAAGAGTTGGTTGCCACTCATGTATACTATTTGGCGGCCTCCTATTCTTTCTTGTCAAGGCTACCCTCTATCCAAATTTCCATGGACTCATGGCTTAAAAATTTTCAAATGAGGCATTAGAACTCATCTAGATCTCATTCATTGAGTTACCAAGAATTTCCTTCTTGGCCAAAGATTAAAATAAAATGCAAATTATCTAACCAAGATCAAGAGACCTTTCAAACTATTATTGATTTCATTCCTCCTCAAATGATATAAAAATTTGAGGTTAGGTTATTCAAGCCTCAAGGTGGAATGACTATAAATGGTATCCTGATACACCATTTCATAATTATAAGCCCCACAACGGATCATATTTATGATGTTTTCCTCATCTTCCTATCATTGGCCAACTAAATCATTGCTAACATGTTCAATATTCTATGGGGACATGGGATCATAGATTACAAGCTATTTAATTGGCTATTATTGAGCCTATATTGGATCATTTTTTTGGTGTATTAGTTATCAAGGTCTTCCAATTGGTTCTCATTTAAGGCATTTGGGAGCTCCCCAGCTTTGTTGTTCATTTTATCGACAACTGGAGACTCTGAAACATCTTTTCTAGTTTTGCACCAAAGTGAAGGAAGCTTGGAATTGGATTCATGATTTTCCATGTCTTTTAGGCCTACTCATTTTTCATGGCATATGGTTTTGTTAAGAGGTTGGCCTTGTTTCCATTTCAAGTGCATACCTGTATTTGGCATGCATTTATGGGGGAGATGCTCTTCAATATTTGGAAAGATAGAAATTCTATTTTTTTTAAAGATATTTTGTTAATGTTCATTTCTATCTTTACACTAAAGTTATGATTTTCTCTAATGTTCTACAAATTCAAGCACAAAATAGCAAAGTTTCAATTGAGGTGGCCCATTTGTAGGATCTTTTGGACCACTAAGGCAATGATCCTTTCACTATTGTTTAATTTTTTCTCCTTCCTATTCCCCAACTTGAGGATGCTTGTGAAGTTGTAGCCAATTTGTAAAACAAGGCCATGGTTCCTTGTTTTGTGGCTCTTAGCTCCCAAGAAACAAAGACAATGCCAATCATGGTTGGTCCCAATCCACATAACTTCATTCTACCTCCTCACATGGGTGTGGTGCTCCTAGTTGGGTTGACATCGACAAGGTTTTGTGGCTAGAGTTGGCCATTTCTCCACTATGTGCTCAACAATCTCTTAAGGATACTCCTAAGGAAGAGGGTCCATTCACTGACTCAAACCTTATCGATGATAATCCTACCTCTAGTGATGTTTGGGGAAAACTTGATGATAAAGGCACCCTCCTACTAGAATTGCTTTAATTTCTTAGTATTTTTATGTTATGTTTGGACTTTGTCCCTATGACTTTCTATTTCGTGTTTGGACGTGGTCCTATCTAGACTTTGAGGATGTGTCTTTTACCAACCACTTTTTGTATGAATATTGTACTATTATCTATTAAACTAATTAAAAGTTAAAAAGACTTATTCATTAAAAAATATGAGATATCAAAATTATTTTATTTACTTAAAAAACATTACTTCAAACCTTTTTACGAATTTATTTTTATCTAAAGAAATACTTGTACTTACATTAGAGTTATTTTATTTACATTATTTACCTTTTTTTATTTGAAGGGCAATTTGTATTTACTTAAGAGTCAATTTACTTTACATTCTATTTATTGAAGAATTGTTTTATTTTATTTTAGAGCTATTGAAATCATTTTATTTTTATTTACCTAAAATATACTTAAGAGTTCATTTATTTTATTTTATTTGCTTAAGAGTTATTTTATAGTTTTAGATTTTCATATATATGTCAATTATGTTTTAGTTTTATTTATGTATATAGTCACAACATAATGTTTTGTTGATGTCACTCTAGAACACAATAGTTAAATTAGAATTTAAAATAAATATAAATGAATAATCATGAGAAGAAATTTAAACTTACTTGACTCGCACCACAAATATCTCATCTCTTGTGTGGTCAATAATTGTTCTACTAATCCATCTTCCCCTTTGTTGAATCCCTAGTTGAAGTGTTTCTCCAATATCATCTGTAGGTCTTGCATGTACCATTCTTAGCAAATAATGTCCAAGTTTAGTAGGTGTAGAAGATGCAACAACATGGAACATGGGTTGGATATCTTGTTGGTCCTTAGGAAAATCAAATGGAATTGCAACAACCCATTTGTTCATATGGAGTGTAGGAGACTCCAACAACTTTTTCCATTCAAATTTGGAAGACCCTATTAATTTGGAACCTTGTACTTTTCCCATCAAAGAACTTTTAGAACGTGAGCGAAGTTCTAAAGTCAATCCATTTGTATCAATTTCACACTCTATAATCCATGATTGCTTCCAATCTATTGTATTTGTTGCATTGCTCTTTTCAATGGTGTCCACTTTGAAATCTGCCCATTTTCTCAACAATTTAGCTCGGACAAAGAAATTTCGATCACTTTTTATAGGAATATGTCTTCCACCTAAAATTGATAGGCATACCTGGAATCAAAATTAATATCTTCAGTAAATAATAATTTATTTTTTTCAAACATTTGAATATATTAATGAATAGAGCAATTACTTATTATATTTTTCAATTATATATGTACAAATATATAATATAAAAAATTAATAAAAAAGATGTCTAATAATTATCCTCTTGTTAATGATGTATCACAGAATATAAGATCTAAAATGCTGATACTAATAATCTCTACATAATTTATATCTAGAAACATTATCAAACACTGGAAATATCATGTCTCTTATATTTTATATAATTAAAATTATAAATATATATATTATTAAAGATGTATAAAACATGAAAGATAGAATTATCTATTTAATATTGTATCTATAATTTTAACTTATCTAACTTTAAGAAAAAATGTAAATATCATAGATAAAATTGAGTGATAATACAACTAAAAATGAATAATATTACTAGATTCAACATGGCAATAATGAATTTATAAATATTGCAAGACCATATAAAGAGTATGGGGATGGTTTAGCTTGTTTTGTCAATTCATGGAACCTAGGAAATAAGAAAATGCATTAGGTCCAGTTGCTTTCAGTGTTTATAAGTGCCATGTGTAAGAAGAGCTAAATTATAGTATTATATTTTTCTTTGGTGATTGGAATATTTTTGTAATGGTGAAATTGGCATATGTATGTTATTTTTTATTTAATTTTGTGTTTATTTAGGTAGGTTATTTTTAATGTAATTATATAAATTGAAAAGTGATATTTTTTGTGTTAAGTTTGCATTATGATCTTATCCCTATCCATGTCTTATTTTACCAATTTCCTAGTGTTTCTTATTGACTACACCCTACCCTCTTCCCATTTGAATTTACTCCAATATATATGTCACCTACACATTGTTTGTTGCATTTTTTCACTTATCCCTATACATTCTCCCTACCTCAAGATTTGCACTTCTATTCTTATAGTCATTCTCAAGCCACTCAAGATTAACATCAACTTTAAATTTTTAAATTTGAATTCTAAAGTTATTTCCCTTTCCTACTAGTCATTATAGGACTTGACACAAGTTTGCACGACATCTTTCTATGTGCTCATGTTTAATGTGCAAGTAATTTGTAGAGGACTACAAGGGAAAAAATAGCACAAACTTCAATATTTAAAGGAATAAAACAATCAAAATCAACATCACAATTATCTAGGTCATCTACATGTTTGAGAATGTTCTCTTTGATCAATCACTTAGAATCATAAATTCAATCCTTAAAGGGGGTCTACATACTTAAACATGACCATTGCAAGTCAACAACTTCCCCAAAGGTATTTTTAAATTTTACCTATCCTTACAAACATTTGAATACCAAAGATCAAGCAGAAGCAATTTTTAGAAGTTTATATTATACATATTTGATCTCATGAGTTAGAGACTGATCCTATAATAGAGATAAAATTTTCAAGACTTAGGTTTGACCTTAATGAGCATGAGATTGACCCATAAGAAATTTGGGTCTATTTCGACACAACCATCTTCATCAATCGAAGTGCATTTAATTCTTGTACCTAGACAAATAGTTTTTTCAAGACATCAACATTGATTTCATTGTCGATTCTAAAGTTAGGTACCCTTCTCCACTTGCATTTAATTTTGAAACTTGTCATTCAATTTATCAAATCCTAGCTCCTTAACTAAAACTATGTTAATGGTGCGATTATTGATTGCATTCATTTAATTAGCCTAGATTATTTATATAAAGTAATTTATTCATTTAAATTTTGGTGAACCTAGCATATCTACACTCCACTAGGGTTTACATTAAGCATTTGTCATTCTATCCAATTAGGTTTATCAAATCTGATTTTTTTTATTCTTTATTTTACACCAATTTTGATTAGAATTTTATCCCTTTTACTTGTGCTTCATTATTTTTTTTCTTTCCTTGAGGATTTGTGATACATAGTGTAATCCCTATTTCATCCTAAGATTTACATTCATTGAGTTTTCCTTATGAATATGAATTCAAAATAAGTTAAAACATGAAATAAAATACAAAACAAAGACTTAATCCTAATGTTCACCTCAAGATTAAGCACAATGAAATTTTGAAAACAATAAACAAGAGAATATTTCAAATTACATTGTTGCAAGTGGATTTTCTCAATGGATGCAATGTGGTTGCTTGAACTCTCGCTTCACAAATCTTGCAACATTTACCTATTAGAGATGATTGATTGATTTACATAGAATAATGTTCCAATTTATAATTTTTGGCAAGAAGGATGGATGGTTAGGATTCGAGGATGAGATCTACGATGGAGATAGAGTGAAATTAATTTCCTAGGATTGAAGAGAAAATGGAGGGTTTGGATTCAATTTGTTTTAAATGAATGGCTAAGATTGTACATTTACTAAAAATAGTAATTTGATGCAACCAAAAAATTGGGAGGGAAATGCATTTATTTATGGAAATGGTGGAGGGAATATAGGTAAATTACATTATAAAGTATTATTTTATTTTATTATCCATGTGAGGTGGAAATTGAAGTAATTAAATAAAAATATTATATAATTAGATGTGAAGTGGAAATTGAGGTAATAAATTCAATTTAATGTGGCATTGGGTTATAGACTAATTAAATAATATTTATTTAATTAGTTGACAATGAACTAGATTGATTAAATAATATAATTTTTTTAATGATGAAAGATTTAGTATAGAATGATGTTAGGACAATTTATGTGTCTACAATTCCAAATCTAATCATTAATATTTTCTCTAATTTCATATCAAATTTGAGATATCTTTTTGATGAAAATCTTGTTCAAACACTGACAATCAACAATACTCCAATTACAAACTTAGCAAGGGTTACACAGTTCAAACAAGTCTTCCAATACAAAATAGAAGTGATAGCAAAAGAAAACCATCAAATACATTAATTGCTCAAGTATTTCAAAAATAGGTGTTCAAATGGTAGAATTCGCTCCAAAAAAAGAGTTAATCCTTGGCAAATCAATCTTATTGATTCATGGTCCAAAACAACAAACCAAACCTAACTTATTCACACAATCAGAAGAGAATTTACATGACAACCACAAAAACAACACAATCTTATTTGTTCCCTTGCTCATTCAGTGTAACAGCAAATAAATTTAAGAAAGAAATTTGAAGAACAAGATACTTTCAATGGATTGTTTCTAAACCAATGTGGAGCTGCATCGATTCTGGTAGAATCGACTACTTTTGCTGATAGTTTATCCAAATGTGGTCTCATTACTTCACCATTTGCTACTTCATCTTAGAGCATTGTTCTTGCCTTCTGATTACACACTAGTGTGTCTCCCTTCTAAACCGCCTATGCTCCTTCTTCACACAAAGTTGAATTGATCCTCTGCTCCACTTTACACAAGAAGATCTTACTCAAAAAGAATTGCTCCTCTGCTCCCAAGAAATATTTATCTCATTGGCAACAAGCACTCCACCAAGGTGGCAATCTAAACTTTCAACATTTTTCTCTTTCTCCATAGGCAGAATTGACTAACCCAAACATTTTCATTGTCTTTCTTGCTTTCAAAACCGTTTCATTCTTGTTGGTCCTCTATGGACAAGGCACCCTCACCAAATCTTCATAATTGACTTCATGCCCAAAAACAACACAGACGATGCCTCTTTTCATAACTGAAACCCTCTTCTCCAAAATAGTTATTCGCTGCCTGCTGGTTTCCTTGCTCAATCCCACTACCAGGCATCCCTCAGCAAACAAAAGAAGGTTCAAAATGTAACTAAACAAGTTTTATTCCCCACCATGAACCGCCACTTGTCACATGGAGACAAGGAAAGAGAAACTAAGCATTAGCAAAAAAAAAACTGAAAAAGAAAGTATAAAACCAAAGTTTGACATGATGCCCCTACATCAAGCTCCACAAGAGACAAAAGAAGACATGTGCTCATGCACATGAGGCCATTAATCAAAACTTATCTACCTCTATTATTTTCTTTTTCCTTTTCCACAACCGTGTTGGATCAGTTATCACGTTTCTCCAACATTGCAGATCTTTCCTCAGCTTTATACTTCTCATCTTTCTTCACCAAAGTTTTATTGCACACAATCGTACACAAATCAATATGTCCAAATGTACTAAAATTAAATATCTCCACATTTACTTCTTCAAACATTTCCACCTTTCCCACATGTCTGTCAACTTCATCAAAGTCATTCACAGCCTTATGTAAATCTGCATTCACCATTTCATATTCTTCTTTTGCGATAACCAAACTACACAACAAGTCATTTATGACTCCCCCATTCGCAGCATAACCCCCAATGTCTTCACTAAAATTTGCATATACTATTCCAAAATCTTTCCCAAACTCCTTATTTTTCAACATAGCAAAATAATACATAACAACATTCTTATGGAAGACACTCATATTTACCTCTATTTTAATCATTGCACCAATTTTTTTGTTAATAGCTGCAACCTGCCTTTCAACATCCTTCACTATCCTACTTGTATTGATACCTTCATTAGTAATCTTCGCCCTCCACTCTTGTTCTATCTTAGAAAATTGTGCCCACAAATCATCTGCACTATTATTGTTTACTGCTCCTCTTTCTAATTCCACCTCTATCATGTTTCTGACATGAATCTATTTGCCTTCATCTTTTGTATTCTCCACTGCAATAATATTTGCCTCTAGAGTTTCTAACCTTTTTTTTCCTTCTTCATTCCTCATGCCTTTATCATACCATTCTTTTGTTGAACACTTTTTCTTCCCATTCCTCTTACCTGCATTCACATTCTCAAACATATTATTATCAAATAAATCAAGAGACCAAGATGTCTCCAAGTGCCTCCTTTATGGACAATTTCCTCTCCTCTTCACTGCTTCCTTCTTCAAGTGTTGCTTTCTACAATTCTTCACTTCTCTAGTCTTTTCCATCTTTCTTCAAGTCCTCTACAAAGAGAACTTCCTTCATCACTTCCCATACATATTTCTCACTTGGCAACTCCAAATCTCTACAAGTTTTCCTTACACTTTTGTTTTCTCTTCTTAAGGCATCCAACCCTTTCCTTCTTACTTTCTCTACAATCAACTTTACCAGCCACTTCAACCTCTTTTTCAATAGCCAATACCAACCATATTCTTGGATTCTTTCCTCAAGCCATTGCTTACACTTCTCTAAATCTCTTCTCAACTCTGTCATTTCCCTATCCCATTCTAAATCTTGCATCTTCATCCGCATCTTTTTATTTTCTTGTCTTCTTGATACCTCACCTAAGGCTTCTCTTTGCTTTTCCTCTTGCCCAATCTTTTGGTACCCAGGTTTTTCACATTAACCTATCAATCTGCAATACACATCTCTCCAAGAATCGATGAACATAACTAACTTATTTATCAAACCCTTTTGAAACTCTCAACTTCCTCTTCCTAGACCTTTTAGGCTCTAATACCAAATTGATGACAATCTTGTTCAAACACTGACAATCAGCAATACTCTAATTACAAACTTAGCAAGGGTTACACATTTCAAACAAGTCTTCCAATACAAAATAGAAGCGATCTAGCAAAAGAAAACCATCAAATACATTAATTGCTCAAGTATTTCAAAACGAGTGTTCAAACAGCAAAATTCAATCCAAACAAGGAGTTAATTCTTGGCAAATCAATCTTATTGATTCATAGTCCAAACAACAAACCAAACCTAACTTATTCACACAAATGGAAGCGGAGTTACAAGACAACCATGAAAACAACATAATCTTATTTGTTCCCTTTCTCATTTAGTGTAACAACAAAAAAATTTAAGAAAGCTATTTGAAGAACAAGATACTTTCAAGGAATTGTTTCTAAACCAATGTGGAGTTGCATCAATTCTGGTAGAATTAACTGCTTTTGGGGCTGATGCAAGAAGTTGGGTCCACAAAAAGCTCAAAAAGTGGAAGTGTTTTTTCTGTTTTTCAGAATTTGTCACACTTGGACTAAAAATTTGAGGCAATTATACAATGAATCTTAAAAAATGTCAGTAAAATGAAATTTAGCATTTTGAATCTAGTTTCCAAATATGTAATTTATTCAAATACCCAGACGATAGAAATTAAATTTTGATAGGGATGTATAAAAACCACTTTTTTAAAGTCCCTGTTTTTTTACCATACCATGCATGTGTACAAACACCACTTTTGACCCAAATAAAAGTATTTTGCTAATTCCTTTTGGGGAAAAAGAGCTAACATGAAGATTGATGAGGAAATTTTTTTATAATTTTCTTTTGAATAATTTTTTTTTATTGAATTTTTATTGGCCTTAATTGTTGTTTTTAAAAATCAACGTATACGAACAACATAATTGGACCTAAACTAAACAATTTTTGAATGTTTTGTTTTCATTGTGTAGATAATTGTCTAAATATTGATGCCATATATTTTTTTGCAAGAAACTTAACCAAAAAAAAGTTATTAAAAAACAAAAAAGCCTCATATTTTAAGTTTAAGGACAAGTTTGCTTAGAAATTAATTAAAAAATAACAAATATAATTCAATCTTAATAAAAAATATATATTTGGAAACTAGACATCGTGTTCTATAATGGGTTTTAATTTTATAGATTGATTCAGGAAAAAAGCCCATCAACCATATTGCCAAAGTTGGACGTTCTTCTTCAATCTGCCTTAGTTTTTAGTTGCAGGTTAAAAGCTAAGGGTTGCATTGCCAAGCCTCTCATGAGCCTAAAACCGAGGCAACATGTGGGTTGGGAATTCAAAATTTTAAAAATGCATACGCATATGTGTTACAAATGGCATATGCGTTCTTTATTTTCTTGATTATTTAAAAAAATAAATACTTTTTAGAAACGTGTTTTAAAACGAGTACGTGTTTCTAAAAGGTATTTAATTTTTTAAATAAATGACTTGTACATGTTATAAAACGCATACGCACTTTTTAGTGCATACGTGTTTTTTTAGGCTCGGGTACTCGAAGCATAATGCATACATGTTTTTTTAATAACGTGTACACATTTTTTACGAGATTCTTTTTTGCCAAAACTTCCCCTCTTCGTGGACCCAACTTCTTGCTTTTACCCTTTGCTGATAGTTTATCCAAATGCGGTCTCATTACTTCACTATTTGCTACTTCATCTTGGAGCGTTGTTCTTTCCTTCTGATTACACACTAGTGTGTCTCCCTTCTAAATCGCCTATGCTCCTTCTTCACACAAAGTTCAATCGATCCTCTGCTCCACTTTGCACAAGAAGAGCTTACTCAAAAATAATCGCTCCTCTGCTCCCAAGAACCATTTATCTCATTGGCAGCAAGCACTCCACCAAGGTGGTGATCCAAACTCTCAATGTTTTTCTCTCTCTATAGGCAGAATTGATTGACCCAAACTTTGTCATTGTATTTTCTTGCTTTCAAAACCATTTCATTCTTGTTGGTCCTCTATGGACAAGGAACCCTCACCAAATCTTCATAATCGAATTCATGCCTAGAAACAACATAGATGATGCCTCCTTTCACAGCTGAAACCCTCTTCTCCAAAATGGTTATTCGTTGCCTGTTGGTTTCCTTGCTAAATCCCACTACCAGGCATCCCTCAACAAACAAAAGAAGGTTTGAAATGTAACTAAACTAGCAAAGTTTGTGCCCCACCATGAACCACCACTTGTCACATGGAGACAAGGAAAAAGAAACCGAGCATTAGCAAAAATAAAATTAAAAAGAAAGGATAAAACCAAAATTTGACATGATGCCCCTATATCACTTTTCACATCATTTTTATCCTTTCATTACTTCTTACATAATACATTCCATTTATCCATCCTTAGAGTGTGTATTTTTTTTTCATGGATCCTTACAGGTCACATCCTATTGCTCATTACATGCATCATTTTTTATTTTGACATGTTCCTATCATTTATGACACATAATCATTTCATCCTTGATGTATTTATGTATTATTATTCTATAGATAAGGATGTACTATCCATGTAAATATTGTTCTAGCATGTCCTTCCTTATCCCATTTTCAAAGACTTGGTTATTTCTCACCCTTTTTTTTAATATCCTTCCCTCATTTGTCCATGAGTCTCATAATGATCTTATTTCTACTATGGCTTGTGATAATGATGAACATATACCTAACTTTGTTGTCATAATAGTGGTTTACAATTCCTGAGAGGAACGAATTTTAGCTGAAATCACATATTTTTAGAAAATATAATGATTTAAGCCTTAAAAAGTTCCATTTTAAGGATTCCAATTGAAGAGGGTTTGATCAAATCACCTTAGATCAAACCCCCTTGGATAGAACCTCGCTAGTTTTAAACCATACCTATAAATGCGTCTCTTTACACCTATCAAAATGCGATAAAAATCACTTTTGATTTAGATTTTGGGGATCAAATGAATTCATTTAAAATTTATTTCAAATGATTATGGTATTCCTCAGAACAAGCTATCCAATGAATATAATTTTAATATGTTTTGGTTTTGTTATGTATTTGTTTTAAGTTTTATTAAACATAGGTTTTTCATCGAAAATGAATTTCTTTGTTCTTCACATGTGGAAAAATAGAAGATTATCAAAAAAAATTGAAAAATATGAGTACCAGATATTGAAGTCTTTGATCCAACAAAAAGTAAAATTAAATTTTGACATATACAAAAAGTTAATTATACAATCGCTATGTCGAATTGTAATTTGTTTGATTTTGAAACTTGATTAAGGAAAAATATTCAATAAAAAATTATCTAACCAAGTGGAAGCACTAGATATCAGAGTTAAAATCTAAATTTGAAAGAATTAGAATTTTATCCTTCATGGAAAAAAGTTATGTGTTATACTGGCCACTTTTTAAAAATGTTGTTTTGAAAAAATCTATTTTCGGGAGATGGAAAAAGAAGTGCAATTTGATTCCAAAAATTTTGAAAAAATATTTTTAGAATCTACACAAAATTTGATGAGACTCTAGTTTGCACCATCTTCAAATTCCTCACAGTTTAGCCGCTATAGGTGCCCGAATGTGAAGATTTAGTTAAAAATAATAATTTCAGTGTCCAGTTTGGCCAAAAATTGTAAACCACTACTATGGGATCACCCCTAATGAGGATTTATTATGTGCTAGTGATACATCTAGTGTAATGGTCAATAATGAGGTTGCACCTTCTTTACCTATTTGTGACATTGTTTTTTATTATGGAACAAACAGGTTTTAGAGGAAACTCGAAACCTTTAACAGTAAGAAAGTGTAAGATAAAACATTAATAGAGCACAGACAAAAAATAGGACACTGCCCACAAAGAGATACACAAAAGAAAACTAGAGCAGTAAGGAAAAAAAACTGACAAAAAACCACAAAACAATCGGCCGCTAGGCCAGGTACCGAAGAATCTTTGCCACTTCCTACTCCAGATTGTTCATGTTGAGAGTAGACTTCTTGATCTCCTGGATGTTGACTAATGCTTGGTCAACCTTCCTTTTCAAATTAGCTTTGGTCCTGTTACTCGGTCCCCCACTATCCAACTTCCCGTCCTCATTGTCCAAGTCCAAAAACATGGCAGTTTTAACTTGATGGGATTTTTTCCAAATTTTCCACCATGGTGTTCATGATCTATGTGATTGATTTTAAAATTTTATGGTTCATAATCAGCACTTTGTGGAGAGAACTTTTAATGTTCCTCAACTACTCCTCCATATATGTCTGCTTACCATCTTGGTTTCCTTTGAAATCCTATAATTCCTCCACTATTTTCCAAAGGCATTCCACCATATACTTCTCCTCTTCTGTCCACAACCCAGTAGCCCAACCACTTCCACTGCCTCTATTGTTATCCTCCATGGCTTTCTCCAGTTTTCTACTCATGGCTCTTTGGTTTAACTTAATTTCCTTGATTTCGAAGAGCACCCATCTCATGAGCCTAAAATTATCCACCACCCCATTGCAGGCAATAGCAAGCACATCAGTGGGAAATTCCCGTTCCTCCTTAAAGTAATGATCCCCAGCATTGAGGTCCATAGGGAAGCGGGATCTCTCTTCTCTGTCTATCGCAGGGTAGTTGGAGTCCTCAGACAACGACTCCGACTACAGTTCCTCTTCATTAACATCATAAGAGGGGTCCTCCGACATTTTTCTCTTGCCCTTTTTCAAAAAAGAACCCCTAGGTTTACCCTTGTCCTTGTCATCATCCCTGACCTTAGGCGACTGGGGAGGCAAAGCCAACATAGCTTTGAAATGATCATAAATAAGGACAAGCAAACCTTCATGAAGGATAGGATACCTAATAGAGTTGTGTCTATGGTTTTTCAGACCCTATTTGTGACATTGTTAGACCCTTTTAATGATAATTATTTTGTACATCATAACCCTATTTATATCCCCTTAAATTTATGTTCATCGAATGATGCATATTTTGAGAAAAAACCCACACTCCAAAGCAATTCAATGTATTATTTATTAATCAAATGTTGCAATACATTTGCATAGTCTAATCCTTTATAGGAGTATCACCAACTAGAGATCTAAAGTATAGTAGCATAACAATACCTACAAAATTTACTATCAATACCTCCATCTCAAGTAGACAATAAATAAGAGAAGCAATACATGAAAGAATAAAATGGTAATTAGGAAACCATAAGATATAACCACCCAAAATGTCACTTTAATGCCTATTCAAAATCTAACACCCCAAATCCTAAGATGAGCCCAAAGGCTAAAATAGCATGTTCCTTGCACCTATCATAATTTTGTAATAATCCAATTACCCAACCAAGGCACTCCATTTTGGCTCCATTATCTCTATTGAAACATGTCTTGTGATGTGTTATAGCATGCATCATAAGTTTATCAACAAGTGTAAGTCCCTCTTACAACTCTCTTATGTAATTTTGATACTCTTACAAATCTAATGTGGGAAGGCTAACTTCTAGAGGTCATAAATTTTGATCTATGAAGCCGAATGAACCTATTTTTTAAATTAAATGTCATAGAGCTTCATGTTTCTATAGTTATATTGATCTAATGAAGGCATGTTTTGATATTTTTTCAAGGGAAAAGTCAACCTCTGCCCATAAACTATATTTTGTATTATATTAGCCCAAAAATTATATTTTTGTGTTTTTAACATATGGATGCAAGGTTGATACACCTTTCCTAACATAGTCAACACTAACAATATTTATGACATTTGACACATATTAGAGATTATATTATCACAATTATTTATGATGATTATCTATTGACTTTGAAACATTTGTTGATCACACATGTCCATTTTTCATGTATTATATTATTATGCCATGTGTTTAGCCCCACCTATGATATTTATTACAAGAGTTGATTATTGGGGGTTATTACACTTGTATGCACTATCACAATCATACCAACTACCTACTTATGCTTACACACTTATCACTTGATAATTATCATGCATTTTGATGTTCCCACTGACATTATCTACCCTTTTGTGGATATCCTTATCTCTTGATTTTCCTATACTAGGGTCTTAACATTGTCCCTTGTAACATCTATCACCAATTTATGATATAATTTACTTGCTTCATGTTGATATATCATTGCAACCTTACACTTAATGTGCGCACACAATTATCATGTTATCATCACAAATTTCTTATATAATTGATGTACTTACATGTCTACTTTCCAATATCTAATATCTACATATCACATGATAGTATTTCTAACAATTATCATATCCTTTTGACTACTATATTATTGATCTACTATGCTTATTTTTTATACATGTTATTTGATTATCATGCAATGATTATTATGATAATTGTTACATACATATACATGATATTCATTATCATATGTGCTCGCATGATCACACATTCACTTATTTTATTTCTTTGCATGCATGATTTCCCCTCTCCTCCAACTCCTTGCATCTAATGGATGCAAACAATTAAAGGGGGCATACATTTTCACTAATTTTATTATTCTTGATAATTTAGGTAGTGACTTGTGCTACATAGAGAATCATCATAATACCTCTAGATAGATTTTTAGCACATTACATAGCCACAATTGGACAAATTTATATCAAATTTTACTAAAGCAAACCAAATTTACCACCCCTTAGGGGAACCACATTACACTACAAGTCTAGGAAAAGTATTATCATCACTTTTTATACTTATTTTTCACAGACAACAAAAGTTAATTATTAGTTGTTCCTATGTCACTTGTGTGATAGATAGGAGGCCCACCTTTGTTGATATATTTTTTGTACCCATTGTATTAGGATATTATCACAATTTTGATGGAACCTTATATATGAGATTATATGAAATTTTTCATTATATAATGATCACATATGATTATAGATGTTTTCAAGTTCATTGTTTCTTTTTTATGCTATGAGATGTTAGATATGAATGTATGATCTTAGATCTATTATGTGAATCTTGTGATATGTCATATTATCATGTAGATTATTTATGAGTCTATTAGGATGCATGTTTATCACATGTATTGTTCTTTTATTGATTGGATAATCCATTTTATGATGTGATTTATGAGATAAAAATATTGGGATAGACTTTAGGAATGTTTAGAACACTAAACACATGGTGTGTATTGTGTGTGTAATTATTACTCCTTGGCTATTATTATTACTTCAACAATTAGTCTTCAAAGTAGTTTGGTGTTTGTAATGAGTGTACATGATACATAGATAAGACAATGAGAGTTCATTTTAAAAAGTTGTAAATTGGATGTTTGTTCACCATCTTAATCCACTCATTAGATGATTAAAGATATGTATATGTTCATAACAATATTGTCACAATACCCATACGGTGAAACCTTAGGTACCCCTATGATTACCTCGTAAATATTTTCTATGTTATTTCAACTTTAATATGTGATATCTAATGTGTTTTAAGTATTAGGAAAAAAAAAATTATTCATACTATTTTTTTTTTAATGTTTAAAATTAAACTAGAAAGTGTTTGGATGGATTTGTTGTGAAAATTATATTCACATCCAAATGGTCATGTAAGGATTTCTAGAGTTCTAGAAGATCCCATCAATATCTATACTAACCCAAAAGCCAAATGTCACACAACAAACACCTATTTTTTTATTGACAACAATTATTTAACTGGAGGATAATCTTGAAGCCCATGTGGAATTCATGTGGCATGTGAGAGTTTGACCTCTCAAGTTGCATTTAAATTTGCAATTCATTTCATTTGGATTTGGATTTGAATATAATTTGGATAAGTATATTGGTTTTACTTTATTATTGAAATTTAACTTATTGTCCTAAAAAGTGCTTTATGGAATCCTTGGCTAACCTTGAAGAGAGAGAACACATGACAACCTATTGTTGGTGAATTGAAAACTAGATTCAAGTTTGTTTAATCAAATGAGATGGGTAAGAGGAGGGGTTGTCTCTTTATGATTTCATTATTATATTTTGGAAAAGGAATTGCAGGAGCTTGAGAATAGAAGAAAAAATAAAACCTCAAGGGTTTAAGTTTAGAAAGGATTTGTGAAGATTGGAAGGGTGTTCTTGAGTTGGAAAGAAGGATTGGAAGTTGGGAAAGCTTGTGTGGGCTTGGAAAGAGTTTTTGGTATCACTATATGCAACTCTGAGGATTTCAAAGCTTGCAAGAGGCAAGATTTTGTTCCATTTTATGCTTTTTGTTGTCATCTCTTCTTCTTGATAGAAATGATTATCTTCTTTTCATGAGAATGCAGAAAAGGTTGAAAGTGTTACTTATGTTTTTTTTCTTTTGTTAAAAGGAGAGCTTGGCATCCATTAATGTAGCCTTAAGCTATGTAAGTTCATTTCCCCTTTATAATGCTTATTGTATTGTGTTGATGAGTCCACTTGTATGCTTAAATAGTATTTTATGCCTTGTTAAGAGTCTTTCTTTTGGAATAGACTTCCCTTAACATGTGTAAGGGACTATTATGTGTGTAGGAGGCAAAGAGTATGATTCTTTACACATGAAGGATATGACCTTTCCCAAGAAGGGTTGATTTATGTTGTGTGATGATGAAAAGGCTTTATGATGTTTATATGCATGCTAGGATTACATCCTTCAAAGGACAAGGCATTATAACATGTGTATAATCTTTTATTACATCTTCAAGGAGAATATTCTACTTAAGCATAAGATTCCAATCAAGAACTTGAAAACCCTTGCTATATGGATTTGGAATTCTTATTTGTAGACACTTTGTTGCCTCATCTACCAATGATTCTCCTTCTCAAATATCAATATGATCTATTTTGTCTTTTTCGGCAATCTATGTGTTTATGGTGTTTTCTTCAATGTTGTCATAAACCATTATAGATTTGTATAGGTTTTGGATCAATGGTACTCTCTATTAGAAAGCAAGGGTGATTGCTTACATCTTTGGTCAAGAGGTAGCTATTCCCCTATCGATTTGGAGCTTACATCTTCATTGAGTTGAGTGACTAATAGAAAAAGATTTTCTAACCTTTCTTTTTAATATTCCCATTCACAATAGAAAAATGACTTAGAAGTTGCAAATGGATTTTGGTCATTATTTATGTTTAAAATTTGTCAAAAAGTATTAAGCATGTATTTTATGGATTTGTAATAGAATTTGTGATATATTTCATGTGTAACTTAGTTTTGAAGGAATTCAATAATAATGTGTTGAGATTGTTTGAATGAGTATGGACACTTTCACATTGTTTTCATATCTATTGTACTTGATATTTTAGTATATAGATATGTGGTTAGGTATATTCATGGATGGTTGCACCTATAAGAAAGTCATAAATGTTTTAGAATCAAAATTTATTCAACAAATCATGTGATTTAAGTCTATATCATCATGAAAACCTTAAAATAGTTGCCAAGTATTTTATTATGATTTTTCCTCTACTTTATGTTGATAAGAAAGTGTAAGAATGAATTCTATAATATGTTTTTTATTAAATAAGTAGGGTAAGGGTCCTAATCCCATACAAAAATAGCAAAAATGTCTAGTCCAGCAGCAACCAAACAAGAACAACAAAATAGAGGAGACAACAAAATATGAAACAACACTACATCTCCTCACCAAAACCACTGAGAGCAAGCATCAACCAATTCCAACAGCATCAAAACAAATAACCCTATCTAGGTACCAGTAAATTTTTAACTAGATCAAACTATCATCAACCCAAAGATTATAATAAGGCAAGCATAACTTGTCATAAGTTACTAACAAGTAAATAACCTTCAAACTAGAGATTAAAAGTATGTAAACACAGTTCAGGCTTACCAAGCCATTATCAGAGATAAACATTACAATAGAGCCAAAACACTAGTCAACCAAAGACATTAACAGAGAAAAAAACAAAGCATAGAACAAAGGATTAGGCTTCCTCTATAAGGCTCCAAGCCTTCTTCAGGTCTTCCACCGTTTCCTCGAGGCTATCCTTGGTCTCCATCTCCCTGGACCAATCCACTTCATCCTTGTGCCTTTTTTTCCTCTCCTGCTTTTTGATCTTACCCTGTCCAGATATAGTGCCCATCATGACTCTCTTCATGACACCATCCATCACTCTACATAAATGCTTGATGGTCTTCTCCATAGAATGGAGCCTATGTGAATTATCTTCTTTCTAGAACATTCTTTCGAGTTGCTCCATCATCTCTTCAAGCATTTCCATTTGTCTTTTCAATTTCAGTGTTTTTATCTTTCAAACTCTTAGCATTGAGAGGAGTATTAGTGGTAGTATCGATGGATTCTACTTCAATTGGGGTTTCATTTATGTTTCCCTTTTCTCCAAAGTTTGTCCCCTCATCCTCACCATGTTCCTCCTCCTTTTGATTGTTACCTTCTTCCTCTTCTTGATTAGAGTCCTCAATATCCTCAGACACCGACACCTCTTCCTCTGAGAGCTCAGTTTCTCCTAAACTATATGGGACATACTCCTGCTTAGAGGAGATATCATTCTCCTCCCTAGAAGCTTCTTCCCTTTTTGTTCTCAAGCTCCAAAGGGGCCTCTGTCTTCTAATCAACAAAATTTTCAGTTTTCTTACTTGTTTCCTTTCCCTTAGAAGCAACCAGAGCAAGACGGGTTGACCTATGACCAGTGGGGGTGGTGGAGCAAATTTTAGGGCTAATGTCATGATTATCTGGAATCGTGATGGTTGGGGAATCAAAGCCTAGCTCTTTAATCAACACTTCTCTTTTCTTACTGACACAAGAAGAGAGGGTAGCAGTATTGCATTTTTTCTGGGGTAATTTTGAGGAGCTCCAACCAAGATGGGTCCACTTTTGTAGGGATAGGGTTCTTGCAATTTTTTGGTTATTTCTTAGGGGAGTGGGGTCGGCTTTCCAATAGCTCAATTTTGACTGAGCTTTTAGGGGATAGATTGTTCTCAAGCAGATTATGAAAGGCATCCATTTGTGGGGTGGTGGTGAGGACATAATTGCAAATGACCCTAATTAAACCCTGATGCAGGGGCGGGTTAGCTCCATTAGTCAGGCTCTCATGTAACGACGAAAGGAGGAAAAAAGGAAAATTGATTTTAGGGGAATTCTATGATTGTTAGTTTAGTAGGAAAATCATATTTTATCATCTTGGTTAAAATTTAGTAAAAATTACCAAAATTATATACTTCTTTCCTCTGAAAATCAAATTTATTGATTTACAAGTATGGATTCATTGGTTCTTGTGTTGGAGCTAAAACAAACTCACCACAATGAAAACAAAAACCCATGAAGTAGAGAATGAAGAATTCTCCAATGGAAAATGATGCTCAGTAGTGATGAATTTGTCACATAATCTTAAACATTTCCTTTTTGTTGACATTTGTGAAGTGAAATTTATTCATGTAGTTTTCTTGAGCTTTTATCAATGCTTTGGCATGTTTAAAATGTGGGCTTATGTATATTCATTTTTTTTTTAAATGATAAGAAAGTTGTTGTCTAGGAGACAACTCCCATATAATAAACTTTAGAACAAAAAAATAGATTGTTGCTAGGGGGAAATCAATCATCTAACTTGTAGCCTCCCTAATGTTTATAATGCAAAAGAAAGCAGAAACTAACAATGAGCTCAAAATCTCACCCTTTGGCAATTGGAGAAATACACCAAGTTCTAAAATTTCTCCAAAATGATCCAAAAAAATCTCTTCACAAATAAAAACAAATCATCTTTGTGTCCTCTTGCAAGTGTAAAGTAGTTTTGTGTTGAAAGAACCTCTAATAAGGCCTAGATCAATATCTTAATCCACAAAAGATATGGCCTCCAACACGTTCAACCTATAACCACGTCAATTAAATTTGGTAGATAACCATATGCACCACATTTTCCTACCTGCATGCACATATCACTCTAAATATCATGCAAGACTTGGGCCATTTATTACACTTGCCTATTTTTTTCTCTCTATAAGATTACAATATTAAGCCATGCCTTGCCATCATTGGAAACAATAATATTCTCAACTTGATTTACCTCGTGATTTGCTTGGCGTACAAGGTAAATCAACAATAGGGAAAAAGTGGAGTGAAAATCCACATTCCTCGCCATTAAGAGATCTCTCCTAGCTCAACACTCACAATAAAATACTCAAGAACAATAATCTACGACACTATGGATCTACTTACAGTCTATCTTTAAGAGTTAAATTTTTCTATCATTTTTTACATAGAAGAGTAAGAACTTGTTTACCTCATTTATTTATAAGCAAGGCTAGTATGTTAGGCTAACAAATATGAATGTGAACTTCATCCTTTCATTCATTATATCAACTTATACATCTAAGAGTGCACTTAAATGCATGTGCAACTATTATCTCTCTTATGCATTTGCTCTACATATTGGAAAAAAATGACAACTAATGGTTCATTAGTAAACTGGTATCATTATTTGTTTTATAACATCTTATTAAATTTATTTCGTCTAATTTATGCTTAAAGGAAATAAACTGATTTAGCTATGCTATTTCCTTTATTAGCTTATTTGTGTGTATGGCAGATCATCATCATGATGTGTGCCACCCTTAAAAGGTCAAGATGTCATCGCTTTGCTTGTGTGTAATTTATACATAGATTTCATGAAAAGAAGTAGAGGTGTAGAATACACTTCCTACACTAACCTATGAGAGAAGATGTGTGCAAAAATTAAATTAATCACGATTACAAGAAAATAAACACAAAAACAGTATACCATAACATTGTGACTTACATGGGGAAAACCCTTTCGAAAGAAAAACCCCACACCAAAGCAACTCGTGTATTATTAGGTAATGAAAGGTCGCAATACATTTATAGAGTTTAAGCCTTTGCAAGAGTATCACCAACTAGAGATCTAGAGTGATCTTGATAACATAACATTACCTACAAAACTCATTATCAAAACCTTGATCTCAAGCACCCAATAAATAGGAATCCTTAGTTAGAAATCCAAATCTCAATCACAAGATGAGTCCACAAGCTAAAAATAAGATATTCCTTCCAATTTCAATAAACCCATCATAATCTACTCACAAACTTGGGTGCTCCATTTTGGATCCATTATCCCCATTCAAAGATGCCTTATGACATGACATAACACATGTCATAAGTTGGTCAATGAGTGTAACTCCATCTTACAACTCTTTTATGTGTGATAAATGTTTTTATATATCCAATGTGGGAGAATTGACTTCTTTGGGCCATAAATTTTGATTTGTGAGGTCATTTGGGCCTTTTTTTTAATGTAGATCTTGAAAAAATATGCATATCAAACATCCCTAGAAGCAATGTTGAACACTTGGAATTATTCATAGGGCCTTAAACAACCTCTATAGCCTAAAAAATAAGGTGTATTGTTCTATAGCCTAAAATTGCAATTTTTACATGCTAAACAATAGAAGCAAGGTAGAGACACATTTCCTAACATTCCAAATATAGAGTGTTTTTGTTTAATGTTTTCCTATTTGTTGACAACAATAATGTGTTAGACTATGTTGCTTCACTATTAGTGTTGCAATTGTTCACATGCAAAAAAATTGTTGGCCCTATTTTGTATGGTTTGTCCTTAGTAAAATCTGGGCATTAGAAAATAAGTTATTCATTGCATATCTTTGCATGGATTGAAAGTTCCTATGAAGTGCTCGTGCTACAAACAAGAAGACAAGAACACAATTTCAAAGAATGGTCCATTATTTTACATGGACCAAATATTTTTTAATGTTTGAAATAAAAATCTACTTTTCATGCAAGTGTGAAAATGATCATGTACTTTGGAATGCATGCTCATGTTAGGATCAACATGCACATCAAAGTGGGGAAAAAAATTTATTGGTGAAATTTGCATACCAATGCCATCTCTCATTTATTTTTTGTCCACCTAGGTACAATTTTTTAATGTAATTACATATCAAAATGTGGCATACTCTTGTGTCAACTTTGGCTCATTGCCCAATTCTTATCCATGCCCTATTTCACATGTTTCTATACACTCCTCATTTATTACACCCTTTCCTTTTCCATTTGCATTTAAACTCCCATATATCTTGTAGACACATAAAAATAACCTAGGCTTGCAAGCTTTTTTTTTCCATGACTTATTGTATTTCTTCTCAACCTAATTAAAATATTTAATTATGTCCTATGGTCCAAATTCAACTATTAATTAAATAATCTTTAATTATGTAATTAATTCATATCTTTATTCCTCTTGATTATTTAAACAAATAAATTTCATTTATTTATTTAAATACGTCAATAATTTCCTATGTCTCTATAATTAAATAAACTCCTAAATTTATTTAATTATTATTCACTTTATCCTTTTCCTCTACAATTAAATAATTTTCATTAATTATTTGATTGTTCGTTTGTCTTTTTCTCCAAATTTAAATAAAATCATTTATTTAAATTCCCATTCCCTTTTTCCCACCAAGTAAATAATTAAAAATCATTATTTACTGTCATGGCCCCACCTCTTTTGAATTAAATTAATTTTTAATTCAAAAGGTCAACACTACCTCTTAAATCAAATAATTTTAAATTCTTATTTGATTCTCTAGTAGTCTCTTTTTCTATGCCCAATATCCTCTTGTCATATGCATTCTTGTCCATTGATTTAATTTTCCTAAAATTAAATCATAGCCCTCCATTTCAAATTTTACCCTAATTTTTCTCTAACCCTAATTGCTAGTTGTCATATTCAATCTCAGCCTTCCATCTTAGGGCATTTGTCAATTGTCAATCCTGGCCATTCATCCAAAAAATTGACCCTTATAAAAGGGCAATGTCAACCTCACTTTGTCACTTCATGCTTTCAAATTTTTTAGTACACTTGCAACTTCTTAGTCAAATCCTTCAATATTTTGCTAGGTCTTTGTCATAGGTCATAGTTGCTCATGAAAATCTGAGGGAAAATGCTATTTATAGCAAAATGGAGAAGGGAAATGAAGGTGAATCATGGAGTGCATAAATTTTTTTGGTGAGATTGTTCATTTGTTTATGCTTATTACTCCTATGTACTTCATTGTTAGTTAGGGTTTAATTTATTTATGTTGTTTATTGCTAACTTGAATTTTCCCTTAGTTACATATCTATAACATATACATCATTTATTACATCTACGTTCACACCTCTCCCTATACATTCACCTTGACCTTGACATTTGCACTTTGATGCTAAGGGTCATATTGAGCCACTAGGGATTGATCCTATGGTCCTCAAGATTGACCCCAACTTTAAATTTTTTAATTCAAAAAAAATTAAAATTTTCACTCTTTCCTACTAGCTATTATAGGATAACTTGATACATGTTTGCATGACCTCTTTCTATGTGCTTATATTTAAAGGAATTGAGTATACACTTAATTCATATAGGAGAAATCAACAATGCACACTTCAATCTAAAGGGACAAAAGAGTCATGATCATCTAAGCTATTTGCATGTTTGAGAATGTTGTCTTTAATTTTTTTTTAAACCATAAAGTTGATTTGAAAAGGGGGTTTCAACAAACATGACCCTTGTGATCTAATAACTTTAATAAAGGTATTTTTAAATACTACCTATTCTTACAAGCATTTAGATATGAGAGATTAAGTTGAAGCAATTTTTGAGAGTGCATTTTGTTTTAGGTTAATCTTGCGAGTTGAGATCAATTCCATGACGTTCCAGTTTAACCCTATGGGGATCAGGAATGACCCATAGGAACTTATGGAACACAATTGAATTCATCAATCAAAGAGCATTCAAATATGAGCTTGATAGCAATTACATACCACTTGACTCCCATCTTCCACGAACTTTCTTTCAAGGAATGTTTGGGGTCTAACAAACCTCAAAAGAAAGCATATCGTGTGGGATACTTTTGTTTGCAAGAGTTAAAGATTTCAGAATTTTTGCTTTCAACTATTTATTGCGTCATATGGCCTTCTAGCTATTTTTCCCATAGTAATCATGCGCTAGGTTGTGGTAATGTTGCAACTTTCATTTCTCCTCAATGACAACATAATTTAGTTGATCAGAGTTGTTAGCTCACTTGTTTTTCCCTATGATCCCTATTTAATATTAATAAGCACTCTTTTGGGGATATCAATATTTATGCTTCCAATGATGTTGAAAGATCAAATCATTGGTGTTGGATCATTGAATCTTTCCCAATTGTATCTCAGGTTATATGTGGGTACTTTAATATGGTTGAGCTAGCTTCTAATAAATTAGGCAACCTTCTATGCATTGGACAACTAATGAATAGGAAGCTTGGTACTACATGCAAAATAAATTGGGGATTTTTTATTCCAATTTTAGCTCCCATTATTCCAACTCTTCTTGGTTACATGGAAAAATCTTCATTCATTGAAATGGTTCTCAAGTGTCTTGACAAAGTTATGTTGTTAGGTCAACTCGTCTTTTATTTTTGGTAGTTGTTTTCCATTTCCAATCTAACCTTTGCTAGAAATTGTCTTTTTGACCATTTTCTAATCATGATTTGCATTGAATGGCAAACTATCACACCCAGGGTGGAAAACACAATTTTTTCTCAATATATGACTACTAAGTCATAAACCTACTCTTGTGCACATGCAACATATATGAACCTTGATTCGTGTCCTCACCATGGGGATGATTGGATTCAATGGTGGAATGACGTCATCAAGCATAGTTTCTTTTTGCACATATATGGGCACCAAATAGTGTTTTTTTGGTGCCATTAATATGAGGCCACCACCCCAAAGCTTTATCATGCCTTTGTTGAGCTAGAAGAGCAACTATTTTTTCCTACTTTGTAATTGAGTAGTCAAGCTCCAACGACAGAAGAAAGATGTTGATAATTACATAATTGGAGGGCTCAAACTAAAGCTTGTCTTTATTGGCTTAAGTTTGAGCATAGGGTTTCCAAATAATTTTCTAATCCTTGTGTGCTTCTCATGTTTCCAAGAAAATCAAGAGCATGAGAAAGGGCCATCAACTTCTTATCAAGCTTCCTAACATTCTCTAGGCCTTTATCCACCATTATCAACAAGTCTTCAAAGCTTGAGATCCTTCTCCTAAGCAATTCATGAGTGTGACCAAATTCAAGTGGGCTATGTGTGACCCTTCTCACCCAAGTTGATCGTCATGAAGTTGTTTTCACTATGGCTGATTATAAAGCACCACATTGTGATGGATTTACTTGTGAATTCAATAAAGCTTTGTGGGACATTGTTGGTCCTAATATTTTCTAAGTCTATTTGGAAGCATGCAATCGTTGCTCTCTTGACAACATTATTAACAAAGGAAGCACTAAATTCATGCCTAAGTTTGGAAATCTAGAAGGAATCTACAATTGGTGTCCGATAATGTTGTTGAATGTTTCTTACAAACTTATTGCCAAAGCCATTGCTCTTCATCTACAAAATTTTCTTCCTCTTATCATCATCTTGAGAAAATAGAGTTCATCAAGAGTAGATACATCTTGGACAATATTATTGTTGTTTGGGAAGGTATGGAATGGGCTTGTCAACTTCAACAACAAGTCATCTTTATAAAAATGTATTTTTCCAAAGCCTATGATCTTATAGAATGGCAATTCATTCTTGCTATCCTCTAGGTGTTGAAATTTGGTCTTCAATTATTTTTCTCTATTCAAATGATTTCACTTGTCATACCATGAATGGTAATTATCCTCTTTTGGACCTTTTGTCTATTTGATAAGGTTTTCCATTGGCCCTTGGTCTTCATGTGCTAGCTACCATAGGCTTTGGCTACTTACTAATGTTGTTTCTCATAAGTGTGTCAAAGGTATTTCCTTCTCAATGCCACCCTATAGCTTGTCAATGGCCACTTTGTTGATGATTATTTTCTTACTCTATTTGAAGAGGAAGATACTGTCAAACAAGCTCTATAATGCCTTAATACTTTCTATTTAGATTCTAGATCTCGTATTCATTGGCAGAAAACCCAATGCTATTGTTAGTCTTTCCTTATTAAGCCTCCTTAGCTCAATGAGTTTGGTTGGAAATGGATTGATCATGGTGATAATTTTAGGTTTTTTGGAATCCCTTTTGCTTTTCAATCTTCCTATTCTCTTTGGCAATATGTTATTGCTTGTTTGAGAAGATATTGGATTATCGGATAGCCAAACACTTCTCTCTTGCTAGGAAATTCTAGATTTGTTCTAAGGTGCTTGTTGCTTCTTACTCTTCTTTTTGGGCTTCGTTTAAGGCCTCCTACAAGAAACTTGAAAAGTTATTGGTATAGTTATCTTAAATACATCTATCTTAAAAAATTCAAAAGATATCAATCTTGAGTTATTTATTTATTTAAGAATTATTTTTTTTAATTTACAACTATTTCAGAATTATTGTATTTTATTTACATTGTTTTTTATTAAGTAGGGGAAGGCCCCCCAACCCTTACAAAGCAAAACAAACCAGAGGTGCAATAAAAAAAAACCAATAGACTAGCAAAAGCTAGTCAACAAATTACAGAACCTGAGGAAACAACCAAAAAACCAAGCCAAAGCAGCACCGAAGAACCAAGGAAACAACAACATGAGCACAATTATTGCCCAAAAAAAATAGGAAACACTAATAAAGAGTGTTCCATTCAACAACCATCAAGTCCAAGGTTTCCCTCCCATTCAAGAGCACTTCAAGGACCTCTCTTTTTCTCCTTCTTTGGGACATCAACCAACCCCTCCATCTTTCTCTTTTTCTTTTTCTTGTCCAATTTGGTCATAACCATCACCACTCCCACCATAGTCTTCCTCATTAGACCATCAATAATTTTAATCATTTTTCTCAAAGCTTGCTCCAAGGTGTCAATTTTTTGTTAATAGAAGGCCAAAGAGTCCTACAAACTATCTCATTTCTATTTGTAACTAGGACAGTCAGAAAAGTCCTGTGAATTTTCAAGACTTTCCACCCTAACCTACAGATCTTCAATTTCAGCCATATACATCTGAATATTGTGTTCCTAATTGGTGATGTCCTCATTCTTTTATTTTCCCTCAATAGCCTCTCTATCATCTTCCTCATAAATTTTGATGTTGTTTAAACCTTTCAGGGCCTCCCCAAACTCCAAGGGTGTAATATAAGGAGGGGAACGGGAAAGAAAATTGTCATGAGTAAAGTCTAGTTGTTCATCAAAGTACTCCACATCCTTACTAGCCAAAGATTCTCTTGAGTCCTCCTCCATATCAACACTTTGAGTGGGAGTATGAAGAGTCGAAGAAGTTTTGGCCCCCATAGAGATTCTAGCAATCCTAGTAGACCTTTGCCCCTCATAAGAAGCACCAACCTCTCCTTTGGTGTTTTCCCCATCCAAAATGTCAATCCCAAGGATAGGAGGATTGGTCACAACAAAAATTTTAAAAATCTTACTACTAGACATATTACCTTTAGCATCTTGAACAATCTTCTTAATTTTAGGAAGAGGGGGAGTGGCAAAATTCCCTTTATCTTAAAGGGATAACAAGATTTTTTAACAAGGTTTTTTCAAGTCCCAACTACTCATCAATGGAATTCTTGATATCAATCCCCTTTTTGGATTTTTTCTTCTTGGAGGTAGGGGTAGCAAGAGAAACCCTTATCTTAACACCTTTTGCATAGGGAGTAGACAAAGTAAGTTATGTGAAAGCAATGCATTTTTTCCATTTATCCTTGGAGGAAGGGGTAGGGTTTTGCTTGGGGATATCTGGAGGGCTAAGAGCAGGAAGAATAGAAGTAGGGGTGGCATTAAGACAAAAACTTTACAACATAAACATCAGCCCTTAATGGAGGGGAAGGTAAACACCTTCATACATTTCTCCAAAGAAGAAAAAAGAAAGAAGGGGAAACTAACAAAGTGCTTATGCCTTAGGTGATTCAACAACGAGAAATGGTAACCATGCACAACAGCAAACAACCCTCCGATGTGAAGTACTTAATCAAATGGTAACTTACCATTCCCCATGGAGCGGGTAGGTCTTCACGGTTAAACCCATTTTGATGACATTTCAACTCCTCGCCCTTTTCCAGGAACCGATCAATATATTGTTGGTAGGAATTTTGACTAAGGTGGGAAACCTTATCTCCCTCATAGCTCAGACTTGTAACTTGTGAAATAAGCTCCTCTATGACTTCAATTTTAACGCCTCCAACCTAAACATGACAAGCACGCCAACTACTAACAAACTAATATGTAAGATCATCGTCACATGATTTCATTTCCTTGAAGAAGGAAGTTAAACCCCCACTCTCGAATATCACCCATACTTCAACATTCTTTTTCAAAGAGACAAAGGTGGTGGGTTGAACACGCAGTCTCGAGCTATCCATATTAGCAGACCTTTCTCCCCAAAAACTCACTTTGAAGAGAACCATACACAACAACAAGAGGACCATAAACAAGCTAATAGAAGCACAATTGTATTTGCACAAAATAGAGATGTTGGCAACCAAACCAATAAAATTTCTTTTAAAGTTTGTCGAAAGAATAGAAATCATGGAAATGACACAAGTGAGAGAGATTATCACAAAGATCCATAAATTGCGATAATTAATACAACCTTGCTTATTATCTTTAGAATGACTAAAGATATTAAATTATTAATTAAAACATGCCCTTTCTGAAGATTTTCATTTTCGCTCGTATAACTAAACATCATCAAACTTTTTATCCCAACTTGAAGCCAACTGTTAATGATGATAATCATTATAACAATGTCTTTGATCTTTGTCAAATTATTCATGCTTTTGGATAATCTTTTCCCCACGTGTTGCAAGAACGGCCAAGCAAGAAAATAATAATTCAAGGAAGGGATATTAATGAGCAAATCAATATCCACCTCATTCAAATAATAATCCTAAGGTAGGCCTTTAATCATGAAAGGGAGACTAGCATACTTCAAACAATTTTGAAGTTTCTTAAACCAAGCTCTAATCCTTAAATTTATATTAATCATAAATCATCAACTCACCTTTTTTAATTGTAGTTTTGTCGATCCTTAAACAAAAGATTTTTTATCTGCGAAGGGAGGTTTTCATCAAACAACCAATGCTTCCAGTCGTTACATTGGAGGCCTATGTTAACAAGAGCATCCACTAATTTATTTCCTTCTTTAAAGGTATGAGAGATCTTTAGATGGGAGAAGTTAGGCAGCATTAATCTACTATCTTCAATAAAATTCCTAATTTTCCAAGGAGGGATAGAGATATTTTGAAGCAAATTAATGATTAGCTCACAGTCTCCTTCTATTTCAATATTATGGTTACCTTTAAGACGAGCTCTTTTTTATACCCCACTAGGTAGCAATTGTCTCCTCTTCATTGTTTGTTTTGATTCCCACATTCTTAGCATAGCATTTAATAACTAACCCCTTCTCATCTCTTAGGATCCCCCTAGCCACAACACTTCTAGGGTTTCCCCCTATTGCTACCATCAATTCAAATTTATCCATCCTATGTATAGATTCTTCCATTTGATGTGTTTTCTTAGGGTTATCTTACTACGCTTTACCTTATTCATTGGTTGAGTAATTCCCCAGATATTACTTATTGAAAGTATGAGCAGTTTGTGTTGTCATTGATGTCAACAAGTCTATAAGGAAGTTGTTGGAATTCTATTGATGGTTAAGAAGTTGTGGTGTTGCTTTGATTAGTTGCATTATGTTGTCATTAGTAAAGTCACTAGTGTCAACCTCTGGTGTTGCTTTGATAAGCTTTTGTTTGTGGATGTTGTTTGGTTAAGTTGTGTTGCAGTAGGTTTAGTGATGATGAGGAAGTTTTAAAGATGATGAGAATATGTCTTTGGTACTTGGTTTCCAAGTGCTTTTGAGAAAATTTGAATAAAAGAGGAAATAGTGTATTGTAGAGGTGTTTTGGCATATAGAGTGGTGTTCCAGTTTTTCTCTGAATTTCTTTTGTGTTAAATATCTACTTGTGTTATTCGGATATGATGATTAGAGGTGTTCATAGGTGTTATATCCAGAGTTTCTTGGTCTAGATGGTTGTGAAGAGAAAGTTGTGTTCACCAGTGTGTGAACTATGTAGTATAGTCGTGTCTGGGAGATATGGTTTTGCTCCACATTTCTTCACAGTTTGGTTTCTAGTCTTACGGTTCTGTAAGTATTCTTATATTACTAGTATCTATAACTAGTCTGAATTGTTTGTGTTTTGGTGCTCCGCAAGGTTGGATTTAGGTGTTGTTGTGTTTGGAAGGTTACCGGTTGCACAAGATGATTATGTTCTTTAGGTGAAAGTTGTTGCGAAGGAATTTGTTGGATTATAGGGCATTTTTGGAATATACCAGAGTGTGTTAAAGTGTTGTGTGTGGTCCGTGAGTCATCTTTGGATCAAAGGAAACAAGTAATTAATTGTTTAATGGTGTTAACACAAGTTTGGCTAACCTTGGGTGTTTACACTAATTGCAAATATGCTTAGGTGTTTGTGAAAGCGTGAAGTAGTATGTATGAGTGTATTTGGGTCTAAATTAAGGTGTGTTGTGGTTCGTCTTCATTCCTTTCCACCGTGGGAATGCTTAGTTCCGACCTAATTTGAATTTGCACAGTTGAGGTGCATAGCCGACCTTGTTAATTGTTTTCAAGGTTGAAGATGGTATAAATAAGTGTTGAGTTGATGGAGAATTATGGGGTGAAGTGTGTGATGTGAAATGTAATGTGAAGTGTGAATTTGTGAAGTGCAGTGTCAGATTTATTGTGTTAGGCTATTGGAAGCAGTGAGCAAAAGGTGTCTACATTCTTCAGAGAGGCTACAAATATATTGGTGATGTTTTGGTGGATCTTTTTGTTGCTTTGAGATGGATTTCTCATTCTAACAATCTTTTTTCTTCTTTCTAATCTAGCAGTGAGCCCTTCTTTTTTGTTAAGCAATGAGCCCTTCAGCAATGAGCCTATTGTATTCGGTGTTGCAATTACGTTATATTGTGAGCTAATCCTCATCGTGGTTTTTCCCTTATTGGGTTTTCCATCTAAATCTGGTGTTCTATTGTGCACGGTGTTGATGTGTTTTAGTTTATGTTATTTGCTTTCATGCTAAATCATTCTAACAGATTAAAGGCTAATGAAGTTGATGTGGATCTAAATATTAATGAGGTTTTTTGATGTTTTAATGTACAATTGATTCACCCCTCCCCCCTCTCAATTTTCTTGTGCATTCAACATTACTGATTTTGAATTCAAGGGGGAAAGGAAGCTTGAGAGCTTCTCTTAGCTTAACCACATTAATATTAGCTTTGATGCCAATTTTTATAGATTGAAAAACATCATTGTTGTTTCTCACTTCCCCTCTGAATATTTTATTGTTTTGTTCCTTCCAAACATCCCAGGCAAGGAATGGGGGAATTTGGTTCCATATTGTTACATTGTTTACTAAGGAGCTATTTTTATTTACTTAACAATTTTTTTTTTTGGTTTACTTAAGAGTTATTTTATTTTACTTTAGAACTATTAAGAATTGTTTTATTTTATTTACATTATTTACTTTATTTTTACTTGAAGAGCTATTATTATTTTATGAGTTTACTAAAGAGCTATTTTTATTTACTAATAGTTTTTTACTTATAAGAGTTCTTTTATAGTTTTAGTTTTTTTTTTAAAATATGTCGGCTATGTTTTAGCTGTTATTTACGTTTACATAGACACAACATGATATTTCATGATGTCGCTATAGAATACCTCTTACCATAATTAAGGGACTTCTTGTGGACTTCTTTTGACCAAAGAAAGGGCTTCCTCAAAGTTTCCTAGGATTTTTTTCTCTTCTCCATGACTCGAGAGGCCTTGGTCTCATTGATACCTATTGCCATGGGTTGGCCCTATGTTCTAAATGGATTATCAAAGTTCTTGAAGGGGATGAGACCTGGAACATTTTGTTGCGGCATTCTATCTCTTCTAGGGTTCCTCATGGCATATAGGCTTGAAAATGGCTAGGCTTTGACTCCATTCTCATTATGAAGATTCTTGTGCATGTCTAGGGCCTTTTGTTTGCCAAAAACATTTGGAAAGCCTATGAGGCAATCAAAACCTAGTTACTCTAGAATGGGAATGAATTTAGATTTTGGATTAGTATTAACAAACATTCTCTTTGGTGGTCTCTTGTGATCACTTTCCAAGATAAACCTTTAGCCAACATTCTTTGGATTCATGCTCACAATTTTTCCATAAAGAGATTGGGCTCATTTCAAACCTCTTTTCTAGAAATATTAAAAATTGCTTATCTTCTCTTGAAGCCAAGATCAAATTCAAGCCTTCCAACCAATATTTTGTATCTTTATAGACAAATTTTGAGTCAATTCCTCGTAAAATACTTCACAAGATTGGGGTTAGATGCACCATATCTTGATGGAAGGATTGATAATGGTATCCAAAAACTCCTTTCCATAATTATAAGTCTTGTAAGGGCTATCCATGCTTTCTCTACATTTGTTTATGATTCATAAGCTCCATGACAAACGGGGCTTGCAATCCATGGCCACTTTATGGCAACAAGGCTTTCACATAGTGTGGTCTGCCATTTTCAATTGGTCCATTTGGGTGTTTCTAGTCCTCGTCCTTTTTGTGGTAATCTAAAAACATTTAATCACCTTTTTTGGTTTTCCCCATGAGCTTTGGTTACTTGGACTTGGATAAATGATTTTTTCATGCCTTTTAAATCTAAGCTCTTTTCTTGACACATGACTCTTTTGGGTGATTGATCATGGATGCTCCCTTATTTCACCCAAAATTTGCATGTTTTCAAATTCAAATTCTATTTAGTATTTGGAAAGATAGAATCTCAACTTTGCTTTGAGGAGCTTTTATTGATTTACATTTTTCCTTGTATAATGAATCTATGATTTGTTCTAATGTTCTCTTGTAGATTCAGATGCAAGATAACAACATTTCCTTGGAAGTTTCCTATTATACTCTTATTGAGCATTGGGTTAACATTATTGCATGTGTTGCAACTTGCACCTTCCCCTTCTAGTAGGGGTCCTTCCCCTCCCTAAGGGTGAAAATATGGTTGCAGACACAATGATTGTACCAAGCAATTCACATGGCTCTTATGGATCTCAAAACTAAGGATGTGGATGGTCCTAGCCATAGTTACAAAACTCAAATTCGGCCTAGACTCGAACTTGGTGCCTAATCTCAGCCAAGATTCAACAAATTGAAAAACCCATTAAATCTAGAGATTTTAAAGGATTTAAAGCTTTTTTCATGCACCATTCAATCTATAAACTTTAAAAACACAATAAACTAATCAAATAGAAGCTACTTTGATCACATACACAAGTATATATTGATTACATGAGTACAAAAGCGGATATTAGTTGAAGGGAACAATATTTTTAAATATATAAAATTATAAATATTGCCAAGTGTACACAAAACTCATGGATTATGAAATCCATGGCATCAAAAGTAAAAAAAATATCAAAACTAAGTGTAACTATGGCTCAAAGGAGCTTGCATCACTCCTCCCAACATCCATAGTGATATGAAAGTCTTGCACAAGCATCTAAGATAGTTCCTTGATGATGATGCAGCCATGGTATTTTCCTATGTAGTAGTGACAACAAAATCTAAAGGGTTTTCTCATACTATATCCTCCTCTACCATGGCTATTGCCTTTGCCTCTAGATCCACTTAATCAACCCATGCAAGATTGTCCTCACTAAAGCTAAAATCCTCAATCTTGGTCATCCACTCTAACTATGGATTAATCTCCTCTAGCCTAGTGGGAAATAAGTTAGTGTCAAGGATTTTCTTGTGATGGATATGAAGACTACAATGAACATAAAACAAAATCATTCAACATTTGCATTGACAGCCTATTGTTCCTCTTGAAGTACATATGCTCAAACATATTCCAATTGCACTCACATCCTAAAGTGTTGAATGGTTGGATCAAGACATGAATTACAATCTTCTAAAAAAAATTCATCTTAGCACCAAACCTTTCTCACCATGCATCTAAAATGAGAGAAAAATGAACTTAATCTCATTGTTCAACTTCAAGTTTCAACATTAATATAAAAAAATGAAAAGTTTTAAACTTAAATTACACCCTTAATAGATGTTGTGTGGATGTAATGTCATCTAAGTTGCCTTGCATATATCTCGTGCAAGCCTAAAAATCTCAATTGTAGAGACAATATGTGCTCCAAGCTGAGGATCAAGTAACATTTTCTCTATTACTATGTAGAGCCTACTCAAAACCTCCTCATTTGCTTTGAATTTCAAGAAAAATGTAACATCAAATTCAAGAAATAGGCAATTGCATGTAAGGGTTTGTGACACTAATGGTGTCACCATTGATCAATTATGTCTCATATGGGATGATACTTATCCTCAACCCCACTTTAAATGGATCTAATGGCCTCCTTGGCCCTAGCCACAACCTCATATATATTGTGGGTTTCTCCCTATCAAAAAATCAAAGAAAAATAGTTAAAGGCTCTGGGAATTGCAATTATTTACATTAACAAAATAACTATGAACAAAAAAAAAATAATAATAATAAAAATATGAATAAAGATAGAATGGAAATATGAACATACCTCAACAATCCCCTTTGTTGGATGCCATAAGATGTCCTTATCGAAAACATTACTCTTAGCACATGAAGATGTGAACTACTTCTTCCTAGCAAACATGTGCCTCAATATAGCCTTTGAATGAAGAGTTGCAATGCGATAACGTTTGTTGAAAAGTGAGTTATTCTAAGATGAGCCAACTCTTCTTTGACTATGTATTTTCTCATTAAGTTGAGGACCCAAGAATGCTTGTATATGTATTTGCAAATGTTTTTAGCATGCACAACACATGCTTTGATCCATGAAATGTTGCTAAGATCCTCTAATACGAGGTCAAGGCAGTGAACAACACATGAAGTTTAGAATAAGGATGAGTGTTTATCCATGAGAAGTCTACTTGCAACAACATAATTTGTAGTGTATCTGTAAATATCTACACAAAATTCTCCTCACCCACCTCAACCAAGACTTCCTCCAAAACCTCGATGAATTTCAAGAAAAATGAATTTCTAGTTTTTCCTTGAGCATCAATGGATTTCAAGAAAAATGTGCCACTTGAGGAAGAGACAATGAAATTTGGAATGTTATTGCTAATAGCTAAAGTATAAATTAGAAATATTAATCACTAATTCAATGAATTTTAAGAAGTATAGCCGCCTAAGGAAGCAACAAGGAAGTTCAACAATGTCATATTCCTCCTATCTGCCCAATTATTAGTCATGATTATGCAACCCTTACTCCTCCATATTGCACTTTGCTCCTCAATTTGGTCTTCACATTGGCCACGTTTAGAGTAAAAAAGGAGCCCTTTATTTCCTCATCATTAGGGGTTTTCAATCTTGCTCCACAAAAAATAATGGTTTCTACCATATTTTTCCAATAAGAAGACCTAAAGCAAATAAAATAAACAAAATAAATAATGCAAAATTTAGCGTTTAAATTTTGCAAAAATCTAAAATTTAAAAATTCAAGAGCCAAGAAATTAAAGATATATTTTAAAATAAAAATAATAATTAATTACTGACTATGTGAAATAGAATGTAACAATAAAACTAAAAGTATTTGATTGCACTCCTTATTGCATCATGCTTCTCCTTGTTCGAACCCATGCTCTCAAATGATGGTTAGGAACCTAAAATAGTGCATGGTATGAAATATGAATCTAATTTGGATCCACTAACTCTAGTCCCAACACTAGAATTGCCACTACCACTAATATTGCCACTAGTGTTCAAAGATCCATGAAATAGAGGAATTGAAGAAGAAGAATCTCCAAGCATGGCTGCCATCTCTTCTCTTTGCTTTTTTTTAACTTTTTTTTGTTGGTTAAAGGTCTCTATTTGGCTCTATACCTCACACAACTGTAGGAGGTATAAGTGTGCATAATCTAGTACCTTGGCAAGGTATTTGTGTGAGGTGATATTTCAATTGGTTAATATCCCCCCCACACATTTCATCATGCAATGTTTGTAAACCAAATCCCCTTTTTTCTAATCCTCGGACATGTTTCCAACAAGGGTCTTTATTAATTGGGGCCAATAGTAGAACAATTTATAAATTTGAAAAATGTTGTTGTAATACAAATAAATAGAAAACAAATAACATTTAGATTTTTTAGTCAAACTTAGTTAAAAAAAAAAAATGTACAAACAACTAGGGTTTGTAGCTAAAAAAGAGATAAAAAGTTAGAAAGCATGCTAGGGTGTTAGTTTTATGATCAGATGTAAAGCACATAATTTAATTCAAAAGAATTAGACACAAAGATAGCATATACCCTTGGAAAACTCTCCACTTGAGGGAGAAAAACCCAACAACAATTATTTATTTTATATATATAAGCATATAAGCAATGGCAACAAACTCTTTACAATGAGGCCTAACACAAGGCCAATATTCAACACCAACAATTGCTGCAATAGCAGATAGCAATCTAACCTTCCTTGAACACAAATCTTCCCTTGAATGGATTCACAATCTGCCTTAGAAGACATTTGCACTTGATAGAAGGAGCTTCTCTTGAAAGAATTTGCACTTGAGAAGAAGGAATAATCGAACTTGCTTGATGTCCAAAGGAGTGGAAATGATCTCCTATATATATACATATCAATAGAGAGGTCACACCTCTTCAAAAGCTAGGTCAACCAACAAAGGAAAATAAAATTGCAAATAATAATTGTGAATTACTATGAAGGTCGGCCAAGATGGAAATACAAGGAAGTTTGGCCAAGATGAGTATTACATTGTTGCCATGTGAAGTACCCCTTCACATTAATTATTACAAATAAATGTGTTCACACAAGGCTAGAAGAATGAGCTCGAAGCTGCCAAACATCAACACTCCCTCTCAGCTAGGGAGAAATACTTCTAGCTATACAAGACACATCACCTCATCGTGATGTCATCCACTATGGCTACTCCCATATGTGGAAAGAAGAGATATCACCTCATCGTGATATCAACCATCATGGCTACTCCCATGGATGGTAAATGTGCACAAGTTCTCATCACTCAATGTGATGTCATCACCTCATTGTGACATTCACCATGGCTACTCCCAGAGGGTGAAAAACACAAGTGCAGGAAAATCATCACAGACTCTCTCACGTGGTGTTGTCATGGCGTCACACACATGACATCCACCATGGCTCTCCCAGAGCGTGGAAAAAAGGGCTTTCACCTCAAATCTCTCTCAAAGAGAAATGCATTAACAAGGGCTTGCACCTCAAATCTCTCTCAAAGAGAAATGCATTAAAGAGGATCACTGATACTAAGACTCCTTCTCAGCTAGGGCTTGATTCTTCACCATACCAAACTTGTCTCGAAAGTACACAGAGTTTATCCTAGAGAAAGGCTTGGTGAGAATGTTTGTCGTCTACTCATCAATGTTGATATATCTCAACTAAATACCATAACTCGTATATAGTGGTATTTGATCTCAACGTGTTTAGTTCTATCATGAAACATAGGATTGACAGAAGGCTTCACACAGCTTTGGTTATCACAATGAATAATAGTAGGCTCCATTGATTGTCCAAACAATCCTGCAAGGAGCTTCCAAAGCCACACTATTTCTTGGGCTGCCACACAAGTTGCAATATACTTGACCTTTGCGGTGCTCAGTGCCACTGAAGACTGCTTCTTGCTATACCAAGAGATCAACACATACCCCAAACTGAAACAACATCCAGAGGTGCTCTTCTGATCAGTCACACCCTGCTCAATCGGAATCAATATATCCAAGCAGCTCCAAGTCCACATCAAAAGAATACCTCAAGCCATATCCAACTGTGCCATGCAAGTATCTCAGGATATGCTTCACTGCAACTAGATGTATTTGCCTTGGTTCACACATGAACTGACTAAGTGCACTCATTGCATAGCAAATATCCGGTCTCGTATTGGCTAGATACATCAACGATCCAATCAACTATCTGTACATCGTGGGATCCACCAGATCTGAACTAGCTGTAGCCTCTTTTAATTTATGCAAGTTGGTCTCCATAGGCGTAGACATAGATTTGCAATCCAACATACCAAATCTCTTCAAAATATCAATAGTATACTTCCCTTGACTTAGAATCATCTCATCTAGCTTTTTCCATACTTCTAATCCAAGGAAGTAATGCATGAGACCAAGATCCTTCATTTCAAATTTAGAAGCTAACTCCTTGCATTTGAGAATGAGGTGATCTTCTCTAGTAAGAATAAATCAACATAAAGAACCAAGATCAACTAGATTACCATCTTCTTCAAGTTCAATAGGCTCCCTCTGAATCTTCAAGTACTTGTATCAACCTTCTGACCTCTTCGTCCAAGATTTCCTACAACACTTGCCTTAGATAAATGTTTTCCAACGCACACCTCTGGTGCTATAGAGGGTTCAGGATTGTCCTCCTCAACCTCATCCCAGATCACACTATTCTAAATAGGTTTGCGGAGCTACCAATGTCAAATCCAGATGATTGTCTTGTGTAATTTTGATCTCAGCAACTAAAGGGATCCTCAAAGGATTTAGCACCTAGCCTTGCAATACAATAATCTTCACTTCTTCTCAGTGAGTTACAAAACTCCCTCTTGATCCCTGCTTCAGAGATTGCAAAGAATACTTATGGAAGTGAACTCCCTCTAACCACCAGCTCAGTCCCATGGCTACAAGTTGTGACTTCACGCTTGATAATTTCTTTGGTCAGCAAGACTTCCTCACAAGATGCCTCAAGCTTTTCATCACTAAGCAATCTCTCATCACCTTCTTGCTCCTAGATTTGTCTAGATCTGCATTTTAGGGAGAGATTACTAATAATTTATAACTATTCAAAGAAATATCAAGGCTAGAATCAACAAGGTTTACTATCTCAAGTTATAGCATGAACACATAAAAATTTATGAACAACATGAATAAAGAAATCAACCTATAAGGGAAATATGTAGCAAATATCAACAGATCAAAATGAAGGGATAAGGAAACTTATCTTTATTGAATTATGATATAACTCTTTCTTCCATCTTTTACTCCTCTCGAGAGTGCTAAGCTCAGCACAATAAAAGAGAATCTGCACAACTATAGATTTCTTGAATGCATTATGCAGTTAGCATTTAGAACCAACCCTCTCCAAGAATTAAGATTCTATCACAGTTTCATGCATTAGAGAATGATGTCGATGTGACCAACTTATCACCATCGAAATTGCAGTTCTCCTTTTATTTCAGAGTCACACTCAAAAATCTTCACAACTAGCATGAAAATAACTTCCAATGAATAATTTGAATCTTCAAGGATCTTATGTCAATGAACACAATTCAAGATAAACCTCGATCTCTCTTTACTAATCACACATGATCTAAATAATGATATAGCAAACATTCAACCTAGAAAGGTGATTTCAAACAAAACAAAGAATACTTATCTCTTTAAATATTTTGATGGATGCAATTACTGGACACAGTATGGAACACTACTCTTGCGCTCAAATCAGTCCACCACCTTCATGGCTTGAACACAGGCCCTTTGCAGGGTTAAATTTGAACATGGTCTTCTACCATTTAAATTTACAATGCACTATGTTTCTAGCTACAGTCCACCAAATTATGAAACAAATGCAACACGCTTACTAGCAACACTCAGAGAGTTAGAGATGGATAAGATCATCACTCGTAAACTTTATCAGATTAGCACAACTCTATAGACTAAGTTTCACATAAAAAATAAACAACAACAAAACAAATACTTATCTCTTGAAATCAGAATCTCCTTGAGTGTGGTGCTTAAACCCTCTGCACATATTAGATCTACTCTTGATTGCTAACACTTCAGACTTTCACAAACTCCCTGATATTGAAACGATATCCAGATTAACTTGCAAGGCTTCTTTATTTCCATCAACCTCCTCTTTTCTCAGACGACAGCTTTAAGTAAAGGAGCCAAGCCAAAATGAAGCTTCTCATTTTTTAGAGACATTAATTTCAATCTGCATCATTACATAGAGCAGTGATCCTGAAGATCACGCATCTGAAGGCTTAATAGCATTGAACCACACAGTAATGACAGAAACTGACTCCTTATGTACTGGAAATTAGTCAAAGATCAGCGATCTTGAACTTCTGATGGGATTCTCCAAACTTAGATGTGCACTTCAGGTTCCCAACACAATTCAGTAATTTTCTGCAATGCCTGGTCAAGATAAGGTGAAGCTATATCTGAATAGAGACACCTTCATGTGGAATGGCAAAATTGAGTTCAAGGATGCACATGATAGATTTTCCTGTGATCATTGGCAAGCTTGGAGGTTTTGACGATTAAGATGTCCAACGGCGATGCCCACAGGTTATGGTGCAACATCAAATAGATGTAGGCACTAAAGATGAGACGGAAGACTTCTCAATGCGCAGGTATAGTGACTTGCACCCAACAAAGGCTGAGACCGATCAACTTATTCCACAAACTAAGCTGCTCCTGACTGCTCTTCACAGGACTTGAATTCGATTTAGAATACTCTTCACAGGCCCAATGTCTACAGTAATTGCTTCTTTCATTATCGGAACCTGAATATAATCCTGACTTCAGGAACCATGACTTCTTTAAAGATTATGTATCTAGGTTTCAATGGCATAACCCGATATGAGATAGCATGATGACTACAACCCTAAAGCTCCATTCAATCTTCTTATCAAAGGCGCATAAGAGACACACTCATTACCCAGAAATGCTATCGGTTTATAATATTGCAGCTCCAATTGACCATTCACCAATATTAAGATTTCAAGACTACTTAACACATCTGATCGGATCTTTTCCTAGACCCGCTCTGATACCATGTTAGTTTTATGATCAGATGTAAAGCACAAAATTTAATTCAAAAGAATCAGACACAAAGACATAGCATATACCCTGGGAAAACCCTCCACTTGAGGGAGAAAAACCCAACAACAATTATCTCTTTTATATAAATAAGCAATGGCAACAAACTCTTTAAAATGAGGCATAACACAAGGCCAATATTCAACACCAGTAATTGCTGCAATAGCAGATAACAATCTGCCCTTCCTTGAACACAAATCTACTTGTTGGTGTTTAAATTAGCACCTCTAGAGTGCTGACTGTAAACGTTCAACTATTACAAATGTTTTGCAACACTTCTTCATCATATAAAGAGAAGTCCCTATCTGTTGAATGCAATGTGTAAGGAAGGGAAAAGCAAACTAAGATTCCTATTTTTTTGTACTAAGCGGTAGGACAAAAGGCGCACAAACACAATGCGCCGCAGCTAAGCTTTTTCTTTGGTTTTTGTAGATCTTAACTACAACTGTTCTAACTTTTAATCTATCCAATATCCTCAAGGAAAACAGAGCATGAGGGTATAGGAGTGGGAATGGATTGGTTGGATCACTTGAATCCATCGTCTCCTTAGAATATGGTCGAGGCTTTGAATTCTCGGATATATGTCAGGATAATGTTAAATACAAGCAAATGCTCTTCACAATAAGTTGGATCTGAGACCTGCCAAGGAGGATGAACCCCTATCTGAGGTATGGGCTAGGAAACGACTTACAAGAAACAACAAACTAGGATGTCTTGGCCGACAAACTTGCTAATGAGGAGGAACCCCTATCTGAAGTATAGGTCAAAGGACAATCTATTAGACAACAATAAACGATAACCGTCAATAATAGATATCCAAGGAGGAGGAACCCCTATCTAAGGAGGGAAATGAAACAAGCAGCTATTAGATACAAAAACGTAGAAAGAACTCAAATATGTAGATCAAAATGCAAGCACCTTTTGATTTTCTTCTTCAAGCTTCATCAACGAATTACAAATATTGGGACAGCAAAGGCACGAAATCATGCACAATTACGATCAACCAATGAACTCTCATCCAAGAGTGAACAAATATTCGCTTTCAATGTTGTTGGCAACAATGGCGCAACAATTTTGCATAGCAAGTAAAGGTTAAACAAACAATGAGCCCAAGGCTCTTATTTATAGAACTCAAAGGAGTGGGCAACCCCAAAATCTCCTTGAGTTAACAATGAGTTCTTGACAATCAATTAGCAAGATTTATTCCTAAAAAGGGGAAACAATCAGTTAACTGGAAATCTACTTCAGTTAACTGAAACTAAACAAAGAGTCAACTGGAAACTTCTTCAGTTGACTGAAAGTAAACTAAAGGTAAACTTTAATACAAAGTATCCCTCCAAAATAGGCATCCATATTTAATGGAGATCTAAGATCCACAAATTATGGAAGCCGATTAGACATCCTTAATTAGTGGGATCTGACAATGCATGATTTATGGGATATGGAGTTAACTTGGAAAGGGGCATCAAGTTAACTCCAATTACATTTAATGTCATCTTGAGTTGACTTGGAAAGGGGCATCAAGTAAAACTCAAGTATCATAAATGCCACTTGGAGGGTGTAGGACATCCTTCTTTGGTGCTTCTACAACTCACCCATAATCAATAGTGTTTCTATCCATTCATTGACTTCTTCAACCTCAGGGGAGTTAATGCTCTGCAGAATGATGATCTAGCGTTTGAGCATTACTTCACTCGTTGTGAGCTGATGTTCGAAGTCTATACACTAAGCAGCTACCTCTTCGAACTGGGTTGATAAAGCTGCCACCTTGACTAACTTGCAACCATCTGGATCATCAAGAAAGGTATTGTGGATGACATCTCTGAACTGATTCTCTACAATGACCCGTCGATAATTAATCAATTCTACTGAATGGGCGTCATGGGCTTTCACCTTATACACCAGCTGCTCTTTCCAAGCAAAGAGATGTTGCTTGTTTTCTTCAAAGTAAACTGATTGATATGCCAATTGCAAATCTACAATTGTGTTCTCGTCTTCTAGCCTCTTTTTTGCCATTCTTTGTTCTAATTGTTGGATCTTTGCACGAAGTCCATGTGCTCTATCCCGTAACTGGTATAGATTTTCTAGTATACATCTACCTTTGAGAACAAACTCCTCCACTTGATTTCTCAAAGGTTTGTCGTATGTTATCAGTTGTTGATGATTTTGTTTTGCGGGGAGATCTAGCAATCCTGCTGGTAGGGCTGAGACGTTTAGGGTGCCATGCATCAAGCTAGAAATGTATGATCTCAATTGTTGGTTCTCATCCTTTAAGGTTGCTTTGTCTTTCCCATCCTTGACCATCCTTTCTTGTGTGCTCACCGAAGCTACCCCGAGAAGGTCTGCCTCCACATGTCGTGTAGTCTTCCCAAGGTTAAGTTTAGACAATGTGTATTCTTCCACTTGTACCTCATGTATGCTTTTCTCTATTAGTGGGGTAGTAGTCTCTATGATTAGTTCACAACCTGCATTCCTATCAATGTGAACTTTCTTTTTCAACTTCTTCGCCGATATGTCTTGTGGGACATGGTCGAATTCAATGAACTCAAGTTCATAGGAAAGTATTTCCCTTTTCCTGCCTAGGAAGCCCTCAAGCCAGATATAATCTCAAGTAGCTTCACTAGAATGAGGAATGTGGGTCCCTTGAATGCCTGAAGTGTGAGACTACGCTGGAGTGACATCTCTCGGTGGTGAGTCCAGGTCAATGAGAACTTGAGACCGCTGTGATGGTGGTGATGTAGGTGGTTATGTTTCTATAATAGGCATCATTTCTACTGCTACTTCTTCTAACGGCTCAGTTTCTTTCGCTACTGGCTCTTCAACAACTATTGTTGTTGGCTCCTCAATAACAACTTCTACTGGTTCTAGGATAGCAGTCTCTACTACTGCCTCTAGGGCAGCAATATCCATGGCTATTCCAGGAGTGTGTGTGGCTTTCTCCACATGTGTCCTTTGTGTTCTAGGCTTTGTAGGCTTCAACATCCTCATCCCTTAGGGAGGATTGCACCACTGCTTCTGCCTAGGCTTCTTATTGAAGAGGAAGGTGGTGTAGACTGAACCTATGGCGGCTCTGTTCTGTGAGATACCACCTTCCTTAATTTCTTGTTGTCGAAATAGAGTTGGTTATTTCTAACAACTCTACTTGTCCTCTCCTCTATAGATGTGTTGTCCTTGGCATACCAATCCAATCTTGGGAGTGGTTGCGAGTCAATTGAATCTACAAAGAATGAGGGGAGAATGACTTCCCCTTCATTGTCAGATAAGCCCTCGATGTCTGCTGACATAAAGTCAGCAATTTGCGAGAGCCTAAACCTGCTATAGTTCCTTCTTCGCACTTCATACTCGTCTTGACAATTGACCCAATAATATTCCATAGAATATTTATGTGACGAGTGTTGCTCGAGATGTGCCGCATAAAGCCCTCTGGAATCATAAGACCTCCTTTCAATGAGGTACTTGAGATTAAGCATCATCGTTTCCTAGCTCATCATCTTAGCATCTACCGTGAACCTACATCTATAGAGTCCCATTTCAACGGGAAAGTTTACAATTGCCTTCTTCTTCAAGCGCAAGTAAACATGAACCTCAGACAACTGCCTCAGGAATTGCAGGAAGACTACCCTATCTGAAGGGTGCCGTGGCATCATGGCGGGGTGACCAATAGAGCCATACACGTGTATGTAGGAGAACGTAGGGAATTGGATGAACCAATCCGCCCAATCCGCAATTGCCTCTCTAGATATTTGCGAAAAACGTACATGCATCTCATGGTCTAGATCTTGTATGGTGTGCATAATGAAGTGATCACTTATTATTTTCAAGTGACGCTCTGCTTTAGTGAACTAAAGACGTGTAAAGTGCTCATGAACCTTTTGCACACCTAAGGTTCCCACATTGTTTAATATCCTGAAATCACCTTGGAAGGAAATCAGGTATACCAAGTAAGAACACATGTGAAACCTATGAGCTTCTAGATACCCGATAATTTGTTGGTGGAGTGTGTCACTAATCAGAGTGGGCCAATCATAATGTTCCCTCTTGCCAATGATTTTTGCACTGACATAATACATCCATGACTGGAATTGATAGACATCCTCTTGTCCAGTTATTTTGTTGAGTAGAGTGATTAACACTGCATACTCATCTTTGCATTCTCCTCATCCCACCAACTTAGGCAAGTTGCTCTTTGTCACTTCTAGCCATTTTTTTGCCATTATCCCTTGACATTTTCCCTTGGCTGCCTCAAATGCTTTCTCACATTTTTTCACTGATATGACCTTGTTGTTAGGACATGATGGAATATCAAAACACTTTTCTATATCCTAGGGCTTTAGATTGCAAATGACCCTCCCATCCACTGATCTGATTTCTCTCATGGTAGGATTGTAATGCTTGATACAAGCAATTACAAGCTCCACACTCTGTAATGTGATGGGGATTGATGCAGCCTGTAGCAACCCAGACTTGTTGACGTGGTTTTGCGACTACACCAACACAGAATAAAGTCGCCAACGGCTACTCTATCCTCTCTTGAACAAAGTTTCCTACATGCTAAGATTGCGAGATAGATCATACATTTAACTCCAAGGTTCCTTTAGTGCGAATAGTCTCAGTTGGCTTGATGTGATTTTGCTGGTATTTCAAGGGGACTTACACAATTGTTTGACAGCTAACAACAGACAGTGGATTAAGGGATTTCGTGTAATTTGGATGATTTGGAAAGTGAGCACAAGTTTCCTAATTCTAACCAGAAATGAACTGAATTTAAAAGAGTGTAGGGCCTAAGAAGATCTAATCTAATCTAAGGCATGGGACATGGCGATTAATTCTCACAAGCTTCAACCGAGCCTTGCTTTGCCTCGCTTCGGATAACTTCCACAAAACCGGTACAATCTTCAGAGGAGTGGAGAAAGGTGTTCAAATTATAACTCGACATGCAAGTACCATCAAGACGATGCATACAAACACGTGAATCACAATCGAAGTTAAGTTTGAGAAGTAAATCCAGTTGACCACACAGGGCGAACAACCCACCGTCAGCGAGCCCGCTAGTGGTATGGACAAGCGAAGTCTTGTTCAAATCGAGCACCACATTCCACAGTCACTAAGTACTTGCATGAAATGAAATCTACTTTACTTTAAGCTACTTCAAGATACCACGTGAATTGGAAGGACGAAGAAGCCTCAACAACTACTCATAACAAAGAAGAAATCACCATCAATGAAAATTATTTTATTATGAAAGCATTCACGACAACTTCTTACAAAGTATTCAAAGGGAAGACTTTCCTTCCTTTTCAATTTAAACTATACTATCAAACTACTCTACTTTCTACTCTATCAATTTCTCTCTACTCCTCTGCTATCCTAACTCTGATCTAATTCAAATGAGATACAAATGAGGGAGACTCCCCCTTTTATAGATGGCCCAGTCCAGCGGACGGCTCAGATTACAATTGGCTGGATGGCCCAGATTGTGCCACCTCAGCCCTAAACAAGATTCGCCCTAAAAACTGCCATAATGGAGAGTGAGGCAATAAATGAGCAATTAATGGCCACCATCTTCTAGAAGATTCCTGTTTGTAGACGCGTTCACACTGTTCTCGATCTTCTTATTGACGTTGTTCTTCAACTTCTTCTTTGTCACTTGAGTTATACTAAGTCTCAACACTTAGCCATTTTTCGCAACTTTTCTTCCTTCGAGGTTGAAATGTAATCGTGGAGTACTTGCTTCATCTTCCTAAGTCATCGCCATTTGGTCTCGACGTTCCTCCTACAAAACAAGCAAGGGGAAGAGTATTAGAACACTTCATAATATAAATTCACCTTACTTACCAGGATTTTCATGCTTTAACTTCCACAGGTTCATCTTTCACCAGCCAACTTTGCATTCAAATTCTTCATGCCTTAGCCAAATTTTCAACCTATCTTGCATTCTACTCGGCGCACTTCATTTTGATATTTTATCCAACTCAAACTCGAGAAAAATGCTTTCATCAGGAATTTGATCAAAAATTATCTAGGCGATCATTTTCAAATTCATCCGCCAAGGCATTTTTAACACATTTTATCCCTTGCCTTAGAAATTTTTTAAATTTTCCCTTAGGAAATTCATCAACTTGGTGCCCATTTAAAATATCCAACCTGAAGGCCTTGGCGAAGTGCAGGAGACACTAAAATCCATTCCTCGTTGACAATCTTCAATACCCAAAAGAAAATTTCCTCCAAAACGCGATGAACTCATGGGTATACAACGAACGGGTTCATTTAATTTCCTTGAATTTTGAACCTTGGAAAAATAATCTTTAACAAATTAAATCTCGTTCTTCACATCTGTGAACATTTCTTGTTGCTCTGACTTGAAAATCTCATTGTTCCTGCAATATTGGCACTCACTGACTTTTCCACTGGCAACTTCATCCGTGCTTCAGAAAAAAGAAAATTCATCACCTTTAGAGTCTAGGCGTATTTTCTTAAGGAAGAAAATATTTTCCTTAAAGAAATTTTGAATCACTTAGCATTTTGAAAATTTTTCCTTGGGAATTTTTTTTTTTCAACTTCGTTCACCTTGCCTGTGAGGAAAATTTCATTACATCAACTCACTTAGAAAAAATTATTTCCATTACCTTGGGCGCATATTATACCATGAAGGACATTTTCATTTGAAAATTCCAATGCCTAGTAAACTTTAATCTCCCCCTGGGCGCATTTTACACTTGAAGGGGACTTAGCGTCCAACGCCTAGCAATATTCACTTCTCTTCATCCATATTTGGGTGCATTTTACCCCTTGAAGAGGATGAACATTCCCACGCCTAGCATATTCACTCTTTATTTACCTTACCTTGGGCGCATTCAAAAGGGAGAGAGAGAAGTCAACATCTTTTAGTCTTCTTCCTAGCTTGCATGGCGCATTTGGAGGTTGATGAAGAATGGGCACATTTTATATGTGCTAGAGGATGGAACTTCTTCCAACGCCTTTGACTCTTTGACCAGCTTTTCTAAACATGGCGCATTTCACCCCTTGAGAAGGATGGGTGCATTTGGCCTAGGGTGGAGGATATTCACTTAGAATATTTTCTATCATTTTGCTTGTAGTGGAGGATTAGCTTCAACACTTAGTTGGCGCATTTTATACATGAAAGAGGATGGAATATTTGACTCTTTGACTTGCTTGTTGCATGGGCGCATATGGGGGGTGGTGGAGGATGAAACATCATTGACCCTTTTGACTTTCTTAGACTCCTCAAGCATGGGCACATTTCCTACTTGCTAGAGGATGGGTGCATATGACATGGTATGAAGGATGAGTTCTTGTGACTTAGAAATTTTTTGAATTTGCTTGCATGTGAGGGCGCATTTTGGCATAGGAGAAGGATGAAGTTTAAACTTAGAATTTTTTCTTGATGCCTCTACCACCTTGGGCGCATTTCATGCAAGGAGATGGATGAAACTTTATGCCTTTTGAATTTTTTAAACTTCTTCATCAAGCAGGGCGCATGTAGGGGTGGCAGGTGGATTTTACCAACACTTAGATTTTTTTATCACCCACTTGTTCCTCTTTGGGCGCATTTTGATGTATGAGCAGGATGAATTCCAACATTTAAATATTTTCTTGACTTCCAGCTAAAGTGGGTGCATTTCCTGGGTGCTGCAGGATGAAACTCATGCCTTAGCCATTTTTCCTGAACTCTGCCAGCTTCTCCATGCCTGCTATTTATAGTAAGTCCTTCAATTCTTGCATCTCTGAAGCTCGGAATGATTTGAAATTTTGAACACTGGATCTTCACGACCTTGTTACCTTGTTGACACTGCTATTCTGAGCTGGCCTGCTAAAAATAGCATATTTCTGAAGGTAGTTTGCTATTTATAGTAACTGCCTGCTTCTGATATCTCCACAACTCCGTTTGATTTGAAATTTGAATGACGTGCTCCTCACCACGTGACCTGCCTGTTGACATCGGCGCCTACTGCTGACTTTCTATTTTTAGCCAATTTCTGAAATGACTTACTATAAATAGTAAGTGCTCCATTTGCCTTCAAATTTTACCAGCAGATAGCTTGAAAGATACTGATTGCGGTGGTTTACACCAGTTTTCAAAAATTCTGGCTTTTTACCCCTCTTTTCGAGCCCCGAAGCTGGAAACCCTAATCCATCTTGCATGCATATCAAATGTTCTCTGTTTGTTCTCATTTCTATTGCATTGCGATTAGTTTGTGATTCTGAAGTGCTGGGAGGCAGCTGCCAGAATGTATCTGCTAAAAATAGCAAGTTGCTGAAAGAGTGATTATCTCGCTTTGCATGTCATATCACTGCAAAGCTCTTGAAAAACCCATAAGGAAACATCAAACATGCAAAGGAAACCCTGACATGCAAACCCTAAAAATAGTTTCCGAAGGCTGAACTCTGAAAGTTGTCATCTCATTTTGCATGTTATACTGTCGCGAAGGTCTTCGAAAACCCAGAAGGAATCTCCAGACATGCGTTGAAAAACTCTGCATCTAAGCCCTAAAATCTGCTCCGGAAGATGAACTGCTAAAAATAGTAAGTTGTCTATTTTAGCTCAAATTTTGCCAGTGAGCAGCTTGACATGTCCTGAATGCAGTGTGACTATCGGAATTTCAAGGATGTTGACGGAATACCTAGAATTGCACACTTACTATAAATAGTAAGTAGTCAAAATCTGATGAAATTTTAATGGAAATCTACCAGAAGTACACTAATAGTAAAGTTAGTCTCTGTTTTCAATTTATTCACCTCATTTGACCTCAAATTGGCAAGGAAGTTCAAAACCCTAATTTTCAGACTTGGCCAAATTTCACATTTTAGGCCCATAGACAGGCACATCCCCAGAAGGCAGATAATCAGAAAAGAGACAGAAAGATAGAGGGAGACGAAAACCAAAGCCAAAAGACCAGAAACAAAGCAAAAATTAGGGGTCCCCATCTTGAATGGGGCGATGTGTGAAAAGGTCACAACAAGAATCTTCTATATTTTGCAATGTGATCTGATTCATGCGCTCCAACTGTTCTAGATCAACCACTAGATTTACTTGGTGTAAGTCTGTGTCAATTGTTTTCAGCTAATTATGAAATAGGGTCATCTTGGTCCTGTATTGTACTTGAGAGTATTGCATCCTGAAAAACTTAAAGATTGACTGCAAACTTCACCTTGTTCTAACAACTTTCGGAAACCCCTGAAAATAGCACCCTGCTGAGAAGTATTTTTCTGGAAAAAATCTGGCACATGGGTTTTGTTTGTGCTTCAATGATGAAAAAACCTCGTTCCTAAGAATTTTGATTCTGAAACTTTTTCAGAAAAACCCCTAAAAAATAGGGTAGCAAGTTTGTTGATTCTGGAAAATTTGACGAGATGGGTTTCACTGGAAAATTATTCTGAATCTGCCCAATTGATTAGATCTATGGTAGCCTATTGATTTGTGTGACATCCAAGAATACCTAAGACAAGAAGAGAAGGAGACAGAAGATGTATTGGAAGTTTTTTATCTGACTTCCTAAGAAAATTTGTCTCTGAATCTAGCCTCTGATTATCAATCTTCTTCTGCCTCTGATCTTCAAGAAATAACGGACAATGGTCAAAAACCTTGGCTAGATCTGAAAATGGCGTCCTTGAGAGCTTATGGTTGTTCTTGATCATCAACCTGCAAAGAAATAATGAAGAGGGACACCTATAGCTTTCTCATATATAGACTTAATCCTCATATCCATAAGTTTGGGAAGTTAACTCATGATCAAAAGCATGATTTGGCTTGATCTGAAGTTCAAAAAGGTGATTTCCATTGATTGTGGAGTGAGTTGGCCAAGTTTGCTTCAAAATATATCTTGACTTTAGTCAACAGCTTTTCCTTTGACTTTTACTATGCATCTCTTTTGAGTTTTGCAAGTTTTTTTTATTATTTTCTCCGTTGAATGACCCTGGTTTGATCCTAAATCTAGATTCATCTGTTGATCCTGAGCTGATGTTGTTGGATTCATCATTGAGCTGGGCCTAAGCTGAAGAGATGAGCTTGGGAGATAGGAAGGAAAAAAGCTGAGTTTGTGGCCTCAAAAGGAAGGGTGCCTTTCTCAAGAAAGGGTGCTTTTACCTTTGCCTTAGTGAATTTTCATTGTCCGTTCTTCAACTTTTTAATCTAACCTCTTGTGCTTTGATTTGAAATCCCCATTGATTGGAGAATCAAATGATCTTGTTAGATATCTCGTCAGGTAACCAGCTCCATTTCACTGAAGATGACTAGAGTTGGAAAACTTAGAAGCCAGTTAAGGGTACCTTTATTCAAGGGCGCCCCTCATTGAAAAGGGCGCTTTTGCTCCTTTGCAATGTTTTTTATCTGAAATATGCTCCAGTTTGATTTTGATTATATGTTGATTGCTTTGTTAGATGCTTTTGCTTGCAATTGTGTTGTTGAGATTGACCTAGACTGAGAAAATTGTCTTGGGAGGCCTTCAAACATCTGACAACATCTAGAGTTCCATAAAGAAGGGCACATTTCCTTGGAAGGGCGCTTTTTCACCTTGATCTTTACTTCAACAACCATTTCTTAGTATCTTTGTCAACTGCCTCTTTTCGCTCTGTCGATAACTACCGGTGATCAACTCATTAGATGATCTTGTTGTTTGTTATGTTGTTGAGCCAGCGAGCGACGTCGAGGATGGCTGCCTTAGATGATTCAATAAGCTACATTTGACCCTTAAGAATCAAGGGCACCCCTATCTGAAAAAGGCTATTTTTTCAGCATTGTGAACTGATCTCTCCTTTGTAACGTTTCTAGAGTTAGTCAAATTTTGACATTTTCTGGAAACGAGAATCTCCTTCGTCGAATAGCATCATTTTAGACATTTTTCGCCATGGTTGCATCATTGAAGCTTTTAAAGCTTAGATTCCAACACCTGGTACTGGCCAATCTGCCATTATTGGCTGCAGAGCTCCTAACTTTGTTCCTGAAAAACAGAAATAGACCCACCAAAGTAAAACGTGTCCTTTGATGATTCTGACTTGACCAATGTGATCATGAAGTCAGTTAATCCTATCAAAATCATTTTCAATCATTTCCGGGAAGGTCCTATTTTCGGGGGTTACCCTAAAAATAGTGGCAAAAAACCCTAATTCTCAAATGTTCAAAATTTTGCACGTGTTCCTTGACCAAAACCCACAAAGACCCTATGTTTGGTTTGACCTAAAATAGACTTTTGACAGCATCTTAACAAGATTTAGCTCAATTTATGCAGAATGCCAAAAAATTATTTTGGGTACAACATTAGGCTTCGTCTAGTGACCATGTTGGATACCTACGACATAGGAGAACCGAGAATCTCAAGTTTCGTAGACCAGTATATCTTATTAGTTGGGTAATGTAGTCAAGACTTAGTTCCTAATACACCTAAGAATTAGAGTTCACCTATTTATTGGGTTCCCCAATTTATTCACCTAAAACAAGACTTCTAAGAAATCACCTAAAACACGACAATACTTTACTGAATGGGGAAACACAACACAACATAATGTTAAAGCGAGTAAAAGTATTTACAATATATACTCACCCCATCCCCGAAGGGATGAAATGCTTCAAGTACTGCTTGTTGTTGGGTAGCGGAAAGAGCCTCCCATCTGAGTGTGACAAAATATAGGAATTCTCTCCTACAATATCATGAATAAGGAACAGCCCTAGCGAAAGGGAGTCAAATTTACCGTACATTCCCTTTGGTTTGTGTCTTTTGTCCCATAACAGGACTTTATCTCCAATTTCAAAGTCTTGTTGTCGAGCCTTCTTGTCGAAGATCTTCTTCACTCACTCTTGATGCTGAGTGATCTTATCAACTATCTCCACCCTCTCTTCTTGAAGTTTCATTAGGCACAAGATACGCTTCTTGATGGGATCTTTGAATTCCTTATCTTCTATTGTGGATGCCAGCTACAAAGCAGACAACTCTAGAGTGATGGGTAACACAACTTTCGTGCCATATAGGATTGTGAAGGGTGAAGTGCCAATAGCTCTCTTAGGTGTGATCCTATCAGCCCAAAGAGCGTCGTACAACTTTATGTGCCAAGCCTGTTGATTGGAATCAACCATCTTGCACACTATCGTGACTATATTCTTATTTGATGACTCAGCTTGTCCATTTCCTTGTGGATAGTAATCTGAACAGTGGGACAAAGTGATGCCATAGTTGAAACAAAATTCTACCAACTCCTCTGACGAGAAGCTCGTAGCGTTGTCAGTCACGATCTTTCTTGGTACTTCGAAGAGTGTAATGATATTCTCCTTGAGGAAGTTACACACCACTTTGGAAGTAGCTTGCTTTGTAGGGATTGCCTCAACCCACTTAGTGAAATAGTTTGTCGTTGTTAGGACGTAGACATGTCCCTTGCTAGAATGAGGATTGATGGGTCCCACAAAGTCTATGCCCCATTGCTGGAATGGAGCATCTATCACCACCGGCCTTAGTGGAAGGGTTGACAGCTTAAGTTTACCAACGAATTGTTGGCACAACATGCATTTTTGCACCCAGTCATATGCGTCATGGAGCAAAGTTGGCCAAAAGAATAATGCCCGCAAGATATTGAATGCAGTAACCCTTGATGAGAAGTGGCCACCGCATGCTTGATTATGGAATGCTTCCAACAACCATCATTGTTGATCCTTACTAACGCATAGTAGGAATGTTCCATCAAGCCCACGCTTGTACAAAACATTTCCTCCAAGCACATGGCTTTGTGCTTGTAATATCAAAGTTCTTCTCTGCTGCTTACCCAAGTGTGTTGGGCATTCCCTGTAGGTTAGAAAGTACCACAGTTTTGTGTACCATTCTTGAGCAGATTCAACTAATAAGACCATCGGGAGGTCTTCTTCCATTTATGTTCCCGGGATGACATCTTCAGCTTGGTGCTTTAAATCACCATCTTCTGCCATGAGTTGACATAGGCCTCTCCCGCGAACGAGCTTGGTAGGCTTGATATCCAAGTCGTATACCTGGACTCTTGCAATCTAGTTGCCTCTTTTGGTGCCCATTTCTTGTTGAGTAAGGACACTCTTGACCACAGAGTCTATAACTTACATGGTGGTGTGAGAGTTTAGGATGTAGAATATGAAATTCTTGATAGCCCTCACAACTGCGTATGCATTTTTCTCTATCTAGGAGTATCAAGACTCGCTATCCTTGAAGCTACTACTCATGAAAGCAATTAGTGACTCTGTCTCTTCGTTCAACTTCTAAATCAGTATGGCAGAGAGAGTATGCTCCAACACGTAACAATAAAGAATGAACTCTTTATTGAAATCAGGTCGAACCAACACTGGTGCTTTACTGATGGCCTCCTTTATTTTCTCAAGCGCCTTCCTTCCTTCATCGTTCCATTTGAAGGCAATCATCTTCTTCATCATTACTAAGATGTCTTTAGTCAGCTCTAAGAAGTCGCCCATACAAATCTTCGTATAAAGTTAACTTTTCTGAAGGAATGTACCCCAATTTTATTGGTGGGGAGAGTCTGGTCCTTGATTGCATCAACCCGATTAGGGTCTATCTGAGTCCCTTCCTTAGAGACGATGTGACCTAGAAATTTTCCTTCTATCACTGCAAAGATAGACTTCTTCGGATTCAGTGATATGTGGTGGTACCTGCACCTCTCAAACACTTTCACTAAGTGTTGAAAATGATCTTGTTGCTTCTTTGAGAATGTGGTAAGGTCGTCAAGATAGACGACTATCAATTTATCTTTTAAGTCACCAAACGCCAAGTCCATGGCTCGCTGAAAAGTAGCACCGGCGTTGATGAGGCCGAAAGGCATCCTCTCATAGGCAAACATTCCCCAAGGAGTGGTGAATGTTGTCTTGAGTTGATCTTCTTCAGCCACAGTAATTTGGTTGTATCCAAAAAATCTGTCAAGTAATGACAGCATCTTTGAACAAGTTATTGTTTGCAATGTATGTTCCATGATAGGAAAAGGATAGTTATCCTTCAGTGACGATTGGTTCAGGTTCCTAAAGTCTACGCAAATCCAGATTTCTCCGCTCTTCTTGCGTATAGGAATGATATTTGACACCCAAGTGGAATAGTGGATTGGGTATATGATCTTGGCATCCACCATCTTTTTCACCTTCGTGTAGATTGTGTCTTGGACACGCATGTTGTAGTGTCTCTACCTTTGCTTGAAAGGCTCGATGTCAGACTGAAGTGGAATTGTATGAGACAATTCCTTTGGCTTGAATGCTTTTAGGTCTTCATAGGACCAAGCAAAGACATCTCGGTATTGCTTGAATAAAGAGATGAAATTTTCGCTTTCTTCCTCAGTGCAACATTTGACTAAGTTGACAAATCGAGGCTTATCTTTTGTACCAATGTTGATTTGTTGATAATCAACTGGCATCTTGTCGTTAGAATTCCTTTGATCCTGAACACGTCTGTCGTGTCTGTCAAATATATCCTCCAAGGATACTAGACCCTTGGGGATATTATTGCCTCTAAGTTGGATGATGTCGGATTCCATGACTTCATAATCTTCTGTTATAGATTCTTTGAAGGGAGAAGCACTACCTTAAAAGAATAATTCTTGGTAATTGTCCTCCATGTAGAGAAACTCTTTAATATCATCATCATTATTAAAGATCTGCCAATTGTCGTAGTTGTCGGAGACAACTGGCCTATACATGAGCTTGATAGCGAAGACACTCTGACGAAAGTCAGAATGGGGCATGGAAAGAGTTGTTGATACCGCAAGCGCATCTGCTCTACTATTTTGCTCATGTGGTATGTACTTGATGTTGAATGCTTCGACCAGTCGATCACATTCCACACCCTTTGTGAGTAAGAAGCAACATGACTTTTCCTTACTTGATACTATCCTCTGACCTGTTCAATGATCAGCTTTGCATCACCTTCAACTTGAAGGTATTTTATACCCATATCTCTTGCATTTTTGAGGCCTAGTATGAGTTTCTTGTATTCTGCAGTGTTGTTTATGTTATCAAACTGCAAGCAATAAGCAAATGGGTACATTGTTCCTTTGGGAGAGGTAATGACAACTCCGGCTCCCGAGCCTGCTGTTGAGTAACTGCCGTCGAATTGCATCTTCCACATTCTTGAATCTTCGTTCAATGTTTGTGTGGTAAGTGCAAAACTTTCTTCCTCTTTGGTTACTTCTAACAGCATGGCATACGTGCCAGGACCCGTGCTTTGATGTAGTACTTGTGCTTGTGGGTCTTGAGATTTCACCACCGTGAATCTCAACTTAGCCTCTAGTTCTAACTTGAAGCTACCTTTCTTCAATGGGATTGTTGTGTATGACCAATCCAATTGAATTTTGCCTCTGAGATCCTTGCAAAAGCTTCTGCTCAGGAGCATTCCATAACTGATTGGGATATCAACTACGAGAATGGTCATCATGATCTTCTTCTCTAGGCAGGATGCCAATCTAACTTGAGCATCCTTCAATTGGCCTACCAAGGGCACCAGTTTTGATTCAAGTGAATAACACTTGTCTTGTGTTTTCGTGCATGATAGCACTAAAGAATTCATGATTTGTAAAGGAATGACGTTGTCAAATGCCCCTGAGTCAATTATGAAATTGTTGAGCTTATACCCTCCCATATACAAAGATATGTAAAAGGGATTTGGCTTTTCTCCTGTTGGTACGAAAGATGCTAGCAATGTGGGTTGTATGACAGTTGACTTCTGAACTACCTTGAGAATCTGATCTAGTTGATCGAGATGATCCTAGAGATACTCCAGCTGTGAGATTTGTACCTTCGTCTTCATCATGGATGTCACTATGTCAAAATTCGTCGAGGACGGATCTTGAGAAGCTGGTGTGATGAACTCATGTGTAGACTTGGGATTAGAAGTGGAAGCTTCTTTTCCTTTTTCGTTGGATTTTCGTCTCTCATCTTCTTCTTTCTATGCTTTGAAGTGTTGAGCACATGTAAACACAGGCATTGAAAGGTTCTTGTGATCAACAACGAGATTGTACTAACGATATTCTTCTTCTTGATTTACGGGTTCGCTATGAAAGTATCCCGTTGTGAAGTCGCCATCAAAGTTGTCCATTTGAGGTGGAGCAACATTCGCATTTGAAGGTACTGAATTTGAGCTTGGAGTTGCATCCCCGGCATATCCCATTATCTAGTTCATTCTCTGATTCTCGGGGCATGAAGATCCAGTGTGTTTATCTGAGTCGTGGAAACAACATAACACATTAGATTTTTTAGGCTCTGCTTGTCTTGGCAGTCCTGAAAAATTTGACTTGAAGTTGTTGAAAGATTGGAAATTATTTTTCTTTGGTTGATATGGTTGTTGAGACTGGTACTACTGGTGAGGTTGGTACTGTTGTTGTTGTTGATACGGTGGTGGTGTGGGCAGTGCCTGCTTCCCTTGGTTGGGTGACTGCCTCTTGAGAATTGTCACCTCATTTGCTACCTTTTGTAGCAGTGGATCTGTTGATGCTTTCACCAATGGTCTGATAGAATCATCCTTCATCTTTCCCATGGTGATCATGTGATCTTCAAGCTCGATAGCCTTCTCTTGAGCTACTAGCAAGTCTTCTTCATGACTGCCTTTTATGAATAAGGCTATTTCTGAGGGAAGGGTGTTGATGAAGCTGCTCATCAGGATCTCATCTGATGGATTTAGAGTGTGAGAAAGACGTTTAATGAGGCGATTAAACCTCGCTACGAACTCTCTCATCGGTTCTGTGGACTCCATCTTTGAGTCGGATAAATGGGTAAACAGCTGATGGCTGTCTTCGGCAGGTCTGAATCTGGCTAAGAAATTTTCACTCATGTCCTCCCAGTTGGTGATGATTCCTAGTTGCAAGTGGTTGAACCAATCGGCAACATTCGCTTCAAGAGTTTAGACAAAGAGTCAAACGGCGATATCTTCATGTGGTACGGACAGAACGGAACAAGCCGTTGTGAATGCTGAAAGATGCTCATCAGGGTGTCTAGCCCCGTCACCATAGAGTCTTGCGAAGTGCTTCCGTGATCCCTTGGGAAGTTCATGGTTACCTTGTAAGGCCAATGGACCTATGTTGTTACCCCATGGTAGTGGGGCAGGACGTCTTACAACTCTTACATTTTGGCCATTGCCGAAAAAGATTGTTGATGTAGTTGCCATTGTTGTTGTTGCCATTATTATGGCCATTGTCGTTATTGATGTTAACATTGTCGGCCATTGCTTGAGCAGGAGGTTCTCACTGTGGTTCTTCTAGAAATTGTTCTCGAACCTCTTGATAGATCTGCTCTGTGTCGGATGCTTTTCCGAATTCTTCTTGAAAAAGAGGATTGGTCCTCCTCCTCATATATACTCGATGAGCCAGGATGCTTACTACCATGTAGGAGGTGGTAATACTGGTCTCTCAGCTACTAGATCAGCCTTTCTTTCTTCCTTATCCAAAGTAATAGCTATGGCTCTCCACTGAGCAAGTGATGTATTCTTTTCAAAGATGAAAGTACGCAGGTTGTTGATGATGTTTGATTGCTCTCCTTCAATATATGTAAGATCTGGTTGGAGAGTTGTTGGAGCAAGATCAAGTTGTTCTATTGGGGCCCAACAATGCCAGATAGTCATTCCCGTGACATAAAAGCGTTAGCTTTTCTTGAAGTTTGATGCCTCATTACCCCACGATGGGCGCCAGAAAACTGTTGGCATTTAAATTAGCACCTCTAGAGTGCTGATTGCAAACGTTCAAATATTACAAATGTTTTGCAACACTTCTACATTATTTCAAGAGGAGAAGTCCCTCTCTGATGAATGCAATGCGTAAGGAAGGGAAAAGTAAACTAAGGTTCCTATCTTTTTGTACTCAGCGGTAGGACACAAGGGTGCACAAACACAATGCACCGTAGCTAAGCTTTTCCTCTGGTTTCTACAGATCTTAACTACGACTATTCTAGCTTTTAATCTATCCAATATCCTCAAGGTAAATAGAGCATGAAAGTATAGGAGTGGGAATGGATTGGTTGGAACACTTGAATCTGTCGTCTCCTTAGAATATGGCCGAGGCTCTGAACTCTCAAATATATTTCGAGATAAGGTTAAATACAAGCAAAAACTCTTCACAATAAGTTGGATCTTAGACCTGCCAAGGAGGAGGAACCCCTATCTGAGGTATGGGCTAGGAAACGACTTACAAGAAACAATAAACTATGATGTCTTGGCCGGAAAACTTGCTAAGGAGGAGGAACCCCTATCCGAAGTATAGGTCAAAGGACAATCCATTAGACAAAAACAAACAATAACCGTCAATAATAGATATCCAAGGAGGAGGAACCCCTATCCGAGGAGGGAAATGAAACAAGCAGCTATTAGATACAAAAACGTAGAAGGAACTCAAATATGTAGATCAAAATGCAAGCGCCTTTTGATTTTCTTCTTCAAGCTTCATCAACGAATTACAAATATTGGGACAGCCAAGGCACGAAATCATGCACAATCACGATCAACCAATGAACTCTCATCCAAGAGTGAACAAATATTCGCTTTCAAAGTTGTTCGCAACAATGGCGCAGCAATTTTGCATAGCAAGTAAAGGTTAAACAAACAATGAGCACAAGGCTCTTATTTATAGAACTCAAAGGAGTGGGCAACCCCAAAATCTCTTTGAGTTAACAATGAGTTCTTGCCAATCAATTAGCAAGATTTATTCCTAAAAAGGGGAAACAAATAGTTAACTGGAAATCTACTTTAGTTAACTGAAACTAAACAAAGAGTCAACTGGAAACTACTTCAGTTGACTGAAAGTAAACTCAAGGTAAAATTTAATACAAAGTATCCCTCCAAAATAGACATCCATATTTAATGGAGATCTAAGATCCACAAATTATGGAAGTCGGTTAGACATCCTTAATCAGTGGTATCTGACAATGCATGATTTATGGGATATGGAGTTAACTTGGAAAGGGGCATCAAGTTAACTCCAATTACATTTAATGTCATCTTGAGTTGACTTGGAAAGGGGCATCAAGTAAAACTCAAATATCATAAATGCCACTTGGAGGGTGTAGGACGTCCTTCTTTGGTGCTTCTACAATTCACCCATAATCAATAGTGTTTCTATCCATTCGTTGACTTCTTCAGCCTTGAGGGATTTAATGCTCTGCAGAATGATGACGTGGTGTTTGAGCATTACCTCACCCATTGTGAGCTCATATCCGAAGTCTATACACTAAGCAGTTGCCTCTTCAAACTGGGTTGATAAAGTTGCCACCTTGGCTAACTTTTAACCATCTGGATCATCAAGAAAGGTACTGCAAATGACATCTTTGAACTGATTATGTAAGTGACCATCTCGATGTACTCTACTCCCCCGCGTTGATATTCTACGAGCGGGAAAGATATTACCAGAGTTCTTGCGAAGTTGATAATATTGGCGACCACCCATCGATAATCAATCAATTCTACTGAATGGGTGTCATAGGCTTTCACCTTGTACGCCAGTTGTTCTTTCCAAGCAAAGAGATGTTGCTTGTTTTCTTTGGAGTAGACTGATTGATATGCCAACTGCAAATCTGTAATTGTGTTCTCGTCTTCTAGCCTCTTTTCAATCAATTCTCCTGAATGGGCATCATAGGCTTTCACCTTGTACGCCATCTGTTCTTTCCAAGCAAAGAGATGTTGCTTATTTTCTTCGGAGTAGACTGATTGATATGCCAACTGCAAATCTGCAATTGTGTTCTCGTCTTCTAGCCTCTTTTCTACCATTCTTTTTTCTGATTGTTAGATCTCTGCACGAAGCCCATGTGCTCTATCTCGTAACTGGTATAGATTTGTTAGTATACATCTACCTTTGAGAACAAACTCCTCCACTTGACTTCTCAAGTGTTTTTGGTGCAGGAGCACCTAGGAAACACTAGGCTATGGGTAGTCTAGGATAAATTTAGTGTAAATGCTTTTCTAAGAAGGTCATGTTGACCATTGGAATTTGAATTAGAGTGTTTTCTTGTCTTGATCAGGAGTGATCAGGAGGGAGGTTGTAACTCATGTTTCTTAGTTGTTTAGGAGTTAGCAATAATTGGCAAAGGTGGCAAAATGGGACATTTTGCACCTTTTGCCACTTGATTATGGAAATGTCCGACCCAAGGGATTGGTAACTACCTTGGAGAGGAGTTATAAGGAGTTGCTCGAGTTGAGAGCAAGGTTGGTTGGTTTTTGATTTGTAATAATTTCATGGAGTGCAATTAAGATTGTGATATTGAAGAACATCTTCTGGTTTATGGTTTTTGGATTTATGCATTGATGGTTTGATCAGATGTTGAGAGTAGAGTAGGTAGTGTAATTCCTTTTCAGGCATTGCTTAGTTCAGTAGTTAGCTTGTTGCATCAATTCAAGCATTTGTTTTTGTTAGGTTAATTCATTTCTTGCAATTTTTGTTCTAACTGTCAGACCGGCAGAGATGGAGCTCTAGACCGTGTTTCCCCTGTACCTGGTGTATGGGTTCTTGGAAACAGAGGCTAGACTCCATGTTTGTACATAAGGTAGAGGTAGGATTCCTTAGGAGTCAGGAATCCATGGCAAAAGACTGTTCCTAGGCAAGCTTAGCAGTGCCCGGCTAGGACAGTCAAAGAGTGCAGAGCACTAAGGTTGCAGGGGTGCCAGTCTCCTGGTGAACCACAGTGTGGAGAGGATGTGGATTGCCTTGCAGAGGCTTGGTAACAAGAAGGAGGCTTAACACAGACCAGGAAGTGGAAAAAAAACTGACTGATCTCAAGGAGGTCAGAAACTAGCTTAAAACAAGCCTAAATTTGCTAAGTTAAGGGTTGGAGCAGTGTACGGACAGTGGAGGCTCCAAACCCCAAAAATCTTCAAGTTGTGGGCAAGGGTACCACAAATCCCAAGAAAAGATTTGGATTCATTTGGAGAATTTGGGCACACTCTCCATTTTTCTTGGGTTAGGAGGCCTAGTTGGGGCTCTAGGGCTTGTAGCCTTTTCTAACCCTAGGAGAGGGTTTGGTGGAAGCGATGGAGAATTGGAGTCTAGTGATTGATCAAGAACCCTAATTGGTTGCTATGAAGCTTTTTACTACATCTCTACACCCCTGCAAGAACCTGACGGAATGTTGGGAGTAATTGGCCTTTAGGGAAGAGTAAGGGTTAAGGGTGAGATAGTGGCAAGGCACCAAGATTGGCTTGGTGGAATGGAAGAGTGATGATAGTGGGGTTGGCCAGTAGGACCAGGGGTACCTTTACCTGAGATAGGACCTAAAGGTTAAGGTGGGAGAGTCACCTAGGAGTTCTTGAGAACAAGGACCCAGAGCATGGGACAATGAGTGTTCCACCCAACCCTACCCTGTCGGATTGGTATCAGAGCAGTTAAAAGATTTGGGATAGAATCTTGCATGTTAGACCTTGAATCTAGTGGTTCTACCATCATGGTGACAAATGCTGAATTGGCTAAGATGTTTGAAGAATAGGAGGAAGAAAATAGGCTAATGAGGGAAAGAATAGCCCAACTTGAGCAAGTAATGAGGAGCGCGCAGTTAGAAGGAAGGATACTAAAGGAAGAAGAGGTTGCAGAGGAAGACAAGACCCCTAAACCTGACCCTATTTTGAAAGAAGAGCCTTTCTTGAAAGCATTGAAGGCTTTGAGTGGAAAAGCACTTGAAGGCATACCACTGTTTAGTGGAAAAATGGAAGTTGATTTAGTTGTGGATTGGATAGAGGGAATGGAAAACCATTTTGAGTGTGATGGGGTCACAGAAGCACAGAAGGTAAAGGTGGCCAAATCAAGGTTAAGAGGTTATGCCTTGACATGGTGGAAGTTCATTCAGACAGAGAGGGAAAAGGAAGTCAAGCAGCCTATCTCTACTTGGAAGGGAATGGTTGCCAAGGTAAGAGAAGCATACATGCCAGATGACTATGAAATTCAGTTGCATAAGAAAAGACAGAGCTTGAGGCAAAGAGACCAAGATGTGAACTCTTATACTAAGGAGTTTCAAAAACTTTGCATGAGGTCTAATGTGACAGAGGATGAAAGTCTCAAGGTGGCTAGATATCTTAATGGCTTGAAGTGGAACATTCAAGAGGAAATGACTCTTCTAAGTCCCAAGACAGTACACCAATGTTACCAATTAGCTATAAAGATTGAGGAAACAAGCAAGAGGAAACAAGAACAGACTTCTAATAGCAAAGGTAAAGGCAGAGATCAAAGAGACCAAAGAGGACAGCGAGGTGGCTACCAAGGTAGAGGCAATGACCAAAGAAACCAAGGAGAGTTTAAATCCACAGATCATGGCAATGAAACACCTTCTAGAGGAGGGTATAACAGAGGTAGAGGTTCTCAAGGAGGATCCACTAGAGGAAGAGGAGCAAGCAGGAGCAATTCATACTTTGCAAACATGAAATGCTACCATTGTGGTCAAGCTGGACACCCAGCTTATAGGTGTCTAGAGAAAGCATCTTCACCAAGCAATGAGAAGAGAGTGGCTTATGCACAAGAGGACACCATGAGTCCTAAGTCACCTAAGGTCAATCACATTGAATCTGAGATGGGAGAGAATCTGATGTTTAAAAGAGTGTTGATCAAACAACCGATCAAGGAAGAACCAAAACAAAGAAGAGCTCTATTTAGAGTGAAGTGCAAGATACTTGGTAAAGTATGCAAGGTCATCGTAGATTCAGGTTCAACAAACAATATCATCTCAGAAGAAGCGGTAATGAAACTGAAAATGAAAAAGGTACCCCACACTAACCCCTAGAAGGTAACATGGCTCAACAAAGGGCAGAGTGTTCTAGTGAATGAGCAAGTAACGGTGGAGTTTTCCATTGGAGGGTATAAGGATAAGTTAGTTTGTGATGTTTTACCCATGGATGCATGCCATCTACTATTAGGCAGACCATGGCAGTATGACAGAAGTGCCATGTATGATGGGAAAGAGAATAGCATTTCCTTCGAGAAGGATGGGAAGACTTTCAAGTTGCAGTCACTATCAGAAGAAGAAGAGGGACAGTCAAAGACACCAAGTGTCATGTTGAGTAGTGGGAAGGAGTTCCTTAACAACCTACATCAAGGGGGTGAAGGATATGTGGTTATGTTACAACCTAAAGAAGAAGACAAGGCTGAAAAGACAGTCATACCCGGAGCAGTCCTAAAGTTGTTGGATCAGTTCAAGGACATTGTAAGTGATGGTGCACCTGCAACTCTACCACCAAAGAGAGCCGTAAGTCATCAAATTGACTTCATACCTGGAGCCTCATTGCCTAACAAAGCAGCTTATAAGCTTACACCAGATCAGAATCTAGAGGTAGCTAGGCAAGTGCAAGAGTTGTTGGATCAAGGATTGATTCAAAAGAGCATCAGCCCATGTGCAGTACCGGTAGTCTTGGCAACCAAGAAGGGAGGTAAATGGAGGTTATGCACTGATTCTAGAGCAATAAATAGTGTTGATGTGTTTTTCGTGACCGCACCAACGCAGAATAAAGTTGCCAACGGCTTCCCTATTCTCTCTTGATCAAAGTATTCCGCACGCTAAGATTGCAAGAAAGTTCATGCGTTCAACTCCAAGGTTCTTTCAGTGCGAATAGGCTCAGTTTGGCTCGATATGATTTGCTGGTATTTCAAGGGGACTTACGGAATTGTTCGACAGTGGAGAAAGGAATTCAAATGCTCGAAAGATTTTTCTATGAAGCGCGAGTTACCTATTCTAACCAAAAAGTACTGAATTGAAATGGTGTAAGGTTTAGAGAGTCTAAATCTATTCTAAGGCGTGGGATATGGAGCTCAACTTCAGCAAACTTCAACCAAACTTCGCTTTGCCTCGCATCAGACAGCTTCCACGGAGTTGGTGCAATCTTCAAGGGAGATGACTAAAGATGTTCAAACCACCACTTGACATAAAGATACCATCACAACGATGCATACCATTATTCAAACTGTGATTGAAGTTAAGTACATGATATTCCAATTGACCACACAAGGCCCATTCACCATCAGCAAATACACTAGTGGTATGGATAGACGAAGTTGCTTAGATCAAACACCACATTCCACAGTTAACATCTACTTGCATGGAATGAAAACTATACTACTTAGAACTATTTTACACTACCATTTGAATCAGAAGGACGAAGAAACCTTGCTAGCTACTCACAACAAAGACGAAATTCACCATCAATGAAAAACTCTTTTATTGAGAGAGTGTTCACAACAATTTCTTACAAAGTTTTCAAAGGGAAAACTTTCCCTCTTCTTCAAACTACACTATCAATCTATACTAAGTTACTCCTAAGCTATCACCTAGTTGTCTCTCTATTCCGACTTCTACTCTAATTCTACTGTCTCATGAATGTACAAATGAAGGGGGACTCCTCCTTTTATAGTTGGCCAAGTCCAACGGACGGCTCAGATTACAATCGGCTGGATGGCCCAGATCGTGCCACCTCAGCCCTAAACAAGATTCGCCCTAAAAACCGCCACCAAGAGGAGTGGGGTAATAAATGAGCCATTAATGTCCATCATCCTTCTAGAATATTCCGACTTTGAAACGCGTTCACACTGTTCTTGATCTTCCTTCTTGGTGCTCTTCAACTTTGCTCGAGAAAACATTTCTTCTTTGTTACCTGAGCCTCAACACTTAGTCATTTTCTTGCAACTTTCTTCCTTCGAGGTTGAGTTGTTGTCCTGAATCACTTGCTTCATCACGCTAAGTCATCACCGCTTGGCCTCAACATTTCTCCTGCAAAACAAACAAGGAGAAGAGTATTAGAACACTTCATAATATAAATTCACTTTACTTACCTGATTTTCATGTTTTAACTTCCAAGCGTTCATCGTCTTCAATAGCCAACTTTTGCCTTAAATTCTTCATGCCTTAGTCAAATTTTCAACCCATCTTTCATTCTGCTTGGTCGTACTTCACTCTGATATTTCATCCAACTCAGGCTCGAGAAGAGATGCTTTCATCAAGGACTCAATAAAAAATCGTCTAGGTGATCATTTTCAAATTCATCCGCCAAGGCATTTTTAACATATTTTATCCCTGCCTTAGAAAAAATTTCAAACTTTTACTTAGGAAAATTCATTATTCTAGTGCCCATCAAAATCTCCATCCTGAAAGCCTTGGCGAAGTGCAGAGGACCTTGAAATCCACTCCCTGTTGAAGATCTCCAATACCCAGAAGAAAATTTTCTCTAGAACTTGTCGAATTCATGGGTATACAACGAACGGGTTCATTTAATTTTTTGAATTTTGAACCTTAGAAAAATAATTTCTCATCAAATTTATTTCATTTCTTCACCCTTGAGCATATTTCTTTGCTCTGACTTGAAATTTCTCGTTGACCCTGTGCGGCTGGCATCTTCTGACTTCATCTCTGGCAATTTCATCCAAATTTCATACTTCCAAGTCCAGGTGTGATTTTCCCCTAAGGAAGGAATTTAAATATTAACACTTGGAAAATACTTCATCATTTCATGTCCCAGTCTAGGCGCCATCAAGGGTCTAACTTTCAAATTTCATACCATCTAGCCATAATAATCTCAACACATCCCCCCTTTTAGTCCAGGCGCATTTAAACCTTCATGCCTTCACTTTGCCTTAGAAAAATTTCAAATCCTCCTCCTTTAAGTTTGGGCACATTTACCCAGGCAAGCATCTAGTTTCATTTCCTTAGAAGAGTCTTGGGCGCATATAGAGGTCTCAGCTGTCACTTTTCACCATTTAGAAATATCTTTGATCACTCACCTTGATGCTTTGGGCGCATATACTACCCTGGACTTCCATTTTCCATCACTTAGAAATTTTCAAGTCACTTCAATCCTTCAAGGGCGCATTTGAACCTCTCTACTTCAAATTTTTCACACTTAGAAAATTTTCTAAGTCATCTCCTTGCTGGGCGCATTTAGCACATTGAACTTTCAATTTGTGACCTTCAAACATTTTCTAACTCCTTCATCAAGCCTAGGCGCATATAGAAGGGGCTACTTCTAGTTCCCATCACTTAGCATTTTTCAAAGCTTTCACAGGCAAGTTCAGGCGCATATAGGAGGGTAGGCCTTCAATTTACTATACTTAGACAATTTCCTCCAGCTCCCCACAAGTCAAGGTGCATTTTGAGGGGTCTTCTTCAAATTTCGAGGACTTAGAATATTTCAAATTCCTCCCATCAATCCAGGCGCTAATAAGAGGTCTCACTTTTAGTTTTGAACACTTAGAATATTTTAGAGTCCCATCTTCTAGCAAGGGCGCAAACCATAGGGGAGCTTCTATTTTCTCACACTTAGAAAAAAATCTTCAACTCATCCTCTTTGCTGGGCGCAAATCCATGGGATGCACTTCCAATATTTATGCCTTAGAAACTTTTAACCACCTTTTCTGAAGCTGGGCGCATATGAATGTGTGAGGTTTCAATTTAGACACTTAGAAGGATTTTACCTCCCACTTAGCCTCAAGGGCGCATTCTACACCTTGTGCTTCAACTTTAAGCACTTAGAATATTTTTAATCACTTCCTCCATGATGGCGCATTTGGAGGGGTGAGGTTTCAATTTGAAACACTTAGAAAATTTTATCACCACTCTCACCATTTAAGATGCCTAGGAGGGGGCCCACTTCAAATTTTAAACACTTAAAATATTCTCTGAACTCTTCATGCAGGGCAAGGCGCATTTGAGGGCACCTACTTCAAATTTAAAGCACTTAGACAATTTTCTTCAACCTTCCACAAGTCAAGGCGCATTTTACCCATGGAGCATCAAATTTTCATTACTTAGAAATTTTCCAGCCTCCCCCTTCAACTAAGGCGCATTTGGGGTCTCCTACTTCCAATTTAGCAGACTTAGACAAATTTCAAGGCACATCCCTTCAAGCTTGAGGGCGCATTTTGACCCTGAAGCTTCCAATTTCAAGTGCTTTGAATATTTTCTTTTCACCTTCTTCCTGAGTTAAGGCGCATTTGGAGTCTTGAGCTTCAAATTTGAAGGACTTAGAAATTTTTTTTTAGACTTCACTTCAACCTTCAGCTTTTAAAGGCATTTTTCACTGGCTGGACTTGAAAATTTATCAATTTCAGTGAATTTTATGCCATTTGTCAAATTTGGAGTGACTCGATCACGCTAACCCTAATTTGCTATTTTTAGAAAGTATGCCAATTTTTGCACTCCAAGCTAGTTCCAAGCTCCAAAAACGTTGGATTTTGCTTTGTTCTAAACCTCGGGATGTGGTTGAGCTGTCGGGCCCTGATATCTGCATGCACCTGCTATTTTTAGCAACTTACTAAAAATAGCAATTGCTCGGAATGCCTTCAAATTTTGCGTGTTGATTGCTTGAAGGGTGTTGATTGTGGTTGAACGCTGCTTTTGCCTGACTTTCGTGTTTTGCCCTTGATCTTAGGAAACCCTGATTCTTCTGCATAGGCCTGCTAAAAATAGTAAGTGTCTAATTTTCCATTCTCTGCAACTCCGTTTGCCTTGAAATTCGCACCACGGGATCCTTGTCAGCTGCTTGACCTGTTCATACTGACACTTCGCGCTGATCTGCTATTTTTGGCATGTTTTTGGAGGTGGTTTACTATAAATAGTAGTTGCCTATTTCTAAGACCTCCACAGCTCCGATTGACTTGAAATTCGAATGACATGCACCTCACCACGTGACCTGCCTGTTGACACTGGCGCATGCAACTGAATTTCTATTTTTAGCTTGTCTCTGGAATGACTTACTATAAATAGTAAGTACTTCGTTTGCCTTCAAATTTTACCAGCAGACTCCTTGAAAGATACTGATCGCGGTGGTTTACACCGGTTTTCAAAAATTCGGACATTTTACCCCTCTTTTTGGGTCCCGAAGCTGGAAACCCTAATTCATCTTGCATGCATATCAAACGATCTCCGTTTGTTCTTGTTTCAGTTGCATTGTGATCAGCTCATGATTCTGAAGTGCTGGGAGGCGACTGCCGGGATGCATCTGCTAAAAATAGCAAGTTCCTGAAGGAGTGATTATCCCGCTTTGCATGTCATATCATCGCGAAGCTCTTGAAAAACCCATAAAGAATATGCCGACATGCAAAGAAAACGCTGACATGCAAACCCTAAAAATAGCCTCGGAAGACTGAATTTTGAAAGTCGTCATCTCGCTTTGCATGTCACACCATCGCGAAGGTCTCTGAAAACCCAGAAGGAATCTCCAGACATGCATTGAAAAACTCAACGTCTAGGCCCTGAAATTGGCTCTGGAAGCTGAACTGCTAAAAATAGTAAGTTGCCTGTTTCAGCTCAAATTTAACCTGTGAGTAGCTTGATGTGCTCTGGACGCAGTGTGACTGTCGGAATCTCAAAAATGTTGAAGGATTGCCTGTAATTGCACACTTACTAAAAATAGTAAGTAGTCAGAACCTGATGAAATTCCTGTGAGAACCCGCTGGAAGCACACTAACATCAATGCTAATCTCAAATCTCAATTTACTCACTTCATTTGACCTCAATTTGGCAAGTAAGTTCAAAACCCTAATTTTCAAACTTGGCCAATTTCATGTTTAAGCTCAATGACGGGCACATCCCCGAAAAGATAGACAGCAGAAAAGAGAGACAAAACGACCGAAAGCAAAGCCAAAAGTTCAACATCAAAGCCAAAATTAGGGGGTCCCCATTTGCAATGGGGCGATGTGTGGAAAAGGTCACAACAAATAGGATCACCATTAGGTATAGGTTCCCTATTCCTAGAATTGAAGACTTAATGGATTGTCTTGGAGGAGCTCAATACTACACAAAGTTGGATCTCAAGAGTGGATACCATCATATCAGAATTAAAGATGGTGATGAGTGGAAGACATCATTTAAGACAAATGATGGGTTATATGAATGGAAAGTGATGCCATTTGGTCTCTCCAATGCCCCTAGCACATTCATGAGGCTCATGAACAAAGACTTCACAAGGGTATTTGTGGTGGTATACCTTGATGACATCCTCATATTCAGCAAGACAATAGAAGAGCATTTAAAACATGTGGAGTTGGTTCTTAGAAGGTTGCAAGAGGAGAAGTTGGCAATCAATCTAGAGAAGTGTGAGTTCTTTAAGAAAGAGCTTGTATATTTGGGTTTTGTAGTGTCCAAAGGATCATTGAAGATGGATCCAAGTAAGGTGGAAGCTATCCTAAACTGACCTACACCAACCACAGAGACTGAGGTAAGAAGTTTCCATGGATTGGCTCAGTTCTACAGAAAATTCATAAGGAACTTTAGTGGTATATGTGCACCAGTCCTAGATACAATCAAGGGTGGTTTAAAAACTAAGTTTGTGTGGACTCAAGAAGCTGAGAAAGGGTTTGAGAAACTAAAACAAGAGGTGGAAACTCAACCTATTCTCTTATTACCTAGTTTTGACAAATTGTTCACTGTTGAATGTGATGCAAGTGGAGTGGCAGTAGGAGGAGTGCTAAGTCAAGAGGGCAGGCCTATAGCCTTCTTTAGTGAGAAGCTCAATGAAGCAAAGAAGAGGTATTCAACTTATGACTTAGAACTTTATGCTTTGGTTCAGTCACTTAGGAAGTGGAGGCATTACCTTCTACCCAAGGAATTTGTAGTCTTTACCGACAATCAGGCACTTAGCTATATGAATACCCAAGAGAAGTTTAGCAATAGACACTTGAAGTGGATGGAATACATCCAAGCTTTTACCTTCACCATCAAGCACAAGAAGGGACAGCTAAACAAAGTAGCAGATGCATTGAGCAAGAGGTTGTTGACAGTGCAAGAGATACAAGTGAAGAGCATAGGGATTGACAGTTTTAAAGATCTCTATGGGGAAGATGAAGACTTTTCAGAGGTCTATAAGGTATGTTCTAACTTTGAGAACCATTTCCATAGCCAATACTCAGAGTATACATTGCAAAGTGGGTAATTGTTTAAAGGAAATCAGTTATGTGTTCCAAGAGGGTCAATGAGGGAAAATCTCATTCTAGAAAAGCATAATGGAAGTCTTAGTGGACATTTTGGCATCAACAAGACTTTAGAACTAGTGCAAAGATTCTATTACTAGCCTAAGTTGGCAAGAGATGTTAGAAAGTATCTGGAACAATGTGTTGTGTGTATGAAAGCTAAGGGAGGAGCTAGTAATGTTGGTCTATATCAACCCCTACCCATTCCTAACAGACCATGGGAGTGTGTAAGCATGGATTTTGTGGTAGGCCTTCCTAAGACCAAGACTAGTTTTGACAGTGTCTATGTAGTAGTGGACAAATTTAGCAAAATGAGTCATTTTATCCCTTGCAAAACTACTCATGATGCTAGTTAAATAGCTCATCTCTTCTTCAAGGAAGTTGTAAGGATCCATGGATTGCCTTTGAGCATTGTTTCAGACAGGGATGTGAAGTTCATGAGTCACTTTTGGAAGACTCTATGGAGTAGAGTGGGTACCAACCTGTCATTTGGATCAGCTTACCATCCTCAGACCGATGGTCAAACAGAGGTGGTTAACAAGGTGCTAGGTAACCTTCTAAGGTGCCTAACTAAGGAGTATGGACAGACATGGGATATGGTTATCTCACAAGCTGAGTATGCTTACAATGATAGTGTGAACCGGACCACAGGGAAGAGTCCTTTTGAAGTTGTGTATGGGATGCACCCAAGAGGCATATGTGAGCTCAGAGATCTTGGAGCTATGGAACATAGAAGTGGACATGCAGAGGACTTCAGTCAAACCATGAAAGAGATTTAGGAGCAGGTGAAGAAGACAGTCACCAAGGCTACACAAAAGTTGAAGGAGAAGGTAGATTTTTCAAGGAAGGATGTGCAATTTGCAGTAGGAGACTATGTCATGGTCCACCTTAACAAGTCAAGGTTACAGAAAGGAATGTCAACCAAGTTGAAAATGAAAAGAGTAGGACCATGCAAGATATTAGCCAAGTATGGTAAAAATGCATACAAGTTAGAGTTACCTACCGATTTAGGAATCTCACCAGTTTTCAATATAGCTGACTTGATCAAGTACAAGGGGTCAGTCAATGATGTGGATCAGAACAGTAAGGAGATCTTCAAGGACATCAGCAATAAATCCTTACCTAATCAAGACAAGCCTCAGGCAGAGAAGATCTTGGAGTCAAGAGTGAAGAAGGCTACAAGGCACAAGGTATACATGGAGCATCTTGTCAAATGGAGGAATAAGCATGAATCTGAGGCTACATGGATGGATGAAGCTCAGCTCAAGAGGTAGGGCATAGATGTGTCATTACCCTCTCCTGACATTCCTTAGAGTTTGTGTAGAGGGGGGAGAATGGTGCAGGAGCACCTAGGAAACACTAGGCTATGGGTAGTCTAGGATAAATTTAGCGTAAATGCTTTTCTAAGGTCATGTTGACCATTGGAATTTGAGTTAGAGTGTTTTCTTGTCTTGATCAGGAGTGATCAGGAGGGAGGTTGTAACTCATGTTTCTTAGTTGTTTAGGAGTTAGCAATAATTGGCAAAGGTGGCAAAATGGGACATTTTGCACCTTTTGCCACTTGATTATGGAAATGTCCGACCCAAGGGATTGGTAACTACCTTGGAGAGGAGTTATAAGGAGTTGCTCGAGCTGAGAGCAAGGTTGGTTGGTTTTTGATTTGTAATAATTTCATGGAGTGCAATTAAGACTGTGATATTGAAGAACATCTTCTGGTTTATGGTTTTGGATTTATGCATTGATGGTTTGATCAGATGTTGAGAGTAGAGTAGGTAGTGTAATTCCTTTTCAGGCATTGCTTAGTTCAGTAGTTAGCTTGTCGCATCAGTTCAAGCATTTTTTTTTGTTAGGTTAATTCATTTCTTGCAATTTTTGTTCTGACTGTCAGACCGGCAGAGATGGAGCTCTAGACTGTGTTTCCCCTGTACCCGGTGTATGGGTTCTTGGAAATAGAGGCTAGACTCCATTTTTGTACATAAGGTAGAGGTAGGAGTCCTTAGGAGTCAGGAATCCATAGCAAAAGACTATTCCTAGGTGAGCTTGGCAGTGCCCAGCTAGGATAGTCAAAGAGTATAGAGCACTAAGGTTGCAGGGGTGCCAATCTCCTAGTGAACCATGGTGTGGAGAGGATGTGGATTTCCTTGCAGAGGCTTGGTAACAAGAAGGAGGCTTAACATAGATCGGGAAGTGGCAAACAAACTGAATGATCTCAAGGAGGTCAGAAACTGGCTTAAAACAAGCCTAAATTTGCTAAGTTAAGGGTTGGAGCAGTGTACAGACAGTGGAGGCTCCAAACCCCAAAAATATTCAAGGTGTGGGAAAGGGTACCATGAATCCCAAGAAAAGATTTGGATTCATTTGGATAATTTGGGCACACTCTCCATTTTCTCGAGTTAGGAAGCCTAGTTGGGGCTCTAGGGCTTGTAGCCTTTTCTAACCCTAGGAGAGGGTTTGGTGGAAGCGATGGAGAATTGGAGTCTAGTGATTGATCAAGAACCCTAATAGGTTGCTATGAAGCTTTTTACTACATCTCTACACCCCTACAAGAACCTGACGGAATGTTGGGAGTAATTGGCCTTTAGGGAAGAGTAAGGGTCAAGGGTGAGATAGTGGCAAGGCACCAAGATTGGCTTGGTGGAATGGAAGAGTGATGATAGTGGGGTTGGCCAGTAGGACCAGGGGTACCTATACCTGAGATAGGACCTAAAGGTTAAGGTGGGAGAGTCACCTAGGAGTTCTTGAGAACAAGGACCCAGAGCATGGGACAATGAGTGTTCCACCAAACCCTACCCTATCAGTTTTCCATATGTTATTAGTTTTTGATGATTTTGTTTTGCAGGGAGATCTAGCAATCCTGCTACTAAGGTTGATACATTTGAGGTGCCATGCATCAAGCTGGAAATGTATGATCTCAATTGTTGGTTCTTAGCCTTTAACGCTACTTTGTCTTTCCCATCCTTGACCATCCTTTCTTGTGCACTCACCGAAGCTATCCCGAGAAGGTCTGCCTCCACCTATCATGTAGTCTTCCCAACGTTAAGTTTAGACAATGTGTAGTCTTCCAATTGTATCTCGTGTATGCTTTTCTCTACTGGTGGGGTAGCAGTCTCTATGATGAGTTCACAATTTGCATTCCTCTCTATGTGAACTTTCTTTTTCAGCTTCTTCGCCGATATGTCTTGTGGGACATGGTTGAATTCAGTGAAGTCAAGTTCATAGGAAGGTATTTCCCTTTTCCTGCCTAGGAAGCCCTCAAGCTAGATACAATCCCAACTAGCTTCACTAGAATGAGGAATGTGGGTCCCTTGAATACCTGAAGTGTGAGACTACGCTAGAGTGACATATCTCAGTGGCGAGTCCAAGTCAATGAAAACTTGAGACCGCTATGATGATGGTGATGTAGGTGGTTTTGTTTCTATAACAGGCACTGTTTCTGTTGCTGCTTCTTCTACCGGTTCTGCTGCTTGCACTACTGGCTCTTTAGCGACTATTATTGTTGGCTCCTCAGCAACAACTTCCGCTAGTTCTAGGGTAGTAGTCTCTACTGCTAGCTCTAGGGCAGCAATATCCATGGCTATTCACAGAGTGTGTGTGGCTTTCTCCACATGTGTCCTTTGTGTTCTAGGCTTTGTAGGCTTTGATATCCTCATCCCTTGGGGAGGATTGCACCACTACTTCTGCCTAGGCTTCTTTCCTGAAGTGGAAGGTGGTGTAGACTTAACCTGTGGCAGCTCTGTTCTATGAGGTACCACCTTCCTTCATTTCTTATTGTCGAGATAGAGTTGGTTGTTTCTAACAACTCTTCTTGTCCTCTCCTCTATTGATGTGTTGTCCTTGGCATACCAATCCACTCTTGGGAGTGGTTGGGAGTCAACTGAATCTACAAAGAATGAGGGGAGAATGACTTCCCCTTCATCATTAGATAAGCCTTCGATGTTTGCTGACATAAAGTCAGCAATTTGCAGGAGCTTGAACATGCTATAGTTCCTTCTTTGCACTTCATACTCGTCTTGACAATTGACCCAATAATCTTCCATAGAAGATTTATGTGATGAGTGTTGCTCAAGATGTGCCACATAAAGCCCTTTGGGATCATAGGACCTCCTCTCAATGAGGTACTTGGGATTAAGCCTCACCGTTTCCTGGCTCATCATCTTAGCATCTACTGCGAACCTGCATCTATAGAGTCCCATTTCAACGAGAAAGTTTACAGCTGCCTCCTTCTTCAAGCGCAAGTAAACGTGAACCTCGGACAACTGCCTCGGGAATTCCATGAAGACTACCCTATCTGAAGGGTATCGTGGCATCATGGTGGGGTGACCAATATAGCCATACACGCGTATGTAGAACGTAGGGAATTCGATGAACCAATCCGCCCAATCCGCCATTTCCTCTCTGGTTGTTTGTGAAAAAAATACGTGCATCTCATGGTCTAGATCTCATATGGTGTGCATAATGAAGTGATCACTTATTCTTTTCAAGTGTCGCTCTGCTTGAGTGAACTCAAGACGTGTAAAGTGCTCATGAACCTTCTACACCTAACGTTCCCACGTTGTTTCATATACTGAAATCGCCTTGGAAGGAAATCAGGTATACCAGGTAAGAACACATGTGAAACCTATGAGCTTCTAGACACCCGGTAATCTGTTGGTGGAGCATGTCACTAATTAGAGTGGCCCAATCATAATGTTCCCTCTTGCCAATGATTTTTGCAATGACATAATACATCCATGACTGGAATTGATTGCCATCCTCTTGTCCAATGATTCTGTTGAGTAGAGTGATTAACACTGCATACTCATCTTTGCATTCTCCTCATCCCACCAACTTAGGCAAGTTGCTCTTTGTCACTTTCAACCAATTTTCTACCATTATCCCTTGACATTTTCCCTTGGCTGCCTCGAATGCTTTCTCGCATTTTGTCACTGATATGACCTTGTTGTTAGGACATGATGGAATATCAAAACACTTTCTATATCCTAGGGCTTTAGATTGCAAATGACCCTCCCATCCACTAATCTGATTTCTCTCATGGTAGGATTGTAATGCTTGATACAAGCAATTACAAGCTCCACACTCTGTAATGTGATGGGGATTGATGCAGCCTGTAGCAACCCAGACTCTTCTATATTTTGCAATGTGATCTGATTCATGCCCTCCAACTGTTCTAGATCAACCACTAGATTTACTTGATGTAAGTCTATGTCAATCGTTTTCAGCTAATCATGAAATAGGGTCGTCTTGGTCCTGTATTGTACTTGAGAGTATTGCATCCTGAAAAACTTAAAGATTGACTGCAAACTTCACCTTGTTCTGACAACTCTCGGAAACCCCTGAAAATAGCACCCTGTTGAGAAGTATTTTTCTAGAAAAAATCTGGCACATGGGTTTTGTTTGTGCTTCAATGATGAAAAAACCTCGTTCCTCAAAATTTTGATTCTGAAACTTTTTCGAAAAAGCCCCTAAAAATAGGGTAGCAAGTTTGTTGATTCTGGAAAATTTGACGAGATGGGTTTCACTGGAAAATTATTTTGAATCTGCACAATTGATTAGATCTATGGTAGCCTGTTGATTTGTGTGACATTCAAGAATACCTAAGACAAGAAGAGAAGAAGGAGACAGAAGATGTATTGGAAGTTTTTTTATCTGACTTCCTGAGAAAATTTGTCTTTGAATCCAGCCTCTGATTATCAATCTTCTTCTGCCTCTGATCTTCAAGAAATAATGGACAATGGTCAAAAACCTTGGCTAGATCTGAAAATGGCATCCTTGAGAGCTTATGGTTGTTCTTGATCATCAACCTACAAAGAAATAATGAAGAGGGACACCTATACCTTTCTTATATATAGACTTAAGCCTCAGATCCATAAGTTTGGGAAGTTAACTCATGATCAAAAGCATGATTTGGCTTGATTTGGAGTTCAAAAGGTGATTTCCATTGATTGTGGAGTGAGTTGGCCAAGTTTGCTTCAAAATATCTTGACTTTAGTCAGCAACTTTTCCTTTAACTTTTACTAGGTGTCCTTTTTGAGTTTTGCAAGTTTTTTTATTATTTTCTCTAATGAATGACCCTGGTTTGATCCTGAATCTAGATTTATCTGCTGGTCTTGAGCTGTTGCAGTTGGATTCATCGTTGAGCTAGGCCTAAGCTGAAGAGATGAGCTTGGGAGATAGGAAGGAAAAAAGTTGAGTTTGTGGCCTAAAAAGGAAGGGTGCCTTTCTCAAGAAAGGGCGCTTTTGCCTTTTCCTTTGTGAATTTTCAATGTTCGTTCTTCAACTTTTTAATTTGACCTCTCGTGCTTTGATTTGAAATCCCCATTGATCGGAGAATCAAATGATCTCGTTGGATATCTCGTCAGGTAGCCAACTCCATTTTGTTGAAGATGACTGGAGATGGAAAACTCAGAAGCCAGTTTAAGGGTACCTTTATTCAAGGGCGCCCCTCATTGAAAAGGGCGCTTTTGCTACTTTGCATAGTGTTTTTTATCTGAAATATGCTGCAATTTGATTTTTATTATCTGTTGATTGCTTTGTCAGATGCTTGTGCTTGTAATTGCGTTGTCGAGATCGACCTAGACTTAGAAAAATGTCTTGGGAGGCCTTCAGACATCTGACAGCATCTGGAGTTCCAAAAAGAAGGGCACCTTTCCTTGGAAAGGGCGCTTTTTTCACCTTGATCTTTACTTCGATAGCCATTTCTTGGTATCTTTGTCAACTACCTCTTTTCGCTCTGTCGATAATTGTCGGTGATCAACTCATTAGATGATCTTGTTGTTTGTTTCGTTGTCAAGCCAATAAGCGAATGTCGAGGATGACTGCCTTGGATGATTCAACAAGTTACATTTAACCCTTAAGAATCAAGGGCGCCCCTATCTAAAAAAGGCTCTTTTTTCAACATTGTGAATTGATCTCTCCTTTGTAACATTTCTAGAGTTAGTCAAATTTTGACCTTTTCTAGAAATGAGAATCTCCTTCGTCGAACAACATCATTTTAGACCTTTTTCTCCATGGATGCATCATTGAATCTTTTGAAGCTTACCTTTCAGCACCTGGTACTAGTCAATCTACCATTAATGGTTGCAGAGCTCCTAACTTTGTTCCTGAAAAACAAAAATAGACCCACCAAAGTAAAACGTGTCCTTTGATTATTCTGACTTGACCAATGCGATCATGACGTTAGTTAATCCTATCAAAATCATTTTCAATCATTTCCAGGAAGGTCCTATTTTCGAGGGTTACCCTAAAAATATGGACGAAAAACCCTAATTCTCAAAATTTCAGAATTTTGCACGTGTTCCTTGACAGAAACCCACAAAGACCCTATGTTTGGTTTGACCTAAAACATACTTTTGATGGCATTTTAACAAGATTTAGCTCAATTTATATAGAATGCCAAAAATTCGTTTTGGGTACAACACTGCCCTTGAATGGATTCGCAATCTACCTTAGAAGACATTCGCACTTGATAGAAGGAGTTGCTCTTGAAAGAATTCGCACTTGAGAAGAAGGAATAATCGAACTTGCTTGATGTCCAAATGAGTGGAAATGATCTCCTATATATACATATCAATAGAGAGGTCGCACCTCTTCAAAAGCTAGGTCGGCCAACATAGGAAAATAAAATTACAAATAATAATTGTGAATTACAATGAAGGTCGGCCAAGATGGAAATACAAGGAAGGTCGGCCAAGATGAGTATTACATTGTTGCTATGTGAAGCGCCCCTTCACATTAATTATTACAAATAAATGTGTTCACATGAGACTAGAAGAATGATCCTGAAGCTGCTAAACATCAACATAGGGTTTGTTCATTAAAAAAAAGATAAAAACTAACCAGGGTTTGTTCCATGAATCTACAATAGAAAAAAAGTAAAACAAATGTAAAAGACAAGTGAAATTTTAAAAGAAAAACAAAGAAAAAGATTCAAAATAGGAAAATATATCTTCATTTGATTCAACTTAATGGTGGGTTGCTTCAAATCAATGGTGAGCTCTTCCAAATGCACCATAGGTTCTTTTAGATGCAATAAGGACTGCTACAAACATGCCTGAATGATATTCTTTCAATGTTTGTTGCTCAATTTGTATACTGGGTTTTGTTTCAATGCAATATGATTTTAACTTCAATACTCTTTTTTCCTCTTCCTTGTGCTTAGGAATGAAATAAATGTGATTTTTGACTCACAAAGACCATATACAACAAAATGCTTTTACCTTTTCTATGCTTTCTAATTTTCTGAATTTCAAATTTTGCTACAATGGCCAAGTTTTCCCAACAGGAATCATTGGGTACTCAGGTCCCAAGTCTCTGGGACTTGTTTACCTCTACTTGGCTCGGGACTTGCTAAATTTGGTGGGTTTCTAGTGATTCTTGTAACACTAGTCCCAACAGACATGTGTTCCCTTTGTCACTTCTTAGCCATGTGATAGGGGTGCCTCTAGTTGGCCTAACAGTGGCAAGGTTCCTTGGTTGAGGTTAGCCATATCTCATCTGCAAGTTGCTCCTCAGACTAGAAAATAGAATGAAGAAGGGCCCTTTACAGGGTGAGAGGCAATTCTTGACAACCAAGACCTTTTGGATGGTTGGGGAAAACCCTCCAATCATGACAGGCCACCTCCTCCCTTTGGTTCTATAGCTCTTGCAGCTTAGCGGTTTGACTGTATTTGTATTTTTTTGTTTTTGCTTAAGGCTTCATCTTGCCTGGATATATATTTTTCAAGTAATATAATAGACACTTATTCATCAAAAATAATGCTGCATTAAGTGACTTCTAGTTATTACACCCAAGAGAAAATGATATATTTCAGGATTTTTTGGATTCATTCAAACCATTCATAGTACATGATGTGGTGATCCTGAAGCCTTAAAGATTCTCAGCATGCAGACTAGTGTGAGAGATCCTTTCTTTAGAAAAGTTTTGAGGAGATATTCCCATTTGATAATACCTGCAAGATATACAGGTTCAGGAGCTCTTTTTATTCTGAAAGTGAAACTTATTAACCAGCAGTTGCAAAAACATGGATCTAGAAAATCTTCAAAGCTCATATCCTAATACTGATGCAAAAAGAAGCCCTTGTTCTCCAAAAAACTATTGGTGGGGTAATGAGGTTGGTGGGGATTCATTCTGAGCATTGTGCAATAAATGGTCATGTTTTGATGCTTAGGCCCTTTCTCAAGCCAACTTGTCTGGATATAATAAGTCTTTATGTATGATAAAATGGTGTCAAACCTTAGCACAAATCCTGCTATAAACTCTGATTGTGTAGTTTTCTTTCTTCTTCAAATAGATGCTATTCACAAAAGTCAATACACCATACAACACACCACCAAAACAAGGAAACATTGATTTGATCCTATTTATTGGTTTACATCATTTTCCTAGCCCGGACCACTTCCATTTGAGATCTGCTTATCAGGTGCTAGGAAAAGCTGCACAGTTTCCATTTTGTGCATGCGTAGTTTGAACCTGTATCAAATGTGTAGTTATTTGCAATGTTTCATATTTTTTGGACTTCATTACAGTGCTTATGGGTTGTATTTATTCAATCATGTGCTTGATTTCAACAAATAACGAAACTATAAACAAATGCCTGCATAGTACATAAAACTGAAACCACTTCTACCACACCAAGATGCATAGTTTTTAAATTGTGCATGCAATCTATTGTGGACATTTGGTCAAACACTTTGCATGCTAATCAATTTCATTGTTTGTTAGTGCAGTTGGTTCTTTGGCATGGTTCAACCACAGGGGAAAGGTGCACAGTTTGGAATTCTTGTGCGTGGCCAGTTTGGCCTTGTATCAAAGGTATAATCATTTACAATGATTCAAATATCATGGAATCAAATTTTAATTATCATGGACTGTGATTTTTTAATTGCATGCTTAATTTCAGAAAATGAGAGGATTATTCTCAAATGCATGCATATTTCACAAAACTGTCTGTGACGTGTGTATCCTACTTCCATAAATTTCATTTATTTTGTTGACAATTAAAGAATGCCTTTTTGTGGATGTGGAGTGAAGGAGCGAGGAGCCGGAATGTTAATTATGTGGCTTCAAGTCTGAACCATGACCTTATTGCATATGGTCAACAAAAATGCAAAGCATTTACTGAACTTTAATACACATTGGAATGTTAGCCTAGGGTTCTTCTCATTAGCACCATACAAATATTCATGTGTTCACTCTTTCAACATTGTTTTAGGCTTTACTGAATATCTTGTCTTTAAAATTCTTCAAGGATTCAGTATCTTGTAAATCCTTTCCTCTATAGAAATTTTTTATGTTGGTAGTATAGAATTATATTCTATTTTTAGGTTTGCAAGTGAGGTGATGTATTCAGTATCTTGTAAATCCTTTCCTCTATAAAATTTTTTTATATTGGTAATGTAGAATTATGTTCTATTTCTAGGTTTGCAAATTGGTTGGCACCTTACCCTTTGCATTCTATAGAGTAAAATTTGCTACCAATTAAAAGTATATTTGTGGATTTGTAAAACTGTGAAATCTTAAGTTTCCAATCTTAAATGGAAAATCATACTACATTACAACTTGTGCGTTTTAGGGCTCACCAATGATACCATGAACAATTTCATTTCCTACCTCTTCTAAGTCTGTAAGTTACATATTTGGGTAGCTTGTTAGTTTTGATGTTTCATCAACTTTAAGCAATGTACAATCTGGGTAGCAGAATGAATCTTCAATTTGTTCTAATCATTTTGTCATTTCCAGAGATACTCTAGAGCACTCTTTATTATGAAAGAGAATATATTTTAGCCAAGAATAAATAAGAGATTCTTTGATTTGAGATTAGCTTGTTTATAGTTTTGTCAATTTGCAATTTTTGCTTAGATGATACTGCACAGGTGGTATAGGAACTGACATTTCAGGTCTCATTCCTGGAACCATCATCAAGGAAAAGCTAGAAGCCAATCTAGTATATATATTTATGTAGCAGGTGGCAGTGGGAATGCACGGGTTCAATTATTTGAGTCCATAGTTGAAAATTGAAACAGTTCACTGTTAAAAGTAAGATCACAACACAACCAAAAAACCACAATATAGAACAGGCATTTTCAACATGAAATAACATCATTCTTTCCAAATTATCTAAGGTTAAACATGATTACATTTTACAATACCCAAAGTATACTGAATTATCTCCAGGCATGCCAATTTGAGGACTTATTGCTAGAAAACAAATGTCTTAGCTAACGTCTTTTGCATATGAGCAGGGTTTCTGGAAGTGCATGTGTTTGCTTTAATTTGTTGTTGGATTGCAGCATTGGAATGGTATATTTTGCCACATTTATAGACCATGTTTTTGATTGGCATGATGTGTTAAACAATGAAGATTCTCCTTAGAATGGGAATGTAATATAAGGCCCCCAAATTTTTTTTTTTGTTGTTCTTTACCCTGTTGTTGTTTGCATGTTTGAAGAGGTTTCTTGCAATGCTGTTTTGAGAGTGTGACATTGCTTGTGATGTATTAAATAAGTGCATGAACAAACAATGCTTTTTGAGAGTGTGACATTGCTTGTGATGTATTTAATAAGTGCATGAACAAAAAATAAAGATAAACTTACAAACATTCAAATCTAAACTTCTTTTGTTAAAGAATATTTTCTGTTTCATTCCATAATATAATCCCAGGCTTACAAGAAACATTAACGGCAGTAAACACAGCTAAATCAGACCTGGTAAAGTATGAACACAGCAACAAATGGTCTCCTTAACAGCTGCGCCACTCCCTTGAATCATCACCCAGCACTTCCCAAAGGTAGACGTCAACTCCAAACACCCTGTATCAGCAGAAACCCCTATTTTCTGACAAACCCAGCAACCTTGGATTCCGTACTTCTTCACAGCCTGGCCATACCTCTCCAAAATGGACGACTTGCAAGGAAAAAATGTAGTCTTCTTCTAAAATCCTTGTTTTTTGCAAGAAGGGTCGCCCTTGAGTGGAGAAATGATTTTTCAAGTACCCATTTCAATATCATCAGCCATTTCTGATCTGTGAGCAAAAAGATGGTTCCCAGGCAAAACAAAAAACTCCAGAAGAAATCCAAAATATCACTCCAAACTGAAACAAAGCACTCCACACCTAAAAATCCAAACCACACCAAAAACTCACTGCAAACCAATCAAAAGTAATGAAATATCTTCATTCTTGAAAGCTCAAATGTGTTCTCTATCTGAAAACACCCTACACCAGCCTGAGCAAGGTCTTTCATTGTCGGGGCTGATCTTAGAACTAAGGGGTATTGTCCTCAACTCCGTCCTGCAAGTTTCTGGCTCCAAACCAGCAGCATATCACCATAAACAATCTCCAGCATAAAACCCAAAATGAGCCTCCAAAAGAGTTTTATTTTCCTCCCTTGAGTTGGGCGCCCAAAACCCTAAACCCATGCTTTTTAATTGAAGTTTTAATTTTAACTTTAATTTCAAATTTTCTCCCTCCAAGGTGGGACGCCCAAGGTAAGGGGTAAATTTGCTTTTTTAAAACAACTTAAAAGTGACAAGGCTAGGCGCCTTGGTCACTTTTATAAGTCCCCCTTATGACCCCCTTTAAACTTTATAACATAAAGTCACCTTTTTAATAAACATTTAAAAACATTAGCCCAATATTAAAATAATTCCACCAAGTGACTTTAGTCATCGAATCATACTTATACTAGCAAGCCAGACCTAGTCCCTGCATAGAATAGGACTTACTATTTTTAGTAATATACTAAAAATAGCAAATCATCATCCATAGGCTCAAAACTGGAGGCAACTGAAAAACACTAGAGCTAAACACCGGCAACCCCAACCACTAACCCCTGCTAAAAATAGTAAAGACCTGGCAAAAACACCAACTCAACTGGAATTGAGTCCCCTAACTGAACCTCTTAGCCAATAGGAACCCAGAAATTGGCTAGAGGTAATGTTCACTGATACCTGACTAGGAGGGGACATTACATTCCGCCCTCCCAAAGATTGCTTGTCCTCAAGCAATCGTAACGCTGGGTGCTGAAGTACCTGCTCACTCTCCCATGTCGCATCCTCAACAGGTAGATCCCTCCACTTCACCAAGTACTCAGTAATCACTCTCCTCCTGACTATCCTCTCCCCGAAATCAATAATTGCCTCAGGAATCAGCTCCAATCTCCCTTCCTCGTCCAAAGGAGGTAACACTGCTAAAGGTACCACATTATGTCCCAACGCCTTCTTGAGGCGAGATACATGAAAAACATTATGCACTCTGTTGTCCTCTGGTAACTCCAGCTCATAAGCAACCTCACCCACTCCCCTGGTGACTTTGAAAGGCCCATAAAATCGAGGTTTCAACTTCTCTACTCCACTCTTTTTGAGAGTGGATTGTCTGTATGGTTGTAGCCTGACATAAACCATGTCACCCACCTCAAATTCCCTCTCAATCTGCTGCTGATCAACATATAACTTTTGTTGATTTTGTGCCTGCTGTATGTTCTCTCTCAATGATCTCATGATATCCTGACTCTCCTGTAGGAAGTCCTTAGCCTTGGGCACCCGACAATCACCAAATAGTAAATCAATGAAGCTCGGAGCCTCATACCCATACAGTGCCATGAACGATGACATCTTGATGGACATGTGATAGGTGGAATTGTAACAAAACTCCCCTAGGTGCAGCCATCTAGCCCATGCCTTCTGTTGCCCCTGTATATAATTCCTCAAGTAACCCTCCAACCACTTGTTAACTATTTCAGTTTGTCCATCTGTTTGGGGATAGTAACTAATGCTGGAAGTCAACTCTGTACTACATAGCTTAAATAATTCTTGCCAAAACAAACTCATGAATTTGTTGTCCCTGTCACTTATGATGTTTCTAGGTGCCCCATGTAGTCTAAACACCTCCTTGAAGAACAAGTCAACCACCTGTAATGCTGTAAACCCCACTGATATAGCAAAGAAATGGCCAAATTTTGTCAACCTGTCCACTACCACGTAAATTGAATCCTTCCCTTGCACCTTGGGAAGGCTTGTGATGAAGTCCATAGTAATACTTTCCCATTTTTGAATGGCAATAGGCAATGGTTGCAGCAGACCAGTAGGGAAGGTGAGCTCATTTTTATTTTGTTGGCACACTAGGCATTCATGAACATACTTGGTTATGTAGTCTTTCATTCCTTTCCAGGGAAACCTCTCACAGATCTTCCTGTAAGTCTTGTAGAATCCCGGGTGACCAGCTAGTGGGGTGTCATGAAAAGCCTTCAAAACTTGCTCCAAAAACTTAGTTTCAACCACCAAAAAAATTCTCCCCTTGTAAAAAATCAATCCATCCTTAACACTGTACTTATCATCACTTAAAGTACCCTCCAATATGTTGTTCGTGAATGAGTTTTTGGCATAATCAGCTTGTATAACCTCTTTCCAATCTGCTGCAATCTCAGAAATAGTGCATAGATGTGGTCTTCTAGAGAGTGCATTAGCCACCACGTTTTTTTTCCCCTTCACGTATTCAATGTCAAAGTCAAAGGCTTGAAGTTTGCTAACCTATTTTTGCTTCCTTTCACTAAGATCCTTTTAGTTCAAGAAATATCTAAGGTTGTTATGATCCGTTTTAACTACAAATTTTCCCCCAACAAGGTACTGTCTGAATTTAGTCAAAGCATGCATAATAGCCAACATTTCTTTATCATATATGGACAAAGTTTTTCCAGCCCCTCTCAATTTTCTACTCTCATATGCTATTGGATGCTTGTTTTGCATTAGGACAGCCCCTATACCTTCTCCAGAAGCATCACACTCTAACTCAAATGGTTTTGAAAAATCAGGAATAGCTAACACTGGACATGAACTCATCGGTACCTTGAATTGATCAAAAGCCCTCTGTGCTGATTCAGACCAAGAGAATGCCCCCTTTTCTGTCAAGTCTATATGTGGAGCAGCAACCTGTGAGAACGCTTTCACGAACCTCCTATAAAAACCACATAGTCCAAAAAACCCCTTAAGTTGTGATAAATTCGTAGGTGGTGGCCAGTCTTGTATTGCCTTAATTTTCTCAGGATCAACCCGCACTCCCTTTGCACTGATAATGTGCCCCAAATAAAGTAACTCAATCATGCCAAACTCACACTTAGATTCTTTTGCAAAAAGTGACTCCCTCTCAAGTATGCCAAGCACCTCATCCAAGTGTTTTAAATGCTTCTCCCAAGACCTACTATAGATAAGAATATCATCAAAGAATATCAGGACAAACTTACGGAGCTGCTTGCTGAAAACTCTATTCATGCATGATTGAAAAGTTGTTGGTGCATTAGTCAAGCCAAAGGGCATGACTAAAAACTCAAAGTGCCCAAAGTGGCACTTGAAGGCAGTTTTCTCCACATCCTCTTCCCTCACTCTAATCTGATGATAGCCCGATCTCAAGTCAACTTTAGAGAAGTAAACTGCTCCATGCAACTCATCTATCAGTTCCTCTATGCATGGGATGGGATACCTGTTTTTTATTGTCTCCTTTTTCAACCCCCTGTAGTCCACACATATAGGCATGGTTCCATCCTTCTTCACCAAAACCACCGAAGAAGCAAATGGGCTTTTGCTTGGTCTAATGTGCCCCATCTCAATCAGCTCCTGAATTGCCTTCTCAATTTCATCTTTATGCCTCTTCAGATGACGGTAGGGAGTGGTAATGATAGGTTTGGCTCCCTCCTCCAACTCGATGACATGCTCTATCCCTCTATCTGATGGTCTCCCTAGAGGAATACCTGCTAAATACCTTGCTCCTCTTGGAAAGGAGCTCCTGTATATCAGGTGGATAGGACGTTTTGACCTCCTCAGTGACTGTAGGCATAACTATACACTCCGCTGCCCACTCAATCTAATTATGCCTAAAGAGTTTTTCCATTCGTTTGAAGGTCACAACACGTGTTCCTCCATTGGATAAGCCTCTCAAAATGACATTCTTACCACCCGATTTGAATTTTAACTCCATGGTCTGAAAATTAAGTGTTATCTCTCCCAATGATCGTAGCCACTGAATTCCCAACACTGCATCTGTGTCCCCAATACTCACAACATAGAAGTCCTCTTTTATCTCATGGCTGCCCAACTGGACACTCAATTGTGGTACCATCCGATTGCACTGTATAGTGAACCCATCCGCCACCATAACTCTAAAACCATCAACATCCTGTGTATGGAGTCCTCTACGTGCTACAAGGCCCTCATCTATGAAATTGTGGGTGGCTCCTTTATCAATCAAGGCTACCATTCACTGCACCTATACCACTCCTCTAATCCTCATTGACTCATTTTTCTGGAAACTATGGAGTTGTGCTAACATCACATTATTTTCTCCCACCTTTCCCACATCCTTCTGAGCCTTTTCCTCTTCACTTTCTTCAGTTTCCTCTTGCTGATCAGAATTTTTTGCAACCTCTTCCTCATCTGATTGGTACTCTATCAACAATGCTTTAGCTTTGGAAGCACACCAATGACCTTGTGTATAAGGCTCTCTACACGTAAAACATAACCCCTTCCTTCGTAACTCATTAAGGGTCTCACTGTCAAGTCTAGTATATTGTTTCTTAGGCTGTCCATGGTCTTTTGAAGTGAATTTCTTGTCCTTATCTTTCTTGGGCTGCGTGCTCTTGAACTGAAATTTGCTTTTAAATGCAGATGTTTCCATATCCCTAGCCTTTTTAATGGCTTCCTGGAGGCTAGGTGGGTTAAAAGCCTTAATCCAACCTCTCAAGGGGTCTGATAATCCGTCTATAAACAATACAATCAGCCTCCTTTTGAATATATCAGTCACAAGTACAAATAGTTTTTGAAAATCAAATATGTATGTGTCTAAAGAGCCCCATTGTTTGAGTTGTGCTAGCTCTTTAAAGTTCAACTTGGGATCCTTTCAATCAACCTTACTGTGAACTCTCTGTAAGAGGTAATTTGAGCATGCCCCAACGTCACCATACCATCGTACCACCATTCATGCGCCCCTCCATCTAAATGAATAGAAGCATACTGGATAGACTCAAGCTCCGGCATTGGGTTCAATGTGAAATAAGTGTCCAATTTTTGCACCCACGCCTTGGCTGCCATCTTCCCAGACCCATCAAAGTATGGAAGTGTGAGTTTCCCTACTTTCTTCCGAAGCTCATATTGTTGGTCTCTATTTCCCCAATGATGTGAATGCCTCATCCTCAAGTCTATATAGTCTTTCAGTGAAATATCCATCTGGAAACCTAGTCCTGCATCCATCCAATCTTGCCTAAATTGGTCTTGCTGCTCCAAAAGTGTAAGTTCGGGATTTGTTGGAGCTTCTATCCTCTGTGGAAAGTTAGGCATGAGGGGTCTTGCTAGAGCTTGTTGGTTTCCCACACCCTGCTGTCCTAACCTATTTTCATTACCCAGTTGGTCCATCCTCTGCACTAAATCAGCCAACTTGTTATTTGTCTCCTATTGTTGTTGAGTTGCCCTCAATTGTCTCCTAACCAAAGTGTCCAATAGAATAGCCATTCTATCCAGAGGCTCCTCATTCTTGTTGTTTCTTTCATTTCTATTTCCATCCCCATCCCTATCTCCCATATTGCTTGTGTTAGATGACCCACTTGATGAATTTTCTATTTGCTGCTCCTCACTAGAAGTAGGCCAATGCTCCCAATAATTGTCCTCTTTTTTCCTGTTCCTCTCAATGTATCTTTTTTCCCTGTCACTCAAGCTTATAGAATGCAATTTTCCACAGGCTGCAAGGTCTTATCAACTCTGATACCACTGTAATATAAGGCCCCCAGATTTTTTCTTTTGTTGTTCTTTCCCCTGTTGCTATTTGTATGTTTGAAGAGGTTTCTTGCAATGTTGTTTTGAGAGTGTGACGTTGCTTGTGATGTATTAAATAAGTGCATGAACAAACAATGCTTTTTGAGAGTGTGACATTGCTTGTGATGTATTTAATAAGTGCATGAACAGAAAATAAAGATAAACTCACAAACATTCAAATCTAAACTTTTTTTTAAGAATATTTCCTGTTTCATTCCATAATATAATCCTAGGCTTACAAGAAACATTAACAGCAGTAAACACAGCTAAATCAGACCTGGTAAAGTATGAACACAGCAACAAATGGTCTCCTTAACAGCTGCGCCACTCCCTTGAATCATTACCCAACACTTCCCAAAGGTAGACGTCCACTCCAAACACCCTATATCAGCTAAAACCCCTATTTTCTTACGAACCCAGCAACCTCGAATGCCATACTTCTTCACAGCTTGGCCGTACCTCTCCAAAATGGACGACTTGCAAGGAAAAAAAGTATTTTTCTTCTAACATCCTGGTTTTTTGGAAGAAGGGTCGCCCTTGAGTGGAGAAATGATTTTTCAAGTACCCATTTCAATATCATCAGCCATTTCTGATTTGTGAGCAAAAAGATGGTTCCCAGGCAAAACAAAAAACTCCAGAAGAAATCCAAAATATCACTCCAGACTGAAAACAAAGCACTCCACACCTGAAAATCCAAACCACACCAAAAACTCACTGCAAACCAATCAAAAGTATTGAAATATCTTCATCCTTGAAAGCCCAAAGTGTTCTCTGTCTGAAAACACCCTACACCAGCCTGAGCAAGGTCTTTCACTGTCGGGGCTGATCTTAGAACTGAGGGGTATCATCCTCAACTCCGTCCTACAAGTTTCTGGCTTCAAACCAGCAGCATATCACCATAAACAATCTCCAGCATAAAACCCAAAATGAGCCTCCAAAAGAGTTTTATTTTCCTTCATTGAGTTGGGCGCCCAAAACCCTAAACCCATGCTTTTTAATTGAAGTTTTAATTTTAAGTTTAATTTCAAATTTTCTCCCTCCAAGGTGGGACGCCCAAGGTAAGGGGTAAATTTGTTTTTTAAAAACAGCTTAAAAGTTATAAGGCTAGGCGGCTTGGTCACTTTTATAAGTCCCCCTTATGACCCCCCTTTAAACTTTATAACATAAAGTCACCTTTTTAATAAACCTTTTAAAAACATTAGCCCAATATTAAAATAATTCCACCAAGTGACTTTAGTCATCGAATCATACTCATACTGGCAAGCCAGACTTGGTCCCTACATAGAACAAGACTTACTATTTTTAGTAACATACTGAAAATAGCAAATCATCATCCATAGGCTCAAAATTGGAGGCAACTAAGAAACACTAGAGCTAAACACTGGAAACCCCAACCATTGACCCCTGCTAAAAATAGTAAAGACCCAGAAAAAACACCAACTCAACTGGAATTGAGTCCCCTAACTGAACCTCTTAGCCAACAGGAACCCGGAAATTGGCTAGAGGTAATGTCCGTTGATACCTAACTAGGAGGGGACATTACAAGGAAGTTGTTTACAGTAACCAAATTTAATCATTTTAACTTGCAAGTCTAGGCAGCTTTTGTGACCTGAGATTAGTTACTTTATCTGCCATGAACTACATGTATATGAGAGTTTGGTTCATTTTATTTTAGCTATGTACACATGATTAACAAGGAATAGGATAAGTATGGTTTTGTTGATGGTAGGTGAAATGTGGTATCCGAGGCCATTTTCACCCTACTTTCAATGTTGTGGATTATGTTGAAAGGCACGTTTGGGGCAAGGATATTTTGTGAAGATAAACATTCAAGAATGTAAATTGCAACTCCATCGATACACATGATTCATCTATTCCAAGGTAGAAATGTGCTTTTACATGGCCATTACCTATTCTCACAGTTCAATGATGGGTGTGTTGATAAACATGTTGAGATTGTATTCCATTAATAATAACTATCTAACAACATGGTAATATGGATAATGTTGTCTTGTTTTTCTATTTTTCTATTCTTTATTCTTTTCTCTCTTTCTTTCTAGGTTTGATAGATGAATTGGAAAACAGCATACAAATCTTATGATCTTAAATACTGTTTTTCCTATACTAACCACCCTAGTTTTTTTTTTTTTTTAAATTCACAACTGAAAGTGATTACAATGCAATATCCGTTCCACTTTCTAATCATCCAATTCCCGAGATGGGCAAGGTGAGAGAATACCATGAAAGGATCTACATATCAAATTAAATTGCAGCAGCTGAAAGTAAAGTACTAGGCGACAAGCCAACCAATACCACTTATTTAGTGGAGTGCATATGCAATACTGAAAGGAAATACACTTCACACTTATTCGGCGCAGTGATTAGTACAATGAAATAATTGCACTTCCACTTATTCAGTGGGAAGGAAAATTAAAATGAAACCACTTGTTCAGTGGGGTGAGTAAAACCAAGCCGTCCACTTATTCAGTGGAATCTATACAACTACCACTTATTCAATGGCGTAAGTACATCAGCAATCAACAAGAACAACTCACTGGCGGTACTACAATCCAGTGTTACAATTTAGAATGCATAAATATTATAGCTTTCATGGTAAGACCATCCGAAGCATTACAATGTTAGCACACATGCATTGTAAACATCAAAATAAGAGAGATAGCTGCTGATTGTAATGTTGATGTAAAACAGAACTGTTGTAACACTCCAATCATGAATAAATCCACCCAGCTTAAATCAACGAATACCTTGATACCAGATAGATAACACGGTAGTACAGGTCTGTAATATGCTGGAAAATGTGCTGCAACAGGTTTGGGTAGCAAAATAATCACTCAGAACTCTCACCAACACACTTCGAACTCACACCCAATTTACAGATTCACTTAAAATACTCCAAAATCACTCCAAAACATTCCCAACATGAGTAAAGGATAGATATATCAGTCTACTATAGTAACTGGACATACACAAATCTGAAACAATATATCCTTATTGCTGTTTATTGCAGGTACATCAGCAATAATTAGCAGCAAACTCCTCATATAACCCTTTCTCTACTAAAATAATGCAAGAAATTGGTAATCAAGAAGTGGCAACTTCACACCAAGAGAAATAATCACAAAAACCAGGCGCTTCATATAATCATTTCCACACCCTCCCTAGCCTAGTATGACCAGCAGGTACAACTATATGGCCTCTTTGGAATCAATACAACACCAAAACTCAACCCCAAAATGATGGCAATGAACTCCCAACTGATAGGTATCATCCATCAACAAGAATAATCACCAAAGAATGTATTGCTTAGACCAGGAAACCTCATTGCGAGCCCTTATTTCAACTATACGGCCCGCCTAGAAAGTGATATGGCCAGCAAGAAGTACAAGTTCTCAATCTGCCTCAACAAACTTCACAAACAACATCAAGTTTGCAATTCAAAACACATCAAAACTCTCCATTTCTGCAATCCCAATAACTAGAACTTTAATTTGAAGCACAATGGTGATTCTTGTATAAAACCACTCAGCTAGCTAGGGTGTTTTTGTTCCTGAAACCAGCAACTCCAAGAGGGTTTTTGTCCTCAAGAAGCTTTGGAAGACCTCAGGTTCATTCCAATAGCATAACAATATCATATTCACAAGTTAGACCTCTCAAATGAGCCCACATTCTCCTTATAAAGCCTTTTTGGAGGGAAATATTCAATTTTAAAAAATAATAATTCTTTTTTTTCTCCAAAATGATCTTTTGAGAAAGATTATAACATTTTAATGAGCAAAAAGGCCCCCCATGTCCTAGGCATCCACTTTTGAGCTCACTTTATATCTTTTAAAAGAGATATTACATTTAAGCTTTTTACTTTAATATTTTAACATGAGAGACTTAAGTGAATATTTAAATTATTTTACCCAAGTTGTGGAAAGCAGTAAAACAGCATCAGAATCAAACTTTGATCACACCAACATGATATTGAAGGTTTGGAATGATGATCGGAGCCAACTGGATGACTTACTAAAAATAGATTGCTTCTCCAAGAAGTTTGGAGAGCTCCTCAAATGCTATAAATCACTTCTAAAAGTGTCATGATGCTCCACACTACCAACTAAGCTTATTACCACAAATAGCAACCTTGAAATACTAAACCTATTCCCTCCAAGAACTTTGGAGTCCCCTTTTCCCTACCAATTAGCCCATAGGAACTCAGAAAATAGGCTAAATGTATACCAACTGACTAAGCTTGAGAAGGGGACATTACGTTTCCTTGTGGAATTTCTTAAATGTAAATGAAATTTAGAACATTGGATTTATGCATTGTAAACTAGCACAATGATGTCCAAGAAAACTAGCAGTAACTATAACATACTTCCATGAGTGCCTTCCCACATTTCAATGGTGCTGAAATGTTCTTCCATGTTGTGCAAGGTGTAAATCGTGCGAACTACCAATGATATGGTCACTGTTTCATCCTTTTTTTGTGTGTGTGTTTTACATTTCCCTCAAATACTAGCTATTGCTTAGGTAGCCGGTTCGGGTTGGGTTCTTCGGGTTCGCGGGTTCGGTTCGCCGGTTCGGCAAAATTTTTTGGGGTGGGTTCGGTTCGTCTTGGGTTCGTTAGTACAAATTACAAATATATATATATATATATATATATGAAAACATCATATAAAGTTATAAACAACAAAACCACCATAAACCATAAGAAACATGTGAAATCACAATATATAAAAAATTTAAATATATTAATTTATGTTAGATTTTAACATATTTGTTGAATTTAATTTAAACATTTTATTTAACATTTCTTGTTTTATATATAATTTATTAAATAATAATATTAAAAAATGAAAACTACAAAAATAAAATAAAATAATATTAAATTTAATATAATAAGTAATAAATGTTTAATTTTTTAATAACTAAACAAAATAAAATATGAGATTTGTAAACATTTTTTATAAACATATTATGAAAATAAAATAAAAAATCATAGAATAAATTGTATAAAGTTATATTCTTATAAAACAATTTAATTATATTTAAATTAATTAAATATTACAGTTTATATATTTAGTTAATTTTTAACATTGTAAAAATTATATTATTAAAAATTTAAATATATATTAATAAATATAATTTAATAATATACTTTATAATTTATAATAATATAATAATAATAATAAATTTTAAATATATATTAATAAATATAAATTATAATTGATAATATACTTTATAATTTATAATAATATAATATAAAATTATATTATATTAAAAAACTGTTATAAACTTATAACAGTTTTTAATATAATATAATTTATAGTTTATAATTTATTATAAACTATATTAATAAATATAAATCTATAAAAATAAAAATAAAACGCATTCAGAGATTTAAATTTTTAATATAAAAAGATCAACGCTAAAAGTTTAAAAAGGATACAATAAAAACAAATAAATTCTAAAACAAGCATAGGAAAAAATAAAAACATAGAATGAAGCGCGTGAATGGAAGCCCTGAGTGAAGCCGTCGTGAATGCTGAAGGTGGTCGCCGGCAGGAGTCCTAGAAAATGCAGATTGCTATGGATTGTTTGTTTTAGATTTTATACAGCTCTGCAACTTCTGGGAAATTTGACGGGGAAAAACTAGACTGCAGCAGACATTTGGATTTTCGTCGATCAAAACCTGTTGTGCGTTTAGAGTGATGCAGACATTTTATACATAAATAAATAGAAAACCCTAAAAAATCTATGTGAAAACCCTACAAATTTTTTTGGTCGCCCAGACGCACGGGTTCTCCTTGGATTCGCCTTGGGTTCTCCCGGGTTCTGCTCGGGTTCGCCCGGGTTCTTCACCGGCGAACCAGGCCTCAAATACAAGGACCCAGGTCGAACCCAAGAGGGACCGGACCAGGACCCGAACCCAGTGCGAACCCGGACCAGGACCCAGCCCAGAACCAGGCGAACCGGCTACATAGCTTAGGGCATATAACATGATACCTGAATGAGAACATAGCCCAATTCATTTCTTTCAAAGTTGTTCAGCAAACAAACACAATCACTAGGAGCAACAATACAACTCCTATAACTACTACAGTTAGAAAATAAAGGTGCCCCTCTGTATTTTTATTCACTGAAATTCCATGGTGACAAGAAATTCCATGGTGACAAGCTACTTAGACCCAGTCAAACATGGACTGGCAGCAAGTGGAAGAAGGGTTGAATGATGTGTTTATTGATCATCGAAAGCAACAAACAGCTAACTCCACTCAGCCACATCAAGAAAAATTTACCCAAAAGTAATTCTGCACCCTATTTGCTTCCATTTCCCAGCGGCATAATTTTTTTCATTTGCAATCTTCCTTTCCACAAGCAAATTCTAATGGTCTCTTATTACTCCAAACTCTATTATGACTGTCAATGAGCTAAATTGGATTATCTCTACATACAAGAGAGTCCTACTAACAGAACCTGTGCAACTGGAATTGTTCATGGATCATAAAAGTTAAAAGTTTGAATTTTCTGTGTGAAATTCATTACAAATATAGTCCTCCAATTATCACGTAGAATTTAAGATGGCTCTGCTACAATCACCATGTAGGTTCTAGGATTTAGGCTTCTAAAAATACAAAGATAATTTCTTGTCTCATGATGACGTTTTTGAATTGATAATAAGCTATGGTTGGACTATGACATTGAAAAATGTTGCAAAAGACAAATAGGCCAAGATATAACAACTCAAATAAACTGTTAAACATGGATTTGTAAAAAGGGATAATTCTTTTATAACGGTTCTCTTCAGTTATAGAACAGTTCAAGGTTTCCTTCCATTTTTATAATCATCTCACTCTCTACTTATTATTCTTTCTCTCTTTTGGAATACTTCTCATTGGATCTTTTCCCATCCCATAAAGCTTAGCATGCTTGGCTTGTAGAGGTCACTAGGCATTGCCAAACAACTTTTATGATTTTCCCCATCTATGCTACCTGTTAAACTACAGATTTGTCATGCATTGACAACTGCAAGAGAAATGACAGGAAAACTTTTGTCAACTCTCCCATCTATACTCGTTACATCAAACAATTTCTATTGTTTTAAAACTTGAAACTTAAAAGTTTCCTAGTGCATTAAACAATACACTATTCAGAAAATGATGTCTTGCACCTTGCCAAACAATATCAACAACTTCCCACAAACCACTAATGCATCTTTGACAAGGACTGAAGCTGTTCCACAGCCCTTGGTTACCACTTAATTTTCATGAGTATTTTGATATAATTGTTGCTTTATAGTTTTAATTTAAATATAGTTAATTCAATTCAAAAGAAAATGCGATAACCCCATTTAAACCGCTTAAAAAGATAGCATAAAAAATAATAATAAAATATAAAATATTTGCTACTTCAAAGTGGGTGGGGATTTGCTATAATGTTAATTCTTTCTAATAACAATGTTTGGCAGCGATGAGAATAGATTAATTAAAGACACTGGTTTGTTAAGCATAACTATCGGTTAAGAGTTTAAGTAATAAAGGAGATGGAATAAGGCAACAATTAAGATTTGTAGCAAAGAGACCTGGCCATTCTAAAAGACATCCCCCATTTTTCTGAATCAACACAACTCCTCAAATCAGAAGATATATAAAGGACAACCAATCCAACCAAGACAGCATCAATCAAATTTTGCAGATTTATACATTTCTATTAGCAGATTAAGGCGGTCCTAGGGAGCCAATGACCACATAGTACTGGCTACATAAATAGTGGATAGATATCAGACACCCAACCAAGGAACCAGTCGCATAAAGTGAAGGATTAAAATCAGAAACAGCGATTGATATAAACATCTAGTTACCCCGTATTCATATGCATGTAATTGATAAGAAAATCAGCACAGCGAATATATTGTGATGTCTATCATCCATTTCTAAATCAATTCTCATTTCAGATTACATCTCAGAATTTATATCAGATATGGGTTGCATTCTACAAGCATATTATCTATTGTTTTCAATATATATGTCAAATAGCCTAATCAGCATTAACTATTGAAGGTAGCTCTTAATCGACTAAAGTATATCATTAAAAGTTGATTGATTCCTGGCCTATTTTTATGAGAATAAAGACAAAGTTAAGATAAATTTATAAGGGGACATTACAAGTGATATCAGAGCTAAAGAACCTGCCAGCCTGTGAAAGTGGATGAGTGAAAGGGAAAGGACATACTACAATAGGGAGATAAGAAAACAGTGGGAACCTGCCCAAGCTCTAGAAGGAAGAACTTCCAATATCCTAGGCATCCACAACTCCAAATCTAGGAGTAATGAACAAGGAGACAGAAACATGGGGGATAGAGACTTCACTGATCATATGGATCAATTCATGGCCGAACAAAGAGCTACTCAACAGAGGATGGCTCAATTATTGAATACGTTGTCTCAAATCATGATAAATACAAACAACAACAACAACCAAGTTGGCAATAGTGGAGGCCATGAAGACAATTCAAGCAATAATAGAACTCCAAATCATCGTGCCCCTACATCCAGTTCCAAACCCACGATACCTACTTTTCCACCTAGAGTAGAACAACAAGGAGGTAATGAACCTATATTGGTAGAGTTACAAGACCAATTTTGCCAAGATTGGTTAGATGGAGGATTACAAACACATATGTCCCTTAGAGACTACATGGACATAAGAATGAAGCATTTACCTAACAGGGGTAATAGAGACCATAATAATGATCTAAAGAGGAAAATTGGTAAGCTTAGCCTGCCATACTTTGATGGTTCGGGGAAATCCACAGCACGAGCATGGGTTCAAAAGGTTGACATGTACTTCCAACTCAACCCCATGCTGGAAAGCGAAGCAATCAAATATGTCGCCTTACATCTACATGAGGTGGCTCATGAATGGTGGTATCATGGCATGATCACCTTGGGTCATGAACAAATCACTTCATATATGGAATTCACAAAGAAACTAATAGAGAGATTTGACAACAAGGATTTGGAACTCCACTTTAAGGTATTAGCACAATTGAAGCAATATAAAACAATTGATGAATATATTGCGGACTTCCAAAGCCTTTTAGTGTTGGTGACCGACATCTCCGAAAGAAATTTGGTTGTCTTATTCATGGATGGCCCAATGGACCCTCTAAGGGGTCGGGTCAAAGCCCTCAACCCTAGTATACTTCAAGAAGCAATTGAGAAGGCTAGGGATATGGACTCTAGTGCAACAAAGAACAAGATGCCATCTAAAGGGTCATCATTCCAAATAGACCAAGCAAAACAACCTTTCTCAAGGGAATTGACAAAAAAGAAAATGGATGAAGAAACCAAGCAAGAGTTGAGAAGGAAGAAACTTTGTTTTACTTGAGAAGAACCTTGGGCACCAGGGCATCGATGCCTTGGTAAAGGGAAGATTCATTATATCAAAGTTGTTCCTGATAGCGATCAAGAAGACGAATCGGATCTAAGTAGCGAGCAAGATGAAATAGAGGAAGAATCTCCAAAGGTAAAAGAGTCTCCACCTAAAAGAAGCAAGAACAGTATAATCGCCATTATGACTAGATCTTCAAGGTTCAATTCATTTAAGGTTCGCGGTGTATTGCAAGGACAAAAGATAATGGTACTAATTGATAGCGGGGCCACTCATAACTTTATTGATTCGGCCTTGGTCGCCAAGAAAGGACTCCAAACAAGTGAACATGAAGGGTTTAGAATGAAGGTGGTGGATGGCTACCAATTATTGTGTTCAACAAAGGTACCCAAATTGAAAATTACAATTGGTGACTACACCATCATAGACAATTTTTATGTTGTGGAGTTAGGTGATACCAATGCTATACTTGGTATCCAATGGATGATGTCCATTGGTAAGTACTCACAAAACTTTCAAACAATGGAGTTTAAGTTCAAGGTGGATGGTAGAAAGTGGTATTTACAGGATTATCCGATGGAGCGCCACATGTGGTCTCAACCAAAAGAATGGAGAGCATATTCAGGGAGAAAAAGTTAAGGAACATGTCCATCAAAGAATACCTCATCAAATGGAAGGGTTTACCGATAGAAGATGCTACATGGGAAAATGAGCAAATCCTCCAAAATACTAACCTATGAATGCTTGTGGGCAAGCATTTTCAAGGAGGGGAGACTGTGATAACCCCATTTAAACTGCTTAAAAAGATAGCATAAAAAAATAATAATAAAATATAAAATATTTGCTACTTCAAAGTGGGCAGCGATTTGCTATAATGTTAATTATTTCTAATAACAATGTTTGGAAGCAATGAGAATAGATTAATTAAAGACATTGGTTTGTTAAGGATAACTATCAGTTAAGAGTTTAAGTAATAAAGGAGATGGAATAAGGCAGCGATTAAGATTTGTAGCAAAGGGACATGACCATTCTAAAAGACATCCCCCCTTTTTCTGAATCAACACTACTCCTCAAATCAGAAGATATATAATAATATAAAGGACAACCAATCCGGCCAAGACAGCATTAACTATTGAAGGTAGCTCTTAATCGACTAAAGTATATCATTAAAAGTTGATTGATTCCTGGCCTAATTTTTATGAGAATAAAGACAAAGTTAAGATAAATTTATAAGGGGACATTACAAAAAAGTCATATAAAGTTTGGAGAAAAATTTAAGTGTTCATTAATTAAATTAGACCTACAAAACTATTATATATTATCATGGCATTAATTAATTGTTGATGTAGGAGCATCCTAGGGGTTGTCTTTCTTGCATCACTAAAAAGTATATTTTTTGATGTTTAATAAGTAATTTGTCACACACCACTTTTGTGCTTGCATGCCCTTGTTCTTTTGATATTTTCATTCTTAATGTTGTGGAAATATTTGTTGTTTGTGAACTTGTGTAGTCCCACACAACACTTGTGTTGGAACAGGAGTATTCTTGTGTTACTCTCTTGGATATGGTTGCTTTGTATGCACCATGTCAAAGGGTTTTCAATGAGCATCCTGCTCATGCCACTTTCACATTAATGCACAGTCTCTCTAAGATCTTTGTTGAAAATCTGTGGTGCCACACAAATGGGTGGATTGATGCACAGCCTTTTTGTTCATGGTGCAAACCTTATGTTATGTTGTCTAATTATGCACACCCTCATGCTTGTTGCCACATGTTGTGTCATTGCCAGTTCCATTTCTAAATTGAATTGATTGATGACTTTGACATCTGTCAAATTGTTTTCCTGTGAATGGTCACAGACTGATTAATGTTTATTTGTTACCAATCATTTCACTTCTAGAATCTGAAATGGCAAGCTCTGAGTTAGTTCTAGTGACAGTTCAACTTCTTAAAGTGATAGTTATTCTTAATTGTTGACACTTGAAAAGTTCAGCTCCAAGTTTCAATTTGCTGATGAAGATCAATGGTCACAGGGCAAGATTATGAACAGCCATACTTCAATTTAGGAGGGGCTGGAAATTTTAGGGAACGATCAGCTAGTGTTTGAGAGTGGATTCCAGCTAGTAATTGGGCTGGGGTAGATTGTAATGCAGGTAGTCTTTGGAGAGGTTGGGTATTGATCCATCATTCTATAAAGGGCCCATACGTGTAATATTTTTGCAATTGAATAAAGTGTTATATTTCTTTATCTTCATTGTCATCTTCCTTTTTCTTTTGCTGTAACTATGTGCACCTATCACTAGTTGTTCATTTGACCCACTTACAATTCTGCATCTGTTGGTAATAGAGCTTGTGTTTTGAGTCCTAGGAATGGGAATTGTGTAGGCTCCATAACATTAGGTTTTGTGTGATTTTTGCATTGTAGGTTGTCCAGAGAAAGAAACAACCCAAAGATTAGGGAGATTCCAAGTGGAAAATTAGAGCAGAGAGGACTGTGTTTGGTGGACCTTGCTGATATGACAAGAACCCTTTAGGCGAGGCTCACTGTCATGGAGACTGCATAGAGAAGAGGAGTAATTCATACAGAAGATCAGTGAGGATGAGAGAGAAGATGCAGCTGCATGAGGGAGCAAAGATGTAGACTTTGGTGACAAATTTTCTGTACTAGATCAATTTGCACAAGCTCTAGTGGGAGCACTACAAAGGTTTAATTTTCTTAGCTATTTAGAAAGCTTAAATCTTGAACAATTGTTGAATTGGATCATTGAGCTTGAGAATACTTATATTTTAAGTCAATCAAGAACCCCAAAAAGGTCAAGGCATGCCACCACAAAGTTAAAAGGGCATGTTGCCTTGTGGTGGGATAATGTATAGAATTGCATTCAAAGAAACAAGATAAATATCTTGTAGTGGTATGGCATGGTCACCAAGCTCAAGAGGAAATTCATGCCAACCAACTACATGGATTTGTTTAAGAAACTCCAAAATTTGTACCAAATGGAAACATTTGTGGAGGAGTGCACAGAAGGGTTCTATGGACTAAGCATTTGGGCAGGTCATGTGGAAGAGAATGGAGATAAAGTCTCCAAATATGTTAATGGTTTGCACATTTCCATTTAAGATGAAATTTGGTTATTGCATATACATTTTATGGAGGATGCCTATCAACTTGCACATAAAGCAAAGGAAAAGTTGTTCAAGAGACAACAAAGTGCATGAAACAAAGGTGGAAAGAGAAAATAGGGCAATGGAAGGTAGACTTACATGCAAAAGGATGCCATAGAGTCTAATGATACCATGCAGAGCTCCAATGGTGAGAAAACCTCCAACATGGGTAGAGGAAACGGGAAAACAAGTCATGGCAAAGATTTCAATGGGACTTGTTTCAAGTGGGGGACAAATGGGCTATTTATCTAGAAGTCAGGGTGAGCAGGGTCACATAGAGAAACCTATGCATGTAATGCAAGGAGAAGATAAAGAAAGTGAGGACAAAATTGCCATTTCTAAGGTTGGGGAGAAGTTGATTTTGCACAAAGTTCTACTCAAACCTATGAATAAGGAGAATGAACCATGGTTAAGGAAGAGTATTGTATCTTTTGCACTAAGTGCAAGCTAAGAGGTAAATGCTGCAAATTGATTATTGATGGTGGCAGCAAAAACAACTTAGGATCCACTAAAATGCTTTAAAAGTTGGGATTAAAAACTATTGTGCACCCCTTGCCATATTGAGTCTCTTTGTTCTAGAAGGTACAATAGCTCACAGTGATCAATCAATGTCGATTTGCATTCTACATTGGTTGATACATAGATGAAATATGGTATGATGTGATTCCCATGGATACTTACTATGTTTTATTAGGAAAACCATGGTAGTATGACAATATTGCCATCCATAACATGAGGGAGAAAACTCTCACCATCACAAAAGATGGTAAGATGTATGAGTTATTGCCAATGAAGAAAGAGAAGATTGTAGAGGACAAGATGATGTTTTTATTAGAAAAAGAGTTTCTATGGAACTTCTATGCATTACTAGTCAATCCCATGCATAAGGAAGGAGAGTTTTGCAACTTAGGGGAGTGAAAGATTGAGGTATTGCTCAAAGAGTTCATTGATGTGATCAGTAGTGGGATGCGACAAGGATTACTACTCATGTGCAACATCTCACATTGCATGATCCTAGGATCTAGTTTCCAAATAATGCACCACACGGAATGAATCTAGACATGAGTCCAGAATTAAATAGACAAATGGAAGAATTTCTAGAATGAGGTCTAATTTGGGAAAGTTTGAGCCCTTGTTCAATGTTTACAATACTTCCACAAAAGAAGGTTGGAGTGTGGAGATTGTGTATTGACTCCTACATAATAAATAAGATCTCCATCAAGTATAAGTTTCCATTACCACACATGGATGATCTCATGGATTGCTTGAGTGGCATGCATTACTTTTCTAAGGCTAATTTCAAGAGTGGATATCATCATATCTATATCAAGGAAGGAGATGAGTGGAAAATTACATTCAAAACAAGATAAAGCTTGTACAAATGGATGGTGATGCCATTTGGGTTGACAAATGCCCCATGTATGTTCATGAGGTTAATCAACAAATTTATAAAGCCATTTTTACACAAGTTTTTGTTCTATTTGGATGATATTTTGGTGTTCAATAAGACAAGGAGCATCACATGCACCTATAGCAGGCCTTCACAAAACTAAGAAAAGAGAAATTGAGCATTAAATTGAAGTGTACATTCTTGTAGAAGAAACAAGTATATACTTCAGATTTTTCATATCTCAAGATAGAGTGAAGATGGATCTAGAGAAGGTCAAGGTGATTGTTAAGTTGTAGGAACTAACAAGTGTGACACAAGTTAGAACCCACATATTTTTGAGCTTCTTCAAAACATTCATACAAAATTTCAATTGAATTTGTGCACCCTTTACTCACTGCATGAGGAAAGGTAGACTTAAGTGAATGGTTGTTACTGCCAAGAGTTTTAAATTCCTAAAAAGGGTGACCAAGAAGCCCACATTAGCACTTTTGGATTTTGGAAAGTTTTTCCAAGTTGACTATGATGCCAACAATAGCACAATAGGTGTTCTATTGAGTTAGGAGGGTAGAACAATCACTTATTTTAGTAAGAAATTAGTTGAGACTAGGCATAAGTACACTCTATCTATAACCAAGAGTTTTATGCCATATTGCAAGATTTGCACAAATGGAGTGTAATGTCCCCTTTTTAGCTAGCTTTAGTGTTTGACGGATTAGCCTATCATTTGGTCCTCGTAGGCTAATGTTGGTGTTTATAGGGCCTTGTGTGGGAGTTATCTGGTTATTCAGATGGCAGTTTATAGTGTTTTCTTCTCCAACTCTTGGGCATATTCAGAGGTGATTTTCTTCAGGGGTTTCAGGCTCTGTTTATTCACACTTACTATTTTTAGTAAGTCAGTTGGACGATTGGGAGCCAACCTTACTATTTATAGTAAGGCATCCATATGAGCAGTTTGAGCAGTGGGTTAGCCTATGGTGTTGTTAGAATGAATTAATGTTGAGTTTTAATAGAATTAAGAGATACTTTAATTATTATTAAAGTGATTACTTTAATAATAAATAAATTATAAAAGTGGATATATTAATGACTTTATTATTTTTTTTATTTTTTTTATATAAACGAGGGGAATCGGGTGCAGCACAGCCCCCCATATAACCCCCAACCACCGGTACCACGGGAGCGCCGGAGAGTCGAACCCATGGTAGGCGCCCTACGATAGGGAACACCTTAACCAACTGGGCTCGGACCGGCGCCCCAAATTAATGACTTTATTATTAATATCATAAAGTCAAATCTTTTAAAGTCGTTAAAGGGGCGCCCACATAAAGTAATAACTCAAGGAAACAAAAGCTAATATAATTTAATATATTAAATGGATTTAATGTGCTTGGGAAATCGTGCCACTTGGAGAAGGTATAAAAAGCTTTTGAAAAATCATTCATTCATTCATTCAACACTTTGCAAATTGAAGAGTTTGGTTGTGGGAAGAAAACAAGGGTTTTCAGCTGCAAATTAATCTTGGAGAACATAGCTCTCTCAAATTGTGCATTCTACAAGTGTGAAATACCACCCAAGGTTTGCATCTTCAGGTAGCTTCATTCAGAGGCTGCAATTGTGCTTACAGGGGTCAGGCAATTCAAGATTTTTTCAAAGGAATATTGCTTGAGATCAGAAATAAATATTAGCTGTTGTATTTCCTGCTGTTTGAGCTTCTTTCATTGGCACGTGGGAGTCTCCATTAAGCTGGCCATACCATCTTTGCTAGCCGTACAACTTCTGATCAGCCACATGGGGTTTCTTGGTGAAAGTGCTTGGGTTTGCGGCTGCAAATCTTCATCAATTGAGGCGTCTTAAGCATATGCATCTTGAGGATCGTTTTCTAGTTGGGATTCTGAGGGTTTGAGGATAGGCGTCCAACTTTGCTAGCTTCCTGGTTGCTGATCAGATTATATCAGATTTCCAAAATATGTACTTTGGCTTCCGGGTATGATTTATTTTCTATTGTAAATGCAAAAGAAAATATTAAATCTGATTTGAAAGTTATTGTATTTTCCTTCTATATTTCTCTTTGCACTTGTTTTGCATTTTTATGGCATTTCCTGGCAAACTTTATTAAAACTTCAAAATCACCAAAAAAATTATAAACCAAGAAAGCAATCAAACAAGCAGTTTTTTGAAATTAAATATCCTACCTGGGGTGGGATACTACATGGAGGCACAACTTTTTTCCGAAGGATTTTGTGTCACACGTGGACTTCTAGACACCAAAGTTCATAAACAACCAAAAAAAAATTTATCGAAGGCACAAGGTGAGTAGAGTATTTGTAGGGTTACTCTTTTGAGTTGAAGCATCACTCTAGTAAAACCAATAAGGTTGTAGATACCTTGAGCAAGAGACAAGCATTATTGTCCATGATGATTGTTGAACTAGTGGGTATGGAATTGGTGAAGGATTCATATTGCCATAGTCTAGATCTTGTAGGTGCATAGTGTTGTGACCTTTTCACACATCGCCCCATCCAAAATGGGGACCCCTAATTTTTGCTGCATTCTGGTCTTTTGGCTTTGGTTTTTGTCTCTCTCTCCCTTTCTGTCTTTTTTCTGCTATCTGCCTTTCGGGGGATGTGCCTGTCTGTGAGCTTAAACGTGAAAATTTTGGTCAAGTCTGAAAATTAGGGTTTGTACTTTCCTGGTCAGTCTGAGGTCAAACGAAGTGAATAATTTAAAAAATAGAGCTTAACATTGCTATCAGTATGCTCCTAGTAGACTCTCAGCTAAATTTCATCAGATTCTAACAACTTACTATTTTTAGTAAGTGTGTAATTCCAGGCGTTCCTTCAACATTCTTGAAGTTTTAACAATCACACTGCATTCAGAACATGTCAAGCTCCTCGCTGGCAAAATTTAAGCTGAAACGAACAATTTACTATTTTTAGCAGTTCAGCTTCCGGAGCAGATTTTAGGGTTTATATGCAGAGTTTTTCAATGCATGTTTGAGGATACCTTCTGGGTTTTTTGAGACCTTCGCGATGGTATAACATGCAAAGTGAGACGACGACTTTCAGAGTTCAGCCTTCAAAGGCTATTTTTAGGGTTTGCATGTCAAGGTTTCCTTTGCATGTCTAATGATTCCTTATGGGTTTTTCGAGAGCTTCGCAGTGACGTGACATGCAAATGGAGATAATCACTTATTCAGCAACTTACTATTTTTAGCAAATTCATTCTGATAGCCGCCTCCTTGCACTTCAGAATCACAAACTGATCGCAATGCAACAGAAATGAGGACAAATGGAGGTTGTTTGATACACATGCAAATCAGATTAGGGTTTCCAGCTTCGGAACCCAAAAAGAGGGGTAAAAAGTCAGAATTTCTGAAAACCGGTGTATACCGCCGCGATCAGTATCTTTCAAGCTATCTGCTAGTAAAATTTGAAGGCAAACGGAGCACTTACTATTTATAGTAAGTCATTTCAGAAACTGGCTAAAAATAGTAAATCAACATCAAGCGCTGGTGTCAACGGGCAGGTCACGTGGTGAGGAGCGCGTCATTAGAATTTCAAGTCAATAGGAGCTGTGGAAATATCAGAAACAAGCAGTTACTAAAAATAGCAAAACACCTTCAGAAATATGCTATTTTTAGCAGACCAGCTCAGAATACCAGTATCAACAGGCTGACAAGGTCATGAAGATCCAATGTTCAAAATTTCAAATCGTTTTGAGCTTCAGAAGTTTAAAAATCAGAGGACTTACTATTTATAGTAAGGCATGGAGAAGCTGGCGAAGACAAGGTAAATGGCTAAGTCTGAGACTTCATCCTGCATCACCATGAAAATGCGCCCATCTCAGCTGGAAGCCAGGAAAATCTTTAAATGTTTGAAATATCCTGCTCATGCCTCCATTTGCGCCATCTCCAAGTGGATGATTTGAAAAATCTCTAAGTGTCAAACTTCATCCTTCAGCCTAGGCAAAATGCGCCCTCACATGCAAGATGACTTGAAGGATGAAAATGTTTAAAAGACATAAAGTTTATCCTCCTGCCTAGGCAAAATGCGCCCACACTTAAGGAGGAAGTCAAAGGTCAAAGACTCAAAAGAAGTCAAAATTTTCATCCACCTCCCATGCTTGAATGCGCCCAAGTGAGGGCATGTGAGGACAAAAGAAAGAAGCTCAAGGGTCACACAAGTATTTCATCCTTCGTCACCTAGCAAATGCGCCCATCCTCTACTATGTTCAAATGCGCCCACACTTAAGGAGGAAGTCAAAGGTCAAAGATGAAACTCGTCCTCCTCTACATGCAATATACGCCCATCCTCTTGAGCATGTGATATGCGCCCACAAGGTTGATGGTGAAAATAAAGAGTCGCCTAGGCATTGAGAGTAAAGATGGTAAATAATGCTAAGCGTTGAAAGTTTAATATCCTTCATGATAAGGAAAATGCGCCCAAGATGCAAGGGGGAGAGATGATAATTGCTAAGGCATGGGAATTTAAATGTGCTAGGCGTTAGAATTCTAAAAGGAAGTATGTCCTTCATGGTATATAATATGCGCCCAGGCATTTAAAAAGAAAATTTTCTAAGTGAATAGATAAAAATTTTCCTCATCACAAGCAAAATGAATGAAGTTAAATAAATTTTCTAAGGCAAGTGCAAAATGTGCTAAGTAATTTTAATTTTTTTCTAAGGCACAAAGATGTTTTTCCTTGGGAAAATCACGCCTAGACTTGAAGGAGATAAAATTTTCCTGAAGCACGGATAAATTGTTAATGGATGAAGTCAGAGAATGTTGGCATTGCAGGATGGATAAAAAATTTCCAAGTCAGAGCAACGAGGCACTCACAGAGATGAAGGAATGAAATAAATTTCATGAGGAATTATTTTTCTAAAAGGTTCAAAATTCAAGAAAATTAAATGAACCCGTTCGTTGTATACCCATGAATTCGACAAGTTCTGGAGAAAATTCTCTTCTGGGTATTGAAGATTTTCGACGAGAAGTTGATTTCCAAGTCCTCTACACTTCGCCAAGGCCTTCAGGATGAAGAATTTAATCGGTGCCCGAGTTATGAATTTTCCTAAGGGAAAATTTAAAATTTTTCTAAGGCAAATTGAATAAAATGTGTTTTCAAGATAAAAATTTTCAGACGATGAATTCGAAGTAAATTGCCTAGACGATTTTGATTGGGTTCTTCACAGATGAATTTTCCAGAGTCAGAGATAAATGAAATTTAAAATTCGAGTGACAGAGCTCCGGCTAGTAAGTGAAATTTGTTAAAAAATGAATTTAAAATAAATATTTTTGAAAGTTAAAATGCTCCAGTCAAAGTTGAACTTCTAGAAGATTAAGATTCCAAGCGTCGGGAGACAAGTGTCGAAACTGGCAAAGGAGGGAAAATTCGAATTCTTGAAATGAAGTAGTGGAGATTTAATGTACTGGCTAAACTTAGCCTCCTTCTAGAATTCGAATTCCCTATATGAGCTGAAGATTCATTCATTCTTTTCACAGCTAAAGAAATTCGATTTGCTCTAAGTTTGATATTGCAGTGAGTTGCTGAGGCTGAAGTGTTGAAGAGATTCGAAATTTTGCTAAAGCTGAAGATTGAAATCTGAATTTGTTGCTGAAGAAGTTCGATTTTTTTTGCTCTGAGTCACTTAAGAGTTGCAAAGAACATTGCTGAAAGTTGTTTCAAAAGGGAACATTGCTGAAACTGAGTGTTATTAAGGAAGTGCGCACTTGCTAAGTTACTTGAGATTGCTGAAGTTCGAATTTAAAAGAATCTAAGTTGCTGATTGAAGTTGGGCAATTTTCTCTAGTATTGAAGTTATTGCAGCCAGCTTAGAAAATTTGCTGAGAGTGTGAAGTTGCTGAAGCTTAGTTGCTGTAACTTTCTAAGTGTTGAAAGTTCGAACTTGTTGAAGGAGAAGTGAGGTTTGCAAAAGAAATATGAATGTTGCAGCTTCTCAAAGTTTTAAAAATCGACTGGCAGCCATGCATGGTATTTTATTTATTTTCTAAGTTATTTGTTGATGGCTGTTTATTGTTTTGTAGGATGGCTGAAGCAAGAACAACTGGCAAGGACAACAATGGTGCATCCAGACAAGTTATCAAGAAGCTGAGCAAGTCTTTCATGCCAAAGTCAAAGTTTACTTCGAAGTTGGCCAAGCTTGCTGACATGAATTTGGGCTCTTTCAACTTGGAGACTTTCAAGAACAGAATGCTGGGAATTGGTAATCATCAACCTTCAATCACTTCGCACAACATCATTCGAAGTGGATTATATGCAGCTGTTGGTTTCCCACTAGCTATTCAGTGTTCGAAGCTGATGATGGAGTGCGCCAACTGCTATGAGAAGGATCATAGATCAATTATGTCACCGGATGGTCAAGTGCTTGCCAACCTCACTCCTGTTGCTATTGGTGAAGCTTTTGGGATTCCGGCACACAGGAACATGATTTACAAATCGAGGGAGTGATCTGAGTGAATGTATGCTTCTGCATTCGAGAGATGTACAGACACGATAATACTCGTTGGATGAGTAACCCCAAGCCCTCTCGTACGAAGCTGCCAGGCAAATTATATCAGATGACTTGAAGCAGGAGTACTGTGACTTGATTATGATGCTGAGCAGAATTGGAGGTTGCCCTCAAGCTTTTATTTTTGAACTGTGGATGTTCTATTACATTAACCTCGTGCTGGAAGGAAAGGAGTACGTTAATTGGGCTGAAATGGTCAGTGACAATTTGCACGAGCAGCTCCTGAGTTTGAGAAGAACGAAGACATTCTATATGGGCTCTTACATCATTTACATGCTGGCCCGTATGACGAAGTATAGAGGGATTTCATATAAGGAGCCTGTTGGTTGTGGCTCTCATCAGTTCAAAATTCATGAGGCTTGTCCGCAGTTGCACCTGACAAGCACTACTCACTACAAGCGTGTCAACGACACTTTTCCCATGCACATCACGAGAACACTTCAGGAGCGTATGCATCATAGGATCTCAAGGGAAGCTCAAGAATTGATTGAAAGGTATGGGTGCTGGTTTATACAGTTTCTGAAGTTTTCTTATATAAGGCTGCAAGGATTTTCTTCATACCCATATAGGCTGCCTAAGTACCCAACCAACAGAATTTTAATGTTAGAGATATCTAGGCAACTGGTTGCCTACGATAAAATTCAAAAGAGAAAGAAGGGTGGAGTTGAGTTCCCGATTGTTATGGGTAATTCAAACGAAGTGTGCCCTTCATTACAGGAAGCTAGAGAGGCTGAAAGTGAGCTTTAGTTCTTTCATTTTTCCTATCACACCAGCAGACAGCACTATGTTCCACATAGCAATATCAGGTGGATACTGTCAGAAGAGTTTAAACATAAGGCAAATATCGAAGATTATTGGGCTGGTGCATCAGACGAGGCTGAAGTCAGAAAGAGGATGTTCTCTAGGTTGCCATTGAGTATGATCAGGGAGTGTGAAGTCATTCCAGTACCGGACCAGGTGAGCGAGGACATGAATGTTCTCCATCCAGATTATGAGGCTGTGAGAGATACTCCACTTCCACTTCCAGATTGGTCAGAACCAGAGATAGCTGATTTGGACACACTTTGCATTCCGGTCTTGACATTCACCAGAGCGTGGGTTGACAGACATGTGAGTAGACTAAAGGGTAGGTCAATTTCCTTGACTTACAATTTGATGGGGGATCACAAGACACCCACCTCCAACAGGAAGAAACAAATTACACGAGGTCGAGAATCCCGAAGGAAGGAGCCAGTTCGGCAGGAGCCTATTCAGCCGAAGCCTCCAAGAGCTGTAGTTGAGTCACCTAGGCCATTGGAGACACGTTCTCCAAGTATACAGGAGGTTTCTTTATTTGCTGATCAAAGAGATGCATTGAATCAAGTGCAGGTGGTACAAGAAGAAAATCAGCCACCACAGAGAGAGTCAGTTGGCCAGAGTGTTAATGTGCCTACTAGGGATGATCAACAGACTGATGAGGGGACTGCTACTGACACTCAGTTTCAGCGGGAGTTAGAGGCGGCTTTAGACAATGATGATATAGTTTCAAGAGATACTCAGCCACTAGAGGCCGATGAGCCTCGCCAGAATGATATAGAAGTTGAACAAGTCCGTGAAGTAGAAGCACAAGAACAGTAGCCATTTGTTATTCAGCATGTTGTACCTGATTGGCTCAAAGATAGAATGAGAAGGAGCCCCAGTGAAGAAGTTGATCCAGTAATTGAGATGGAAGAGTTTTTGAATAGGATCAACGTACCTCCACAAAAGAGGAGAGCACAAAAGTTTTCAAAGATTTCGACTGATGAGGATGGCTCCCGCACCCTTCATATGGCAGTACCACGAGTTGATTGTGATCGAGACGAAGCAGTGCCAGAGAACTATGTGGTCACAACTTTGGAGTTAGGATGCCCCACAGGTGCAAAAATTGTTGAAGAATGTGATAATTCCTATCAGGCACTCAAGGACAGATTATTTAAAAAGGAAGGAAAATATAAGAAATTGAAGAAAGAACATAAGACGTTGATAGGATACGTGCAGCACTTGTCTCGTCCTTGTGGATAGGAGATTCCAGCAATAGAGCTTCCAGCTAAGTTATCCAGGGAGTCAGTTACCGGCTTGTTGGAGTTGAGAAAGATGGCACAGGAGGCAAATAAATGGGTTACAGGAGTTCGTGCCGAAACAGAAAAGTTTATGGAAGACCTTGCTCATGCTTACCAGCAAGCTTCCAACATCATGGCACGTATGGAGGCAGTTGACCAGGCCTGGGGTGATGCCTCGGTTTATCAGAGCAAAGTTATTCAGCATCTAGAGGCATTGAGGCATGTTCCTTTGCGGATGCTGATTGATAGAGGAGTCATTCAGGAGAATGATTGGTATGACTTTTCTAGATGGTACTCTTCAGTAATCACAGGGCGTGGTTTCTTTGACGCAACACAGGCGGATTCAGCTAGAGTTCGAAAGGCTATGACAAACATTATTGATGGGGTCCAGAATACTTTGGAGGCAA